>CM012453.1:36023177-36623177 GCA_003999625.1 Oryzias javanicus | reverse complement strand
TTTACCCCCCCCTCCCCTTTGTTTCCGTCCGGTCCAACGAAAAAAAAGAAAAAGATACAACATAATTAAAATAAAGTTTAGCATGAAATACAACAGGGGTTTATTAAGTTATAAACCCCTGGTTGGGACAATAAAAATCTGTCCAACGCAAGAGGCTCTCAGCCCGTATCTGCTTGCCCAGCTGTTGGACAGGACAAGTTAAAAAAAAAAAAAAAAAAAAAAAAGATGGTAGATCTCCAATCACTACTGGGATCACTCCCTCATTAGAAACATTTAAAAACAAAAAGGTTACCCACTTGGACTACAGTTCCATTAGAAACTTGGTTAAAAGTACTTAAAACTAAAAACCTAGAGAGGAGTATAAGAATCCTGAGATGGCCAACCTACGACTCAGAGTTTGCACCAGCAAACATAGGAGGCGGTTTTAAACAATGGATCAATAAGAGTATTACGAGTTACTGGAACATTTCTGAAAGAAATGAACTAAAGAGTTATCAACAGCTACAGAGATTATATGACCTGAGAAAACCAGATTTTTTTAGATATCTTCAGTTGAGGTAATATTTAAATAGACACATTAAACTCTCTACAGAGGAACTGGAAGAAACCGGCTTTCTCAGAATATTAATCAACTCAAGTAAAGGTAAAACCATTAAAAAACAAATATCTAAACTGTACTCAAACTTACAATTAATTAGAAACATTTCTACTTTATACATTAAGGTCAGATGGGAAAAAGAAGCTGAAGTGTTCATTTCAGATGAGGATTGGTTAACATTTGTAAAGATTACCTCTTGCTCAATTTTTTGGAGAGAATTCATGTGGAAAAACAATGTACGTTTTTTTATTGCACCTAACACGGAATAAGTATGCTCTCAATGTTGGCGGGAATGTGGCGCCACTGAAGTCAATCATATTCACATCTTCTGGAACTGTGTGAAGGTTAAACCCTTTTGGTCAGAAATAATCGAAAAAATGAAGAACATCACTGGACTGGACTTACCAACTGACTTTACAGGAATATATGTGGGTAACCTGCCTCAAAATTTATACAAATCACAGAAATATCTTATACTAATAATGCTAGCGGGAGCACAGAAAGCTATTACCCGCAAATGGAAATGCAAGGATCCTCCAACACAGCTGGAATGGACGTCCATTACATTCAGGACATGGAGAGAATGACCTTCTCTTTAAGAAGAGCAACAAAAAAATCTACAGAACTTTGGAAACACCGGATCTTAAATATGGATCAAGGTGATTAGAAAAGCTGTTATATCACTGTTGACATTTATCCAATCATTGTTAAGCTCATTAAACAGTTAATTTTTATTTCTAGCCAACATTAAGAACTTCATATTAAAATATGTACTTTCTTTTTTGTTCAAGTTCTGTATGCTCTAAATGTTTGTGTTTACTGTCTGCCTGTTTTTGTCTTGATAAGAAAAAACTTAATAAAAACTAAGTTTAAAAAAAAAAAAAATCAAAAAGTGAAGCGGAGAATCCTTAGCTCGACGTCAACATGTGATGACTCAGCAGCATTCAGACGAATATTCATGGTTTATAAACTCACTCCTGATTGGTGAAAGTAGTTCTTCTAAAACCATGACTCAGATGAATCGCTGCTGCAATATTATGGTAGTTGAAACAGGAAGTGACATCGAGGGCTGGAGGTGATGCATCTGCTGTGAGGGACCTTCACACCTGTGATGTCCAGCTCTTACTATCGGTCTATGCTGGAGAGCGAGTGTCATCTGAGCAGAGACCACCGATGGAGGAGGACTTCCTGCTGCTGAGAACGGACCTATCAGCTGCTCTTTTCTAGCAGTGATCCAAACCCGGCTAAAGACCGGTTGGAGGCTGGATCCTCTCCAGTTCAGCTGCTCTTCATGGAAGCAGACGAGCTGCAGATTCCTCTTTTGTTCGGCTCTCTTGAGCTGAAGTGTGAAGATCTTCATCTGTTCAGTCGACGGCAGCTGAGAGCAGGAAAAACGTCCGGATCAGAACCCAGCAGAACTGCAGTCAGAACCGCATCAGAACCGCAGTCAGAACCACATCAGAACCGCAGTCAGAACTACAGTCAGAACCACAGTCAGAACCACCGTCAGAACCACAGTCAGAACCACAATCAGAACCGCAGTCAGAACCACAGAAAGAACCACAGTCAGAACCACAGTCAGAACCACAGTCAGAACCACAATCAGAACCGCAGTCAGAACCACAGTCAGAACCACAGAAAGAACCACAGTCAGAACCACAGTCAACCACAGTCATAAACCACTCAGTCACAAACCCACAGTCAGAACCACAGTCAGAACCACAATCAGAACACAATCAGAACACAGTCAGAACCACAGTCAGAACCACAGTCAGAACTACAGCCAGAACCACAGTCAGAACCAGAACTGCAGTCAGAATTCAATTCAATTCAATTTTATTTATATAGCCCAATATCACAAATTCAATTTGCCTCATTGGGCTTCATGCCTGCAGTTTTTACAGATGCACAGATGGAGTCATAAATATGCACAATAGGTAAAAACTAAACAGACTATAAAGAACAGGTCATCCTGTCCTTAGACCCTCCTCCGCGTAAGGAAAAACTCCTAAAAAAAACCTGAGTCAGTTCTGTCAGAACCGCAGTCAGAACTGCAGTCAGAACTGCAGTCAGAACCATAGTCAGAACCAGAACCGCAGTCAGAACCACAATCAGAACCGCAGTCAGAACCACAGAAAGACCCACAGTCAGAACCACAGTCAGAACCAGAACTGCAGTCAGAACCGCAGTCAGAACTGCAGTCAGAACTGCAGTCAGAACCGCAGCCAGAACCATAGTCAGAACCAGAACCACAATCAGAACCGCAGTCAGAACCACAGAAAGACCCACAGTCAGAACTACAGTCAGAACCACAGTCAGAACCAGAACTGCAGTCAGAACCGCAGTCAGAACTGCAGTCAGAACCACAGTCAGAACCAGAACCATAGTCAGAACCAGAACCGCAGTAAGAACCACAGTCAGAACCGCAGTCAGAACTACAGTCAGAACTGCAGTCAGAACCACAGTCAGAACCACACAAAGCTCTCCGTAAGCGGATGTCTGTTCACCTGGACAGCAGGTAGAGGACCTGAGCGCTGACTGACAGCCGGGCCCCGCCTCTCTAACCTGTCAGGACTCCATGCAAATGAAGCGTTTCCAGCTCGCTGCACCTGGATAATTAGCAGGTGTGTGCGCTGCGCGTTACAGCGCAATTAGGCTGTCCGTTATTCTGTAAACGCCAGCAGAACGCCGCATCCTCTCGGCGTACTGTCATGTGGCCGCATTTGCTTAACAAACGGAAGATCAAAGGCGCATTCTTGAATCCTAATCAAATCCATTTCAGGTCCCATGCTGGCGCTGGATGGCGGCGGCGGCGGGGCGGCGCGAGGCCCACTCTGAATACCTGCAACAGTTAATAGATAGGAGGGAAGCAGGATTTGCATATAAAAAGGAGAACCGATAAAAGAAAGTACTTAACCTGAAGTTTCTCACCATCCAACACTCTGGCACCTCCAACAGAATGACAGAAGACGGCTTCTTATCAAAGGGGATCCCATTATGAGATAATTGTATTTGCTCCAGATGGAGACCGAAAATGAAAGAGGAAACAAAGGCGGGCCTGCAGCTCTGCTGAGCGGGACATGGATCTGTGGGAGAGCGGAGAGCCAATTAGATGAAAGCGTGAGCGCGAGGACAGCGGAGATGACTGTTGTGTCAGCGTCCATCTGTAATGGGGCCTGTTACCCACAGAAGATCTGCGTCGAACATGGAGGAATCTGATGAATTCATGTTGTGTCACCAGCAGCAGAAGAACAGATGATCCACCAACAACATGAACACTGCAGCTGTCAGTCACAGGAGATCCATGCAGGAGCACGCCACCGGGCTGGGGTGGAGATGGAGGTGATGGGGGGGGGGCACTCAGGCTTTAAACCCCCCCATCACCACCACTCACACACAACATTTAAAGCTTGTGTTCTCCTGACATACAGACAGCTCCAGCAGATGACCTCGATGACCTTTAAACATCTGTGTTCTTTGAAATAAACAAGATTTTAGATCATGTGACTCTGGATGGATGGATGGATGGATGATGGATGGATGGATGATGGATGGATGAATGGATGGATGGATGATGGATGGATGATGGATGAATGGATGGATGGATGATGGATGGATGTGATGGATGATGGAATGGATGGATGATGAATGAATGAATGATGGATGGATGGATGAATGGATGGATGATGGATGGAATGATGATGGATGGATGGATGATGAATGGATGGATGGATGATGGATGGATGATGAATGGATGGATGGATGATGAATGGATGGATGGATGATGGATGGATGATGGATGGATGATGGATGGATGATGGATGAATGAATGATGGATGGATGAATGGATGGATGGATGGATGAATGAATGAATGATGGATGGATGAATGGATGGATGGATGGATGATGAATGGATGATGGATGGATGGATGATGGATGGATGATGGATGGATGATGGATGGATGGATGGATGGATGGATGGATGGATGATGGATGGATGGATGATGGATGAATGAATGATGAATGGATGGATGGATGATGGATGGATGGATGATGGATGGATGGATGGATGATGGATGATGAATGATGGATGGATGAATGGATGGATGGATGATGAATGGATGATGGATGGATGGATGGATGATGGATGGATGATGGATGCATGAATGGATGGATGGATGAATGAATGAATGATGGATGGATGAATGGATGGATGGATGGATGATGGATGGATGGATGATAGATGGATGGATGGATGGATGGATGGATGATGAATGGATGATGGATGGATGGATGGATGAATGGATGGATGGATGATGGATGAATGATGGATGGATGGATGGATGATGGATGATGAATGGATGGATGGATGATGGATGGATGATGGATGAATGATAATGATGGATGGATGAATGGATGGATGATGATGAATGAATGATGGATGGAGAATGAATGGATGGATGGATGTATGGATGATGGATGGATGATGGATGAATATGGAATGGATGGATGATTGGATGGATGATGAATGGATGGATGTGATGGATGATGGATGGATGATGGAATGATTGGATGGATGGATGATATTGGATGGATGAATGGATGAATGGATGGATGATGATGATGGGATGGAGGATGGATGATGGTGGATGGATGGATGGATGATGGATGATGGATGGATGAATGGATGATGAGATGGATGAGATGGATGGATGATGAATGGATGATGGATGGATGGATGGATGGATGATGGATGGATGATGGATGGATGATGGATGGATGATGGGATGGATGGATGGATGGATGATGAAATGAATGGATGATGGATGGATGGATGGATGGATGATGGATGGATGATGATGATGAATGGATGGATGGATGGATGGATGGATGGATGAGGATGGATGGATGGATGGATGATGGATGGATGATGGATGGATGGATGGATGATGGATGATGAATGATGGATGGATGAATGGATGAATGGATGGATGGATGAATGAATGAATGATGGATGGATGATGGATGGATGGATGATGGATGATGAATGATGGATGGATGAATGGATGGATGGATGATGAATGGATGATGGATGGATGGATGGATGATGGATGGATGATGGATGAATGAATGAATGATGGATGGATGAATGGATGGATGGATGGATGGATGATGAATGGATGATGGATGGATGGAATGGATGAATGGATGGATGATGGATGAATGATGGATGGATGGATGGATGGATGGATGATGATGGATGGATGGATGATGGATGAATGAATGATGGATGGATGAATGATGGATGGATGGATGGATGATGGATGAATGAATGATGGATGGATGAATGGATGGATGGATGGATGATGGATGGATGGATGGATGATGGATGATGAATGATGGATGGATGAATGATGGATGAATGATGATGGATGGTGATGATGATGGATGGATGATGGGGAGGATGATGGATGAATGAATGATGGATGGATGAATGGATGGATGGATGGATGGATGATGGATGGATGGATGGATGATGGATGAATGAATGATGGATGGATGAATGATGGATGGATGGATGATGGATGGATGAATGATGGATGGATGGATGAAAAATGCTGACATCATTATTATTATTAACAGTAGAAGCTGTTACGACCTTTCTCTGAGCACACCTGAGCGGAGCCTCTCACCTGGACAGGTAAGCTACTGACCAGCATGTCAGGAGGCGGGGCTTCTTCTGTAATAACCAACATGTGACAGAAAGAGCAGAGATCCTCTAAACAAGCTGTTTATGTTGCAGTTTGTGTTCATTCAGTCACCTTTACACCCCCCCTCCCCCCAGCATCAGCTGAACTCCTGCTTCTATTGTCGCTCGCCGCGGCCTGCAGGTGTTCATCCGTCCTGCGGCGGTGCAGGATTAGCGCCGTGGTCGCTGCGCTAGCAGGACGTCAGCGGAGCGGCGGCGTGTGCTGGACGCTGATAATGACTGTTGCATCACAATGAAGCCGCTGGAGTGTGGAGCCGAATGAAAGAGCTCAACCGTATCTGCGGCGAGCACGGCGGCGGACGCCCACCACGAGGAGAGCCAATGGGGTTCCTGTTGGAGCGGCGAGGAGCTTCTGCTGCGTCAGACCCTCCTGGTTCCAGGATGGAGGGCAGAAGGTCACGGTGAGTCTGGTCGTTTTTATGGTTGTTTGGAAACAAAAACATTAGATTTGTCATTTTGACATAAAAGATTTTAATTTAAAATCTGATTTTTACAATCATAATATAAAACGATTGATTGTAAGTTTACAAACTAAGTAAATATTTGAAATGATTTAAATTACAATGAAAGAATAAACATGATATTTAATTTGATTTAACTGAAACGATCATAGAGAAGCAGAACGTAGATTTCTGCTCCTTTAATCTTCTTCACATTTGAATGAAGGTTTTGACCTTTAGTGGGAACACTTTGATGGTTGGAGACCTCAGGGTTCACAAAATGTCACAAAAAGATCAAAGTTCAGAGGAAGGAAGTACGGCGGTCCAATCATCCCGTTAATCACAATTAATTAATTACAGACATTATTCAGACGTTTTTTTTTTGTTTTTTTTAAATAAAATGACGTTAATCTTTAGCTTCTGTGAAGTCTGTTCATGTCTGATAATGCTCATCCTGAAGAGCATTATCCTGCTCATGACATCAGTAGTTTATCAATACATTTATCATGATATCAATCAGAAGGTCATTGTTGTTTATGATGTTTTTAACAAGAACATTCTAGACGGGATTTTATTTTTTTAATTATTTGAGATTAAAAACAGAATCACTCTTAGAGTGTAAAAGATTGAATTCTGTTATAATTATAAACTTCATAAATACACTTGTTATTTTGATCTTTTCTGTGTCACAAATGTAAACAAAAAACCTCAAAGTTTTGCTTGTTGGAGCAGTTATTAGGCTAAAAAATGGATCTATTAAACCAATTAATTAGAATATTAATCACAGGTCACGATTAATTGATCCATCCAAAAATTGAAATTAAACGTATGACAGCACTAATAAAAACACTAAAAATATTTTAACTAAAGCATATGTTTATATTTTGATTTTAGAAACGAGTTTCCAGTGAAATTCAAACATGTTTTAGAATTCACTTATTCAAGAGTCATCATAATAGATCCATATGGATCCAGAATGTGTCGGTTTCTCAGGTCAGGATTATTTATTCCATCTGCGACTCTATTTAAATGTGTGGTTATATAAGCTGAGTTTACTCTTTAATATTCCCGGTAAATCTGCTGTCCGTCCTGGAGAGGATCTCCTTCAGCCTCTGAAGTTTCTTCTTTCCTCCTGAATCTCTTCTTTAGAGTTTTTCTCCATAGAGAAGGAGTTTAGTTTTCTATTGTTTCTGTTTCAGAACTGATTTTATGACATTGTGAAGCCCAAAGAGAAAACTGTGGTGTAAACCAGACTGAACTGAAATCTTCTGACAGTTTTCGTTTCTCCTGAATGGACCATATTTTTATTAATAGATAAAAATTCCTCCTTTTTTTTGCCTCAGTAGCAAAATGTGGTATCCATGGCAACAGTAGCCGGGGGTTTAAATAACACGCAGAGCATCATTTTCTCTTTGACTTGACATCCAAATGGAGCCCAAACGGGACGCGTTCCTCTGAGTGACAGGGGCCTATTAGCAGCAGAGCAGCCTTCATGTCTCTGACTCACCTGCTCCTGCAAAGGTCACGGTTGGTGAAGTCTCAGCCGGCCGGGACGGCGGCAGGAGGGCCGCAGAACCCGGATCACGGGGGGGTTTTCCTGCTGCAGGACTCAATAGTCCAGGGGTGGGCAATTGTTTTGACTCGTGGGCGCACATAGGTTCTAAAATTTGGCATAAGGGCCGCGACAACAAGAAGCAGATGGGAGTGATTTGGTAATCAACTCATAAACTAAAAAAATAATATGGAATTTAGAGAAAAAACATGCTTAATTTTTGCATTCAAATTCACATTTATTAATTTAAAACAGAAAATTTGGGAGTTTTAATTTCTAAATTTTGATTTTTGTTCTCTTTTGGTGATCCAATGAGTTGATGTTCTTCAGAGGAAAATGTGAACTCAAAGAAATCAGAAAAATCACCTTCTGAGTCATAAAAAAAACACCAGAGAAACAACACCATTCATGAAAAGAAACCAGAAATACAATGAAAATAAACAATAATTAGGATTTTTGATTCAATGTATTTTAATTTGGAGGGCCACATTAAGTAGCTTAAGGGGCCGCATGTGGCCCCCGGGCCGTAGTTTGCCCACCCCTGCAATAGTCAATACAAACAAAAGGAAAGTTTCTTTAAAGGAGAAACCCCTAAAGTGATGTCCCCTCGTTTGCATGTCTCCATGGTAACGTGTGGGCCAGACTCTCTCCAGCGTTCTGAGTGACCCCTCCCACTCTTCAGTTCCAGTAGTTGACAGTGATTCTTCTGCTCCAGCCCTGATCAGAGAGGAGGCTCGGCGCCGCATTAGTCCAGCCCCTCAAAACACCGTGCTTCTTCTGTGGAGAGATATGAGCTACCTTTGTGTCTGCACGCAGCGAGCTGAAGTCAAGTCAACATTAATGATTGTTCTTGAAGAATCGCTCATCAGAGACGATGAGAGCGGTTCTGCAGGATGAATGCGTCTGCATTACCCCTGACATCCCTCCTCTCAAGCAGAACCTCGTGGTAACAAAGACCCCCACAGCTCCTCAGCCTCATCACCACATCCACCTCACTGGAGTCTCCGCCCTCTGTGGGACGCGCCGCCGCGTGGAGCGGCCCCTCAAACAGGACTTCCAGGTCAACACGTGAAGCGTCTGTAATGAGCTGAACCATCTGAACGTCTCTATGATTTCCACCTTGAAGGTTCTACCATGGAGGTTCTTTATGCTGATCGTTTTGTCTATTTTTTTCTTTGTCTGATTATTTATATGTTTTTATTTATTTAATTTTTATTTTATTTTACTCCTTTTAACTTTTTAACTCCAGTGTTTTTCTCTGAGGGATCCTCCACATCGTGATTGACCTTTCTGAATGGGCGGAGTCACTGCAGTGGGATCTCCCGGGTCTGGCTGTTTGCTTGGATCTGGGGGGTCCTGTAGTAGTGACCTCTGTGTATTTGATTGGGAGGTCACTTGTGTGGAGCGGTCCCTAAAATATTGTTTCTTCACCTCAGTACAAGCCAGATTTCTACTTTCTTTGATTAGTATTTATTTTATTTATTTATTATTATTTTTATTTATTCATTTTTTACCAAACATTGGTGTATGTTGTACAGTGTTTGTGTGTGTGTATGTGTGGAGGGTGGGTGGATGGTTCCCTGAGTCTTTTGTTCTTTGTTTTTAAAACTTGATTATGTTTTATTTAAGCACCTTGAGTGGAAATGATTTTTTGGAAAGGTGCTTTACAAATAAAGTTTGATTTGATTTGATCGTTCCTCAAAACTCCGTTCATGCATTTAAGAGGAATCCTCTACAATCCTGCAGCCCCTCCCATACCCACGAAAACGAGCGGGTGGAATCGTGCTGATGTCAGCACGATGTGAACCGCCCCTCCAGGACACATCCCTGCAGCAAGCTCCGCCCCCAGACTACAACAAACACACACCCACTTTCTCCGCAGAGCTTGCTTGCAGCGGTAGTCGTTCTCTACAAACGTGTCTCTGCAGGAGATAAGACTTCCTGAACCAGAACCGCTCTCTGACCCGTCTTTCAAGGTGGTCTCGGTTCGTTTCCAATCGGACTGAACTTCTGTTCTCTCTGAGATTCCTCAGTCTGAATATGAACCGAGAGCAGAAAACTGGACCAAAAAGGCCACCGTACCCGACAGTCACGTGATGTAAAGACGGTAGAAATGATGTGATCGGTGAGACAAATGTAGAGTATTGATCATCATGTTATCCAGAAGGAATTAATTATTGTTAGAACGTTTATTTTAACAGTGAAAAACGTAGAAGTCTCTTTTCTGCGTCTCCTACGCGGCGCCGGCTGCTGCCGTGAACAGAGAACAGAACCCCAGAGCTGATGTGGAGAACAACTATGATAGAAAATCTAGCAGAACGCTAACCTGTCCAAAGAGAATGTTTTAAGGAGGAATGTTTTAAAGAGGAATGTTTTAAGGAGAATGTTTAAGGAGGAATGTTTTAAGGCTAACTTTGAAGGTAGAAACTGTGCTGGATCTCTGACATGAGCTGGGAGCTTATTCCAGAGAACAGGGGCTTGATGGATGAAGGTTCTACCTCCAACTGGACTTTTAGAGATTCTAGGAACTACAAGCAGTCCTGCATTTTGTGAACGAAGTGTTCTGATTGGTTGGTAAGGAACTAAGAGATCTTTAATATAGGATGGGGCCATACCATTCAGAGCCTTATAGGTTAACAGGAGGATTTTGAACTTGATCCTGGATTCAACTGGGATCCAGTGGAGTGAAGCTAACACAGGAGTGATGTGTTCTCTTCTGATGTGTTCTCATTCAGGATTCCTCCGCGGTATCAAACCGTGTTGAATCTGACCTTCATGCAGACGATCAGAATCATCAGAAAAATACAAAGTTTGATGAAGGGAAACGTTCTGACAAGTGTTTTCAGACCGCAGCGCATCCATCCTTCTCTTCTGTTTAGACCCGCCCCCACAGCTGCTGGCCAATGACTGAAGAGATCTTTAGTCACCTGGTTTTGTTTACAAATTTATTCACGCTGGGGGGCCGGCTCAAAGATGACGTGGTGAAATGGAAGGAGCGAAAGGCGGAGCCTCAGATGGAGTCCACAAAAATGACTCATCTTTCATAAATCCTTTGTTTTTCTGAGGGTCATATATGATCATCTATATGGATATGGTTTACTCTGAGAGGATGAAGAAACTCCTGGAGTGCTCCTTTTGAAGACCCTGGTGGGTTCTGTCCACATCAGCCGATCCGTATCCGACTGTTCTGACTGGAAACTGCAGTATCGACGCTCGACATGCAATTTGTTCCTCAAATTACAGGCTGCCGTCTTTAGCTGGGGGCAGATTGTAATGTATATCGACTTATTTTGATGGGAGATGTTTGATGGACGTTTGAGAAAGTTTACTCATATTTTTGCTCGCCGGCGAGGCCTTTGATATTGATGGGCAGGTGTGAAGGGTAATAAGTAGCTGCAGAGAGAATGCACTGACAGAAGCCATTACCTCTGCTGGAGAACACTCCACACATCCACTCAAATCAGAAAAAACGGAGTATAAATAGGAAAATGCTCATTGGCTTCAGCATGGCTGCTGGAAAATGAACACTGTGGGGGCAGCATGCGTCTCCGAAATGGGTCTGAAGAACTCATCTGTTCTGCTGCCTGTGGAGGAGAGCTCTCACTCACGGCGACCCGCGATGGGGGGGGGGGGGGGGGGGGGCTCATTCTGGAGCGGGACACGCTCACTGCTACAGCACCGGACCGGTTTACCGGACCCACCGTGGATGGGGGGGGTCACCTCCTTATCAAGCTCTTTTCTGGACGTTTTTCAGCTCACAGAAACCTCAATCAAACTTTCAGAGATTCATTCATCTTATATCAAAACGTTCAGCTCATTCAGGACATTACTGCTCATATTTTTGTATTCATAAACTTTATAGTTTTGGAAATATTCAGTTAAATACAACCCAAATTTTGAAGTAGATTAGGAACAAACCCTTTAAATAAATTCATGTTTTCATCTTTTAGAGTCATTTTCAAACAGTGGGAGTTTAGCAAGTATTTTAGCAACATGCTAACATTTTTGGCTAATTTAGTTTACTGAGGAATTTTAGGCTTTTTTGGAGTTAGCAAGTATTTTAGCAACATGCTAACATTTTTGGCTAATTTAGTTTGGAGAATTTTTAGGCTTTTTTGGAGTTAGCAAGTATTTTAGCAACATGCTAACATTTTTGGCTAATTTAGTTTACTGAGGAATTTTAGGCTTTTTGGAGTTAGCAAGTATTTTAGCAACATGCTAACATTTTTGGCTAATTTAATTTACTGAGGAATTTTAGGCTTTTTGGAGTTAGCAAGTATTTTAGCAACATGCTAGCTTTTTTTGGCTAATTTGGACTCTACTGAGGTTTTTTGATGCTTCTTTGGGGTTTAGCTAATATTTTAGTAACAAGCTAAAGTGTTTGGCTAATTTGTTATCTACTGGATTTTTTAGGCAAATTTGGAGTTCAGCTAATATTATAGCAACAGGCTAACATGTTTATACAATTTAGTTGACTGAGAATTTTTAGGCTACTTTGGAGTTTAGCAAGTATCTAAACAATGTGCTAGCTTTTTTGGATAATTTGGCATCTATTGAGGTTGTTTTCAGGTAATTTGGAGTTTAGCTCATATTTTAGCAACACTAAATATTTTAGCAAAATTGGAACAGATTTAGGATTTTTAGGCACTTCTCCTTAAATTTTCAGAAATGCAGGTGAACTTCGGCGCTCTTTCATTGTTCTGTAACAAAATTACAAGTCTATATGGAAATTTAACATGTTGCAAACAGCTTTTGCCTTTTCAGTAAATCCCTTGAGCAATTAAAGTAAATTGCGTCACCACTTTCAGCAAAAGCGTTCACACTCGCATCATCTAATTCTCTAGTTGGCTAGTTTGGATTGGTCTCTGAAGTGCATACCTCCAGAAGTCTGAAGCTAAACCGGATAAATGGGGATGAAGGTTACAAACGAAGCTGGTCTGGCAGACAGAAGCCTCCTCGTTAGCGGATCATCACTACATTTCCCATGAAGCCTCTCTGCATGCTCGCTACCATCGTATTGATCAGTGATCAGAAGCTGTTGGAGCTCTGTACAAAGCAAAAATCCCACAAAAATCTTAACTTCTGTTTTAGATTTTCAGATGATTTTCCTGCTCAGAGATCCGACTGCTCCATACAGGAGTAACGGTGGGATATCCCGGATGTTGTCGGGATTCTGGTTCCTCCGGTGGATCTGGTCGTCATGCTCAGTGGTCCGTGTTTCTTCCGTCTTCATCAGAGCTTCTGACCGTGACCACAGTCTTCTCTGCCTCTTCCTGTCAGTCCCTGTCGGTTCCTCAGACATTCTGTTTTGTTTTCCGTGATTCCGGGACACGGATCAGCCGACATACCCATCATGGGTGCGGCGGTGCGCACGAACCATCAAGTTATAAGCAGAGCGAGGACAGAGGTCACATGACGGTGATTCTGCTGAGTCGCCGTTATCATCCAAACAGGAATCTACCATCTTCATAGACTTTGAAATAATTGTGTGTTTTAAATGCTTGAATTAAACAAACAAACTCTATGAAAACTCAGATTTTTAACGCCTTCAAATGCAGAAGGTGAGTCTCTGTTGCAGCTCCAACAAGAAAGTGTCTGGAGACCTTTAATTTGTAAAAAGTGAAACTTTAGCTTCAGCGTTGACCCTCTCTGAACATCTGTAAAAATGAATTCAAGAAAGTAATAATAAACTCTTTGACTATTTAACGTGGTCAAACCTTTTAGCTCAAAGGGACAAAATCTAAACAGAGTTCCATGTTGTTCTGCTTCTCAAACGTATGAGAGCCTTAGAATCAATGAGAAAAGGGTTTTGATTACACTCTCTGCAGCTTCTGCATCCATGTCTGGACGGGCCAAAAGATGACCTTTGGCGGGTCAAATCTAGCCCGCCGGCCACACTTTGGCCACTCTGGGTTCACGGCATTAATGCAAACCTGCTTGTTCTGAAGCAGCTGGTGTTTAAAGTGTCAGCTTCATTCAGTGTCTCTGCCAACAGCTCAGATATTAAAGGGTTAACGGACAGGAAGTCTCTGAATAAGAAGTAAAGCTTTATGGTCTATAAATAGACAGAAATGTGTCCGTTTATCTTTAAAAACCTTCAACAAATGGACATTTTCTTGTAAACAAATATTGTGTGTCAAACACTAAGTTCTGATGAAGAACACAGCTGACCCGTGGGTTTCGCCTCACACTCGTGTGGTTTCTGCACTCAGAGACGTTTGCGTGTCCGTGATGAAACCATCATGTCTCCGTCATGCGACCTCAAACCTTCAACCTGCAGCTCGGCCGCTCCTCTTCTGTGGAGTGACTAACAGAAGACCTTCATCATGTCAAAGACGGCATGTTTTCTCAGAAATGAATGAGTTTCCAGTTTGGCGGCCATTTTGGATCCTCTATAAACTGAATGGATGAAGAAAAGATGGACGCTGGGATTGTTCTGTCTGCGTTCACCAAGAAGAAAGTCTCTTTAGATTTAAAATAGAAAAGCTGTGAAGTTAAACTGGAGTATTGCTCAGATCAACCACCATCAGTCATTGTAGACATCCTTCATTTAGTCTATGAATATCAAGAACAAATCAAACTGCTGCATGTCAGGATAGCAGGACAAATTGGATCTTAGTCCATATTTCTACTCAAAAAAACAAAATAAAGATCAATGACTGAAGCAATAAATGAGTATTTTAAGTATTGCAGTCCTGGAAACAGGCAGGAAACGCTCCAGACAGACTTACTGTCTGTTTTCTGGAACAAAATGAGGACATTCTGAGTTTAAACAACACATGTTGACGTAAACAAGCACAAATGTTTGGAAGAAAATCAGAACTTCTGCTCAAACGTGGCCCAGATTTAGACTAAAGCTTCAACAAACCGATCTTTATTGGAGTCTTGATTGTCAGTCTTTAAAGGGTAATTCTAGGTCCTGGACGGGTTGGGTTCTAGTGAAACTTGAGGAGTTTAGATGTGGTTGTTGATCAGAGAGGAAACTCCCTCCGTGACTCTGAGACTGCAGCTCTTTAAAAAGGCTGCACCATAATTACAAGGCAGAAACGCAGCAGGTCAAAGAGAGGACAGAAAGGAACGTGATATCCGGAACATGAATCATATTTTCATCTCCGTAGACACGGAAACAGAAGGAGGGTCATAAATCACAGCCACAGATGTGCTGCTCCACTGGAATGTCCTCACCGACGTTTATTTTTGGGGTGTCAAAGATAAATGAAGCAAAACCCAACAAGGAAAAACGATTTTTAAACAGTGTAAATAACTGCAGTGAGAATGTCGCTAAAGATAAGACAACTACAGCATCAACACCTCACAGAACCAGAATCAGAACTTCAGTTTCAGTCTGGTTCTGAATGAAAAGTCTGGTTCTCTGAAGTCTACAGGTGAACAAAAAGAGAGGGAACACCTGTCTGTGGTGAGACTTCAGTCAGTCTGGGAACATCTGATCTGATGAGATGATGTTAGATCCTGACAGCAGCAGTCTGATGACTGATAGGAACCAAGTCTTGATACTGACACGTGAACAACACGGGATCAACACGGGATCAACATGTGAACAACACGTGAACAACACGTGATCAACACGGGATCGACATGTGAACAACACGTGAACAACACGTGATCAACATGTGAACAACACGTGATCAACATGTGATCAACATGTGAACAACACGTGATCAACATGTGAACGACATGTGAACAACACGTGATCAACATGTGAACAACACGTGAACGATATGTGAACAACATGTGAACAACACGTGAACAACACGGGATCGACATGTGAACAACACGTGAACAACACGTGATCAACATGTGAACAACACGTGAACAACATGTGATCAACATGTGAACAACACGTGATCAACATGTGAACGACATGTGAACAACACGTGATCAACATGTGAACAACATGTGAACAACCCGTGAACAACACGTGATCAACACGTGAACAACACGTGATCAACATGTGAACGACACGTGAACAACATGTGAACAACACGTGATCAACATGTGAACAACACGTGATCAACATGTGAACAACACGTGAACAACATGTGAACAACACAAGATTGACACGGGATCAACATGTGAACAACACAGAAGAAGACGTGAACAAGGCATGACCAACATGTGGAGAACATATGAACAACATGTGAACAGCACGTAACCAACATGTGAACAGCACGTAACCAACATGTGACCAACACATGAACAACACGTGAACAACACGGGATCTGGATGCACTGAACCATTTACAACAGTTTCTTTCAGTTTTGGTAGAACCGTATTAATCATAAATGTTCCTACTTGGAACCAAACTTCAGTGCCCAACCCTACCAACGGTTGACCAACATGCTAACACGTAAACAACACATGAACAACATGGGATCAACACAAACTACATGTCTTTTTATGCTAAATGTGTTGCATTTTAATTATAATTGTGTTATTTATGTTTTAAAATACACAAAAATGAAGCAAACTAAAGAGAAAGGTTTAATAATGAGAATGGAAGAAAAATAAAAACAAACTTTTTCTTACAAAACCTTTAAGAATAAACAGAAACATGATTATAAATGTATGCTCCTCATTTATTCTTTAGCGTCACGAGTCACACATGCAGTAAACACCAGGTTGTTGTTGTGTGAATGAAGACGTTCATCCTCGATTCTTTCTAGAGTCGAGAGGATAAACGGCTGCAGGACCTCATGATCTGAACAGCTTCAGTCCACCTGGACTGTTCTGGAGGAACCACAGCTTCATCTTATTTTCTGGCCTTCGTGACCTTTCCGAGGCTCTCAAACGAGTATTTTAAGGACCTGCCGGTTCAAACCCACACGCCGCCTTCATCTCACACCCTCATTATTCTGGGAATTCTGTTTGAATCTCAGATAAAATCTCTCAAAGGGGAAACCAAGAGAGATCTTCTCCATAAAACTCTCCTAAATCCTGGCTCTTCTTCAGACTCTTCTCCACTTGAAGAATCTCCAGGAACGAAGACGTTTCTGCAGCCGGACGATACCGGACGCTGATCCAGTGCTGCAGTCGCAGCCGTAGATGCGTGCAGCCGCAGAGGCATGCAGCCGCAGCGTTGCAGCTGCAGAGGCGTGCAGCCGCAGCCGCAGAGGCGTGCAGTCGCAGAGGCGTGCAGTCGCGGAGGCATGCAGCTGCAGAGTTGTGCAGCCGCAGAGGCGTGCAGCCGCAGCCGCGGAGGCATGCAGCCGCAGAGGCGTGCAGCCGCAGAGGCGTGCAGCCGCAGCCGCAGAGGCGGGCAGCCGCAGAGGCGTGCAGTCGCAGAGGCGTGCAGCCACAGCGCTGCAGCCGCAGAGGCGTGCAGCCGTAGATGCGTGCAGCCGCGGAGGCATCCAGCCGCAGCCGCAGAGTCGTGCAGCCGCAGCCGCAGAGGCGTGCAGCCGCAGAGGCGTGCAGCCGCAGCTGCGGAGGCATGCAGCCGCAGAGGCGTGCAGCCACAGCGCTGCAGCCGCAGAGGCGTGCAGCCGTAGATGCGTGCAGTCGCGGAGGCATGCAGCTGCAGAGTTGTGCAGCCGCAGAGGCGTGCAGCCGCAGCCGCGGAGGCATGCAGCCGCAGAGGCGTGCAGCCGCAGCTGCGGAGGCATGCAGCCGCAGAGGCGTGCAGCCACAGCGCTGCAGCCGCAGAGGCGTGCAGCCGTAGATGCGTGCAGTCGCGGAGGCATGCAGCTGCAGAGTTGTGCAGCCGCAGAGGCGTGCAGCCGCAGCCGCGGAGGCATGCAGCCGCAGAGGCGTGCAGCCGCAGAGGCGTGCAGCCGCAGCCGCAGAGGCGTGCAGTCGCAGAGGCGTGCAGCCACAGCGCTGCAGCCGCAGAGGCGTGCAGCCGTAGATGCGTGCAGCCGCGGAGGCATGCAGCCGCAGAGTTGTGCAGTCGCAGAGTCGTGCAGCCGCAGCTGCGGAGGCATGCAGCCGCAGAGGCGTGCAGCCACAGCGCTGCAGCCGCAGAGGCGTGCAGCCGTAGAGTTGTGCAGCCGCAGAGGCATGCAGCCGCAGAGGCGTGCAGTCGCAGAGGCGCGCAGAGGCATGCAGCCGCAGAGGCGTGCAGCCGCAGCTGCGGAGGCATGCAGCCGCAGAGGCGTGCAGCCGCAGCTGCGGAGGCATGCAGCCGCAGAGGCGTGCAGCCACAGCGCTGCAGCCGCAGAGGCGTGCAGCCGTAGATGCGTGCAGTCGCGGAGGCATGCAGCCGCAGAGGCGTGCAGCTGCAGAGTTGTGCAGCCGCAGAGGCGTGCAGCCGCAGCCGCGGAGGCATGCAGCCGCAGAGGCGTGCAGCCGCAGAGGCGTGCAGCCGCAGCCGCAGAGGCGTGCAGTCGCAGAGGCGTGCAGCCACAGCGCTGCAGCCGCAGAGAGCGTGCAGAGATGCGTGCAGCCGCGGAGGCATGCAGCCGCAGAGTTGTGCAGCCGCAGAGTCGTGCAGCCGCAGCTGCGGAGGCATGCAGCCGCAGAGGCGTGCAGCCACAGCGCTGCAGCCGCAGAGGCGTGCAGCCGTAGAGTTGTGCAGCCGCAGAGGCATGCAGCCGCAGAGGCGTGCAGTCGCAGAGGCGCGCAGAGGCATGCAGCCGCAGAGGCGTGCAGCCGCAGCGCTGCAGCCGCAGAGGCATGCAGCCGTAGAGGCGTGCAGCCGCAGAGGCGTGCAGCCGCAGAGGCGTGCAGCCGCAGAGGCGTGCAGTCGCAGAGGCGTGCAGTCGCAGAGGCGTGCAGCCGCAGAGGCGTGCAGCCGCAGCCGCAGAGGCGTGCAGCCGCAGAGGCGTGCAGTCGCAGAGGCGTGCAGCCGCAGAGGCGTGCAGTCGCAGAGGCGCGCAGAGGCATGCAGCCGCAGAGGCGTGCAGCCACAGCGCTGCAGCCGCAGAGGCATGCAGCCGTAGAGGCGTGCAGCCGCAGAGGCGTGCAGCAGCGCAGAGGCGTGCAGCCGTAGAGGCGTGCAGCCGCAGAGTCGTGCAGCTGCAGAGGCGTGCAGCCGCAGAGGCGTGCAGCCGCAGAGGCATGCAGTCGCAGAGTCGTGCAGCCGCAGCGCTGCAGCCGTGTGTCAGGTCGCTGTTCCTCCAGACTTCTGGCTCTATCAGACATGAATCTATTGATTTCTGCTTTCAGCTGCTTCACCTGCACATAAATCTCACTTCACAGCAGCCGCCAGCACAAGGTCATCCCGCTCACCAAGACGCCGCCCGACGGCTCGGAGCACGTGCGCTCATTACATGAATTCCTCCGAAACGTCCCTGAATGCGTGTCTGACCCGGCGTGGAGAGAGCTGCTAATTCCTGCTGCAATCAGCCACAGAGAGCTGCAGATGGAGGAGAAATCAGAGCAGAAGACAGTCTGCTGCCCCCATCCTGAATGCAGATGATATCTGAGGGCAAACATCTACCATGATGTGTTCATGGTCCTCCTGGAACGCAGGAGAAAACGTGGTGGAGGAGGAAGCTGAAGGTCCAGATGATGTGAGAACTGAACTCCTGATGATTGTGATCTTCATCTATGACCACAGTTCATGAATGGAAGATTCAGACCGGATCCATTATTAGAGCTCGGTTCATTCGGATGGATCTGATTCTCTGATCATCAGCAGATCCAGATCATCTTGATCTAAACCTCCATCAGTGACCCAGAGATCAATACCTGCTACTGAACAGCTGAAGTTTCCAGATTCCTGTCAATACATTACATGACTGATCAATTCAGAGACTGAATGATGGTTGATCAGTTTCTGCTGGGATGGTGGATTTCACCTGAGAGGGAAATGAACCGATCAATCAATGCAGACGGGATTTTCCTACATTGATTATTGATTTATGTCATTTTGAAAGGATTTTATGAAGTTATAGTGCAGATGTCGGCAACCTCTAACAGGAAAAAGAAACGTTTTAGTTTTCTACAGATCAGGAGCCGGATCGTCTCACTTCAGCCTTTAAGAGATTTGGACTTGCATTCATGATCTTATTGTATTTTTTTATAATAAATATGAATCGTCCATTTTTGTGACAAACAAATACAAATAAAAATAACCTAGAATCTCTCAAAATGTGATTTTTTTTAACTCAAATAACTCTTTTCAAAATAAAAGCAGCTGTGTACCAAATTTACAAATAAAATCTGTCTTCAGGTCAACATGGATGTAAAAACCTCCATAGTTTATCATCTATGTGAACCTCAGACATCAGTTTAAATGTAAATGATCTAAATTAAATAAATACTAATTTAGTAATCCTTTACTCTGAAAAATGAGTTTTATTTTACATGTTTTTGTCCAGAGAGCCTCCAGGATTTAAAGGAGCTGCGGGTTGCAGATGCTCCGATGGATCTGTTGGACCGTAGGATCAGAGACCGATCCACTGATGAAGTTGATCGATCGTATTGAGAGTCCAGAGACGTCGTCCAGAACATCAGTTCTGTCTGATGACAGAAACAGGAGAACCTGATTCCTGACAGTCTGCTTCAGCTGCGTTTGGTCCTGACACTCCAGAATGAACTCATTCAACACGTTTTACTGCGATTGTTCGTGTGGGGGGTGGGGGGGGGGGTGCCCACCCGTCCATGTCCGCCTCCTCTCCAAGTGGAAATAAAGTGTTTGAGGGAAGAGGCTCTTTCTCTGCTTCAGAGCCATTAGAGGAAGCGTGAGAAGAGAGGCTGCAGGAACATTCAAGCTCTGCAACAAAAGGAGAGCGGGACGGCCTCCACGGGGCTGGGGGGTCAAGTGAAAGAGGCCCCTCTCCCCACTAAACGAGATTAAGGTGAGTATGGATGAAGGATAAAAGCCTGCAGGTCCTCAGCAGAGCTGCTGCTCTGAGGAGGGCTGGACGTTCACAAAGACTGTCGGGGTCACGTGGTCACAGGAAGCAGGACCAGAAGAATGGAGGAACGGAGGACCGGAGGACAAGAGGAACGGAGGAACGGAGGACAAGAGGAACGGAGGACAAGAGGAACGGAGGAACGGAGGACAAGAGGAACGGAGGAACGGAGGAACGGAGGAACGGAGGACAAGAGGAACGGAGGAACGGAGGAACGGAGGACAAGAGGACCAGAGGAACGGAGGAACGGAGGAACGGAGGAGCGGAGGACAAGAGGAACGGAGGACGAGAGGAACGGAGGACAAGAGGACCAGAGGAACGGAGGACAGGAGGAACGGAGGAACGGAGGAACGGAGGAACGGAGGAGCGGAGGACAAGAGGAACGGAGGACAAGAGGAACGGAGGACAAGAGGAACGGAGGACAAGAGGAACGGAGGACCAGAAGAACGGAGGACAAGAGGAACGGAGGACAAGAGGAACGGAGGAACGGAGGACCGGAGGAACGGAGGACAGAGGAACGGAGGACAAGAGGAACGGAGGACCAGAAGAACGGAGGACAAGAAGAACGGAGGACAAGAGGAACGGAGGACCAGAGGAACGGAGGACCGGAGGACCGGAGGAACGGAGGACCAGAGGAACGGAGGACCAGAGGAACGGAGGACCGGAGGAACGGAGGACCGGAGGAACGGAGGACAAGAGGAATGGAGGACAAGAGGAACGGAGGTCCGCGCTCTCTGTGCTCCTGTGCCTTCCGGCTCTCGGGCGTGGGGGCCTCTGCGGCGGTCCCGCGTGCCCTGGTCTGGGTGTCTGGCGGGATTCTGCAGCTGACTGGTTCTCTCCATAGCTCCATGATGGGTGTTGGGGGGCCCGGGCTGCTGCTGCCGCCCCGGTGGGGGGCCTTGGCGTGGGGATGGTCGGGCTCTCTCTCCTTCTATACATTCCATCAACATTCACATCAGCAAAACATAAACACTCACTGAGCAGAGGTGTCGGCTACCGTGAGACAGGTGTCAGCTCACCTCGCACTAACAGAATGTGTGATGGAATGAAAGACTTTATTTGTGTCAGCTTCTATGATTGTGTGTGAGCTGCAGTGGTATTGTGTTCATTTTTGACAACTTTAAAGGTAAAGTTTATTCTAGCCAAAAGGTATGTGTGTAACTGAGTGTGTGTGTAGACAGGCCCCGCCCATTCCAGATTGTTATTTAGACCTGGTTGTTATAGGATGTTACTACTCTGTGTTACCTTCTTTGTTTCTTAAACCCACTCTTTTACCACCCCCCCCCCCCCTTTGTTTCCGTCCGGTCCAACGAAAAAAAAGAAAAAGATACAACATAATTAAAATAAAGTTTAGCATGAAATACAACAGGGGTTTATTAAGTATAAACCCCTGTTGGGACAATAAAATCTGTCCAACGCAAGAGGCTCTCAGCCCGTATCTGCTTGTTCAGCTGTTGGACAGGACAAGTTAAAAAAAAAAAAAAAAAAGGACCAGAGGAACGGAGGACAAGAGGAACGGAGGAACGGAGGAACGGAGGATGGTTCTGACACGAGAAACCCAAATCCCACATGAGGGCAGAACGATTACATGTGTTATTGATGAGAAATTCTCCCCAGCAGATAACTGGAGTCTCAAGATGAGAACACACAGACCACATCAATGTTCAGCTGGTTGAACATTTTCACTGTGACCAATCAGAGACTCCGATCTGGGAGCGGCGTGTGTGTAGAGTCCACTTTAAAACACAGAATCATCATATTTGAAGTTAAAGATGTTAAATGTTATGAATTTCATGAACTACAGACATTTCAATCTGCTTTAAATGTCTAATTTAAAAAACTAAATTCTGGTTTTCAGAGGAACAGCAGTGCAAACTCAATAAAATATTTCATTTGACTGTGTAAGGTGTGACATGAGAACACCTGAGAACATTTTCTCCTCATTTGTAATGAATCTCGACCGTTTGGAGCGTGCTGGTGCGGCGTGGATTCCAGCCGCTGAGCGCGTCCTTGAACGCACCACGATCAGCTCCTCCAGTCCTTGAACGCACCACGATCAGCTCCTTCAGTCCTTGAACGCACCACGATCAGCTCCTCCAGTCCTTGAACGCACCACGATCAGCTCCTTCAGTCCTTGAACGCACCACGATCAGCTCCTCCAGTCCTTGAACGCACCACGATCAGCTCCTTCAGTCCTTGAACGCACCACGATCAGCTCCTCCAGTCCTTGAACGCACCACGGTCAGCTCCTCCAGTCCTTGAACGCACCACGATCAGCTCCTCCAGTCCTTGAACGCACCACGATCAGCTCCTTCAGCCCTTGAACGCACCACGATCAGCTCCTTCAGTCCTTGAACGCACCACGATCAGCTCCTTCAGCCCTTGAACGCACCACGATCAGCTCCTTCAGCCCTTGAACGCACCACGATCAGCTCCTTCAGTCCTTGAACGCACCACGATCAGCTCCTTCAGTCCTTGAACGCACCACGATCAGCTCCTTCAGTCCTTGAACGCACCACGATCAGCTCCTTCAGTCCTTGAACGCACCACGATCAGCTCCTTCAGCCCTTGAACGCACCACGATCAGCTCCTTCAGCCCTTGAACGCACCACGATCAGCTCCTTCAGTCCTTGAACGCACCACGATCAGCTCCTTCAGTCCTTGAACGCACCACGGTCAGCTCCTTCAGTCCTTGAACGCACCACGATCAGCTCCTCCAGTCCTTGAACGCACCACGATCAGCTCCTTCAGCCCTTGAACGCACCACGATCAGCTCCTTCAGTCCTTGAACGCACCACGATCAGCTCCTTCAGCCCTTGAACGCACCACGATCAGCTCCTTCAGCCATTGAACGCACCACGATCAGCTCCTTCAGTCCTTGAACGCACCACGATCAGCTCCTTCAGTCCTTGAACGCACCACGATCAGCTCCTTCAGTCCTTGAACGCACCACGATCAGCTCCTCCAGTCCTTGAACGCACCACGATAAGCTCCTTCAGTCCTTGAACGCACCACGATCAGCTCCTTCAGCCCTTGAACGCACCACGATCAGCTCCTTCAGTCCTTGAACGCACCATGATCAGCTCCTCCAGTCCTTGAACGCACCACGATCAGCTCCTTCAGTCCTTGAACGCACCACGATCAGCTCCTTCAGCCCTTGAACGCACCACGATCAGCTCCTTCAGTCCTTGAACGCACCACGATCAGCTCTCCAGTCCTTGAACGCACCACGATCAGCTCCTTCAGCCCTTGAACGCACCACGATCAGCTCCTTCAGTCCTTGAACGCACCACGATCAGCTCCTCCAGTCCTTGAACGCACCACGATAAGCTCCTTCAGTCCTTGAACGCACCACGATCAGCTCCTTCAGCCCTTGAACGCACCACGATCAGCTCCTTCAGTCCTTGAACGCACCACGATCAGCTCCTCCAGTCCTTGAACGCACCACGATCAGCTCCTTCAGTCCTTGAACGCACCACGATCAGCTCCTTCAGTCCTTGAACGCACCACGATCAGCTCCTTCAGTCCTTGAACGCACCACGATCAGCTCCTCCAGTCCTTGAACGCACCACGATAAGCTCCTTCAGTCCTTGAACGCACCACGATCAGCTCCTTCAGCCCTTGAACGCACCACGATCAGCTCCTTCAGTCCTTGAACGCACCACGATCAGCTCCTCCAGTCCTTGAACGCACCACGATCAGCTCCTTCAGTCCTTGAACGCACCACGATCAGCTCCTTCAGCCCTTGAACGCACCACGATCAGCTCCTTCAGTCCTTGAACGCACCACGATAAGCTCCTTCAGTCCTTGAACGCACCACGATCAGCTCCTTCAGTCCTTGAACGCACCACGATAAGCTCCTTCAGTCCTTGAACGCACCACGATCAGCTCCTTCAGCCCTTGAACGCACCACGATCAGCTCCTCCAGTCCTTGAACGCACCACGATCAGCTCCTTCAGTCCTTGAACGCACCACGATCAGCTCCTCCAGCCCTTGAACGCACCACGATCAGCTCCTCCGGTCCTTGAACGCACCACGATCAGCTCCTTCAGCCCTTGAACGCACCACGATCAGCTCCTCCGGCCCTTGAACGCACCACGATCAGCTCCTTCAGTCCTTGAACGCACCACGATCAGCTCCTTCAGTCCTTGAACGCACCACGATCAGCTCCTTCAGCCCCAGCTGTCCGTACAGGTAGAAACATCAAACCTGTGCGGGCCACAGGTGACCTTCAGGAAACGTGAGGTCACAGACCGCTCAGTGAACCCTAGAGAGAAAGCTTTATCTATGGGCGTGCTGCGGCCGACAGGTCGCACTGCACTCGTAAGTAGGTGAGATGCAGGCGGGACTGATAGATTTTTCCTTTTTTAACTCCGCCCCCAAATCTTGCAGACTGAACAAGGACCATTAGTGCTGCGCACGTGACACGTGCACGCTCCTCGCTGCAGCCTGACATGAGCGGCATGACGCAGAAATCTGAGCTCCTCCAATATTCATCAAGAGAATCCCAGAAATACTTTATGTGTTCTATGGACTACAGACATTAAAGACACGAGTAAATGCAGAATCAGCGGCTCAGAATACAAACTACCTCTCATTAACTGTTCAGAACACAAAAGAGCACGCTCTCTTCAACGTCCAATCCTGACAGACTCAAAACAAAGTTCTGTCTTTGGCTTCTGGGTCGACTTTCTCTCTGTCACCCAGAAAGATTTGAGGCGGCGTGTCACCACGGATCAGCGGCTCCTCCATTTAAGACATTTCTGCCTGAAACTGAAAGTAAGAGCACAAAGGTAAGTCAAAGTGGTTGTCACGGCAAACTTGCTGTTCCAGCAGTCTGGAAATTGCTCTGATATTAGGGACTGCAATGCGGTGAGACTGGTGTTCTGTGCCCCCACGGCCAGAACTCCAGCACTCCATTAATCTGTGCTGAAGCTGTCTGACTTCACAAACAGATGCTTGAGGAGGATAAGGCGACTCGGTGGGAGAGACGACACGTCAGCCGGCCCCCGGTAAGCGGGGAGGCCGTCTGCAGGCTGAGGCGGCTGCAGGATCCGGCTCTGCAGACGGGGACGGGACCACAACACCCCCCATTAGGCTGAAGGCAGTTTTTATTACGGCTCCATAATTTGTTCATTTTTCTTGTTTGTTTTCTTATGAAACATTTAAAGAAGTAATATTGTTAGATGAGACACGGATTTGATTTTCTATGTTTCAGATTGAATAGAAACAGAGATTTATGCTGTTTTCACACAAACCGCGTCTTCCTGCAGCTAAACAACTAAATATAACTAGTAACTAGTGATGGAACTACATGTAATGTCTCAAGACTAAGCAAATGTATAATACATGTGTTTATTATATATATGAGACACATATATGTGTCTATATACATATAGATATTTGCATGTATGTACATAGAAAAATTAACTGGGAAAGAATTAATCAGGATTAAATATTATTTAGTTACAGGATTTGCCAACAATTTACCTGTGAATAATCACAATAGGAAATGACACACTAAATTATTTTAACTATTTAAATTAGTGCTGTCAATTAATAAAAAAATGATCTGATTGATCTGTTGTGATGTGGTTAATCACAATTAATCAGAATGTTTTCTGAGGTAAATCTATATAACAGAATGTGTTTTTGAACAAACAGACCAGAGAGAAATCTGCAGTAATACTGCAAGAGAACAAAGATGCTGACAAACTTTCTGCTGAATTCTGATTGGCTGCTGGGTTTGGATTCCCGCCTAAAAAAGAAGTTCTGCTCACCATGTTGTAATTCACTGCACTGGTTTCCTTAAAACAAACTTTTCTTCATCTTCTACACAGAAACGTTCAGAGGTCAACCTGATTGTTCCTTTGTAAGTGACCGTGTTAGAAAGTAAAAATCAAAGTGAACGTTTTCAGAAATGAACGGTTTCTAAGTTAATTAAATGGACCACTTTTCATGATTAATCGCATGCGTTACCGTGGTAACGTAGTCTTTCTGTGCATTGACAGTAGTTCTTAGCATGAAATTCTTCCTCATTACAACAGAATCAGTTATAAAACCAGCCGGCAGGAAGTCAGGTTTGGCTAATGATGTTTAACCAATCAAAGACTGCTGGCCTTCATGTGGGCGGGGCCTCATGTGAGTCCACTGGGGAGGAAGAAACGCAAAAGAACCAAAATAGATCCGTTGAAAACCTAAATGAGATTACATGCAGAGGCAGACATTCTGGTGTAAATGATGAACATCCTGCTTCTTCTTCTGTGGTAATGACAGCCGGCCCTCAGAAGTCCAGGGGTCCGATTCAAGCGGAGAGAGGCTGCTTCATGTTTCCCCCGGTGTTCACACCAGACTCTTCAAAGGGAAAGAGAAGCTGAAACTTTCCTGCATCAATGAGGCGGGAAACTGTTTGATGCTGCCAGTACTTGATGTTCTCCTTCCTGTGGGTTCCATGTTCAGAATTAGTGACATCAGCGTTTCACACAGGCACCAGAAAAAGGCTTCTGGATGCTTATTGGACCCCCCACTGTCAGAACTCTCCCGCTCTATTCTGGTCTGAAGCTCTCCTCTCGGGAGCGGCTCCTCCTCACAGAACGTCTGTGGAGTTTCACCGTGACCTCCAGAATCTGCCACACACCTGGTCTTCACCTGAGTTCAGACTGGATCTGACATTCAAGTCAGACGTGAGCAGGATCGGCTCTTCACAGCAGAGATGATCAATCAGAGCTCATGGATGCACAACTGATACACAGCAAACAGAACCAGAACATGATGTGGGTCAGCAGGTTATTCCCTCCTGGACGACAGTACAGGACAGCAGGAATGTGACGTCTGTTATGCAGTCATGTGAGTTTCCATGTTAACAAAGCAAATCCTGCCACCGTCAGCCGTGGTGACCAGGATCAGAGTTACAACATTCTGAAGGATCTGATCAGATTACTGGAGAAGTCTTCATGTTTTCACCTGAGCCTGAAACACGTGAACACACATGAGCTGAGTCTGTCTGTCAAAAGAGGCTCTGGACCTTCAACATATCTATGTTACTCGCGTCTATGCTGCTCGTATCTATGTCACTGGTATCTCATATCCTGGTTGTTCCTCCATGACTCCTCCCAGACTCCTCCCATCTCATCTCTTCGTTCTTCTCGTCTTCTCACTCCATTCTTAGATCGACTCTTGTTATCTCGTCTGATATTCCGTGTCTGCAGATCTTGGTATTCTGTCCTCTTATTGGTTTTGGATCAGCAGCATATTGTCTCATACACAAACAAGGTCAAAGGAATTTGATAAAACCCTAAACCCCCCATGGATCAACCAAGCCTCTCAGTGCAATCCTCACTAGGTTTTGTCGCCAAAAGACTAGAAGGAGAAAGGCAATCTGTGCAGATCATGTGATAATCTGTGGGTCATGTGACGGACGTGAAACGCCCAATCAATAGCTGTCCTCATGCTTTCACTTTAAGTGCATAATTTATAATTCAGTGACTTTGTATGTGGAAATGGTTTAAGATTACCTCTGAGTGTAGCTGCTGCTCTGCTGGTCCCTCTGTCCATGTGACCACGAAACCGTTCATTCTGGTCTGGTCTGGATCGAGTCTGAACCTGATCGAAATCTGGTATTAATCTGGTCTGGATCTAGTCTGAACCTGATCGAAATCTGGTATTAATCTGGTCTGGATCTAGTCTGAATCTGGTCTGGATCTAGTCTAGGTCTGTCTGGATCTAGTCTGAATCTGGTCTGGATCTAGGCTCGGTATGGATCTGGATGTGTCCTGATCTGAATCTGAATATTGGTCTTGATCTGATCTGGATCTGAATGTGGTATAATCTGGACCTATCTGGCTGGTGATCTGATCTGAATCTGGATCTGATTCTGGATGTGGATCTATCTCAAATGGAAGAAGAGGCCACTAATCACTGGATCTGATCTGGACTAGAACTAGAGTCTGGGACTACTGACAACCCGAGTCTTCTCATCCATTTGTGTGTGTGTGTGTGTGTGGGGGGGGGGGGGGGGGAATTGGCATCAGGACTCAACAACAGTCCAGTCTTATAATGAAAACTGCTTTTAATAACCCCCCCACACCAAAAAAAAAAAAAAAACAACAATAAAGCAAAAGAATGATGATGGCTAGATCATCATCATCACTCCACAGCTGTGTCCAGATCCTCCACCGTCTCTCCAGCAGTCAGACACAATACAGTCAGGGATTGAATTCTGTCTTTAACCCCCCACCCCCCCCCCCCCCCCCCCCCAGCTGCTCCAGCCCGCCGTTAAAGTTAGAATGATAAAGTTTCCAAACAGTTTGCTGACAGTCACAGCTGATTTCTGCAGCGAGATGTTCTGCTTCAGCAGGTTCTACAGTTTGGTGGATCTGCCTCCTTGGTTAGCCTTTTTCTGTGCGGCCTCCGAGTGAACACAGATTACACCTGAACACAGATTAAACCTGAACACAGATACACCTGAACACAGATTACACCTGAACACAGATTTACACCTGAACACAGATTACACCTGAACACAGATTACACTGAACACAGGTTACACCTGAACACAGATTACACCTGAACACAGATTACACTGAACACAGATTACACCTGAACACAGATTACACCTGAACACAGATTACACCTGAACACAGATTAAACCTGAACACAGGTTACACCTGATGTTGAGTTTTACTTTGGTGTTCTTTGAACTGACATCACTTCCTGTTTGGGAGGAGCAACATTTGTGCAGGTGTTCTCTATCTCACAAATAAATTGCCACCTCATGCTCCTGCATGTGGGATGCTGGCCAAACGACAAGTGAGACTCTGTCTGCTCATTTTTCCTCCATTATGCAGTTTCATTGGTGATTTCAGCCTTGAACAATGGCAGGCCAACAGGTTATGGCCCAGAAAAGAGTTTGGAAGCCGATGGAACCGTTGTGCTTTGACGGAGATGAAAAGAACTACGAGCTATGGGAAACAAAGTTCCTGCACACCTGCGACTGCTTGACCTGAAGAGTGTCATAGTTGTGACCCACCTGATGAGGAAGATGAAGGAGCAGAAGAGGATGCCAAGAAAAAATGAAGAAGCTTATGCAGAACTGATTCAGCTGTTGGATGACAAGAGTCTGTCTCTGGTGATGAGAGATGCTGCAGATGATGGCAGAAAAGCAATGCAAATCCTGAGAGAACACTATGCTGGTAAAGGAAAACCAAGGTGATAAGTTTGTACACAGAGCTGACATCTCTACAGAAAAATGTGAATGAGACTGTTACAGACTATATAATCCGGGCAGAGACTGCAATCACAGCCCTGAGAAATGCAGGAGAAACTCTCAGTGATGGCCTGCTGACTGCAATGATTCTGAAGGGCCTGCCTGACACATTCAAGCCATTCTCTGTTTATGTGACGCAAAGTGATGAGAAGTTGACCTTTGCTGAGTTCAAAACCAAATTGAGGAGCTTTGAAAGCACAGAAAAGTTTGCTGCTGCTGGTGTTGTTGATGACAGTGTGATGAAAGTGAGAGGAAGACGAACATGGACCACAAAACTCACATGTTACAACTGCAGCCAGAAAGGCCACAAAGCCCAAGAGTGCACCTCCAACCCCAATGAAGGCCGAGAACAGAAACAGTGGTGCAGCTTGTGCAAGAGTCCCACACACAGAGATGAAAACTGCAGGCGGCGACGCGAGACAAAGTCAAGAAAGCGGTGGATGAAGATCATACATTTGCATTTAAGGTGGACCAGCTGGACGACGCCCACATGAGTGGAGTAAAGAGAAAGGCCTCATGGTCGACTCTGGAGCAACAAGGCACATCATCACCGACTTAAGCAAGTTCAAAGACTTCGACACAAGTTTCCAACCACAGAGCCACACTCTGGAGCTGGCTGATGGTGTGAGAGCTTGTGGGATCGCTCAGAAGAGAGGAACTGTGAAAATCCATCTGAGAGACCGCAACGGCCGACCAGTGGACGTCCTGCTGAAGGACGCACTGTACATCCCATCATTTCCACAGGACATCTTCTCAGTCAACGCTGCAACAGCTCAAGGAGCAACGATTGTCTTCAAAGAAGGTCAGAGCAAACTCATTCACAAGAATGGAACAATCTTTGACATTCACTGTTATGATAGACTATTTTTCCTGAACACTCTAACAGATGAAGTTGATGAATGTAATGTTTGTTATGATGTTCAAACATGGCATAAAATCCTAGGTCACTGTAATTATGAAGATGTACTGAAGTTAGAAAGTGTTACAGATGGAATGAAAGTCAAAGATAAAACTGAGAAGCCTAACATGACATGTGAAGTGTGCATACAAGGTAAATTTGCTCAAAGCAGAAATAGAGAGGCTGATGTAAAAGCTACTAAAGCTCTTGAACTTGTACATGTTGACTTGGCTGGACCTATAGAACCAGCTGCAAAAGATGGATTTAGATATGCATTAGCTTTCACTGATGATTATTCAGGAGCTGTCTTTACTTATTTCCTAAAAGCTAAAAGTGATACTGTTAAAGGAACAGAAAAGTTTTTTGCTGATGTTGCACCGTTTGGGAAGATTAAGTGCATCAGATCAGACAATGGAAAAGAATTTACATCTAATGAGTTTGAGTCTCTTTTAAGTAAAAATGTCATTAGACATGAAACTTCGGCACCGTATTCGCCCCATCAAAATGGGACAGCAGAAAGAAACTGGAGAACTTTATTTGAAATGGCGAGATGCATGCTAATGGAGAGTAAATTGCCAAAAGAGCTGTGGACATATGCTGTTCAGACTGCTATGATCATACGCAATAGATGTTACAACAGACATACAGGGCAAACTCCATATTACATGTTAACTGGAAAGAAACCTGATCTTTCAAGAATGCAAATATTTGGTTCAGACTGTTACGCATACAAGTATGATAAGAAAAAGTTGGATTCACGATGTGAAAAGGGGATTTTTGTTGGATATGACAAAAACAGTCCTGCTTATCTTGTTTTCTATCCTGAAACGGGGAAAGTTATCAGAAACAGATTGGTCAAATTTGTCACAAAAGGAGTAAATGAAAGTTGCACTCAGACAGAAGATGAGATGTTTGAGCATATTCAGAATAGAAAAACGGCAACAAACCAAAACCCTGAAGTAGTGACAGAAACAGTTACACATGAAATTAAAGCCGCAAGCGGCGTTGGATGGCCCGCAGTCGCTACCCGGCCCCCCTTCTCCCTCACTGCCCGCCCTCTCCCTCGCTGCACCCACCGCCGCCGGACCAACGCCGCCGCACGCGCCGCACGCACGCCGCCGCCGCACGCACGCGCCGCCACACGCACGCGCCTCCGCACGGGCCGCAGCCTCCCTTGACGGTGACCTTTGACCTCCCGCAACTCACTTGCTTAGCAACTCATGTGGAAACCCTAAGTCCCTCCCTATGCTTTCTGTATAGCTGGTCTGAGATGATGTGAGAAGTTGATTAAAAAAGCACTTTTTTCAAAATGGCGGCTTTTCTGTTGGTTTTTATCTCCATAGCAACCATTTATTGTTTGGTTCGTCTGAGGTCACCGAGCAGTTTGACATCAAGATCATAAGGATCGGAAAAAGTACACTTTGAATTACCTTAGCAACGGGGGTTATTCGCTAACCACGCCCACATTCCTTATATGGTCACATTCTATGGTATTATGCCTGTTACAGCTAAGTCTGTGATCAACATATTAAAGTCCCATAGGAATGCTTTGAAATATGAGCGTGTATTAAGACTACGCCACTTTTGCGAGCTCGCCCACCCCACGCCGTTCAAAATCTATAGCTTGTGAACACCATTTTTCTTTTGCCATTGACTTTCCATTGATGCTAAAAGCGTTAGGAAACGATTGCTACAAATCCCTACAAGTGATATGTGATTGAAGCTAATGCTAACGCTCGTTTTTTTGTAAATTTAAGATGTCAGCCACTTGCCAAGGTCAAAGGTCAACGAAACTTTAGGGGTTGTTGAAGACTCGTGCTAGCGGGATGTGGGTCAAATTTCGTGACAATCGGACAAACTAAACATTCGTTTTACCTTTGTGAAATCTCAAATTTTCAGATTTCGAAACAAAATGGCCGCCAAACCGTAGGTCGTGGAGCCATCCCATAATAATGTAAAAAATAGCCATGGTCATATCCAGCAAAGGTATGTTGGTTTCGTTTGCGAAATGCGAAATAAAAAATTGAAATTGCTGAGTCAGCACTTTTTTTCGCAACGGTTTTTTACGTACCAGAGGCGCATGGTACGCATCTCGGTTTCAAAAGTTATGTTGTTTCGTTCAGCTCGGGCCTCCGAACGCGTGAACACCCGTTATGCACTATTCGGGCAAAATATGTTTGACCTGGCTTAAACCGTGTCTTTCGCGACCTCGCCAAAGGCACGCCATTTCATATTCTACAACTTCTAATTGCAACATTTTTCCCCCAGTAGGTTCCCATTAATGCCCAACTAAGTTACAAAACAGTCGATAAAACCCCCTAGGAGGTATTTCTTTTTGTAGCTCGTAGCAAACGTGCTTTTTTCGTTAATTTCAAGATGGTGGCAACTTCCCAAGGTCAAAGGTCAATCAAACTTCTTGGTTGTTTGTAGTCTCCGGCTATGGACATGCTTGTGAAGTTTCGTGAAAATCGGACAAACAAAAGTGTCGTTTTCCCATATTGTTGAAAAACGTGAAAAACGCCATTTTTCAGTTTTCGGCGCCACATTGCCGCCAAGGCGTGGGTCGTCTGGCCATCCCATAATGATTTCAAATGTTCTTGGGCTTATCCCCGACACGGGTCATTGGCCGTTTTTTGCGTTTTCCGAAATATTGTTTTTGTCGTCCCATAAGCGAAAATCGGCCCATTCATTTTTTTCGCGGAAACGCTCGCCGTGATGTCATCGTTTTGGGCGGGGTAACGCGCACTATGCCAAAAATTCATTTTCAATTTTCCCTACGTGTGGTGCGATTTTGAGGTATTTTTCGTTCATGTGGCGGGGGTGTAATTTTCGTTCAAAGGCGCAGAAATTTTACGTTTTTTCACTCTAAGCAAAAACAATATGGTCCTTGCAGTCAGTAGACTGCTGCTGCGGGCCATAATAAAAACAGAACCATCTGACACTGAACCTAATGTTGATGAAAATGAGTGGTTCGAGTTCACGATATCCTAAAAGAGAAAGAAGAGCACCTCAGTATTATGGATATGAAGCTAACTGTAAAGATAATGACCAAACTCTAACCAGTATTGACTATTGTTACAGAGCCTCATGTGATGTACCACAGACACTGAGGGAGGCCATGAGCTCATCAAACTCAGAGTTATGGGAAAAAGCTATGAAAGAGGAGCTGGATTCTTTAAAAGAGAACAAAACCTTTACGCTAACGACTTTACCTGAAGGTAAACATGCAGTGGGGGGTAGATGGGTATACACCATTAAAGAAAGTCCTACTGAAACCATATATAAAGCCAGATATGTCGCTAAAGGTTACAATCAAGTCCAAGGTATTGATTACACAGATACATTTTCTCCAACTGCTGATATGACATCTGTTCGTTGTCTAATGCAGATTGCTGCCCAATATGATTGGAGTTACATCAGATGGATATCAAGACTGCATATTTACATGCACCAATTGATTGTGAAGTGTATATGGAACAACCTGAAGGATTTGAAGTAAAATCAGAAACTAGTCAAAAATTAGTTTGCAAGCTTAACAAATCTCTGTACGGTCTGAAACAATCGGGACGAAACTGGAATAAAATGCTTCATGATTTTCTCATTGAAAACAATTTTGTTCAAAATCTGGCAGATCTCAGATTATTGTTTTATAGCAAACAAACAGAAAATGACAAAGTGATACTGATAATCTGGGTTGACGATCTTCTTATTGGAGCAAGTCAAAGTCAGACACTAAAAACTGTGAAAGACATGTTGGGGAAGAAATTTAAAATTAAAGATCTTGGAAAACTTTCAACTTTTCTTGGGATTGACTTTTCACAGAAAGATGGTAAAATAAAATGAGCCAGAAAAGGTATACATTAAAGATTCTGGAAAGGTTTGACATGACATTTTGCAGGCCAAGAGCAACTCCATGTGAAAATAAAATCAAGTTTGACAATCAAGGTGAATCTGTTGACCCAAAGCAGTACAGAGTATTAATTGGGAGTTTAATCTATTTGATGTCTTGTACTAGACCAGATCTAAGCTTTATTGTCAGTAAACTGTCTCAGTACTTGAACGATCCAAAGCAGCAACACTGGGTGGCTGCAAAGCAGTGTTGAGATATTTAAAGGGTACTGTAAACCAGGAAATGTGTTTCAAGAAAAATGATGTTGTACTTAAGCTTGTTGCATATTGTGATGCAGATTGGGCAGAAGATCAGAATGACAGGCGAAGTATGACTGGTTATTGTTTTAGCTTGTCTGAAACTGGACCTCTTATTTCCTGGAAGTCAAAGAAACAACCAACAGTTGCTTTATCAACTTGTGAGGCAGAATACATGGCTTTAGCAGTCACTACACAGGAAAGCCTGTATCTGAAGAATTTACTCACAGGAATGGACACTGGATCAAACTATTTGCCCGTGACTATTTTTGAGGACAATCAAGGTGCAATCGCTCTTGCTAAAAATCCTATTTCACGTCAAAGATGCAAACACATTGACATTAGATACCACTTTGTAAGATCTGCATTGTGTGATGAAAAATAACCATATGTTATTGTCCTACAGTTGACATGGTGGCAGATATTTTCACCAAGCGGTAACTAAGGTCAAAATTAATAGATTTCTGCATTATATTTGTGAGTGTAAGTGAGTGATTATGGACTCATTGTGCTGTATGAATGTTTGTCATTATTTGTACTGTCAGTGCAAGAACAAGTGGGGGTGTTGAGTTTTACTTTGGTGTTCTTTGAACTGACATCACTTCCTGTTTGGGAGGAGCAACATTTGTGCAGGTGTTCTCTATCTCACAAATAAATTGCCACCTCATGCTCCTGCATGTGGGATGCTGGCCAAACGACAAGTGAGACTCTGTCTGCTCATTTTTCCTCCATTATGCAGTTTCATTGGTGATTTCCAGCCTTTGAACAATGGCAGCGCCAACACCTGAACACAGATTACACCTGAACACAGATTACACCTGAACACAGATTACACTTTAACACAGATTACACCTGAACACAGATTACACCTGAACACAGATTACACCTGAACACAGATTACACCTGAACACAGATTACACCTGAACACAGATTACACCTGAACACAGATCACACCTCACGTGTCTTCTGTTGGGTTCTGGATTTCAGGAAAAGTGGAAGTGGATTCAGGGCGTTGGGGTTTGGAAAGCACCGCTGTGCAGCTTCAGTTCCCTGGAGATGCTGTGAATCTGAGCAGATGAAGTGAGACAGGAGAGGTTGATTGATCGATCGATCGATCGATCAATGATTGATTGAGGTTCTACATGAGGAACAGAGCAGCATGGACAGGTCTGAACAAAGTTGCCATTTTTAAGCTTTCGTTTATGAAAATATATTTTCAAAATAAAATGTTTTTGCAAGAAATTATTTTAAAAAATGTCTATAAATATCTCGTAGATATTTTTTATGCAGAAAAAAAGATTTAATCAAACAAAGTTGTTGATTTGTTGAAGTTGTTATTCCAGGATTTTTTCCCTCATAGAATCTCAATTAAAGTCTTTCTAGACTCTGATCATCTTTCAGGGCAGAAATATTGATCATATTTTGTCTTCCCATAAATCCACATTCATTGGGATTTTTTTCAACACAAAGAAACTTTCTTGCTAAAGTATATGAACCAGATTCATTCTTGTGGAAGGAAAACTCCATAAATCAGCTACTTTATTGATTGCATCTTCATTCTCCGTTCAATATTTGAACTTTGTGATGAAGATTCTTCCTCTAACATCTCAGTGGAGGCTAACAGCTGGATGCTAGCTTCAGCTACGTCTGACTTTTAAGGTGGTATGGATAAATAAAAAGATGCAACCGTCATACGAGTGGTATTTTCTAAATAAAACATAAACGAGAATCTCCACCTTTATCATCTGCATGTGTGAAACCGAGTCTGTTTAGACCGACCAGCTTCTACTACATGAAAACAAGTGTTTCCATGAATCCATATGAGGAGGAAATCTCAGCAGCTTTATTGTTCTCTTCTTCAGTTTCCTCACTGGATCTTTTCTTCCTGAACAAACTTCCCAAACACAGTTTATTGATTGGTTATTGTTTTCAGCTTTGAGCTACGAGTTCAGTGATGCAGGTAGATTCTATAAGTCATGTGACCAAGACGGATGTTGTGAACAGAATCAGGAAATCTTTCAAAATAAAATAAATGAAAAGGAAACAATCAAAGTTAGCGCTTGTATCCATTTTCTTCTGTCTGCAGCCCGGTACCAAGTGACCCACTGACTGGTACCGGTCCACGGCTCGGGGGTTAGGGACCACTGCCTTAAAGGAAGAAAGTAAAGCCATTTGTTCTAGATCGATTGTTGATAGTTGGATGAAGGAAGCATGTTTATATTTAAAACTAAAGTCAGATGATACCAGTGCTGACCCGGATGGGATCCATTCAATTCAATTCAATGTTATTTCTATAACCCAAAATCACAAAGAGAATTTCCCTCATTGAGCTTCATGCAGGTAATTCTACAGATGCAGAAAATAGTCATAAAACATGAAAAAAAATATTTAAAGACTAAACAGACTAAATAATCTGGTTATCTGCTCTTAGACCCTCCCTCTCTGGAAGGAAAAACTCCTAAAAAACCTGAATCAGGAAAACGAAGAAACCTTATGGATTCCCACATGAGGGAGAGATCCTATCCCAGGACGGACAGGAGATACCAGAACTGGTAAAGAAAAATGAGCTTCTACAATAGAGTTCATTCACGTGTTGGGGGCGTGGTCAGAGGAGGGGCTGCATCTTAAAGGGAGTTCAGGTGTGTCTGTGTACCATAGTGATGTGTGTGGTAAATGTTCCATGAAGTATTTGTAAGGATAATGGAAGTTACAGACCTCTGACGTACAGGTGACACGGCGTCCTTACTGGCACGAGTGTTTACTACGACCTGCCGCCCGCAGCACGCCCATAGATAAACATTTTCTCTCAAGGGTTCAGTGAGCAACCTGTGACCTTCATGTTTCCTGAAGGTCACCTGTGTGACCCGTACAGGTTTGACCTTTTTTACCTGTAGGACAGCGGGGACGGAGACTTAAGACATGTCTGATCCCGTCTGCGTTCCTTCAGGTTCGTTTGTAAATCTAACATTTTCTCAGTGATCATGTTTATAACCTGGGTTGACGGTTCCGGTTCCTTTGGTTGATGCCGGCCCAGTTCTGGTCCAAACTTTTCTCCAGGTCTTAAGCAGGATTCGAACCTTGTCTCCGTGTGTGTCAGACGCTGAGCTTCAGTGACACAAAGCATCTCAGGTCCGTGTTCTCACTGCTGCTGTATCAACCATCTAATCATCGGGAGCATTGTCTCCTCGCTGAAATGATGTTGGGTTTGTGTTGAAGGATAATGGCGAGCAGAATGGCGTTGGCACACAGGAGTGCGGTTAAGTTCTGAGTCATGCTGCAGATTTGCAGGATTAGAGGTAGAACAATGAGGATCCTTCTGGGAGGCAGATAAGCATATTGTGAATAGAGATGGGCACCAGCCGAGCCAGAAACTTCTTCTGGACGGACAGATAAGAGTCCGAGATACGGTCGGAGAAACTGGGAGAACGGAAAAATTCATTAGAGGCGTGAATGTGGAGAATCCCTCTGAAGAAGAAAACGTCTAATTTAAGCTAACAATCTGATGCAGCATCAAAGTCATGCTATCAGTAATTGCAGCAGAAGCCAATAACATGTCCTCCCCAGCCAGTAACAACGCTGAGCTGCCGCTCGCCCGTGCACGCCGTGCACGCCCGTGCACGCCGTGCTGTAGAATAACTTCTCTACCTGGGAGTGGGATGCTTTCGCCTCCAAACGCGTTTCAGCGCCTCCCAAATTAACGGAGCAGCAGCCTACAGACTTGTTTGATGCAATTTGTCATGCCAGCTTCATTTGCCCCATTTAAAGAGGCAATTAGAAAGTGGCTGCACAGGCTAAGCTCTGGGGTAAGTCGCACAGATACGGTTCCCGACCTCCTCGCCGGCGTGCCAGAGGCCGGCTGCTGATCAAGAGCGTGACGTCTCTGCGCCCTGAAGGACGCTCGACGCTCGAGTCCCGGAGGTCTAATCCAGGGATGCTTTCTGCTTCATTAGCATTTCAAAATGCAGAATTACCTGTCACAGCTCTGCAGGGAGCCGGCGTTGCCAGCGCTCCCACCCCCCCAGTAACAAAGGGGACGGCCTCTTAACACTCCGATTGTCATTAAATGAAACTGAAGCTATTTGTAGCTTCATTAATTACAGCCTTTCACACACCAGCTCCTCCCTGGAACCAAAGGAAGGTGAACCAGGACTTCCATTTCTGCTGTACATCAATGTCACTTTAGCCCCCCCCCATGTGACAAAGAAATACGCCATTAACTCTAACGAAAGGGAGGCGCCGGCGCCGGCGTGGGTTCTGTCCCTCTTCCCTTCATGAGAGCGGTTACCATCGTCGTTTCTCTCCGTCTTCCCTGGGGGGTCAGAAGTTTAACGTCCGTTTCTTCAGCCGGCTAATTCTCCAGTATGCTGGCGTGGCGTCCTCCTCCCGGCATCGTTTGGCTCTAATGGCTGACGGGAGCGGACGCTTCGCCTCCGCGCCGCTAAAGAAAGTCTTGGGAGAACGGATGAAACCATTTCCCGCTTTTCAGGAGGCGTCGGCTAATGAGCCGATGAGAATTGACCCGCAAACACCGCTCTGCCCTGGGGCTGAGGGCGGGCTCGCTCTGCTCTGAGGCCACTGCGGGCGGGGGGGTGGGGCGCTCTGCTCTGAGGGCGTGCGGGGCGGGGCGCTCTGCTCTGAGGCCACTGCAGGCGGGCGGGGCAGGGCGGGGCGCTCTGCTCTGAGGCCACTGCGGGCGGGCGGGGCGGGGCGCTCTGCTCTGAGGCCACTGCAGGCGGGCGGGGTGGGGCGCTCTGCTCTGAGGGCGTGCGGGGCGGGGCGCTCTGCTCTGAGGCCACTGCAGGCGGGCTGGCGCAGGCGGGCTGGCGCGGGCGGCACGGGCGGTGTGCAGTGCTCTGCTGTGAGGCCGCTGCCAGCAAGGCAAGGCAAGGCAAGTTTATTTGTATAGCACATTTCATGTACAGAGACAATTCAAAGTGCTTTACATAAAACATTAAAAGAAACAATCAAAAGAAATAGTAAAAATGTCATTCATTATTCAAATCATTAAAATAAAATTAAAAGAAAGTAAAAAAGATTTTAATTTAAAACAAGCATAGATAAAAAGTGCGGACGTAAACTTTTGAATACATATTAATCAAATGCAACTGAGAACAGGTGAGTCTTTAACCTGGATTTAAATACACTGAGTGTTTCAGCAGATCTAAGGTTTTCTGGAAGTCTGTTCCAGATCTGTGGTGCATAGAAGCTGAATGCAGCTTCTCCATGTTTAGTTCTGACTCTAGGAACTGATAAAAGACCGGATCCTGATGATCGGAGAGGTCTGGCTGGTACATACTGGGTCAGGAGGTCAGTCATGTATTTTGGTGCTAAACCATTCAAAGCTTTATAAACCAGTAACAGAACTTTAAAGTCTATCCTCTGAGAGACAGGTAACCAGTGTAAAGACCTCAGAACTGGACTGATGTGGTCTACTTTCTTGGTCCTTGTGAGAACCCGAGCAGCAGAGTTCTGAATAAGCTGCAGTTTCCTGATGGATTTTTTTGGTAGTCCTGTAAAAACACTGTTACAGTAATCAAGTCGACTAAAGATGAAAGCATGCACTAGTTTCTCCAGGTCCTGCTTAGACATCAAATCTTTAATCCTTGAGATATTTTGAGATGATAATAGGCTGATTTAGTGACTGCCTTAATGTGTTTATCAAAATTTAAGTCTGAGTCTATCACTACACCCAAGTTTCTGGCCTGGTTGGTAGTTTTTAGTTGAATAGATTGAAGCTCTGCAGTGACGTCTAACCTTTTTTCTTTAGCCCCAAAGACAATAACCTCAGTTTTGTTTTTGTTTAATTGAAGTAAGTTGTGACACATCCAGTCATTAATGTCCTCAATGCATTTACCAAGAGCCTGTACAGGGCCTCGGTCTCCTGGTGTCAGTCTAATATATATCTGTGTGTCATCTGCATAGCTATGGTAACTAATGTTGTTGTTCTTTATAACCTGGGCCAGTGGGAGCATGTAGATGTTAAATAGAAGTGGTCCCAGGATGGAGCCTTGGGGCACTCCACATGTAATTTCTGTTGGCTCAGAAGTGAAGTTACCAATTGACACAAAATATTTCCTGTTTTCTAAGTACGTTTTGAACCAGTTTAGTACTGGTCCAGTGAGACCCACCCAGTTTTTCAGTCGTCTGAGTAGTATTGCGTGGTCGACCGTATCAAACGCAGCACTGAGATCCAGTAAAACTAGCACTGACATATTTCCACTGTCTGTATTCAAACGTATGTCATTGGTCACTTTGGTCAGAGCCGTTTCAGTGCTGTGGTTCTGTCTGAAGCCGGACTGGAAGACATCATAGCAGTTGTTATTTATTAGGAATTCATTTAACTGATGGAAAACAGCTTTTTCAATGATCTTACTTAAAAATGGCAGGTTTGATATCGGTCTGTAGTTGTTCATTTGAGTTTTGTCTATACTGTCCTTTTTTAGGAGAGGTTTGATTACAGCTGTTTTCAGTGGTTCTGGGAAAACACCAGATGTTAACGACAAGTTGACAATCTGGAGCAGGGCTGGTTCCAGGATCTTTGAAACTTTTTTGAAAAAGCTTGTGGGTAGAATATCCAGACAGCAGGTGGCGTGGGGCGTGCCGCTCTGCCCTGAGGCTGAGGGCAGGCGGGGTGGGGCGCTCTGCCCTGAGGCTGAGGGCGGGCCGGCGGGCGGGGCAGGGCGCTCTGCTCTGAGGCCATTGCAGGCGGGCGGGCGGGGCGCCCTGTTCTGAGGCCACTGCAGGCGGGTGGGACAGGGCGGGGCGCTCTGCTCTGAGGCCGCTGCAGCGCTCTGCTGTCAGCGGCAGCGGTCTCCGGGACGGCGTCTGCAGACACTCCTGCATCCTTCAGAACCAGTCAGGACGACTGTCATCTTCTACATTGAACATGTTCTAACATCAGAATGTCAGATTTGTCTCTTTGCTAATCAATGCAACGATCAGCAACTGCATTTATCTGCCATCAAACTCTAATCGCAGTCTAATTCAGGAAAGTTGCTTTAAGAACGATCAAACTTTTGCTCGCTCCAGAGGTCATGACCCCCATATCCAGGAGCGGCGGCGCGTCTGCATCTGATAAGAGCTTCTGTTCTGGAAGCAGCTCGTTGCTCTCACGTTTCTTCTGGGTGCAGACGTGAAGGTCAGGAGACGTTCAGTGATGACTGACCCACGCGGCGCGGCGCTCTCCATCAATCACGTTTCTGATAATAAACGTCTGTCAGTTAGAGGATCCGTGAAGCTCGTATGTGATTTGCAGTTGATCTGACTGAGGTTTCCTCCAATCAGGAGACGAGAACAGCTGATGGAACCGCCTCTGCTTTGCTGGTGTGACGGCGGCGTTCCACTCCAGCTGGATTTTCATTGGTCGGTTCCTGAAGGTTCAGCAGCAGACAAGTTTCATTCCCAGAGATCACGCTGGTGTGAATGTTTCCTGCTGAAGAAGCTGAAGCTTTCACTGAAAACGCTGAAGCTTTTTGTAAAATGTTACGTTTGATAAAAAACTGGAAATGCTCAAGAACTTTGAGAGAGCTGAAGACGACCGAAAGTTAGTAAATTTGTAGTAAAATTGTTAAAAATTCCTAATTCGTGCCAATAAAGAAACAATATTTAATGAATTGCTGAAAAATTAGCTTAACTCCACATTTTTTATTTTTTTTAAAGATGAAAACATATCCCATAAATGGTTTGTTGTTAATCTACTTAAAATGTTGACATTTGAAGACTTTCTCATTCATTTACAATGCAGCATATTTTGCTTAATATTTAAAAAACTGTAAAGTTTATGAAAAAAAAGCAGCATTAAAGTAGTGATTGAGTTTTTGCACACCAGAAATCCTACAGCTTCTAATTTTTTCATGTATTTGTTTAACTTTTTAATTTGTTTTTTGTGTCATTCAGAAAAATGGATGAAATTCCTGTCGACCAATCACATTTATAACCAGGATGCAAGTATTTCTCTGAGTATTCCTCTGAGTATTCCTCTGAGTATTTCTCTGAGTATTCTTCTGAGTATTCTTCTGAGTATTCCTTTGAGTATTCCTCTGAGTATTCCTCTGAGCATTCTTCTGAGTTTTCTTCTGAGTATTCCTCTGAGTATTCCTCTGAGCATTCTTCTGAGTATTTCTCTGAGTATTCCTCTGAGTATTCTTCTGAGTTTTCCTCTGAGTACTCCTCTGAGTATTCTTCTGAGTATTCTTCTGAGTATTCCTGAGTATTCCTTTGAGTATTCCTCTGAGGATTCCTCTGAGTATTCCTCTGAGTATTCCTCTGAGTATTTCTCTGAGTACTCCTCTGAGTATTCTTCTGAGCATTCTTCTGAGTATTCCTTTGAGTATTCCTCTGAGTATTCCTCTGAGCATTCTTCTGAGTATTTCTCTGAGTATTCCTCTGAGTATTCTTCTGAGTTTTCTTCTGAGTATTCCTCTGAGTACTCTTCTGAGTATTCTTCTGAGTATTCCTGAGTATTCCTTTGAGTATTCCTTTAAGTATTCCTCTGAGTATTCCTCTGAGTATTCTTCTGAGTATTTCTCTGAGTATTCCTCTGAGTATTCCTTTGAGTATTCTTCTGAGTATTCCTCTGAGTATTTTTCTGAGTATTCCTCTGAGTATTCTTCTGAGTATTCCTCTGAGTATTCCTCTTAGTATTCTTCTGAGTATTCCTCTGAGTATTCTTCTGAGTATTCTTCTGAGTATTCCTCTGAGTATTTTTCTGAGTATTCCTCTGAGTATTCTTCTGAGTATTTCTCTGAGTATTCCTCTGAGTATTCCTCTGAGTATTCCTCTGAGTACTCCTCTGAGTATTCTTCTGAGCATTCTTCTGAGTATTCCTTTGAGTATTCCTCTAAGTATTCTTCAGAGTATTCATCTGTATCATACCTGCAGGTATTCTGACAGTGTTGTTGGTCACACGGATGTATCTAGAGCTCTAACACTGATCCTCTTTCCTCCATGTGATTAAGAAGAATGTTGCCCTCGAGGCCCGGAGCCGCCCATCCCTTATCTAAGATGGACGTCCAGAACCAGAACTCTGAACTTCCTGTCCGACCACCACTGAGGTCTGTGGTTGACACTGGTTCTGTTTCCAAACACGTGCTGAAGTTCTGAGTAACCGCCGGGCGTCCGTACAGCGTGGAGTCCTGTTAACGGGCTGCGACTAACTCTTGACCTGAGAGCTCGCCGTCCGTCTCTGCCCGCCGGTCCTGGCTCTCCGGCTGAACCCGCGCCTCCTCCGCCTCGCCAGCAATTTCCCGCTTTGATATTTTCTATCTGGCTCCATCTTTTGAAGGCAGTGATTGAAGGTGAAGGGTGGAATATTACAGACTGACATTTCTCTGTCACCTGTCATGAAAGGTGTTCTGGTGCCCCCCCCCCCCTCCTCCCCCCAGTAGAAAAGGCTTTTTCTCCGTCTGTTTTGGAGACGTTTCTGTCTGGAACCGGCGCGGACGGATCGATGGCGCTGAAAACGCTCCATCCTGCATGTCGAGCTGATCGTGGATCTCCATGCTGATCTCAGACGGTGGGGGAGGGGGCGGAGCCTGAGGGGGTTTAACGAGCCGCTCCACTGCTCTTGTCACCTTTATCTAGTGAACCTGCTCGTTACATCTCTGCTGCCTCTGCCCCCCCACCCCACCCCACCCCCCCGGGCTTTCTCCGCTCCACGCTCCAGATTTGTGTCTTGTCGTCTACAATGGAGATGTATGGCGGTGGGCGGCGGCCTGGACGGAGGCTTGACATGTTGCAGGGTCTCAGGTGTCAGGAGCCATTTCCCGGCCAGGGCCCCCCCACAACAAGATTAGGTCCATTTATCTGATTCCAGATTGCTCTAACCCCATTTCAGCTGTCATTTACTGCCCGAGCGGGTCATTAGTCCGACATCTGTTTTGTTTTGTGCCGGCCGGGCCCGCGGCGGTGTGGGGGGGGTGCAGCCGCACATACCCGTGTGTGCCGTCATCCTCAGGAGGCGGAGCCAGAGACGGCGTCGGCCTCTGCAGACCATCTCTTCCTGATTTATTTAGGAGGGAAACGAAGCGGCTGTTTCAGCTTCAGTCCATCCGATCAGTTTGAACCAATCGATCGATCGATTGATCCTTTGGGTTTTACGTCAATCACATGACGTTTGAGGACAGAATCTGCATTTCAGCTGCAATTAAAACCAGCAGAAGAACATTTTTATTTAACTTTAGTTTTTTAGATTTTTGCTCTCGATGTTTTATAATCCATGAATTCCTGAGAATCCTCTGGAAAACCGCCTCGTTCCCGGGCTTCCCGTTCCCGGGCTTCCCGTTCCCGGGCTTCCCGTTCCCGGGCTTCCCGTTCAGTCACTTTCTCATTAATCTGACAGAAGTGTTTCTGCTGGGATGACAGCGAACGCCGTCTGCAAAGATCCAAGAATAATCGCTTTAAAACCAGCAATTAGCTCACCTTGTGAGTGAAACGCCGCCGCGCTGCCAGGAAATCTCCTTTATTCGAGTCAAAGCTTTCAGCTGCTGGCGTGACCAACAAACAAACAATGAGACTCCAGTGGGAACAAGAAGCGCCATGAATCCCAACAAGTTTACAGGCGGAGTGATGAGGGGGGCGGGGTTAATCCACGCTCTTCTACTGAACATGAACGCCATTCCACTTTAAAACATGAACCAAAGAAACAAAACAGGAACAAAAACATGATGTCAAAACAACAGGAAGTGAATCCAGAACCCGCCAAAATAAAAGAATGTGAACTGGAAGGATTGAAAGATCAATCCTCAGGTGAACCAATTACATTTACTGAAACTGAAAAATTTTCATCTTGTGTTAAAGACACGCCCACACGCCACTGAGGGCGTTTTTGAGACGATGATTGACACATTCATGAAAATCAAAGAATAAAAGCAGTAAAAACAATCCTCTCTGATTTTCTGAACTCGCCTTAATGTCGTTCAGGATCACAGGGCTGCTGGAGCCTATCCCATCTGAGTCCCACAGAGAGGAACAACCTCACTCCGTTTACAGTCGATGCAGAATGTTCTGGACCGCAGGAGGAAACCAGAGGAAACACGTCCATGAACAGGAGAACATACAAACTCACACAGACGGAACACGGCTGGGATCTGAACCTGTGAGGTCACAGTGCTGTCCACTACACCACAGTGCAGCCTGATTCAAATCTACCTCATTAAATGAAAAAAGGGGCGGAGCCACAATCTACAAGTTTGATTGATTTTCTTCACAGAGGATGGAGACTAGCCTGATTTCACAGGAAGGCACCTAGTGGTTACATAGTGAAGTGCACTGGCTCTTGCACTGGAGCCGCTGGAACTGGAGTCACTGGAACTGGAGTCGCTGGAACTGGAGTCGCTGGAACTGGAGTCGCTGGAACTGGAGTCGCTGGAACTGGAGCCGCTGGAACTGGAGCCGCTGGAACTGGAGCCGCTGGAACTGGAGTCGCTGGAACTGGAGTCGCTGGAACTGGAGTCACTGGAACTGGAGTCACTGGAACTGGGGTCACTGGAACTGGAGTCACTGGAACTGGAGTCACTGGAGCTGGAGTCACTGGAACTGGAGCCACTGGAGCTGGAGTCACTGGAACTGGAGTCACTGGAGCTGGAGTCACTGGAACTGGAGTCACTGGAGCTGGAGTCACTGGAACTGGAGTCACTGGAGCTGGAGCCGCCGGAACTGGAGCCGCTGGAACTGGAGTCACTGGAACTGGAGTCACTGGAACTGGAGCCGCTGGAGCTGGAGTCACTGGAACTGGAGCCGCTGGAGCTGGGGTCACTGGAACTGGAGCCGCTGGAGCTGGAGTCATTGGAACTGGAGTCACTGCAGCTGGAATCACTGGAACTGGAGTCACTGGAGCTGGAGTCATTGGAACTGGAGTCATTGGAACTGGAGTCATTGGAACTGGAGTCTTTGGAACTGGAGTCATTGGAACTGGAGTCATTGGAACTGGAGTCGCTGGAGCTGGAGTCATTGGAACTGGAGTCGCTGGAGCTGGAGTCACTGGAACTGGAGCCGCTGGAGCTGGGGTCGCTGGAACTGGAGCCGCTGGAGCTGGAATCACTGGAACTGGAGTCACTGGAGCTGGAGTCACTGGAACTGGAGTCACTGGAGCTGGAGTCACTGGAACTGGAGCCGCTGGAGCTGGAGTCATTGGAACTGGAGTCACTGGAGCTGGAATCACTGGAACTGGAGTCACTGGAACTGGAGTCACTGGAACTGGAGTCATTGGAACTGGAGTCATTGGAACTGGAGTCACTGGAGCTGGAATCACTGGAACTGGAGTCACTGGAACTGGAATCATTGGAGCTGGAGTCACTGGAACTGGAGTCACTGGAGCTGGAGCCGCTGGAACTGGAATCACTGGAACTGGAGCAGCTGGAGCTGGAGTCACTGGAACTGGAGCCGCTGGAGCTGAGGTCACTGGAACTGGAGCCGCTGGAGCTGGGGTCACTGGAACTGGAGTCATTGGAACTGGAGTCATTGGAACTGGAGTCACTGGAGCTGGAGCCGCTGGAGCTGGAGTCACTGGAACTGGAGCCGCTGGAGCTGGGGTCACTGGAACTGGAGCCGCTGGAGCTGGAGTCATTGGAGCTGGAGCCGCTGGAGCTGGAGTCACTGGAACTGGAGCCGCTGGAGCTGGAGTCACTGGAACTGGAGCCGCTGGAGCTGGGGTCACTGGAACTGGAGCTGCTGGAGCTGGAATCACTGGAACTGGAGTCACTGGAGCTGGAGTCACTGGAACTGGAGTCACTGGAGCTGGAGTCACTGGAACTGGAGTCGCTGGAGCTGGGGTCACTGGAACTGGAGCCGCTGGAGCTGGAGTCATTGGAACTGGAGTCACTGGAACTGGAGTCACTGGAACTGGAGTCATTGGAACTGGAGTCACTGGAACTGGAGTCACTGGAGCTGGAATCACTGGAACTGGAGTCACTGGAACTGGAATCATTGGAGCTGGAGTCACTGGAACTGGAGTCACTGGAGCTGGAGCCGCTGGAACTGGAATCACTCGAACTGGAGCAGCTGGAGCTGGAGTCACTGGAACTGGAGCCGCTGGAGCTGGGGTCACTGGAACTGGAGCCGCTGGAGCTGGGGTCACTGGAACTGGAGTCATTGGAACTGGAGTCATTGGAACTGGAGTCACTGGAGCTGGAGCCGCTGGAGCTGGAGTCACTGGAACTGGAGCCGCTGGAGCTGGGGTCACTGGAACTGGAGCCGCTGGAGCTGGAGTCATTGGAGCTGGAGCCGCTGGAGCTGGGGTCACTGGAACTGGAGTCACTGGAACTGGAGTCACTGGAACTGGAGCCGCTGGAGCTGGAGTCACTGGAACTGGAGCCGCTGGAGCTGGAGTCACTGGAACTGGAGCCGCTGGAGCTGGGGTCACTGGAACTGGAGCTGCTGGAGCTGGAATCACTGGAACTGGAGTCACTGGAGCTGGAGTCACTGGAACTGGAGTCACTGGAGCTGGAGTCACTGGAACTGGAGCCGCTGGAGCTGGGGTCACTGGAACTGGAGCCGCTGGAGCTGGAGTCATTGGAACTGGAGTCATTGGAACTGGAGTCATTGGAACTGGAGTCATTGGAACTGGAGTCACTGGAGCTGGAGCCGCTGGAGCTGGAGTCACTGGAACTGGAGCCGCTGGAGCTGGAGTCATGAACTGGTGGAGCGCTGGAGCTGGGTTCACTGGAACTGGAGTGCTGGAGGCTGGATCTGGAGTCACTGGAATGGAAGTCACTGGAGCTGGAATCACTGGAACTGTGAAGTCATGGAGCTGGAGTCATTGGAGAATGGAGTCATTGGAACTGGAGTCACTGGAGCTGGAATCACTGGAACTGGAGTCACTGGAGCTGGAGTCATTGGAACTGGAGTCATTGGAACTGGAGTCATTGGAACTGGAGTCACTGGAACTGGAGTCACTGGAACTGGAGTCATTGCGGTGAACCTTTGAACTGCTCACTCCAACTGATTTATAAGACACTTTGTGAAAGTGAAAAAGCATCCATTTTAACTGTCAAATGGGATATCTTTAATTGAGATTTGGTACAAATTTACCAGAAAACATTTTGAAAATAAAATGAGAAATGTCATTTTCTTTATCACTTTAATGAAGTTACTGAATGTTGAAGAAGAAAAAGCCGTTCTGAGGATCACTTTTCATTTCATTTAAGTAATGCAGTTACATTGTGAAAAAGCATTTCTAGTGTTGACTTTTATTTTGAAATATGAGTCACAGACGCTTCCACAGTCGTCAACCAATCGTGGCAGCCCCACTCTGCTGAGGCTCCGCCCTCCAAAGACCTTCATCACATGACCCTGAGGACCAGAAGCTTCAGGCTGGACTTTAAAAGTTTCAATCGTGACTGAATCTTTCGTCCATTTTGGGTTTGAGTTCGGATTCTTCCAAACAAAAAGCTGTGAATGAAGCGTTTTCCTGAGACTCTCTGACACGCGGCGCCGTACATGAAAGCGTCTGTCCTCAGGCGGTGTGCGCTGTTTACCTAAGCAAGTGTTTTTGTTTCAAAGCGCCATTAGCGGCTGTGCCGGCTTGTTTCTGCATTTCCACGGTCACAGTGACAGAAAGCAGTTTGCTGTTAAAGAACGGCGCGTGTGACAGTCGGATTTCATGCTGACTCGGCCTAATTTCCTGCTGCGAGGAGATGCTATTTTCTCCTATGGATGCTGTTCATCCTGAAGTGGAAGTCCCTGAGCTTGCCAAAAGCCTATGGGGCGCATTTCTTATTTTCACTTTTGATGTTCATTCAAAGGAGAAATCTGCCTTCAAATTCAAAGTTTGGAAGCAAAACTTTTCCGCAGCTCAGATGTTTTTCTGACGTCTTCATCCCGAGCTGGAGTTTGGGTAATTGTTCCATCAGGGAACCAAAACGGGGATGTGTCCTCGGCGTCCGCGGTGGCGCCCGCCGTCCCGCTTTGTCTCAGCGTCCGGCTCCGCCCTCCTCCCTATCTGAAAGCTGTCGGCAGACACAGAGGAACCTGACAAATCCAAAACCCCACGGCTCCTCGGGCAATTTCTCCTGTTTTTTTCCTGTGGAAGGAGTGTCCATTCAGAGTGTGAATGAGTCAGGTAAATCCAATTCCAAAAGGCAATGGGATTTCAGATGGAGAGCAAATTGCACCAAGGTGATGCAGGACTGGTCAAGAGACCCTTGAGGAAAAAAAAAGAAGTCAGCTCATTCCTGCACAATGGAGGACGCCGCTGTTATCTTTGCTGTTAGTCGTGTTTTTATAATTGATTTCTCCTTGTGGCACAATGGCCGGCCAATAATGAAAAGTCTGTCATTCCGTTCCCTTTGTGCGGCGCGCTGATGGGGTCATCGGCTCAAGGTGGCCGGAGCTGCGAGCCGCCTGGTCAGAGGGTTCAATCTGCATTCAGAGACGTGGACGAGCTGCAGACACGGACGCCATGTTTGTAGTCCTGAAGACACCCTGGCTAATGCGGGACAAATGGCAGATGCCGTCAGCGGATGACGAGGTTTTGGTTGATCCGGTTTATTTTAGGGATCAATTCTACAAGATTTTAAAAAATGCAGATTTTTCCAACTTATTACAAAAAATAATGAAATGTCATTATTAGAAAATAAATAGACTCACTTTTGTCACATTTGATTATTTGGTGACACGACAGACAATGAAGCATTAATAAAGTATTAGTTAAGCATTAGTTAAGGATTAATTAGTCCTTTATAAATCCTCATTTCTACTTTATTAAGCAAGTAGCTTATATGTTATTAAGGCTTTCTTCATGATTTTAAAGGATAACTATAATATGTTCATCAATAGTATATTAAGGCTTCATTAACCGATAAGCATTTTAAGTATAAAATGATTTACAAACCAGTTATTTACAGGTGGTAATTTAAATTGTAAGCTCGTTCACAACGTGTTAGTAATTGTCCCCATCATAAGTGTTAGTTGTGCAGGTAACCATGGTAACCACATCTCAAATGTGAAGACTGTATAAGGCAGAACTAGTCCTCACTTTAGATCAGGTCATAAAAACTATTAATTAACAATTACTAAATGTTTTATAACTATATCAATCCATCTTGATGAATATGAGATTATAAATAATTTATTAATAGATTAACAACACTTCTGTAAGCCTGTGAATGACGTATAATGATACATTTACAAGGTTTGAAAAATCATTTAAAGCTTCATTTTAAATGTTTATTTGTTAATGAATAAAGTCTTAACATACTATTAATAAACACATTATAGTAATTATTTTTAATCAGGAATAAATTGTTAATAACAACAGATATGAGCTATTAGCTAATAATTGAAATAATTAAGTGTTAATTAATGCTTAACTAATGCTAATGTTTGATGGTGTGTGGTTATTATAAAGTGTAATTACTGAGAACTAAGTTGTAAGCTGCAGATCAGACACATGTAAACTAAAGTGTCACAAAGTATTTTAAAAAATCTACTAGGATAAAACCTTAGAAATTCATTATACTGTTCTATAATATCCTCATTCTTCACGTACTGTCGAAGTTTTAATTGAGTTCACTGACGCTTTTATTTTGAAAAGGAGGCTTCAGAATGAGATTTACAGCCGTTATCTTCATCATACAAACACTGTGTTATCAGTCCAGACTGTAAAACTGTTGTTGCCCTTTACACCTCAGAAGAAAAACATTAATGTGAAACGTCCAAGGATAGTTCAGAGAAAAGGAAGAAGGAAGAAAAAGGAAGAAGGAAGAAAAAGGAAGAAGGCTACAAGCCGAGGGATTCCAGGAACTTCAAGATCCAAACAGAACCACAAAGAAACCTTTCTGAGTGTCTGAACTCTGGAACAGGTGAAGTAATAAGATCAAACTACAAGAAACCTACAAGAAACTGTAGTTTAACATGATAGTGGTAATGGATCTGATGATCTCATAGGATCTAACGATGAATCCACATAGAAGATCAGGATTATCAATGAATAATCACGTTAATCACTGGATGTGTAATAATGATTTCTGTCTATGACGGAGACTTGAACTGATCAGGTTTCAATAACTAGACAGATGTTAGGATGAGTGAATATATTAGGTGGAGGATTCTAGAAGTTTATTTGTCAATAATTAATCAATCATTACATTTAATGCATTTATAAAAGCAAAAGTCTATTAGAAAATATAAGTCAAGGAGATCAGTTAATATCTTGAATAGATTTGATTTGTGGTTTTATAGTTTGTTTTTCTTTATTCTATCTTTATAAATGGGGGTGGGGGGGGGGGGCTGTCACTCATTGACGTCTTTACAAGTTCATCTATTTCCTGTTCTGGTGTTCATCCATGGAAAATCATCTCAGAATCTGCTATCAGAGCTGATCTGATCTGATCCGATCCGATCTAAAATCTTCCATCACAGTAAAAGAGACTTTGAATGTTTTAGTTTGTAAAACTTTTGACCAAAAGTCGTTTAATTATTGACAGAAAATGAATCCAGACGTTTTTCACCATGAAAGCTTGGCTGGTGGGATTTGAACCCTCGCTCTCCTGCGCTCTGGTCATCTGAAGGCAGCAGCCAATGAGACACCAAGGTGCATTGTGGGAAACCGCTGGGGCTTCGGCCTGAAACGAGGGCGGCTGGGCGGGACGCTCCGGGGAAATCTGCGACTCCACCTGAGCGAGGAGGTCTCCAGGTCCTGCAGGTCTGATGACGGAGGGAACATCTGGTTCTGGAATGTCTGCAGGACGCTCTCTGTCAAGGTTTAGGAATTATTTATTCTTTCTGTGAGTTATTGGTATTTATGAGATCAAATAAATGCTGAGGATTATTATTCTTCACATGAGATCAGGATGTGATCAGACGTTCTCCTTCAGAGACACAGACCTGTTCATGGGATGATTCCTAATGAGTGAACGCTGCGACAGCTGATAGAGACGCTCCGACAGCTCTGATGGCGGTGAGGATGTGCGTGTCATTAACGTGTGTGTGATCAGAGCGCGGCGAAGCCTCACCTGCAGCCGCACGCCGCTGACACGCCGCTGCGATCATCAGTGAGGTGCAGTGATTGCAGCAGAACCAACACAGCAGAGCAGAGCTTCTTCCAGCAGATGAACTGAAATCTCACAGAAACCGCGCAAGGAGGTAGAAAGGTGAAGAAGTGTTGATTTAATGAAAGATTTCTTGCAGGAAGTTTTGATCCGCAGCCTGGCGCCGATGCTCGCGCCGGCGCCCGGATGTGTGGAAGTGATGGCTTTTCCTTGAGGTTTATATCTCCCTCTGCCTCCACATCTAATCTCTGCACGTAATCACTCCCCTCGTTGAGCCGCCGCACACTCAACAGCACTGTACATGAAAAACGAGGCGGGGAAATCATGGTGACAGCTTCCAGCTCACTTGTGTGCGCGGAGCGCGGCAGAGCCAGGCAGGCGTGAACATTCATATATTCATTTTTCCAGGTTCCACTCACATCTTTCTTTAAAATAACCGAGTTTTCCTTTTTTCCCTCCCGACTGCTGCTTTAAATTCCGTTACACGTGTAGCTTAATGACTCGCAGGGATTCGCCGAGGACCGCCGCTCTGCCCTCCCACATCAGAGGTTTGACCCCTACGAGCCGCCGTCCCTCCCCAGCCTCTCCTGGCGGTTCTGGATCCTCTCTCTAACTGCTGGGTTAATATTAGCTCAGCCTCGCCGTCAGCAGGACTCTGGTCGTCCCGCCGGTCGTATTACTCCAAGTTACACAACTAAGTTGATCAGCTGGATGCCGCCTCAGCACCTGCCTCTGAGGTTCCTCCCCCGTAGATTAACCCAGCAGTAATTAGCCGTTCAAGTCGGAGTCCTGAGAGGAGTGAACTTGAAAGGCAAATCTGAACTAATGAGGTTTCACTTTGAAGTGATGAACTCTGAGTTTTGGGTAATCTCGGGCTTCTGGGCTTTATTCCATTTATCAAGAAGAAAGACGGTGAGCTGAAGCGAGGATGTACACGAGCTTCACATTCTCTCCTGTGAAGTTTAGCCGGAAACTTTTTAATGAATGAGCTTCAGTAAACAGGTTACAGGCGGAGACGCCGGATCTCCGGAACGCCACGGACAACAGAAGCCGGAGTTTTCCAGAGACACGCCTCTGAGAAAACAGAGTCAAGGTGGGCGTGTCCAGAGGTCTCTGCAAAGATGGCCGCCATGCTGCGTTCACACCGGGTGCTGAAGCGACCACTTCCTGTGAACGTCCAGTGTGGGGTTATATAAGTTCGTTTCCTGATTTGACGCCTCGTTATCTCGTGTCTGACGGATCTTTGGACGGATGTGAAGCTCTGTTGATCGTACCTCACATGATTCTTGTTTGATTGCTTGAAATGAACCTTTTCAATTCAAGCTTCCAGAATCAAACGTTCACATGTAGATGTGCAAGTTTTAGAGTCAGTTTTCTGGATCTAAACAAAACATTCGTCCACTGAACACATGGCAAACTTAAACCAGAGGAACTTTGACCAATCAGGGACTTGGATTTGGTAGGGACGTATAGTTGAATTCACAACCGTTTGAGAACTGATGGCAGAGGAGGAAGGAATTATTGCAGTTGGATTTGTGGTTTTCCAACCAGGCACAGAGTCTCTCATATATCAGAATAGAGCTGAGGAAGAAAGATTCAGCAGAATCGTTCCTCTGAAAGAGTCTGGACACGCTGGTATCAGACGGTCCAGAGAGAACATCGTATTCTCCAAAGTCCTTCAGGAAGACTCGTTCTTGAAGATCTCGTGTGAATATAGCGTTATAACCAATGGAGGATTGAATACATTGTAATGGAATACTTTCAGTTCTTCACTGCGTTTCATAGCAGAATTCAGCCAATCATCATGCAGAGATGTCGATATTATTGATGTGATGACAGGAGCTTTCAGCTCACGGCCGGGCTTTGGACACGCCGTCACACATTCTATCAGTCTGAATGTGAGCTGACAGCGCCACCTGCTGTTCAGTCGCTGAGTTCAGGTACAGCTGGGACAGGAGGATTATGTATGCAGTACGTGTAGGAACTGGGGCCTTAAAATCCAGGCCTCGAGGGCCAGAGTCCTACATGTTCTCCAACCAACCTGTCGTTGAAGTTCCTCATTGGTTAAACACACCTGATCAGGTGATGAGGCAGCCTTTCTGGAAAACCGTCTGGAGGCCGGCCCTCGAGGCCTGACTTACTGAACTAAATCATTCAGAATCAGCTCTGAGCTTTAAGTGCATCACACTGTTCATCCCTCACTATACACAACCCCAAAGCGAGTACCAGCCCCTCCCAACCCACAAAAAAAGGGCGGGTCCTGACGAGCTGATGTCAGAGAAAGAGAACCGCCCCTTCCAGGAAGAGTCTGCTCTAGCAGGCTAACACGCTCTTTCTCTGTGGAGCTAGCTAAACGTTAATCGTGTCCCGTCTCCAACACCCACCGAGTCTAACGAGTTCGATAGACTCTAGGAGTGACCTGGCTCCTGTAAGACACCCCCGCCACGCACAGACTTCCTGTGGACCGTCCTGCAGGCGGTGGGTGTGTTTGTGTTTCATTGGTCAAGAATCCCTCATTCGATTTAGCATTTGAACTCTGCGCGGTGACATTCACCAAAGAACATTCTGGAGAGGAATCTGCTCCGCGTTTATGGGAGGAGCCTCACGTATCTGAGAACGCCACAAACTCAACTTTATCAATATAACAACACTTAAGGTCATATTTATATTTAAATATAGATATGAATAATATTAATCAAAGAGATATATCGGTGCTGAAATCTTCATCTGATGATGATGTTAGCCTTTATCATTCTGTCTGTTAGAGGTACATCCACGGTCCACATCCATCTGTGATCGAGTGTCCAGGTTTGTCTCTGCTGCAGGGCCGGCTCTATGATGATGTCATGAAATGATGAAAGGCGGAGCCTCAGAGGTGGAGGCGTGTTACCTCCAGGTTTTTCCGTCTTCCGGAGGTCATTTTTGATCATAGATTCTCTTCAACCGTTCACACAGCCAACAGAATTCCAGCGGATGGTGACGAGGAGGAAAGAGGTTTCCGGGGTTTTCCTCCACGTCAGGATGGGCTGACATACACTGATTCGTGAACGTGTTATTCCGGAGTCTGCGCTCACTCTGGGCTGACTCAGCCGCCGTGTGAGATTCTTCTTCTTTCTCGTGGTTTCTGCTCGTGCTCCTTTCCTCAGGAGAGAGGCAGAAGTTCTGCGGTGAGTTTTGTCGGTTCGTATCAGAGTCTTAGTGGAGACGTGTTGGATAAATATTGACAGTCTGAGAGACATGGACTGATGGAGAGCTGAAGGCGCTGAAGGTGTGCACGGCGTACGCGTGCAGCGTCTGACTCACCGGTCCTGAAGCTGCAGTCTGAACAGACGAGTGCACAGAGGTGATCCGGGAAACCCCAGGAAGCTCCGCCCCCCGGAGTCCTCTCTCTGAAATGACATTTCAATCTCCTTTGTTGCTGAGCTTCACAGCTCCCTCTCCCAGAATGCACCTCTGTCGAGTATTTCTGACGTCTGTTTCTGAGCTGCAGACGATGAAGAGATAGTCTGCCGTCTCCGGCGGTCCGGCTGAGCGGTCCGGGTCTGTCAGGTACTCAATAATCCGGCTCGTGTTGAACCGGAGGAACACCATCCTGAAGAGCAGCTTGGTTTGTCTGAAGGAGAGACACGATTCTGATGTGGAGATTCAGCTGGACGGGTCCACTAACCATACCGGCCCGCCCACATTCTCCATAACGACCTGAGCGCTGGAGCCTCGGTTACACCCCTCACCAGGGGGGAGTGTCCTCTGTGGATCGGTTATCGGGCCTAAAGCAGCAGAATCTGAGCCCAGCAGAGAAAGATCACAGCAGACTGTCAGTTCAGGCGGGATGGTCCAGTTTCTGGTTTGGGGTCTCTGGTTCAAATCCCCAGAATGCTTCGGAGGAGCTGGTGGTTCTGATGGTTCTGGAGAACCTGATGGTCCTGATGGTTCTGATGGTTCTGATGGTTCTGGAGATCCTGATGGTTCTAGTGGTTCTGATGATTCTGATCGTTGGTACTGAAGGTTCTAAAGGTTCTAATGATCCTGATGGTTCTGATGGTTGGGTCTGAGGGTTTTGAAGGTTCTGATAGTTCAGTTGGTTCTGATGGTTGTGAAGGTTCTGTTGGTTCTGAAGGTTCTGATGTTTGGGTATGAGGGTTTTGAAGGTTCTGATAGTTCAGATGGTTCTGAAGGTTCTGATGGTTCTGAAGGTTCTGTTGGTTCTAAAGGTTCTGTTGGTTCTGAAGGTTCGGATGGTTCTAGAGATCCTGATGGTTCTGAAGGTTCTGTTGGTTCTGAAGGTTCTGATGTTTGGGTATGAGGGTTTTGAAGGTTCTGATAGTTCAGATGGTTCTGATGGTTCTGAAGGTTCTGTTGGTTCTGTTGGTTCTGAAGGTTCTGATGCGGCTCCTCCTCCACGCTGGTGTTGGATGGATTCTTTGATGATCGTTTGAGGCTCCCAGACGTTCTCTGGTTCTGGCGTTTCTGCAGCGTCTCGGTGGTTCTGTCATGTAGAAACAACATTTGCTTTGTTTACTTGTTTACTTGTTTACCTGAAGCTGCTGCTGCTTCAGGGACATCTCCAGCAAGACTCCAGACGTCTGCAGCTTCTCTGCTTCAGCTTCCAGCTTTGACCGGATCTGATGAAGTCTAAACCTGCAGAACTCTGGAGAGAACAGTTAGCATTGTAGCTTTAGCATCAGGACTTGAAATGACTTGATTGGTTCTGTCGAGTCCCTCAGCTGAGCCAGACATCCACAGTTTGATTCATTAAAGGACTTTTCTGCAGAACTCTCACAGATATTGATTTCATCCTTTACAATATAAATGTGTTTATTTGAATGTCTGTCCGGATCTGCTGATCCGCTTTGATCCGGTTGATCACAGACCAGCAGAACACAAAGTGCAGGAGGAAATTCAAATCCAGAACCGACACATTTAACCCTTCCTGCTGCGAGTTTTCTTTCAGGGTTCATTCTCATCTCTGGACTTTCATAAAAACTGAGGAATGTCAAAGAAAATCTCCAAAAGTCATAAAGAGACTTTCTTCTGCATGAAAAGCTCGGACTGAAAATGAAAACAGAGTTTTAGCTTTGATATTCTGCTCAGGACCTCAGAACGTTTTCTTTTATTGATACTGATGCATTTATGTCGTTAACAGAGAACTCATCCTTCAAAATAAGAGTCTGATCACATCAGGAGAGGCTGACCTTCCTGACCTTTCACAGCAACAGAGGAGGTTCTGATGTGGTTTCATGTCTGATAGATTACAACCGGATCTGCTTAAAGACCCGCTTTGATGAGAATCCAGGTTCTATTGGGTTCTATTGGAGGACAGGATTTCAGATGGAAACACAGTTTCAGGGTCTTTATTCTTTCAAATCATCTTGGATCAGGAGGAGACGTAAAATCTCAGCTACTGTGTGGGCGGGGCCACAAGCTTCCTGCTCCGCCCCATTCTGATGCAGACATATAGATCTGTGAACGTCTTTGTTTTCCTGGTCTGAGCTGGAATCTGGATCAGAACCGGCCGGATGATTAGCTCTGTTGAAAGGCTAATGTTAGCTTTTGAGGGGCTGTAAGCTAGCAGGAGAGAGTGTAAACTCAGGAATGATGGGAAATGGAGGCAGGCTTACTTTGTGCCAAGAGTCCCGCCCACAACTCAGAGGTGAATTTCTACTGGACTCCTGCCGCTCTGCAGAAACTATGTCCTAGAAAATGAGACAGATTTTAGATTTTTAGCTAAAATGTTCTTCATAAATAAAAGATTTTAAAACAGAAGAAAATAGAGTTGGACTTTAATCCATCATCAGCCTCAGAGGTTCCATCAGATTCTTCGATTGTTTTTATGTTTTTCCTCAAGAGTTTTTGTAAAGTCTGATTAGTTCCACAGCTGCTCCTCTGGCCCCGCCCCTGACCCCGCCCCCTGACCCACCTACAGAGGTGAGCCCAGCCTATGGACTCCAGAACAGTACCGTGGTTCTGTGACATTTCCTGCACAAACTGTTCCATTACACCATATGGTCAAAGTCACGGCCCGGGGGCCGGATCCGGCCCTCCAGATCATTTTATTTCATTGTTATTAATGACCCGATGTTCTCTTGAGCTCATTTCTAAATTGTATGTTTTTGATGAAATATGTTTTTAGGGAGAGTAAAATGTTATTTAAGGTTTAAATTGATTTATTCTGGAATAATATTCCTGTATTTTATTATTCAGAATTATGTTAAAAAGTTATAGTTTTAAAGTTTTAGTTATAGTCATTCTGCAGCTTTTTGAACTATTTTGGCATATTTTGACGCGTCATAGACTTAGTTTAGCTAATATTTCTGCTACATGCTAGCTAGCTGTTTTGGCTGACCTAAGATTTTTTTTTTCTTTTTTTTTTTAGTTTTTTTTAGGTTAATTTGGCATTTAGCTAATATTTTAGCTATCAGCTTTAGCATCTTCAGCTATCAGTTTTAGCATCTTCAGCTGTCAGCTTTAGCATCTTCAGCTATCAGTTTTAGCATCTTCAGCTATCAGCGTTAGCATCTTCAGCTATCAGCTTTAGCATCTTCAGCTATTAGCGTTAGCATTTTCAGCTATCAGCTTTAGCGTCTTCAGTTATCAGTGTTAGCATCTTCAGCTATCAGCTTTAGCATCTTCAGCTATCAGCGTTATCATCTTCAGCTATCAGCTTTGGTGTCTTCAGTTATCAGTGTTAGCATCTTCAGCTATCAGTTTTAGCATCTTCAGCTATCAGCGTTAGCATCTTCAGCTATCAGCGTTAGCATCTTCAGCTATCAGTTTTAGCATCTTCAGCTATCAGCATTAGCATCTTCACCTATCAGCGTTATCATCTTCAGCTATCAGTTTTTGCATCTTCAGCTATCAGCTTCAGCATCTTCAGCTATCAGTTTTAGCATCTTCAGCTATCAGCTTCAGCATCTTCAGCTGTCAGCTTCAGCATCTTCAGCTATCAGCGTTAGCATCTTCAGCTGTCAGCTTCAGCATCTTCAGCTATCAGTTTTAGCATCTTCAGCTATCAGCGTTAGCATCTTCAGCTATCAGCGTTATCATTTTCAGCTATCAGCTTTAGCATCTTCAGCTATCAGTTTTAGCATCTTCAACTATCAGCTTCAGCATCTTCAGCTATCAGTTTTAGCATCTTCAGCTATCAGCGTTAGCATCTTCAGCTATCAGCGTTAGCATCTTCAGCTATCAGTTTTAGCATCTTCAGCTATCAGCATTAGCATCTTCAGCTATCAGCGTTAGCATCTTCAGCTGTCAGCTTCAGCATCTTCAGCTATCAGTTTTAGCATCTTCAGCTATCAGCGTTAGCATCTTCAGCTATCAGCGTTAGCATCTTCAGCTATCAGTTTTAGCATCTTCAGCTATCAGCATTAGCATCTTCAGCTATCAGCGTTATCATCTTCAGCTATCAGTTTTAGCATCTTCAGCTATCAGCTTTAGCATCTTCAGCTATCAGTTTTAGCATTTTCAGCTATCAGCTTCAGCATCTTCAGCTATCAGCTTCAGCATCTTCAGCTGTCAGCTTCAGCATCTTCAGCTATCAGCGTTAGCATCTTCAGCTGTCAGCTTCAGCATCTTCAGCTATCAGTTTTAGCATCTTCAGCTATCAGCGTTAGCATCTTCAGCTATCAGCGTTATCATCTTAAGCTATCAGCTTTAGCATCTTCAGCTATCAGTTTTAGCATCTTCAGCTATCAGCTTCAGCATCTTCAGCTATCAGCTTTAGCATCTTCAGCTGTCAGCTTCAGCATCTTCAGCTATCAGTTTTAGCATCTTCAGCTATCAGTGTTAGCATCTTCAGCTATCAGCGTTATCATCTTCAGCTATCACCTTTAGCATCTTCAGCTATTAGTTTTAGCATCTTCAGCTATCAGCGTTATCATCTTCAGCTATCAGCTTTAGCATCTTCAGCTATCAGTTTTAGCATCTTCAGCTATCAGCTTCAGCATCTTCAGCTATCAGCTTCAGCATCTTCAGCTATCAGTTTTAGCATCTTCAGCTATCAGCTTTAGCATCTTCAGCTGTCAGTTTTAGCATCTTCAGCTATCAGCTTCAGCATCTTCAGCTATCAGCATTAGCATCTTCAGCTATCAGCGTTATCATCTTCAGCTATCAGTTTTAGCATCTTCAGCTATCAGCTTTAGCATCTTCAGCTATCAGTTTTAGCATCTTCAGCTATCAGCTTCAGCATCTTCAGCTGTCAGCTTCAGCATCTTCAGCTATCAGCGTTAGCATCTTCAGCTGTCAGCTTCAGCATCTTCAGCTATCAGTTTTAGCATCTTCAGCTATCAGCGTTAGCATCTTCAGCTATCAGCGTTATCATCTTCAGCTATCAGCTTTAGCATCTTCAGCTATCAGTTTTAGCATCTTCAGCTATCAGCTTTAGCATCTTCAGCTATCAGCTTCAGCATCTTCAGCTGTCAGCTTCAGCATCTTCAGCTATCAGTTTTAGCATCTTCAGCTATCAGCTTTAGCATCTTCAGCTATCAGTTTTAGCATCTTCAGCTATCAGCTTCAGCATCTTCAGCTGTCAGCTTCAGCATCTTCAGCTATCAGCGTTAGCATCTTCAGCTGTCAGCTTCAGCATCTTCAGCTATCAGTTTTAGCATCTTCAGCTATCAGCGTTAGCATCTTCAGCTATCAGCGTTATCATCTTCAGCTGTCAGCTTCAGCATCTTCAGCTATCAGTTTTAGCATCTTCAGCTATCAGCTTTAGCATCTTCAGCTATCAGTTTTAGCATCTTCAGCTATCAGCTTCAGCATCTTCAGCTATCAGCTTTAGCATCTTCAGCTATCAGTTTTAGCATCTTCAGCTATCAGCTTCAGCATCTTCAGCTATCAGCTTTAGCATCTTCAGCTATCAGCTTCAGCATCTTCAGCTATCAGTTTTAGCATCTTCAGCTATCAGCTTCAGCATCTTCAGCTATCAGCTTCAGCATCTTCAGCTATCAGTTTTAGCATCTTCAGCTATCAGCTTTAGCATCTTCAGCTATCAGTTTTAGCATCTTCAGCTATCAGCTTCAGCATCTTCAGCTATCAGTTTTAGCATCTTCAGCTATCAGCTTCAGCATCTTCAGCTATCAGCTTTAGCATCTTCAGCTATCAGCTTTAGCATCTTCAGCTGTCAGCTTCAGCATCTTCAGCTGTCAGCTTCAGCATCTTCAGCTATCAGTTTTAGCATCTTCAGCTATCAGCTTTAGCATCTTCAGCTATCAGTTTTAGCATCTTCAGCTATCAGCTTCAGCATCTTCAGCTATCAGCTTTAGCATCTTCAGCTATCAGCTTTAGCATCTTCAGCTATCAGCTTTAGCATCTTCAGCTATCAGCTTTAGCATCTTCAGCTATTAGCTTTAGCATCTTCAGCTATCAGCGTTAGCATCTTTAGCTATCAGCTTTCATCTTCGCTATCAGTTCAGCTTCCAGCATCTCACATACAGGCGTTATCAGCATGGTGATGCTGTGTATCTATAACGTTACAGTTTTAAAGATTTTATAATGTTATTCTTGAGAGTTCTATAACTTTTTGTCCTGTTCAACCCGTGACCTCGGGTGTGTTTTGGACTTTGGCCCTCGTCGGCCCTCGTCGGCCCTCGTCGGCCCTCGCCACACTAAAAGCTCTTAGGTTTGGATTTGCAGACGGATGCATCCGGATCCTGACGGGAGACTCCGCCTCTCCTGCTTGTCTGCTGCAGCTCTGACGTCTGCAGTTCCATCTCTGATCGTGTCTCCATAAAAATGCAGCTCGTGTTCTGATGCGGCCGACGGCGTGACGGCGTTTTACGGGTTTGTGTGGCCGGCGCTCAAACCTGCAGGCTCAGCGTTTTTACGGCTGCACGCCTGCGGGTTCGCTGGGAGGCGGCGTTCGTCACCGGCCCCTTACGTCAGCGGTCGTAACATTTGCCATTACTCGACCGGCGAGATTCAATCAGGAGCGCACAAAGCCGTGCTCCACGCACAATGAAGGGCGAATGGTTTCTGTCAGCCGGCGGGCCGACGGCGGCGCATATGGAGTGACTCACAGATAGCATTGTTTCTGGCTGCCATAAAAATCTATTTAAGGCAAATCTAATCTTCATAATCTTCCCGGGGAGGTGGCGGACGGTGGTGGGGAGAAGTCGTCTGGAAGCTGCTGGGAGCCGGGATGTTAAACTTCCATTTGAGACGGCTGATAAGATCTGGATTGGAGATTTATTTAGGAATATTGTTGACTGAATCATCCCAAACCAGAGACTGTGAGTCGATCCATGAACACGACCCGGGACAGCTCCGCTCCTTTATGCTGTTACTCTGAACGGACACGGGATGCTCCGGCACAGGCCGGAGATTTTGTTTGGATCCAGCATCATTTGTGCTGATTAGCAGAGGAGTATCCTAGCAACCGTCCGAACCGCTCACGGAGACGGCCGTTAGCCTAGCGTCTGCCAGGAGCGGCGGGATGCTGGAGAGGAAGGCTTTGGAGGTGGAGCTGCAGAACCCTGATGTTCTTCATCTGTAGCAGAAGCAGAAACTTCCCAGCATGCATCTGTGTTGCTGTGATGTTTGTGTGAAGGAAACACCAACGTCACATGACCCCCCCACACTTAGACCACTAATGTGCCTTTATTATGAAAACTGGTAGAAATTCCTGGACTTCCTGCGTTCCAAACGTGAAATCCTCCAGTTCTGCAGTTTGATTTCAATCTTCCGATTCATCTTCATTAAATCCAGAACGCCAAAAACCACCTCGCTGTGAAATCCAGCAGATTGGACTGAAGTTTCACTTTGACTCAATTAAGCCTCCTGTCGGCGCAGGAGAGAGACGGGCCGAACGCCCCGACCAGACGGACCGGGACCCGGACGGGGGTAAAGGTGAGGGGCGGAGCTTCATGCTGGCAGCCGAACGTCATGACATAACCAACACAGAACGACGACTCCGGTCCAGTCTGTTCTGCAGTGTTTGTTAGCATGTTAGCATTAGCGTTCTCTTTGGTTCACGTCATGTGACCTCAGTAAACTGAACCTTCAGTCTGACATGTTGATGAACGATGGGTTCCTCTAAAAACCTCAGACGGGACGTTTCTGTTTCTGGATCCTCAGAGTCATTTCTCTTCATTCATAAACTCAAAACATTTTATTTAAATGCTGATGAAAAAGAGGCGGAGTCACATACAGTGAACAAAGTGGGGATAAAAGACTTGTGCCTGGCGCCGCTGTTTCCACGAGGCCTTAAGCCGCCGCCCACCCTCCATCAGATCCAGTATTACTAGAACGGGTTGGAACCAACAGAACCAGCAGCATCATGGGGGGGTTGCTCGTTACCAGGCGGGGACGACTGCAGAAAGACTTCGACCCGATCCTTTTTATCCTCTGCGCTCTGGAGCGTGACCTCCTGAGAGGCGGCGAGGAGCGCCTCATCACGCTCTGGAGCTTCTGTCCGTCAGCGAACGGCGCCGATAGGTCCGACTCGGGCCTGCTAAGAGACGGATGAGTCACCACAGCCAATCATTGTCCTAGAATATTCATGGAACCACAGATTTATTCCATAAATGTGGTTTCATATTTCATGTTCTTAGTTTGGATTCAGAACAAAAGTTCTGGATCCAAAAGAATCATCAAACAGATTTCTAAGAGGATTTTTATGACGTTTTGAAAAACTTCTGCATTCAGTTGAATGTCGTTTTAATCGGTTGAATACTGATAAAAGATGTTCAAGTGTTTTCATTACTGATAAGACCTTCATTCAGCAGCAGTGATGAAAGCTGAAGTCCAGAAGGATGAAAGGCCACGCCCACTCAGCAGGTCACGCCCTACCATTAGAAAACTGGGAGGAAGTAGCTGATGTCAGACGGATCTTCCTACCTTAAACTGCTGTTCTCCGAGCAGAACCAGGTCTTCTCTGAACAGAACCGCTCTTCTTCCGCTCCAGATTCTCTTCCTGATCTTTGCAGACCAAAAGGTTTCTGCTAAACGTTATGAAGCCTCTGCTGTGATGGATCTGCCGCCCCCCCCCCCCCCCCCCCCCCCATCTCAGGTGAAATGAATCCTGGGTAGCTGCGTCCGGCTGCAGACGCTCCTCGTCTGCGCAGAAGGTGTCAGCTGTCTGCGGAGCATGCAGACTGACAGCATGTCATTCCTCCTCGTTCAGCTTCAGCGAGCACTGCCCCCATTACATAAACGGTGGGCGGTGTGGGGGGGGTCGGTGGTGGAGTCATTGATTCCAGCAGAAACTGTCAGCTCAGCTTCTGTTCATCAGAACCTCATGATTGCAGCTTTGCCTCCAAGTTGTTTTTCATCCTCACGGATCTATGCATGGATGGGGGGGGTGGGGGGGCCTCTCCCGGGGGGGTCCAGTCGCCGTCCCAAAGAAAAACTTGATCCAATTTGACAACGTTAGGAGTGACACCAGTCACACATGCTGTGTGTAGGAGCGTGCACGTGGGAGCGTGCACGTGGGAGCGTGCACGTGGGAGCGTGCACGTGGGAGTGTGCACGTGGGAGTGTGTGTGTTTTTGTTGTGTTCACAGATCCAGTTCAGTTAGAACCCAGAGGTTCTAACTGAACTGGTTCTGGTCGGATCCATCATGGACTCAGTTAACGTTCTCTGATCATCTGATGTTTGAACAACTGATTGTTTTTTTTCATTAGTTCTTCATTAAAACTTCAAAGCGATTCGTAGCTCTGGTAACATTTTAACTACAGATCCCATGATGCAGTGCGTCAGCAGCCATGCTCCTGTCTGACGGTTTCCAGTCGGTCAGTTTTCTGATGAATGACTTTAGTCGTGTTTTGGATTTGATCCGTTTTTGCTGAAAAGCAAAAATTTTGTTTTAATTTCCATTTTTATTTCTTCTTTTATGAACATTTTCACATTTGAAATTTGTACAAATTTGACAAGAGATCCTCATCCTTTGGGATATATTTTTTAAAGTTTCTTCATTTTAGTGTCTTCAGTTGATCCTGATCCTGTCCAGCGACCTGGACCTGGTGTTCTGGATTTTAACTGTTTGGGGGGGGGGTCCCTCACTACCTGCATCAACGTGGAGGATCAGAACTGCTTCACTGAGGTTCCTCTGATGAGGAATGAAGCTCCACAGGGACGACGGATCTCCTCCGGATCTCCTCCAGATCTCCTCCGGATCTCTTCCGGATCTCCTCCGGATCTCCTCCGGATCTCCTCCGGATCTCCTCCGGATCTCCTCCGGATCTCCTCCAGATCTCCTCCAGATCTCCTCCGGATCTCCTCCATCCACTGGGCCGATCTGGGCTCCATTTCAGTCTAACTCAGTCTGGATTTGAACTCACAACCTCCAGTCTCTGGGTGGACACTCCACCACAGCACCACTGATTAATTTACTGTCATTTAACCTCTGACTCGTTTGGTATGACCCTCAACAGGATGGCTGTCTATGGGGGCGGAGCTAACTGTAATTATAACTTGGCAGTTTCTACTGACTTTGGTTCAAATTACCCATAATTCCTCTGAATGGTAACAGTGAGTGGTTTCCTTTGTGTTTTTGTGTGTCACAAACACCTGGGAATCAGGTTAGCCGCCACACCCCCACCTTTAATTAACCCAGTTCTCAGGAATTAGCCTGACCCGCTGAAAAGTGACACCCCCATGATGAGGACGGCGGCCTGAAGTCATTATGTGCACCGAAGAAGACGAGGACTTGTTTGTATTCAGCTGATATTTGCTTTGGTTACCCGGCAACAGGAGGCTGACCACCCCCCCCCCCCCCCCCCCACACACACACACACCAGGTGATTGGGATGGGGGGGGCTGGGAGAAAAGGAGAGAGAGAGAGATCATCTTTTGTCAAATCTATTTGATTCTTGTTCTTCCTGGATCCAGAAGAGATCTGGAAGGATAAGTCTGAAGGACACGAGGGAGATGTGGATTCACGTGCGTGTGCATGTGTGCACGCGTGTCTCACGGACAGTATGTTATCACTGGACGAGGAGGGTTGTGACATCATCCATAGAAAACGCCTCACCTCCAGTTTCAATGAAATAACATCAACTCAGCCGCCGTTTCTCTACGGACGTCGCCATGTTGGAACCAGACGATGTTAGTGAGCAGCGATTGGTCCAAGTTGCTCTCCAACCACTCCCACCAGTCAGGATCGAGCTTGCTGGAAAGCCACGCCCCTTCTAGTAGAAGTGACTTGGAGGAATCTGTCAATCAAACGTCGGGGGTGTGGCCACGAAGCACCACATGCTTTTACTGAGGCATCTGATTGGTCAGTTTATAACCTGAGTACCGCCTTTTCTAATGTCCAATCACAAAGAAGAAAACCACGTAGAAGTCAGATAAAGACATTAATACCATCAGAATCTAAGAAAAACATCAAAGTTTGAGAGGAAAACCCTCAGATTGTCCTCCATGTTTGTTTGGACAACACTTCTTCTTCTTGTGTCAACAACAAACATTTATACTCAGATGCAGCGCCCTCTACAGGTTGTTGGAGGAAGCAACCGTGTTCAAAAACACACAAATCCGTCTCTCCAGAGTTTAAGTCACAGAAATGGATGATAAAAGCATCAGATCCAGAATGTTTGGAGCAGACATGAGTCCAGTTCTCTCTATACTGTCTTTGCGTTCATTTTTGTGTTTGTGTGAGCAGATGTTCCTCAGGTTGGTGTTTGAGACTTTTTGGAGTTTCCAGAGGTTCCAGAAGCATCAGCTGATCTGAGGTGCATGATGGGATGTTAAGCTTTGCTGAGTCAGAACACAGCTTGTTGTTGTTCCTGCAGAACCTGGAATCTAACCAGTCAAAATCAAAAATGACTCTAAGTAAACTGAGGAGTGAAGATGGACGGAGATCCCGAAGAGCATCCAGCTCACTGGAAGACCCGACCTCAGAAACAAACTGGAAATGGTCTTTTTCCAGCTGAGGAGCGACCCCCCAGCACTGAGGGGAACGTTCTCCTGTTTCGTCTTTGCTTCAGCGCCTTAATTGGATCTTTTAATAACTCACCAGGAGAAGGTCGTTTGCTCCTAATAAACTCAGGAGGCATCAGCATTCCAGGGAGCAGAGCTGCTTTCCTCACACAAAACCTCATCTGGGAAGCTGCAGGAGGGTCAGAACCAGGTCCGAACGGAGCCGGGCCTGCAGCAGAACTTTTCCCACTACAACAGGAAGTGTGTGTTTGTCATCCAGCTTTTCTCCGACAGAACTGTGAACAAGCTCAAGCTGAAGAGAATCTCCGCACGTCTTCTGCTGCAGAAGCAGCCTCAGATCTCATCATCTGATAGGTTTCTAGGAAACTGCCACACAATGCGGAGTTCTGCTGCGACAGCCGCGGATCCTGAAGGACAAACTCGCTGAAATGTCACCTCATATCTGGCTGGCAGCGCAGAGCCGCCACGGAAGTCGTTTCATCTCCGTTTGATGGACGCGTGGTGGAGCGGCGTGACCTTTCTGCTCTGTGGCCATCAGCAGTTCGTGGATGAGCTGCAGAGACGCTGCTTGAAGAACAGAATTACATTTCACTGTGGAGCTAAACTTCTGCCTCCTCCACAGTGATTACCACTTCAGAGGGGGGGGGGGGGGGGGGGGGGGGGGTCTGTGGTCAGCGCCGGACGGCAGAAGATCCACACACGTTCAAAGCCTCGAACACGGAGCAGAACAGAGGATGGAGGGAAATAAACGCCGTCATGAAGAACAGAAGTATTGAGATGAAAGTTGATAGAACCAGACGGTTCCATTCTGGATGAGGACAGACCCGATCCAAACCGATCCAAACCGATCATCTGGTCGTCCTGGAGAGGATCCACTCGCTGTTTTATCTGGTCGTGACGTCGTTTACCTTCAGGATGAAGCATCATCATCATCGTCATCATTAAGGAACTTCCAACCTGCTGGAGAAGCAGGAGAACGTCTCTCATGATGACGGCTCTGCACGGAGGTGTAGCTATCATGGTTTCACAGTCCACAGCTTTGGTTCACTGCAGTTCTCACCTGGATCTCTGCTGAGAACCAGAACAACTAAACCAACAGAACCGATTTGTTTCAGAGGATTTCATCAAACTAAAATCTAAAAATCAAATGGAAAAAAACAACAATTCAATTCAAATTTACATTCAAAATGAACAACAAACAACAAAATCAAAAGAAAAACAAAAAATTATGTTCATTTTTCTGTTATTTTATTATTCTACTCTTCCATAATTTATCCATATGTCTCTTCTTATATTATTGTTTGGGTTATCTGAAAAAAGAAAATATTTGTTTGTTTGGCCACCAGTTGTTTACTGTTTACAAAATAACAGTTGTTAAATATTTATAATATCAATATTCATCATATTTTGTAAAGACCAATCAGGAACAAAACTACTTCATCCATAAAAATCAGCTTCACTCTTGAGGACAGACACTCCACCTTCCACTGATTCATGAGGTTTCTTTCTGTTACCGTGGCAACAAATTATTCAATGAGTTTAAGTTCTTGAAAATGAGATTCAATAAAAAAAACCTAAAAAAGAATTTGATATCAAGGTATGAAAACAATTTAACTTTCATAAAAGTCATTTGATTTTGATTCATGCTGCAGTCGTTTCTATGATTCTGTAATCTGGTTCGATGTTTGTCTTCTTCCTCTCAGAGGAGTTTGAGTTTGTTTCTGTGACACACAGGATGACATTCCAGGATTTTATTTTTCTGTCATTTTTTACATTCTTTGTATTTTTAAGTTAACAAACAAATAATTAAACCAGTCGCCAGGAAAGATCTGTTGGAAGTGAGATCATGTGGAGGACGTTAGAGTCTGAGTTCAGCAGCACCCAAACCGTCCCGCTGACGCTCTGAGGACGAGACGGCGGCGGGTTCTCCGGGGCGCCGTCTGCCATCCTGCAGCAGGTTTCTGATGCGGTCAGAAGCTCGGCGGTCCTCGGGCCGGTCTCTCTCCCGCAGCTTCCCGTCTTCCCCTCCTGACCTGCCAGCGGTTGCCGTGGTAACCTGGAGGTGGTACCTGCAGATCTGATGCATGAATTCATCCGTCTGCAGAACGAGTGCAAACATCTGACGCTGAAGGACTGCTTTATTAATCCCACAGCGCTCTCTGATCCATTACTTATTTGGGCGAGCAGATCCCTGAAATAATAAATATTGGTTCAGTCCAGCTCGGCAGCAGGAACATTCTCAACTCATTACAGCAGCTGTAAAGAGTAAAACCTGGAGGCGGAGCCGGATCCGTGAATCCATCATCTCCAGAACCGTTCTTAATGAAGGTGACATCTATCATCTGCAGCTCATTAGCCCCTCACCAGCCGTCCATCAGAGACTCCCGTGCAGATTATTCATGTCCTGGTGGACCGTGGGGGGGGTCGTTATCTGTGATGTTCTGCAGCTTCATTAGAACTTCTGTCAGAACGCGGATCAGAACTCTCTGGTTCCTATTTTTCATCTGAAAACTTCCTCATCAGTTCAGGTGTTTCTACTTCCAGAAGAATTCATTCAAACAAACTTTATTCAGCCTCCGGGTCGTTTACGGTCCTCCTCAGAGGTGAGTCTGAGCTCAGACTGGATTCGGTCCGGTCCGAATGGGTTCTTTTCCCAGCAGTGAGCAGGTTCCCTCCTTCCACCAAAGGGTGAGTGGGGGGGGGGGGGGGGGGTGTCCTACAGTGTTCCAAAACCTCCAGGAGTTCACAGATGAAATGATGAAGGTCCAGGACCGGCTCGCCGTTCCAGAACCGGCTGCATTCAGCAGAAGCAGAGGGGGGGTGGGGGGTGGGCCGGGGGTCGACGGCCTCTCAACAGCAGCCCTCTCCCTCTCCCGCCGCTCATTGGAGGAGACGAGTGGAGCGGCGGTCAGGCTGAGTGCTGTGGTGCAGTGTGCGCCCTGACCCCTGGCAGGGCCTATTAGAGGAAATGTCTCTGTGGTCTGCATGCCTCCAGCCTCACTGCCAGCCACTGAGCAACATCAATTACACCCACAGCCGCTGCCGCCTGTAGCCACACCGCTATATTGCCTTCACCACGGGGGTAATTGGTCCACTATACACTTCCAATTTCGAGTGAGTCTCTGTCCGTTTTCCAGTTACTCTGCATTTTCCGTCCTACATTTGCCGCCGTGGCCCACAGCTTCACTGTCAGCGTGGGGGGGCAGTGATGACACAGATCCGCTTTGGGTGGAGAATGCATGCACTGATGCCGTCTCTGCTTGACTCAGACCCTTCCAGCAAAGCCTGACTGGAGGAGGACGCTCTGCACCCCCACCCTGACCCCCCTGCAGCTGGGACCTCCTCCTCATCCTCCTCAGCGACACACGTTACTGTTCTGATGGAATTGAACCGCTGACCTTTCCTTTAAGGGTCTCTCCACCAGGCCAGCGCTGCTGCTGAGATCCACAGATGCAGAAACTGCAGTGAATTCTGCATCTGCAGCAACTGCAACGACTGCAGCAACTGCAACGACTGCAGAAACTGCAGCGACTGCAGAAACTGCAGCGACTGCAGAAACTGCAACGACTGCAGCAACTGCAACGACTGCAGAAACTGCAGCGACTGCAGAAACTGCAGCGACTGCAGAAACTGCAGCGACTGCAGAAACTGCAGCGACTGCAGAAACTGCAGCGACTGCAGAAACTGTAACGACTGCAGAAACTGCAACGACTGCAGCAACTGCAGTGACTGCAGAAAGTGCAGCGACTGCAGAAACTGTAACGACTGCAGAAACTGTAACGACTGCAGAAACTGTAACGACTGCAGAAACTGCAACGACTGCAGCAACTGTAACGACTGCAGCAACTGCAGTGACTGCAGAAACTGCAACGACTGCAGCAACTGCAGTGACTGCAGAAACTGCAGCGACTGCAGAAACTGTAACGACTGCAGAAACTGTAACGACTGCAGCGACTGCAGAAACTGTAACGACTGCAGAAACTGTAACGACTGCAGAAACTGTAACGACTGCAGAAACTGCAGAAACTGTAACAGACGACTGCAGCGACTGCAGAAACTGTAACGACTGCAGAAACTGTAACGACTGCAGAAACTGTAACGACTGCAGCGACTGCAGAAACTGTAACGACTGCAGAAACTGTAACGACTGCAGAAACTGTAACGACTGCAGCAACTGCAGAAACTGCAACGACTGCAGCAACTGCAGTGACTGCAGAAACTGTAACGACTGCAGAAACTGCAGCGACTGCAGCAACTGCAGAAACTGCAACGACTGCAGCAACTGCAGAAACTGCAACGACTGCAGCGACTGCAGAAACTGTAACGACTGCAGCGACTGCAGAAACTGTAACGACTGCAGAAACTGCAGCGACTGCAGAAACTGTAACGACTGCAGAAACTGCAGTGACTGCAGAAACTGTAACGACTGCAGAAACTGCAGTGACTGCAGAAACTGTAACGACTGCAGCGACTGCAGAAACTGTAACGACTGCAGAAACTGCAGCGACTGCAGAAACTGTAACGACTGCAGAAACTGCAGTGACTGCAGAAACTGTAACGACTGCAGAAACTGCAGCGACTGCAGAAACTGTAACGACTGCAGAAACTGCAGCGACTGCAGAAACTGTAACGACTGCAGAAACTGCAGTGACTGCAGAAACTGTAACGACTGCAGCGACTGCAGAAACTGTAACGACTGCAGAAACTGCAGCGACTGCAGAAACTGTAACGACTGCAGAAACTGCAACGACTGCAGCAACTGCAGAAACTGCAACGACTGCAGCAACTGCAGTGACTGCAGAAACTGCAACGACTGCAGCAACTGCAGTGACTGCAGCAACTGCAGTGACTGCAGAAACTGCAACGACTGCAGCAACTGCAGTGACTGCAGAAAGTGCAGCGACTGCAGCAACTGCAACGACTGCAGCAACTGCAGTGACTGCAGAAACTGCAACGACTGCAGCAACTGCAGTGACTGCAGAAACTGCAGCGACTGCAGAAACTGTAACGACTGCAGAAACTGTAACGACTGCAGAAACTGCAGCGACTGCAGAAACTGTAACGACTGCAGAAACTGTAACGACTGCAGAAACTGCAACGACTGCAGCAACTGCAATGACTGCAGTGACTGCAGAAAGTGCAGCGACTGCAGAAACTGTAACGACTGCAGAAACTGTAACGACTGCAGCGACTGCAGAAACTGCAACGACTGCAGAAACTGCAACGACTGCAGAAACTGCAGCGACTGCAGAAACTGTAACGACTGCAGAAACTGCAACGACTGCAGAAACTGCAATGACTGCAGCGACTGCAGAAACTGCAACGACTGCAGAAACTGCAACGACTGCAGAAACTGCAGTGACTGCAGAAACTGTAACGACTGCAGAAACTGCAACGACTGCAGAAACTGCAGCGACTGCAGAAACTGTAACGACTGCAGAAACTGCAACGACTGCAGAAACTGTAACGACTGCAGAAACTGCAGCGACTGCAGAAACTGCAACGACTGCAGAAACTGCAACGACTGCAGAAACTGCAACGACTGCAGAAACTGCAACGACTGCAGAAACTGCAGCGACTGCAGCGACTGCAGAAACTGCAACGACTGCAGAAACTGCAACGACTGCAGAAACTGCAATGACTGCAGCGACTGCAATGACTGCAGCAACTGCAGCGACTACGGACACCGCAGTCACTGCAGCCGCTACATTGGAACCAGAACCGGTTTTTGGCTTCCATCATTCTGGAAGCTGAACTGCAGAAATCCTAAGCAGCACCGGAGTAATGCCGCAGTCCAGGTCTTTTTTTACTTTGAATGTTTTTAATGGGATAAAAATCATGTCTTATTCAGGCAAATATTTGAAAAGTTTAAGAACAAAAACAGATTCAAGTCTTAATTATTCACTTTGAGGACATTTATGTGAAAAACATGCAGAGTGATGAGCAGATGAATCATGTTAGGTGCCCTCACCATCTGTTGGGGACTGAAGGCCCCCCAGGAGAGACAGGGGGGCTGCTGAGGGTGAAGGAGAAACAGAGACGGATGTGACAGAGGAAGAGGACAGACAGACGAGTTCACAACGAGAACCTGGGAAGATGTTTCTGCTGAGAGGATCAGAGTCTGATGTTCTCAGTCAGTCTGGAGGATCATCACTGCTGGATGGATGGATGGATGGATGATGGATGATGGATGGATGGATGATGGATGGATGAATGGATGGATGATGGATGAAGGATGGATGGATGGATGAATGGATGAAGGATGGATGGATGGATGAATGGATGGATGATGGATGGATGATGGATGGATGAATGGATGGATGATGGATGGATGATGGATGGATGATGGATGAAGGATGGATGGATGGATGATGGATGGATGGATGGATGGATGGATGGATGGATGATGGATGATGGATGGATGGATGGATGGATGATGGATGATGGATGGATGATGGATGGATGATGGATGGATGATGGATGGATGGATGGATGATGGATGGATGGATGGATGAATGAATGAATGAATGAATGAATGAATGAATGAATGAATGAATGAATGAATGAATGAATGAAATGGTTTATTTCAAGCAATCAGGTTATAATACCTGGAATAACATCACATAATAAATCACAAATAGATCGCTTGAAAGGGGGTGGAAGGAAGCGAACTTATATAATCCCACCCCGACTCGACCATACCATTTTCTCTACATGAATAATCAATATCCGGTTCAGGACTTAAAATCAAATATCAATATAGTTTCAGGTTATAAAAGATCAATAATATCAGTGATGTAATAGAATTTCAAAAACATCCATAGACAAATCATTTATAATATTCATCAACAGTAATCTAAACATTCTCATTAAAGATTAAAAAATATCAGTAGTAATCAACTTCATTTGTTACTGCAGGAAAATATATATCAAAATATTCTTATATTAAAAAAGACAATTTGAGCAGATTGCATTTATCAAAGAACGATTATTATTATGAAAAAGTGCTAAGTAAAAAATCATGATTTATTAATGGAAAACTTCAAAATATTCTCATTAAAAGACAGTTTGAGCAGATTGTATTCAGACCAGAGCTACATCTTTGTTTAGGAACAGGTTTAAGGCCACGTAAACCATCTTCATTGTTTTGACTGAGAGACTGTGAAGGTCTTCTTTCAAGGGAATTGAGCTCGAGTTCTTCAGAATTGGGTCAGAGTTCGTATTCAACGGTTCCGACAGTTTGATGAGTCCACAATTCACATTTTGCTTGAATTAGAGGTTCAAACATGCGTAATCCCACAGTTCTCAAAGTCTTTCATGGATTTTATTTCCAGAGACTTCGTCAGGTCCGGTGGTCCGAGTGGTTTGACAAAGATTCTGGCGTTCATAATCCAAGTGGACTGGATCTGTCGTTTGGATCGTAAGATCCTCGCGTGCTTTGCCAGATCAGCGTTATATTTGCATAAATGCTCGTTAAGGTACACTTTAGTGTCCTTAAGTTGTTTACGTTGTTTCATCAGAGCAGTCTTATGTTTTCGATTCACGAACCTGATCAGGATCGCTGGTTTATCCGTGGTCTTTCTCCGGGGAAGCGGATGGCAGACTTCGACCGTGTCCAGGTCCAAGGAGATTCCTTTAGACATTAAAAACATTTGAACTTGATCCTCCACGGTCGCATCAGTAGCTCTGTTAGCATCCATGCTAGCGCCGTAGCACCAGGCCGCGCCCTGGGCTGTAGTTGGAGTCCCGTGAGAATCACATTATTCATCCGTGCCTGTTGGTCCAAGTCATGCATCCTTCTTTCCATCAGATCTTGGCGATTGTCCGTTGTTCGTTGCGTGCCTTTTCTTGGCGGAATTCTTCCACAAGATGCAGCAGCGGCGTTAGTTTAGCCTCCAGCTGGAGCACAGCTGTTAGCCTAGCTTCCTGTAGCAAAGCAGGAGCTAGCTGGGATTGGATGTTAGCCAATGCGGTCTTCAGCTCAGCCAGATCGGCTTCAAAATTTTTCTTCGGTGCCATGATCAGCTCTCCTCGTTGTGGTAGCTGTGTTGCAGCAGCCCGGTGATCAAAGTCGCTTGCAGACGACTTTAAAAGACTTGAAAAGCCCGAAAGTTACGGAGAGCTGGAGGCACACGTCTGCTCGTGATGAACCGGAACCGGAAGGATGGATGAAGGATGAAGGATGGATGGATGGATGATGGATGGATGATGGATGGATGATGGATGAAGGATGGATGGATGGATGATGGATGGATGATGGATGGATGGATGGATGGATGGATGGATGGATGGATGGATGGATGGATGATGGATGGATGGATGGATGATGGATGATGGATGGATGGATGGATGGATGATGGATGGATGATGGATGGATGGATGGATGATGGATGGATGGATGGATGGATGGATGGATGAAGGATGAAGGATGAAGGATGATGGATGATGGATGATGGACATAAAAGCTCTTTTCAGAACAAATACTCCAAAGTGACTAATGTAATCAGATTTCTTTCTGGAGTATTTAAGCTGACAGATTTCACATTTGAAGAGATTTATTTTGATTTCCTCTTCATTCATTTTTTTATCAAGACATAAACACATATTCAATAATAAGACAAATTTAACTAGAAAGTTCCATTTCCTGCGATAATCTTTGAGTGAATGTTTTTTTTTTGTTTTTTGCTGAAAATGGTAACATAATTTACTTTAACAGCTGAAGGATTTTCTGAAAAGACAGAAGTTATTTCCAAAAGGTTAAGTAAAAAGTAAAATGGCTTAAAAATCCCAAATATATCAATTTTGCAAAAAATATTTAGTGTGTTGCTTAAATATGAGCTAAAATCCAAATTAGCCAAACAAGCTAGCACATTGCTTAGATACGAGCTAAACTCTAAAATAGTCAAATATTTTTCAGTAAACTAAATTATCCAATAATGTTAGCCTGTTGCTAAAATATTTAAATCCTGTTTTAATCACTCTTACTGACCCATGAAAATATTGAAAGTTTTGTTGCTAAACTAAACTTCTCCTTCATTTCCTGTGGGTTATATTTTCCTCAATATTTCAAAAACTATAAAGTTTATAAATATCAATAAATCAAGCAGTAATGTCCTGAACGAGCTGAACATTTTGATACCAAAACAGCTGAAATAGTTGAAGGTCTGGTTGAGTTTTCAAGAGCTGAAAATCTTAGAGAAGGACCAGGAGATTCTTTCTATTGTACTTTAACTTCATTCTAGAATCTTTTTTTCAGCTTCATGTTCACTTGTGTTCTGAAAGCTCTGCCATCAGCTGAAGCTGCTTGTTCTTGAAGCCCCGCCCCCAGAGGTATCTCGATGTCAGAGCAGCGCCGGCTGCAGATCTCTGCAGACATGGCGCCCGGTCTGCTGCAGACATGGCAGCAGGTTGATGCCCCCCCTCAGGGGAGCGGGGCGGTGAGCGTCTGTCTGCAGACCCTCGCAGACGCCGCTACACATGCGCAGACGCTCAGGAGGGAACCCCGTCTCTTAATTAGAGGCTGCTGTGCTTGGAGGGGGGCGGGGCGGGGGTCAGTGGTAATTGGGTTGTTTTTGGAGGGATGTGGGTCACAGCAGAGCCATCCCAGAATCCCTCTGGCTGCTTTCCACTTCCTCTTCCTGCCGTCCTCCCACACTCTGGCAGCGCCTCCACTACAAAGACTCGGCGATCCTGGCACGCCGGGTCCTGGAGGGGGGCCACCGCGCCGCCCCACCGCCCGCCCATCTCCAAGTTTGTTCTCAGCGAGACAAATGGAGGAATCTGGAGAGCTCAGCTGTGCCATGAAAGAAGGAGCTTTGGGAACGCAACTTAGAGAAAATGAAGGAGGCGAGGAGGAGCTGCAGAGGAGGCGCCAGAAGGAGGCGCCAGGGTTTTCTCTTTATCGACTGAACCGCCAATGCCAGTGAGCAGGACGCTCAGCAAACGGGGAGCAGAGCCAACGGGAAGGAGCTGATGAAAAGAGCAGGGATGGAGCGAGGAGCAGCTCTGTGGAGGAGGAGGCGCGTCCAGAATGGTCAGCGCTGCGCCTTTAAGGATTCATCCTCCTCTCTCCTCTGACTGAAAACTTTGTTTGGAGGAAGAAAGAAGAAGAAGAAGAAGAAGAAGAAGAAAGAAGTCAGAACGTTTGATTTGTATTAACACACTTACATCAACAACAGAGAAGTTCTCCACGCTGCCGGCCGGAATCACTCTGACATCAACGTCTGACAGCTCTTAGGATGTGGGGGGGTCAGGGTATGAAGGGGGGGTGTCAGGGTATGAAGAGGGGGGGTCAAGGTATGAAGGGGGGGCTCAGGGTATGGGGGGGTCAGGGTATGGGGGCAGGGTATGAAGGGGGGTCAGGGTATGAAGGGGGGGTCAGGGTATGAAGGGGTCAGGGTATGAGGGGGGGTCAGGGTATGAAGGGGGTCAGGGTATGAGGGGGGGGTCAGGGTATGAAGGGGGTAGGGTATGAAGGGGGGGTCAGGGTATGAAGGGGGGTCAGGGTATGAGGGGGGGTCAGGGTATGAAGGGGGGTTCAGGGTATGAAGGGGGGGTTCAGGGTAATGAGGGGGGGTCAGGGTATGAAGGGGGGTCAGGGTATGAGGGGGGGGTCAGGGTATGAAGGGGGGTTCAGGGTATGAAAGGGGGGGTTCGGGTATGAGGGGGTTCAGGGTATGAAGGGGGTCAGGGTATGAAGGGGGGGTTCAGGGTATGAAGGGGGGTCAGGGTATGAAGGGGGTTCAGGGTATGAAGAGGGGGGTCAGGGTATGGAGGGGGGGTCAGGGTATGGAGGGGGGGTCAGGGTATGAGGGGGGGTTCAGGGTATGAAGAGGGGTTCAGGGTATGAAGAGGGGGGTCAGGGTATGGAGGGGGGTCAGGGTATGAAGGGGGGGAGTCAGGGTATGAAGGGGGGGTTCAGGGTAATGAAGGGGGGGTTCAGGGTAGGAAGGGGGGAGTCAGGGGAGGAAGGAGGGGTCAGGGTATGAAGAGGGGTTCAGGGTATGAAGGGGGGTCAGGGTATGAAGGGGGGGTTCAGGGTATGAAGGGGGGTTCAGGGTATGAAGAGGGGTTCAGGGTATGAAGGGGGGTCAGGGTATGAAGGGGGAGTCAGGGTATGAAGGGGGGGTTCAGGGTATGAAGGGGGGTTCAGGGTAGGAAGGGGGGTCAGGGTATGAAGGGGGGTTCAGGGTAGGAAGGGGGGAGTCAGGGGAGGAAGGAGGGGTCAGGGTATGAAGAGGGTTCAGGGTATGAAGGGGGGTTCAGGGTATGAAGGGGGGTTCAGGGTATGAAGGGGGGTCAGGGTATGAAGGGGGTCAGGGTATGAAGGGGGGAGTCAGGGTATGAAGGGGGGGGGGGCAGGTTGGACGCTCCAGGATCTTGAACGTCTCTTCTCTGCTTGTTTTTCAGAGATTTTTCATTTCCTGGTTTGTTCCTTTCTTTGATGGTTTGGTTGGAGCTCTGAACTTTCCAGATGTTCCTTTCTGCAGCTGTCACTCCTCTCAGTGAGGCTCTAGACTCCTCCCCTCCTCACTGGTTTCAGCAGCAGGTGATGCTCTCACCTGGAGGTTTCTGGAGTGATTCTTCATCTGCTCCTCTTCTCAGTTTTCATGCTGCAGGTTTCACTCCCAGCTCTTTCTGGATCAGGCAGCAGCTCACCATCATCCTCCCGAGCGTCTCTCTTCTCCTCAGTTGTGTCACATTACGTTTGGCGAGCCGTGGAAACGCCGCCGAGGCCGGCGCGGCTCCGTTTCAGGGACAGGCCGCTCACAGACGGAGGCGCTGCTTTGAATCATCATTAGAGTGATTAATTTTCTCCGCAGACTTCCATCCTCATTTGTGATTCCCCCCAACTCTTTGGCCGCGCTCCAGAGGAGTGACAAACGCGTCGCCATGGAAACAGACCTGTCACGCCAGTGTCACGGCTGGAAAACCAAAGCCGGCTCTGCCAGAGTGAGCCAGCTGGTGACCCGACTCCTCACACATCAGTACAACAACCACCGCATCACTGCAGGAGTCTGCTGATGATCGGTCCTCCTCTTCTCCTCCTCGACCGGTCCTCCTCTTCTCCTCCTCTCCTCCTCTCCTCCTCTTGGTCTCCAAACCTCCTGCACGTTTCAGGAGGATAAGGCTGATGGTCAGAAGACATTTCTGACTCACAGGTTTGATTCCTGGCTCTGCCGTAGCGTCCGTCGCCTGCGTTCCTGATAACAGATCTGTGGATCTGTTTTAACCGCAGGCGGATTTGCTTATAAAATGTGTTCTTTGAATGTTCTGCTGTGGAAATGACATTCTGGATTAATGACGTCCCAACAGAGACACAACAATCAAAATTGGAAGTGTCTTCTCGGATGAAGATCAGGTGTTTGTTTACACCTGCGGCTACAGTGATTACACCACGCCACAAAAACTCCTGAATTTAGGAGAGTTTGGACGTGAAATCACAGATTTACTCAAATGTTTCTGATGGATCTCATTTATCTACAAATAACAAACGTGCTGAGAGACGTATGTGCACCTAAAGGGTTGAAATGTGATGTATATAGAGGAGCCCCTCCCACCACGGGACAGGAGCAGCTCCAAACGGGATACATGATGGATACATGATGGAAAACCTTAACCAGATGTGGATGGATGGATGATGATGGATGGATGATGGATGGATGGATGATGGATGGATGGATGGATGGATGGATGGATGGATGATGGATGGATGATGGATGGATGGATGGATGATGGATGGATGGATGATGGATGGATGGATGATGGATGGATGGATGGATGGATGGATGGATGATGGATGGATGGATGGATGATGGATGGATAGATGGATGATGGATGGGTGGATGATGGATGAATGGATGGATGGATGATAGATGGATGATGGATGGGTGGATGATGGATGATGGATGGATGGATGGATGGATGATAGATGGATGATGGATGGGTGGATGATGGATGATGGATGGATGGATGGATGATAGATGGATGATGGATGGGTGGATGATGGATGATGGATGGATGGATGGATGAATGATAGATGGATGATGGATGGGTGGATGATGGATGAATGGATGGATGGATGATGGATGGATGGATGGATGGATGGATGGATGATGGATGGATGGATGGATGGATGGATGGATAGATGGATGATGGATGGATGATGATGGATGGATGGATGGATAATAGATGGATGGATGATGGATGATGGATGGATGATAGATGGATGATGGATGGGTGGATGATGGATGAATGGATGGATGGATGATGGATGGATGGATGATGGATGGATGGATGGATGGATGAATGATGGATGGATGATGGATGATGGATGGATGGATGATATGGATGGATGGATGATAAATGGATGGATGGATGGATGATGGATGGATGGATGATGATGGATGGATGATGATGGATGATGGATGGATGATGATGGATGGATGATGGATGAATGGATGGATGGATGGATGGATGATGGATGATGGATGGTGGATGGATGGATGATGGATGAATGGATGGATGGATGAATGGATGATGGATGAATGGATGGATGATGGATGGATGGATGGATGGATGATGGATGATGGATGGATGGATGATGGATGGATGGATGATGGATGGATGATGGATGATGGATGGATGAATGGATATATGGATGATGGATGAATGGATGAATGGATGGATGGATGGATGATGGATGGATGGATGAATGATGGATGATGGATGGATGGATGATGGATGATGGATGGATGATGGATGGATGATGGATGAATGGATGGATGATGGATGGATGATGGATGGATGGATGATGATGGATGGATGAATGGATGGATGAATGGATGATGGATGGATGAATGGATGATGATGGATGGATGATGGATGGATGTATGATGGATGGATGGATGGATGGATGATGGATGGATGATGGATGGATGATGGATGGATGGATGATGGATGGATGATGGATGATGGATGGATGGATGGATGAATGGATGGATGATGGATGGATATGATGATGGATGATGGATGGATGATGGATGGATGGATGGATGAATGGATGGATGGATGGATGGATGGATGATGATGGATGGATGGATGGATGAATGGATGGATGATGGATGGGTGGATGATGGATGATGGATGGATGGATGATAGATGGATGATGGATGGGTGGATGATGGATGATGGATGGATGGATGGATGGATGATAGATGGATGATGGATGGGTGGATGATGGATGATGGATGGATGGATGATGATAGATGGATGATGGATGGTGGATGGATGGATGATGGATGGATGGATGGATGAATGATAGATGGATGATGGATGGGTGGATGATGGATGAATGGATGGATGATGGATGGATGGATGGATGGATGGATGGATGGATGGATGGATGGATGGATGGATGGATGGATGGATAGATGGATGATGGATGGATGATGATGGATGGATGGATAATAGATGGATGGATGATGGATGATGGATGGATGATAGATGGATGAGGATGGGTGGATGATGGATGAATGGATGGATGGATGATGGATGGATGGATGATAAATGGATGGATGGATGGATGGATGGATGGATGGATGATGATGATGATGGATGGATGATGGATGGATGGATGGATGATAAATGGATGGATGGATGGATGGATGATGGATGGATGGATGATGGATGGATGGATGATGGATGATGGATGGATGGATGATGGATGGATGGATGATGGATGAATGGATGGATGGATGGATGGATGATGGATGATGGATGATGGATGGATGGATGATGATGATGGATGGATGATGATGATGGATGGATGATGGATGGATGATGGATGGAATGATGATATGGATGATGGATGATGGATGGATGATGGATGATGGATGGATGATGGATGATGGATGAATGGATGATGGATGATGGATGGATGATGGATGGATGGATGAATGGATGGATGATTGGATGATGGATGATGGATGATGGATGGATGATGGATGGATGATGGATGAATGATGGATGATGGATGGATGATGGATGGATGGATGATGGATGGATGATGAATGGATGATGAATGGATGGATGGATGGATGATGGATGGATGATGGATGGATGGATGAATGGATGGATGATGGATGGATGTATGATGGATGATGGATGGATGGATGATGGATGGATGATGGATGGATGATGGATGGATGGATGATGGATGGATGATGGATGGATGATGGATGGATGGATGGATGAATGGATGGATGATGGATGGATGTATGATGGATGGATGATGGATGGATGATGGATGGATGGATGATGAATGGATGGATGATGGATGGATGGATGATGGATGGATGGATGGGATGAATGGATGGATGATGGATGGGTGGATGATGGATGAATGGATGGATGGATGATAGATGGATGATGGATGGGTGGATGGATGGATGATAGATGGATGATGGATGGGTGGATGATGGATGATGGATGGATGGATGGATGGATGGATGATAGATGGATGATGGATGGGTGGATGATGGATGAATGGATGGATGGATGATGGATGGATGGATGGATGGATGGATGGATGATGGATGGATGGATGGATGGATGGATGGATAGATGGATGATGGATGGATGATGATGGATGGATGGGGATGATAGATGGATGGATGATGGATGATGGATGGATGATGGATGGATGGATGAATGGATGGATGATGGATGGGTGGATGATGGATGAATGGATGGATGGATGATAGATGGATGATGGATGGATGGATGGATGGATGGATGGATGATAGATGGATGATGGATGGGTGGATGATGGATGATGGATGGATGATGGATGGGTGGATGATGGATGATGGATGGATGGATGGATGGTGGATGATGGATGAATGGATGGATGGATGATGGATGGATGGATGGATGGATATGGATGATGATGGATGGATGGATAGATGGATGATGGATGGATGATGATGGATGGATGGATGGATGATAGATGGATGGATGATGGATGATGGATGGATGATGGATGGATGGATGATGGATGATGGATGATGGATGGATGATGGATGGATGGATGGATGGATGGATGGATGATGGATGGATGGATGGATAGATGGATGATGGATGGATGATGATGGATGGATGGATGGATGATAGATGGATGGATGATGGATGATGGATGGATGATAGATGGATGATGGATGGGTGGATGATGGATGATGGATGGATGGATGATGGATGGATGGATGATAAATGGATGGATGGATGGATGGATGATGGATGATGGATGGATGGATGATGGATGATGGATGGATGGATGATGGATGGATGGATGGATGATAAATGGATGGATGGATGGATGGATGATGGATGGATGGATGATGGATGGATGATGATGGATGATGGATGGATGGATGATGGATGGATGGATGATGGATGAATGGATGGATGGATGGATGGATGATGGATGATGGATGGTGGATGGATGGATGATGGATGAATGGATGGATGGATGATGGATGGATGATGGATGAATGGATGGATGATGGATGGATGGATGGATGGATGATGGATGGATGGATGGATGATGGATGGATGGATGATGGATGGATGGATGGATGATGGATGGATGAATGGATATATGGATGATGGATGAATGGATGAATGGATGGATGGATGGATGATGGATGGATGGATGAATGATGGATGATGGATGGATGGATGATGGATGATGGATGGATGATGGATGGATGGATGGATGAATGGATGGATGATGGATGGATGATGGATGGATGGATGATGGATGGATGGATGAATGGATGGATGAATGGATGGATGGATGGATGATGGATGGATGATGGATGGATGGATGAATGGATGGATGATGGATGGATGTATGATGGATGGATGGATGGATGGATGATGGATGGATGATGGATGGATGATGGATGGATGGATGATGGATGGATGATGGATGGATGATGGATGGATGGATGGATGAATGGATGGATGATGGATGGATGTATGATGGATGGATGATGATGGATGATGATGGATGGATGGATGAATGATGGATGATGGATGGATGGATGATGGATGGATGGATGGATGAATGGATGGATGATGGATGGGTGGATGATGGATGAATGGATGGATGATGATGGATGGATGATGGATGGATGGATGGATGATGGATGGATGGATGATGGATGGATGGATGATGGATGGATGGATGGATGGATGGATGGATGGATGATGGATGGATGGATGGATGGATGGATGGATAGATGGATGATGGATGGGTGGATGATGGATGAATGGATGGATGGATGATAGATGGATGATGGATGGGTGGATGATGGATGATGGATGGATGGATGGATGGATGATAGATGGATGATGGATGGTGGATGATGGATGATGGATGGATGTGGATGATAGATGGATGATGGATGGGTGGATGATGGATGATGGATGGATGGATGGATGAATGATAGATGGATGATGGATGGGTGGATGATGGATGAATGGATGGATGGATGATGGATGGATGGATGGATGGATGATGGATGGATGGATGGATGGATGGATGGATGGATGGATAGATGGATGATGGATGGATGATGATGATGGATGGATGGATAATAGATGGATGGATGATGGATGATGGATGGATGATAGATGGATGATGGATGGGTGGATGATGGATGAATGGATGGATGGATGATGGATGGATGGATGATAAATGGATGGATGGATGGATGGATGATGGATGGATGGATGATGGATGATGGATGGATGGATGATGGATGGATGGATGGATGATAAATGGATGGATGGATGGATGGATGATGGATGGATGGATGATGGATGGATGGATGATGGATGATGGATGGATGGATGATGGATGGATGGATGATGGATGAATGGATGGATGGATGGATGGATGATGGATGATGGATGGTGGATGGATGGATGATGGATGAATGGATGGATGGATGATGGATGGATGATGGATGAATGGATGGATGATGGATGGATGGATGGATGGATGATGGATGATGGATGGATGGATGATGGATGGATGGATGGATGGATGGATGATGGATGGATGAATGGATATATGGATGATGGATGAATGGATGAATGGATGGATGGATGGATGATGGATGGATGGATGAATGATGGATGATGGATGGATGGATGATGGATGATGGATGGATGATGGATGGATGGATGGATGAATGGATGGATGATGGATGATGATGGATGGATGGATGATGGATGGATGGATGAATGGATGGATGAATGGATGGATGGATGGATGATGGATGGATGATGGATGGATGGATGAATGGATGGATGATGGATGGATGTATGATGGATGGATGGATGGATGGATGATGGATGGATGATGGATGATGATGGATGGATGGATGATGGATGATGGATGGATGATGATGGATGGATGGATGGATGAATGGATGGATGATGGATGGATGTATGATGGATGGATGATGGATGGATGATGGATGGATGGATGGATGAATGGATGGATGATGATGGATGGATGATGGATGGATGGATGGATGAATGGATGGATGATGAGGGTGGATGATGGATGAATGGATGGATGGATGATAGATGGATGATGGATGGGTGGATGATGATGATGGATGGATGGATGGATGGATGATGATGGATGATGGATGGGTGGATGATGGATGATGGATGGATGGATGGATAAGATGGATGATGGATGGGTGGATGATGGATGATGGATGGATGGATGGATGAATGATAGATGGATGATGGATGGGTGGATGATGGATGAATGGATGGATGGATGATGGATGGATGGATGGATGGATGGATGGATGATGGATGGATGGATGGATGGATGGATGGATGGATAGATGGATGATGGATGGATGATGATGGATGGATGGATGGATAATAGATGGATGGATGATGGATGATGGATGGATGATAGATGGATGATGGATGGGTGATGATGGATGAATGGATGGATGGATGATGGATGGATGGATGATAAATGGATGGATGGATGGATGGATGATGATGGATGGATGATGGATGATGGATGGATGGATGATGGATGGATGGATGGATGATAAATGGATGGATGGATGGATGGATGATGATGGATGGATGATGGATGGATGGATGATGGATGATGGATGGATGGATGATGGATGGATGGATGATGGATGAATGGATGGATGGATGGATGGATGATGGATGATGGATGGTGGATGGATGGATGATGGATGAATGGATGGATGGATGATGGATGGATGATGAATGGATGGATGATGGATGGATGGATGGATGGATGATGGATGATGGATGATGGATGATGGATGATGGATGGATGATGGATGGATGGATGAATGGATGGATGAATGGATATATGGATGATGGATGAATGGATGAATGGATGGATGGATGGATGATGGATGGATGGATGAATGATGGATGATGGATGGATGGATGATGGATGATGGATGGATGATGGATGGATGGATGGATGAATGTGGATGATGGATGGATGATGGATGGATGGATGATGGATGGATGGATGAATGGATGGATGAATGGATGGATGGATGGATGATGGATGGATGATGGATGGATGGATGAATGGATGGATGATGGATGGATGTATGATGGATGGATGGATGGATGGATGATGGATGGATGATGGATGGATGATGGATGGATGGATGATGGATGGATGATGGATGGATGATGGATGGATGGATGGATGAATGGATGGATGATGGATGGATGTATGATGGATGGATGATGGATGGATGATGGATGGATGGATGGATGAATGGATGGATGATGGATGGATGGATGATGGATGGATGGATGGATGAATGGATGCATGATGGATGGGTGGATGATGGATGAATGGATGGATGGATGATAGATGGATGATGGATGGGTGGATGGATGGATGATAGATGGATGATGGATGGGTGGATGATGGATGATGGATGGATGGATGGATGGATGGATGATAGATGGATGATGGATGGGTGGATGATGGATGAATGGATGGATGGATGATGGATGGATGGATGGATGGATGGATGGATGATGGATGGATGATGGATGGATGGATGGATGGATAGATGGATGATGGATGGATGATGATGGATGGATGGATGGATGATAGATGGATGGATGATGGATGATGGATGGATGATGGATGGATGGATGAATGGATGGATGATGGATGGGTGGATGATGGATGAATGGATGGATGGATGATAGATGGATGATGGATGGATGGATGGATGGATGGATGGATGATAGATGGATGATGGATGGGTGGATGATGGATGATGGATGGATGATGGATGGGTGGATGATGGATGATGGATGGATGGATGGATGGATGGGTGGATGATGGATGAATGGATGGATGGATGATGGATGGATGGATGGATGGATGGATGGATGATGGATGGATGGATGGATAGATGGATGATGGATGGATGATGATGGATGGATGGATGGATGATAGATGGATGGATGATGGATGATGGATGGATGATGGATGGATGATGATGGATGATGGATGATGGATGGATGATGGATGGATGGATGGATGGATGGATGGATGATGGATGGATGGATGGATAGATGGATGATGGATGGATGATGGATGGATGATGGATGATAGATGGATGGATGATGGATGATGGATGGATGATAGATGGGATGGATGGGTGGATGATGGATGAATGGATGGATGGATGATGGATGGATGGATGATAAATGGATGGATGGATGGATGGATGATGGATGATGAATGATGGATGGATGATGGATGATGGATGGATGGATGATGGATGGATGGATGGATGATAAATGGATGGATGGATGGATGGATGATGGATGGATGGATGGGATGGATGGATGATGGATGATGGATGGATGGATGATGGATGGATGGATGATGGATGAATGATGGATGGATGGATGGATGATGGATGATGGATGGTGGATGGATGGATGATGGATGAATGGATGGATGGATGGATGGATGATGGATGAATGGATGATGATGATGGATGGATGGATGGATGATGGATGATGGATGGATGGATGATGGATGGATGGATGATGGATGGATGGATGGATGATGGATGGATGTATGATGGATGGATGATGGATGGATGATGGATGGATGAGAAACTATTCGTCTGGCGTTTCGTTCTAATCCAGAATGTTTCAGTTCTCTCTGAGTGTGTGATGGTTAGAGGAAGACTGAAGCACATGCACGTAAGCGTGCACGTAAGCGTGCACGTAAGCGTGCACGTAAGCGTGCACGTAAGCGTGCACGTAAGCGTGCACGTAAGCGTGCACGCTTACGTGCACGCGTGAGGGTTTTGTGTGCACGTGCATGCGTTCGTGCACGTGTTGGAGGTCCAGCTCTAGCCGCATTAGCATGTTCCGGTGGAGAACGACATCCTTCTGTCTGCTGTTCTTCTCCCAGAACAGATCATTAAGGAGAGCAGGAGACAAAAACAAAGAATTCCTGACATTCCTGCAGATTCTCCGTGTTTTCATGATTCAAGGCTGAATTTACATCTACAAGACGTCTGATATGTCATGACATGAACTGATCAGAGCTGCCATGAATTATTGATGAGACGTCGTGCAGAATGTTGGGATTTTCCCGAGGAGCGCTTTGACTAACCGTTCCGAGAGAAATGTAAATGTTTTCTGCGAATGGAAGCAGGAGGAGACGGAGCCGCTCCTGCAGACCGGGAGCCCCGGCGGGGACGCCGACGTTTCAACGGCGTGAGGAGGACGGCGTGGAGAAGGTGGACGGCTGCAGGGACGGCCGGACAAAGCGCTCCGGTTAGAGAGGGCGGGAACGTTGGGGGTTTGTCCTCCTGGAGGTCATGCCCTGCTGGAGCGTCCAGAGAGCTGCAGGGATGAGGCCGCCATCATGGACCGTCATGCCGCCGCCGTGAGGGTCCAAAATTGAGCAGGAACTGCTGGAGAACTGCCGGAGAACTGCCGGAGAACTGCCGGAGAATTGCCGGAGAACTGCCGGAGAACTGCCGGAGAACTGCTGGAGAACTGCCGGAGAACTGCCGGAGAACTGCCGGAGAACTGCCGGAGAACTGCCGGAGAACTGCCGGAGAATTGCCGGAGAACTGCCGGAGAACTGCCGGAGAACTGCCGGAGAACTGCCGGAGAACTGCCGGAGAACTGCCGGAGAACTGCCGTCCGGCTGCTTACCGACTGAATTTACAACCGTTGCTGTGGTGAAGTTGGTGACTGTTGATGCTCGCCGGTCCAGAGAGGCTGCAGATGGTTTCTACGTGTCTCCATGTGTCTCCATGTGTCATGATTCTGTGCTCAGGCAGTTCTGTTAATTTATTCGACGGTTTGAGTTCCCGCCACAAGGTCTGGTCTCCTTCACCGTCCTCCTTCATTCTGAAATCCACTGATCGGATGTAGGAAGGTCAAGTCCCTCTTCATCCTGAGAGGAACGTCTTTGTCTCGTTTCAGTGAGGATGAAATGATCTTCAGTTAATCTCGAATCATGACTTTGTCTGAATAAAATGTCCATTTAAAACGATAGTTCAGTTTGTTAAGTTAAATAAAGTTTTATTTTTCAAACTCAGAATATTAGATGATAATCAGATTACGCGGACAGAACCCAGACCGTTTCTGTCTATCATCGATTCACTGTCACATCTCAAACGAGAGCGGAGACCGGACCGGAGACCGGACCGGTGACCGGAGCGGAGACCGGAGCGGAGACCGGAGCGGAGACCGGACCGGAGACCGGACCGGAGACCGGAGCGGAGACCGGACCCGAGACCGGACCGAGACCGGAGCGGAAAACCGGAACCGAGACCGAGCGGAGACCGGGCAGAGACCGGGCGGAGACCGGACCGGAGACCAGAGCGGAGACCGAGCGGGGACCGGAGCAGAAACCGGAACGGAGACCGGACCGGAGACCAGAGCGGAGACCGGGGCAGAGACCGGAGCGGAGACCGGACCGGAGACCGGACCGGAGACCAGAGCGGAGACCGGAGCGGAGACCGGAGCGGAGACCGGAGCGGAGACCAGAGCACAGACCGGAGCAGAGACCGGAGCGGAGACCGGAGCGGAGACCGGAGCGGAGACCGGAGCGGAGACCAGAGCACAGACCGGAGCAGAGACCGGAGCGGAGACCGGAGCGGAGACCGGACCGGAGACCGGAGCGGAGACCGGACCCGAGACCGGACCGGAGACCGGAGCGGAGACCGGAGCGGAGACCGGAGCGGAGACCGGAGCGGAGACCGGACCGGAGACCGGACCGGAGACCGGAGCGGGGGGGCCTCGGCGGTTCTGCCGGCGCCTCGATCCGGATGCTGGGATAACGCAGTTCTGCTGCTGTTTCTTCTTCACAAACAACAAAGTTGATCTTAGAAAAGGAACCAGCGTCTGGTTCCATTCATACAGTAAAGGTTTATGTTCAATGATTCATGGAATGAAACTACAACCGTCTCAAACTCACACAGCAGAATCCTGCAGGTAAACTGCAGAGGATGAACACAAACATTTGTTTCAGCGTCTCCCACGTCCGTCCTGAGCCGTGGAATACGATCGTCCGGGAACCCTCCAGGCCGCCGTCCGCCTGCAGCTGATGGATCAGGCTCTTACCTGAAGCGACTGACACTCGTGTGATGGCAGCGCAGGACTTCCAGGGTGCAGCCATGCAGTTCCCAACAAAGCAGGCGTGTCATCACGGAGCTGGAGACGTGAGGAGGAGGGTCTGCAGACCTCAACCCAAAGAAACATCTAAAAACTCCTCACATAAACCTTGACATCCTGATCAATTCATTCTTCCAGACACATTTGTTTTTCGTTTCTGGTCAGATGAAGTTTCTGTTTCCTGCAGAGGATCATGGGAGTCCAGTTCTCCAGAACCTCCTGGGTTCTCTCTGGACGGAGCTTTGCTGAAGCAATCCGCTGCAATGCTTACAGAAAGTGCAGCAGCGCCTACATCTTCATTTCTTTCATGTCAGCTCCTGCAGGACAGACCAGCTTCACCTGTGACTCACCTGCAGTCAGAGCAGCAGCTGAAGAAAACAAGCGTCACGTTAACCGTCAGAACCTGTGCACCGGTCTGCTGTGGGACCTAAACTGGAACAGCAACCGAAAAACATCAGGCAGCCTCCTGCTCACCCCAGAGGACTCAAACCCCCACAACATGGTTTGCTCCGTGGGACGTACCATTTCTGTCTGACAGAGGGTCACGACCGATGACACGTGTGTCAAACACGTTTTGTCTTTCTACAACTTATTTACTGCTGATGTTGGAGGTTTTCTCCAGATCTGCAGAAATACTGCACAGCAGAGAGGAATTACTGCGACATATCACACTGCACCATCGGGGGGCGCTCCTGAGCAGGACGGTCCTGCCGCTGAACGTAGAGGCTTCGAAAATAGTTAAAATTAAATTGGAAAATAGTTAAAAGGTTAAAACTACGACGGAGTATTAGTGCCACCAAAAAAAAAAAAAAAAGTAATATTACGATTTCTTTTCTCGTAAATTTACGACTTTAAATCTGGTAAATTTAGATTTAGATTTAGACGTAGATTTATGACTTTTTTCTCGTAATTTATTAAAGTCGAGGGGAGCGTAGAGTCCAGCGAGTTTATGCCGTGAACTGAAGCAGACCAACCAAACTGTGAAAAGCGTTTTGGATTTCATGAGATAAACTGAATGTTTGTAAGTTTCTTTATTTGATCTACAGTTTATTAATGTTTTATTGGTTGATGCTGCTTGCAGGATCTCTGCAGATCCCGTTTATGAAGCGTCCATATCCTCCAGCTGTCCACTTCAGTCATTTCTTCCTCTGACAGACCAGATCTCCTCCAACTCTGTGATGCTTCTGTCTGAAGAGGAGGAGTTTTTGGAATTTTCAATGTTCTTGTGCTAACGTAACAGACTATTGTCATTTCTCAATGTTGTTTTGCGTCGAGACGGGACGTTTCATTTGGAGGAAGCGTCCGGACCTCTGTTTACGTTCTCTTTTGGTTTCTGAGCATGACAGAGACGTGACGTACGGTGGTGAAAGGGCTTCTGGGAAATGAAAAAACGTGAGGGTCCTGATGAACATGTATCTCTGAGCTCTTTATTTTACATATGAAACTCTGCACTACCGACACCGAACTCAGAAATAATTTCTCTGTTTTTAACACCGATCTGGACATAATCTACACCAGATTCTCCACGTCTTTCATCTTCAAGCACGGCTCTGAATAACGCAGACAAACTGCAAGTTCTTTTCTCATTAAATACCAGACTTTTAAATCTCGTAAATGTACGACTTTAAATCGTAGATTTACACGTTTTTTTTTCTCGTAAATGTACGACTTTATAAAGTTGTAAATTTAACCTAAGACTTTTAAAGTCATAAATATCGACTTTATTCTCAAATTTAGACAGTTACGACTTTTTTCTCGTAAATTTACGAGATTTAAATCTCGTAATTTTTATTTTTTTTTATATTTTTTTCTATATTTTTTGGCCCTAATACTCCGTCGTAAAAAAAAGACACCCCTTGCATTTTAAAAAAATTTTATTTACTGACTTTTATTGTTATTTACAGAGTTCAGTTTCCAACTCTTTTGAGTTTCTGTAATTCCCGAACTGTCCGCTAGGTGGCAGCGCAGCAGCGCAGCAGCGCAGCGCGCAGTGGAATAGAGACGCACCAGAGGAAGAATCAATCCTCTAACGTTTCTGCTTCTCTGTTCCAACTTACAGGTTAGTAAACACGAAATGTTAAAAGTATTGAACAAACATTATGCCTGAAGGTCTCACAGACAACAGGGGTTAATGTGGGTCGAGTTAAAGCGTTTGTTGTGAGGAATTTGTAATGTGTTTAGTGAAATGTCGAAAGCTAACTGGCTAACGCTAGCGGCCATGTTTTTTTGGGAATAGAAAATGCTAGAAGCTAGTTTAAAACAGGACAAATGTACAGGGAACTTTCGTATATTTCTGTTGAATTCTTTATGAAACATTTTCATCCTCAATAACATTAACTGGGGTTTTATGTTTCTGAATGTACGTATTTATTTATGATGTTATTAAGTAATTGTATTTAAATACTTGAAGAGACTGAAGGAACAGTGCCAGTCAACATTTTTGTTTTAATTCATCTACATTTTATTTAATTATTTCACTAAAAGAATTATCACAATTTTTTTTTTTTTTTGACAAGTTAAACAAAAAGAAACAGATCTGAGATTTATATTTACGGTACAACACAGAGTTTAAATTATTTTATAAAAACATTGTCACAACTAAGTTTTGTATATATTGAGAACAGATTTAAGTGCCACAAGCATGAATGCATGTTGACAGAATCGGAGGAAAGACTGATTATTATTGAGAAGATGATAGAAGATGATGGATCATTGGTTTCTTTGAGGTCACGGTTATGTGGATTTTAGAATATGTTAATATTGTGACTGAAGAAGAAGTCCTCAAGCACATAAAAACGTGTGCTGCCTCTCTGTTCCAGCTTCCAGACCACATGCCCTCGGAGCCACAGCTGAGAGGGGCAACATGACCGTCCCGGAGCAGAAGTGATGTCATCTTAGAGTCCAAAACGGACCGAGAATGATCCGGTTTCTTTTAGGAAATTCTCTTCGTGGAACAGAAAAACTCAAACAAAACAACTATCCACAGTTTTTTGGAAGAAAAAACGATCAAATGTTTTGTTTGTTTGTTTTATAAAGTTATCGTTGTTGTCTTCTAAACAGTTGAAATCTCCAGAATGGAAGGAAAGTTCTGGAGAACGGGGGTGGTTCAGAGACTCTGGAGAAGATCCTGAGGTTCTCTGTGGGAGAGATCAGGGTGGATCGGATCAAATCAGGGTGGATCTGGATCGGATCAGGATCGATCAGGGTGGATCAGGATCGGATCAGGATGGATCTGGATCGGATCAAATCAGGGTGGATCTGGATCGGATCAGGATCGATCAGGGTGGATCAGGATCGGATCAGGGTGGATCTGGATTTGATCAGAATAGATTAGGATGGATCAGGATTTGATCAGGATGGACAGGGATTGGATCAAGATGGATCAGGATTGGATAAGGATTGTTTTAGATGGATCGGAATTGATCGGGATGGATCAGGGTTGATCAGGATTGGATTGAGATGGATCAAGATCGAATTAGGATTATCAGGATGGATCAGGATTGGATTAGGATTGATCTGAATGGATCAGGATTGGATTGAGATGGATCAGGGTTGGATCAAGATCGAATTAGGATGATCAGGATTGATCAGGATGGATAAGGATTGGATTAATCCGAGATCATAGATGTTCTGGAAGTGGATAGATGTTTGAAGTAGAGGAGGAACAGAGATGATGGTTATAGATGTTGAGGTTGGAGATACCAGGACCGAGGAGGAAGACCAAAGAGGAGGTGATGGATGAAGGAGGAGCATGCAGAGGAGAAGGTGACATGGAGTTAATAGGAGGAGAATCTGATCACCTCCAGAAACGTCTTTATCTTCCTGATCTCAGGATCACGCAGGATTTCTGTCCGATGAGAGAAACGTTTTCCCTGAACCGTCTCCAGCATCTCCGTCACCTCGCTGCAGAAGTCAGTTTTCCTTTAAGCTGAGATGTTTTCTAACAGACAAAGATGAGAAATGAAAACTCTCCAACATCTAAAATCACATCAGACTTCTGGAGCAGAGCAGATGCTGCAGCCCAGAATCCCATTACTTCTGCTCGGAGGTCCGCTGGGACTTAAAGAGAACCGTCAGCTCGGCGCCGAGATCAGGCTTTGCTCCGGAGGCGGTGACCAGGAAGTAACGAGGAGCCAGGAGGCGGAGGAGGAGGAGGAGGAGGAGAAGGAGGAAGAGGAAGAGGAGGAGGAGGAGGAGGAGGAGGAGGAGGAGGAGGAGGAGGCCAGTCAGGGAGGAGAAACCAGTTTCATTTCAGCGACTGTGGCGGCAGCAACTTTATTATAAACTGTTTGAGGAGTGATGGAGGAGGTCAAAGGACGGACCTCCTCCATTACAGCGCCTCCTTCATTCATTTGACAGATCCAGCCCCCCCCTCGCCACTCATGTTCTGACGCCTGCAGTGGACGGTTCTGCCGACCCGATCCCCCAGAGGCCAAACGGTCAGGAGGAACAGGAAGTAGAAAGCAGCAGTTCCTGCACGACTTCCTGCTGGTGAGTCCAGCAGTGGTTTGATGGAGATCGTGAGGCTTTTCTGTGAATGAAAGCGAGATCTAAAGATAACTTCAAAAGACGGAGGATGACATCAGCCTGCAGCGCGTTCTGCTTCTGGAAGCTTCTGGAATTCACTGGAGACGCTGCAGCTGCTTCTACAACAAAAGGCTTCCTTCACCTCCTCACATTTGTTGTTTCATCATCAGAGGAGGAGGAGGAGGAGGACGCTCCTCACCTGTCGGGGCGGAGCAGGTGAGGTCAGCCGCTTCCCGGTCGGCCTGAGAGCAGCAGGTGTCACCCGCCAGGTTTAATAGGATCTCCTCCAAGCCTCTTAGAGGAGGTCCTCCACTGCAGAGCGCTGCCCCACTTTCCCGCTCCTGCAGGATCCGCTGTAAACCGGCCAGGAGACGGGAACCTCGGATGTTTCCATCGGGAAGAATCCGTGTGTCATAAAGAGGTCAGCTGATGGAAGCATCAACGCAAACGTTTGATTAAAGGAGGGAAAGCGTGGCGGTAAACCCCGGCGTGCTCACTGACCTACTTCTTCGTGTCTGACACCCGACTAAAAATAAGAATCAAGCTAAGTAAACAACAACAAAGCGCGAGCGTGTGGCGAGCACGGAGGGGGCGTGGCTCAGACGCGTGCGCCGTCAGCCGCTCGCAGCTTTTCCTTATTTGGTTCCTTTCTGGCTGCAGGTCAGCAGGAGAGCTGATGTCTGCCGGCGCCGTGAAGAGCCGGATACCTGCAGACGGCGACCTGGCGCCCGACCCCCCATTGACCCCCGCTCTCCTGCAGCACACAAACATCTTTTCAGGCCAAACACATTAAAGCTGTGGGCAGAGCGGCATCATGAGAGCGACGCCGCGTGTTCCCGCCTCCTCTCTGAACATTTGTCCCGCCCACACGCTTCAGCCGCCGCCGCGCCAGGAGATCACGCTCTCGGGAGAAAGGTGATGCTGCTTGAAGCTCCGCGGCGGCAGAAGCGTTTTCATTATTCAACGAGCAGGCTGCGTGTTCCCGCTCTGCCGGCGCGGCGGAGCGCGGCGGATTCTGCGCGGTGGGGGTGAGCCCCCGGCCATCAGGAGAGATAAACCGGCAGAGCGGCGATCAATAACTACCAGAAGGCCAGATGATGATTTATGGAGAAGGCTCTGGCATCACTATTCCTCTTGTTATCCAGAACCTTTATGGAACACGAGCCGTCTGTGTTCACGCAGGAGCTGGATCAAGCTCTTCCTCTGTGACCTTTGACCTCTGGGTCAGGACCACCTTCACACTCAGACGTACCAGCGCCGTCACACCGGAGCGTGCTGGTGGTTCTGATGACATCACAGGTCCTCAACCTGCAGGCTGCAAACCAGAACCAGTCCAGTACCGGGACGCAGAGCACACGGTTCATCCAATACCGTGTCCGGGCCCAGTTTGCATCCAGTACGGCATCTGGTACTGGTTTAGGTCCTGTGCAGTGTCTGGTTCTGGTTCAGTACAGTGTCTGGTTCTGGTTCTGGTTGGGTACAGTGTCTGGTTCTGGTTTGGTACAGTGTCTGGTTCTGGTTCAGTACAGTGTCTAGTTCTGGTTCGGTACAGTGTCTGGTTCTGGTTCTGGTTCAGTACAGTTTCTGGTTCTGGTTGGGTACAGTGTCTGGTTCTGGTTCTGGTTCGATACAGTGTCTGGATCTGGTTCTGGTTCAGTACAGTGTCTGGTTCTGGTTGGGTACAGTGTCTGGTTCTGGTTCGATACAGTGTCTGGTTCTGGTTGGGTACAGTGTCTGGTTCTGGTTGGGTACAGTGTCTGGTTCTGGTTCGGTACAGTGTCTGGTCCTGGTTCGGGTTCAGTACAGGTTCTGGTTGGGTACAGTGTCTGGTTCTGGTTCGATACAGTGTCTGGTTCTGGTTGGGTACAGTGTCTGGTTCTGGTTGGGTACAGTGTCTGGTTCTGGTTCGGTACAGTGTCTGGTTCTGGTTCTGCTTGGGTACAGTGTCTGGTACTGAATATCGTACAGAAACGCACAAAAGTACCATTTTTATTTTGACAGTTTTGTGAATCTTCAGCTTGTTTTTCCTGGAAATTGTTTTCTTACATCACTTCCTGTCTTTACCCTTGTCCGTGTGGCTTACTCCTGATTGGCCGGAGGGGTTTCCATGGAAACAATGACTCAGACCAATCACTGCTTGTGGATGACGTCTCGCTCCAACATGGTGTCGTCTATCAGGATGTAATGATTGGAACCAGAAGTAAAACCTCTTCCATGGATGACGTGACTCAGTCCGGTTCTCACATACTGTCAGTGGTTCCAGCAGCTCGTGTGTTTGCATTGTGTTCCAGCTGTTAAAGGATGCGTTTGTGTTCTGGTTCCACTCTGACCGATAACCCGATTAGCTGGTAACTTTTGGCCGATGACAGATCCTTCCCTGGGAGGCCTTGGCAGCTGCAGCCCATATATTACCGCGGGCGGGGTCACCTTGGCCCGCTCCCCATCCCATCACAAAGAGTGTTCAGTACATTCTGAGCGTGGACAAGGCCATCCTTCACCCTCCCATATATCTCACCTGCAGGAGCATCTTTAGCTGTATCAATATAAATAGTAGAAAGCTGATAAACTCGGCGTGGTTCCAAGCAACCGAAATGATCATATTTCTGCCGAGACAAACTGCCGACTCGCCGCTCCCATGAAGGATCGGGCAGCGTCTGCGCGCGCGCGTGCACACTCTGAGGCCAGTCCCGCCGAGCGTCTTCTGAGACGAGTCTAATGTCAGATTAAGTATTGATGCGTCGCAGCTCCAGCGCCCGAGGAGCATCGCCGCGTCTGGCGTGTTCCGGCGGCGCCGCCTCTGAATGCCGAGCAGGCTGTGGGATCGAGCGACTTAAGACGCAAGCGGAACGTTGGGAAAGTACAAAAAGTGGTGCGATGACTTGATGAATGCCGGTAACCTAGCAACAAGGAGCTCACAGATGATCAAGGTGCTGCTAATGGCTGCAAACAGTCGGCTATTGTTTGCAGAGTGTGAGCTTAATGAAGGAGGCCGCGATTTTAGGAGAACAACTTTCCCCCTTCGCTGTCTGGGAGGCGTCCCGCGTGTTTTGCTGTGTGTGGCTAGAACCTGATAGGAGCTCCTCGCCGCTTCACCTCCAATCAATGCTGTCCCAGCGGAGCCGCATGACTTCACCCGTCCACAGATTCTGTTACCTCCTCCTCTTTGTTTGGGGAAACAGGACCCTCCCAAAACGCTCTTCCACCCTTTTTCCTGCAGAGGAGCCTCTTTTTCCTCTGCTTAGCACGTTGTTCAGTCGGCCGTCCACCGAGGAATCCGGACCGCCGAGGTGTCCGGTCGTCCTGCAGGCCGGATCACGGCTCACCCCCCACCCTCAGGAAGCTGCTTCTGGCCTGGACGCCCCAGAAACGTTTGAATGAAGCAGACGTCAGGCCAGAAACTATTATGGGATGGACTGTCATTAATGAGCTGCAGAGCAGCCTGAGAGCCAGGTCATCATCACCGCCGAGGCGTGGTTGGTTGGTTGGTTGGTTGGTTGGTTGGTTGGTTGATTGGTGAACACCCCCTGCAAGAGAGCCTGACCCCCCACATCAACAGTCTCTAAAAGCATGCAACATAGTGGTTTTAATGGACCAATCCCAGAATGCATCACTCCTCCACTGACTCTAGCATGAAGCTCTTCCTGGTCAGGAGTCCAGGATGGAGTTCCTCTGGAGGTTTTGGTGCAGATGATTTAAACCTCGCCGAGTGTGATCCCCCCCTCCACCCCCACGTTGACCCCCCACCCCCCCCAACACACGTGTTTATTCTGAGCTGATCTGCATCCAGCTCTCCCACTCCATGTCGGGGCCACAAACGGAATCATTGACTGTATGTGGAGAACTGGACTGAGTGGCTCCTCCCCCCTGGCATTCCAAACAGGAAGTCAAACCCCCACAGACTTCTATCAGCTGTTATCAGTCCTTCTATTGGTCAGAATGAACATTCCGGCTCTGACTGATGATCATTTTTTTCTGTAGTTCAAGATAGTCGAGTTAGAAACGGACCAATCACGTCCCTCAGTGAAAGTGGGTGGAGCCAGCTGGCTCCCAGTCCAATGTTAAAAACATTTGATTGACAGATGTTGTGGAGCCCAATTTAGGTGTTAGGGGCGTGGCCTTCCAGCAAGCTCACTCCTGATTGGAGAGTGGTTGCCATAGAAACAGTCACCGCTCACTGACGATGTCTGGCTCCAACATGGCGGCCTCCGTATCGCGACTGGAAGTAAACCGTTTTCTGTGGATGACGTCAGTCGGTCCGGTTCTATTATCCAGTCGATGGAGGAACTAACAGCTGTTTGAACACGCCCCCTTCTGAGGACTCTGTCAGTCAGGAGACCACACCCCTTTTGAAGGGAATTCAAATAAAAAAACTCCAGAAGGAAAAGGAATTCTGATCACATGGATTGACTAATCCTCTGGGATCAGATCAGATTCATTAACCCGTATCTTTGAATCAGACAAACACGTTTAAAGGTTACGTGTGACAACCTGAACTTGACAAACTCATCCGTTTGATGGATTTGTTTCTGCGTTCTCCAGTTTGATCCGCCGCCGCGCCGCCGCCGTCACGGCTGTGTCAGTTTAGTCGTGCACCAGCGTAGGATTTCATGATGATTCTGTCTAATGAAACGGAGGTTTGCATGCTGAGTGGATCCTGGTGTGAGCTTCATGCTTCATCCTGAAGGACCAGGCAGCCGGCTCCACCGTTTCCTTCACCTCTCAGGGAAATATTGAAGCCGACCGTAGAAACGACGTGTCAACAAGTTTGTGCTTATGGTTGCATTTCGGGGGCGGCTGTGTGCCGACTCATGACAGGAGGATGATTCCCAGCCTCCAATCCTCAGCAAATACAGATGGAACAGAGTGTAAATGGAGATTTAAGGAGGGAGGGGGCAACGGGACGTGTTCATCCGAGCTGAGACTGCGAGCAGAAGCAAATGGAAGCGTCGGAATGAAAGAGGAAGATAATGGGAGGAGGGGGGTGAGGAAGAGGAGGAGAACATGAAGAGGACACGCAGCATGAGGAAGGAGTGGGCCGGAGGGGGGGGCAGAAAGAGACTGCAACCGAGACAGATAATGGCGTGGGTGATAGGGAATGAGAGAGGGGCAGCTGAGAGTGAAACCGACAGTGACAAAGTGCATGCTGGGTAGAGAATGAGATAAAGGTAAGCAGTGGGCGGGCAGGTGATGAGGGAGAGGCTTCCCACAAATGGATGACAGATGCAGGAGGAGGCGCAGGGAGCGGCTCCAGCCAACCGGAGGGCACCCGGGACGGATGTTGCCCCGGCTGCGGGGGGGCATCGGGGCAGGACGGGCCGGGGCAACAGGGACATTAACAAAGCGTGAAATTAAAGCTGCCATGCTGCAGGGACCACAGACCCCGCTCCGACCCCCCTCTCCCAGGCCCAATCTGTGGCTGGAAGGGGGGGGTAGCGGCGGGGCATCGGCAGGATGTTGAGGGGTAATAGAGCCTGGAGTATTACTGTAATGATGTGTGGAGAAAGGACAGAGGGGGAGATTATAAAGGGAGGCTCCAATCACTCCTGCGTGACAGCAAGGCTCTATCTGCTCCCAAAGGGGAGCGCAGACTCCTCACTCCTGCAGACTCCTTACTCCTGCAGACTCCTGACTCCTGCAGACTCCTCACTCCTCCTGACTCCTCACTCCTGCAGACTCCTTACTCCTGCAGACTCCTTACTCCTGCAGACTCCTTACTCCTACAGACTCCTCACTCCTCCTGACTCCTCACTCCTGCAGACTCCTTACTCCTGCAGACTCCTGACTCCTGCAGACTCCTGACTCCTGCAGACTCCTGACTCCTGCAGACCCCTCACTCCTGCAGACTCCTTACTCCTACAGACTCCTGACTCCTGCAGACTCCTGACTCCTGCAGACTCCTGACTCCTGCAGACTCCTTACTCCTGCAGACTCCTGACTCCTGACTCCTGCAGACTCCTGACTCCTGACTCCTGCAGACTCCTGACTCCTGCAGACTCCTGACTCCTGCAGACCCCTCACTCCTGCAGACCCCTCACTCCTGCAGACTCCTTACTCCTGCAGACTCCTGACTCCTACAGACTCCTTACTCCTGCAGACTCCTCACTCCTGCAGACTCCTGACTCCTGCAGACTCCTGACTCCTGCTGACTCCTGCAGACTCCTGACTTCTGCAGACCCCTCACTCCTGCAGACTCCTGACTCCTGCAGACTCCTCACTCCTGCAGACTCCTCACTCCTGCAGACTCCTTACTCCTGCAGACTCCTTACTCCTGCAGACTCCTGACTCCTACAGACTCCTCACTCCTGCAGACTCCTTACTCCTGCAGACTCTTGACTCCTGCAGACTCCTTACTCCTGCAGACTCCTGACTCCTACAGACTCCTCACTCCTCCTGACTCCTCACTCCTGCAGAATCCTTACTCCTGCAGACTCTTGACTCCTGCAGACTCCTGACTCCTCCTGACTCCTCACTCCTGCAGACTCCTCACTCCTGCAGACTCCTTACTCCTGCAGACTCCTTACTCCTACAGACTCCTCACTCCTCCTGACTCCTCACTCCTGCAGAATCCTTACTCCTGCAGACTCTTGACTCCTGCTGACTCCTGACTCCTCCTGACTCCTCACTCCTGCAGCCTCCTGACTCCTCCTGACTCCTCACTCCTGCAGCCTCCTGACTCCTCACTCCTCCTGACTCCTCACTCCTCCTCACTTCTCCTGACTCCTCACTCCTCCTGACTCCTCACTCCTCCTCACTTCTCCTGACTCCTCACTCCTCCTGACTCCTCACTCCTCCTCACTTCTCCTGACTCCTCACTCCTCCTGACTCCCGACTCCTCCTGACTCCTCACTCCTCCTGACTCCTCACTCCTCCTCACTCCTCCTGACTCCTGCAGACTCCTCACTCCTCCTGACTCCTCACTCCTCCTGACTCCCGACTCCTCCTGACTCCTCACTCCTGCAGCCTCCTTACTCCTCCTGACTCCTCCTGACTCCCGACTCCTCCTGACTCCTCACTCCTCCTCACTCCTGCAGACTCCTCACTCCTGCAGACTCCTTACTCCTGCAGACTCCTGACTCCTGCAGACCCCTCACTCCTGCAGACTCCTTACTCCTGCAGACTCCTCACTCCTGCAGACTCCTTACTCCTGCAGACTCCTAACTCCCGCAGCCTCCTGCAGCGGCATGGAGACAGCTGACAGGAGAACAGCCGTCAACAGTTTAAACAGGTGAAGATGCTGGCAGATGTAAAACTTCATGCAGTTCCCCCCCCCCCCCCCCCCCCCCGACAGGAAACAGATGAAGCTGGTGTCTGTCAGAGAGAAGAGAGAATCCTGTTGTAGTTCCAGTGTTGAGCACAAACCCCCCCCGTATTTAAGTGATCTGTTTTTCTGATGAACCATAGATTTCAGTCCAATGAGAACGATGTTCTAGTTCTTATAGCATCATTCTGATGATGGACATTTATGAAGACAATTAGGATTAACTGGAACCTGGATCAGAACTGGGATCTGGATCAGAACTGGGACCTGGATCAGAACTGGGATCTGGATCAGAACTGGGATCTGGATCAGAACTGGAACCTGGATCAGAACTGGAATCTGGATCAGAACTGGGATCTGGATCAGAACTGGGATCTGGATCAGAACTGGAACCTGGATCAGAACTGGAATCTGGATCAGAACTGGGATCTGGATTAGAACTGGAACCTGGATCAGAACTGGGATCTGGATCAGAACTGGGATCTGGATCAGAACTGGGATATGGCTCAGAACTGGGATCTGGATCAGAACTGGAACCTGGATCAGAACTGGGATCTGGATCAGAACTGGGATCTGGCTCAGAACTGGGATCTGGATCAGAACTGGAATCTGGATCAGAACTGGAACCTGGATCAGAACTGGGATCTGGATCAGAACTGGGACCTGGATCAGAACTGGAACCTGGATCAGAACTGGGATATGGCTCAGAACTGGAACCTGGATCAGAACTGGAATCTGGATCAGAACTGGGATCTGGATCAGAACTGGGATCTGGATCAGAACTGGAATCTGGATCAGAACTGGAACCTGGATCAGAACTGGAATCTGGATCAGAACTGGGATCTGGATTAGAACTGGAACCTGGATCAGAACTGGGATCTGGATCAGAACTGGGATCTGCATCAGAACTGGGATATGGCTCAGAACTGGGATCTGGATCAGAACTGGAACCTGGATCAGAACTGGGATCTGGATCAGAACTGGGATCTGGATCAGAACTGGAACCTGGATCAGAACTGGAATCTGGATCAGAACTGGGATCTGGATCAGAACTGGGATCTGGATCAGAACTGGAACCTGGATCAGAACTGGAATCTGGATCAGAACTGGGATCTGGATTAGAACTGGAACCTGGATCAGAACTGGGATCTGGATCAGAACTGGGATCTGGATCAGAACTGGGATATGGCTCAGAACTGGGATCTGGATCAGAACTGGAACCTGGATCAGAACTGGGATCTGGATCAGAACTGGGATCTGGCTCAGAACTGGGATCTGGATCAGAACTGGAATCTGGATCAGAACTGGAACCTGGATCAGAACTGGGATCTGGATCAGAACTGGGACCTGGATCAGAACTGGAACCTGGATCAGAACTGGGATATGGCTCAGAACTGGGATCTGGCTCGTAACTAGAACCTGGATCAGAACTGGGATCTGGCTCAGAACTGGGATCTGGATCAGAACTGGGATCTGGCTCAGAACTAGAACCTGGATCAGAACTGGGATCTGGCTCAGAACTGGGATATGGCTCAGAACTGGGATCTGGCTCAGAACTGGGATCTGGATCAGAACTGGGATCTGGCTCAGAACTGGGATCTGGATCAGAACTGGAATCTGGATCAGAACTGGAACCTGGATCAGAACTGGGATCTGGCTCAGAACTGGGATCTGGATCAGAACTGGAATCTGGATCAGAACTGGAACCTGGATCAGAACTGGGATCTGGCTCAGAACTGGGATCTGGCTCGTAACTAGAACCTGGATCAGAACTGGGATCTGGCTCAGAACTGGGATCTGGATCAGAACTGGGATCTGGCTCAGAACTAGAACCTGGATCAGAACTGGGATCTGGCTCAGAACTGGGATCTGGATCAGAACTGGGATCTGGCTCAGAACTGGGATCTGGATCAGAACTGGAATCTGGATCAGAACTGGGATCTGGATCAGAACTGGAACCTGGATCAGAACTGGGATCTGGATCAGAACTGGCGGCTGCATAGAAACGATGTTGATCACCGTCTCTTTGAATGGCTAATGTTAGGTTGGGGGTGTGAGGGGCTGTAAACTAGTGGGAGAGAGTGTAAACAGGTGGATGACAGGAATCTGTGATGGTGGTGGTGGGGGGGGATTGCTCTTCATCAACAGTCCCGCCCAAAACTCAGATGTAAAATTCTACTGAACTCCTTCCACTCTGAAGAAACTGTCCCAGAAAAAAAATGTATTAGTTATTAGATTTCAGCTAAAAATGACATCATCATGAAAAGACAGATGTTCAGTAGATTACAGTAGATTAAAGTAGAATACAGTAGATTACTAGTTATTACAGTAGATACGTAGAATACAGTAGATCAGTAGATACATAGAATACAGTAGATTAAAGTAGAATACAGTAGATTACAGTAGATTAAAGTAGATTACAGTAGATTACAGTAGAATTCAGTAGAATTAACTCCAGTTTCTGTTAACTAGTGTTTTTCTGTCTTACATACAGAAGCTGCCCTGCAGAGGGTTTAGGACTCAGTACCAGTTGCCATGGCGATAAACACAGTACCAAGTGAATCACCTTTATGACATTACAAATCCAGAGCAGGTCTCAGAGACCCTCGGCTCCGTCTTAGGAGGACAGCAGCTCTTCTGCTCACTTCATGTCGTGTTTGTTATTGTTGTCGTTTACATGGTTTCTGATCTGAACCCCCCCCCCCCGCCCTGCCCCCTCTTTAGTCCCCGGCCCCCTCCGGCCCGCCGCACAGAGCCGATGATAGTATTATATTTTGTCCGTGTACGCATCACTGTCAGGGGAGCGGCGGCGCTCCGCTGCGGCGGCGGACAGTTAATAACCTGGTGTGAGGTCTGGTGATGGGGCATCATGAGCTGCTGTCATGAGCCATTTACCCCAAGCAGCCCCGGCACTGATGGAACATCTGAGTCAATACAAGCAAGAATCACCGCCAGTTCTGCTGAAAGCAGGAAATGATTTCACTGCATCAGGAGAAGGTTTGGGAATCTGTCCAGTGAGGGGCGTGGTGGAGCGGAGCACGCCGTGGTCCTGCAACGTGGGACGGCGAGGCGCGGCGCGGTGAGGCGTGGTGAGGCGCGGCGCGGTCGGGTACCAGGCGGCCCGTCCAGCCGCTCGGTTCTCTGCTGGTTCTGTCCGGCTGCAGGGTTTTGGTTCTGACAGCTCCTGCTGGAACACGTGAACATGCTTCTGAAGTCCACGTCCCGGTGTGTTGGACCGCCACAGATCATGTGACCCCTCCACGGCGAGACGCGTCTCCAGTGAGGAAGGTCAACAGCTGGGCGGAGTCTCTGAGAGGACTTGAAGAGTCTTAATGGAGTTCATAGAGAAGGCTCCTCTGGGGGGGGGCTGTTTCCAGATATTCTACAGTGATATCTAATACAGACCCATTAGCCCCCCCCAGCCATGGGAGCACGGCTCCCCAGCATCTCAGGAATTAAAAATTAACCAGCTGACCCCCCCATGCCTGATGTGCAGCTGAAACCTCAGACTCCCCCAGCGTAGATCGGGGGGGCGGCTCATGGAACCCAATCTGCTTGAGGGAAAACGCTGACTGTGAGGGGGGGGTCTGTCCATCACGTCCACCGTGACTTCACGTCTGCAGCAGCTGGCAGATGACCCCCCCACCCGCTCTCCTGCATCATGACCTTGCTGCAACAGCTGCCCTTCCACGAGCGTGCGCGAGCGAGCACGAGCATGAGCGTGCGCGAGCGTGCACGAGCGTGCGCACGCCCTCACATGCGACGGTTTCCTCTGGAAGTGCGGTACAGTGCAGTGAGCGTACTGTCATCGCCGTCAGTGCTCAGCGCTTGCTCCATCCTCCACGCTTGTCCTCCTTCTCAAATCCTTCGCCAACTCCCCCCCCCCCCCCGTGCAGCTAACTATTGTATCCGGCGGGTTAACGGAGGAAGAAACAATGAAGGGGAGGACAGGCTCGTTCCACTGCCCCCATCCCTCTACAGGAACGTTCCGCTTTGATTTCGGAGCGTCTTCCGGAGCTGCCAGCTCCATCCCGGCTCCGGGTCCTTTATCCCATTCCAGCCCACCACTCGCCGCCCCGCGCCTCATGCGGGAGCTGTCTCTTCTCTTCTCTTCTCTGCATTCGGCCTTTAAATATAGCTTCTGAGGAAAAGCGTCTCTGTGTTTCTAGTGGTTCCAGGATGGGGGGGTTAGATCATTCACGTCTCTCTCTCGGCTTAAGTGGTTTCCGTGTGATATATAAAAACGCTGTTGACTGCTCGCAGAAAATCAATTACAATTATACTCTTGAGAGGAATTCAGAATTTCTTCAAAATGATTTTCTGTCACTGTACCTCCAGCTGGAGAGGAAGCTTTTGTTTTCTATCTTAATGATCATCTTGGTGCCCCCCCCACTTCCACGTTCTGCTTGACATTGATAACAGAGTCACATTTTCCTCATCAGACCCCCCCCCATCACTGACAGTCTGACTCTGAACATGGTCTCCTTCCATCTTAGCTGGAGCAGAAACTGAACCTCAATAATTAGCATGTTTGACTGCATGTTGGTTAATGATACAAGAGCTCTGAGTCTTCTCATCATTAACTTCTATTAACACTGCTGAGTCCTGCAGGACCGGAATGACTGACACCACAGGAGAGCAGGAGCCTCCTCCGCATCCAGCGGCATCCAGCAGCATCCTACAGCATCCAGCAGCATCCAGCAGCATCCTACAGCATCCTGCAGCATCCAGCAGCATCCTGCAGCATCCTACAGCATCCTACAGCATCCAGCAACATCCAGCAGCATCCAGCAGCATCCTACAGCGTCCAGCGGCATCCAGCAGCATCCAGCAACATCCAGCAGCATCCAGCAGCATCCAACAGCATCCTGCAGCATCCTGCAGCATCCTACAGCATCCAGCAGCATCCTGCAGCATCCAGCAGCATCCAGCAGCATCCTACAGCGTCCAGCGGCATCCAGCAGCATCCAGCAGCATCCAACAGCATCCTGCAGCATCCTGCAGCATCCTACAGCATCCAGCAGCATCCTGCAGCATCCAGCAGCATCCAGCAGCATCCTACAGCATCCAGCAGCATCCTGCAGCATCCAGCAGCATCCAGCAGCATCCTACAGCGTCCAGCGGCATCCAGCAGCATCCAGCAGCATCCAACAGCATCCTGCAGCATCCTGCAGCATCCTACAGCATCCAGCAGCATCCTGCAGCATCCAGCAGCATCCTACAGCATCCAGCAGCATCCTGCAGCATCCAGCAGCATCCAGCAGCATCCTACAGCGTCCAGCGGCATCCAGCAGCATCCAGCAGCATCCAGCAGCATCCTACAGCATCCAGCAGCATCCAGCAGCATCCTGCAGCATCCTACAGCATCCAGCAGCATCCTACAGCATCCAGCAGCATCCAGCAGCATCCTGCAGCATCCTACAGCATCCAGCAGCATCCTGCAGCATCCAGCAGCATCCTACAGCATCCTGCAGCATCCTACAGCATCCTACAGCATCCAGCTGCATCCTACAGCATCCTACAGCGTCCAGCGGCATCCTACAGCATCCAGCAGCATCCAGCAGCATCCAACAGCATCCAGCAGCATCCAACAGCATCCAGCAGCATCCTACGGCATCCAGCAGCATCCTACAGCATCCAGCAGCATCCAGCAGAATCCTACAGCATCCTACAGCATCCTACAGTATCCAGCAGCATCCAGCAGAATCCTACAGCATCCTACAGCATCCTACAGTATCCAGCAGCATCCTACAGCATCCTACAGCATCCAGCAGAATCCTACAGCATCCTACAGCATCCAGCAGCATCCAGCAGCATCCTACAGCATCCAGCGGCATCCTACAGCATCCTACAGCATCCAGCAGCATCCTACAGCATCCTACAGCATCCTACAGCATCCAGCGGCATCCTACAGCATCCTACAGCATCCAGCAGCATCCAGCAGAATCCTACAGCATCCTACAGCATCCAGCAGCATCCAGCAGCACCCTACAGTATCCAGCAGCATCCTACAGCATCATACAGCATCCAGCAGCATCCTACAGCATCCTACAACATCCAGCAGAATCCTACAGCATCCAGCAGCATCCTACAGCATCCAGCAGCATCCTACAGCATCCAGCAGTATCCTGCAGCATCCTACAACATCCAGCAGCATCCAGCAGCATCCTACAGCATCCAGCAGCATCCTACAGCATCCAGCAGCATCCTACAACATCCAGCAGCATCCTGCAGCATCCAGCAGCATCCAGCAGCATCCTACAGCATCCTACAAATTCTTTAGTATCTATTATAATTGCATGCATTTCTTTAAGGACCGGACAGAAGATGGAGGAACAGTAGTATATTTGGGGGAAGGGGGGCATAAAGGCATATGGAGGTAGAAATGTGGGCAATGATTGTAGAAACACACGAGAGGCAGAATTACAAACAACAGGGGGCAACAAGCTTTTGGGGGTTTACATTTGATCTCATATATAGATTTTTATCAAAAAGGGGCGGGTCCTGTCCACACACCCACATATCAACCTGTGCACAATACACATCAGCTGACATGCACACTCACATGTATGCAAACACGTGTTCAGCACAGATCATTCTGTTTCCTTCTGAGCTTTTTAAGAATTGATTTATGACATTATAGTTTGAGGAGTTTTTCCTGCTTTTTCCCTCAGATTATTGGATAGTTTCAGTCAATGCAGTCAGCGCAGTCAGTGCAGACGGTGCAGTCAGTGCAGACAGTGCAGTCAGAGCAGACGGTGCAGTCAGTGCAGACGGTGCAGTCAGAGCAGACGGTGCAGACGGTGCAGTCAGTGCAGACGGTGCAGACAGTGCAGTCAGTGCAGACGGTGCAGTCAGTGCAGACGGTGCAGTCAGAGCAGACAGTGCAGACAGTGCAGTCAGTGCAGACGGTGCAGTCAGTGCAGACGGTGCAGTCAGTGCAGACGGTGCAGTCAGTGCAGACGGTGCAGTCGGTGCAGTCGGTGCAGACGGTGCAGACGGTGCAGTCAGTGCAGACGGTGCAGTCGGTGCAGACGGTGCAGTCGGTGCAGACGGTGCAGTCGGTGCAGACGGTGCAGTCGGTGCAGTCAGTGCAGTCGCTGCAGTCAGTGCAGACGGTGCAGTCAGTGACCTCCTTCACCTGGGCCGCTCTGCAGTAAAACATCCGTCCAGCTCTGATCAAACTGCAGATGTTTGGTTTTCATGGAAAACAAACTTTTGACAAAGAGAGAACTTCCTTCTGCGTGTGCCGCAGCGGCGTGACCTCTGACTAACAGACTGACAGAACAAAGCGCCGTCGGCTCACAAAAGACTCTGAATTGTGCGATTGCAGAAGTCCCCCCACTCGTTTCCCTGACTGAATTATGGATGTGCAGCTTACCTGTCGCTCAGTCACTTTGTAGCTGTGACATGTCTTTGCGAGCGTGACACATGCTCAGCATCCTCTGACATGCCCCTCCTCCCCCTCCGCTGCACCTTCCTGTTTGTTCTGTTTCTCTGCGGCGGTGGAGGCTGGCGTGCTGCTCCCCTCACGTCTGCGCGGCGAGGACGGGGTTCTGCTCACGAGCGTCAGAGCTTCAACCTGTGCAGTATTAATGCACCACCTAATGATGGTGTCTTTATTAAATAAAGGAACAAAGACAACAGCAGATTAAGCTTTGTTTATTTGTATTCTCTTTCTGGGCTGGTCGGCCGTCTACCAGCGGCACAGGCTAATCCCTGGAGTGAGTTGCTGTTTCATGCTTGAGTGCTTCAAAGATATGCCTTAAGTGGCTTAACAAAGACAATCACATTCCTCTGAAAATGGGCAGGTAGCATGCTGGACTGAAAATGAGTGAAAGAGCAGAGGATCTCTGGTAGCATCATCTATGATTACGTCTGATCCGTCTCGATTCTTCAATTTTGAGTTTACACTTTTGTTAAGAAATACATTAATAATCTACTTTATGATTTGAATACATTTCTATTCACAGACTGTAAAATGTTTCAGTGAAACACTGAGATTGTTAACATCATCCAGTCTTACATGGATTCTCTGAAGAAGTTCTAACAAAATATTCACATCATTAACGTTGGAAACATTGTTCTGCTTCTCCTGGAGGATGTTTCAGTTTGACCACTAGGTGGTGATCGTGCTGTAGCATAACACGAAGAAGAAGAAAAAATGAGGAAAAAACTGCTTCTTTCCTCAAAAGAGTTTGGAAAATTCAAATAAAGATGCTGATTTAGTCAGAATGTATGTAGGTCAACCAAGTGTTAGCATTAGCGGTCCAATGGGAAATCTCATTGAATGTCAGCATCAAGCTAGCAGACTTTAGCTTCATGTGCTAAATCGATCTATATTTTTATGAATCAATTATTGATCGATTAAGCTCCAATCAATTAATCGATGTCATTGACCCAGAGCTATCAGGTAAACTGTGGCGTGTGAAAGCGTGTATGACACGGTCAGAACACGGCAGCATCATACCGGCCTTCACGCCAGCAAACACAGAAGATGGAAACGAACCTCTTTAAAAGTAATTTATCTGGACTAATTTCCCCACAGAGTTCAATAAAAATGAACGGGAGGCGGAGCTGATAAGGGCTGTGAGCTTTGTTCTAACGGCGCCGTGGTTGGAGGCTGATACGGCTCTCGGACTCGCTCTAATTTAGCCCACCAATTATTCCTGATCTCAGCCGTAATGAAGAGCTTCTCCTGTAAAGGTGGTTGGACTCCTGCGGTTGTGAAGAGCAGAAAGTTTGAGGCTGTTTGGGATTCTCGGAGCTGCTGCGTTTCTGCTTTTCCCCCACATGGTCATAAATATGCGGCTCAGGCAGCATTCGCCGCTTTGTGCAGAAAATCTGCCAATGACAAAGCAGAGCTGTCCTCGCAGGAGTCTTTAGCAGAAACGGCCTCGCCGGACCGTGTCTGACCTTCAGCTGTTGAATGTTTGCGCCGCCGTCCCCGCGCCGTGTCCTTATCTGAGCCGCAGCCGGCCACAGGAGAGCCGCAGCAGCATTATTGAACATATGTTCCGCGCTTCTGCCTGCCACCTACATATTGATGGCTGCTGCGCTGAAACAATGGCCTCCCTCTCAGCGTAATAATGATGGCTGGGCCTCCAACGATCGCCGCGGCGTCGGCCGTTCCACACCAAACAGAACTCCTCCGTCACGCCGAGGTCACAGCTACTGTCAGATCACAGGACGGATGTTGGTGGAGGTTTGGACCGGGGCAGGTTCAGCAGATCCAGCTGGGGGGCCCATAAAATAAATGCCATTATTTTCAGCTTTCATTTTTTTTTTCTTTTTTTTTCACTGTCAGCTCTAATTTTTCATTTTCGAATCTGAAAATTTCTGTTTCCAAACGTTTGGCCCCATTGTGGCGCGATGGGGCGGAGCTAACACGAAGGACCAATGAAAATCAGTGCTTTCAGAACAGAGTTTGGGACGTGAGTCAGTGAATGCACCATGACTGAGTTACCACGCTCATTGATTTTGATTGGTCCTTCCTGTTAGCCCCGCCCCGAGGCGCCACAACGGGGCCAGAAGTTTTGAAACATAAATCTTCTGATTCAAAAAACAACAAACAAAAAAAGAGTTGAAAATGAAAATTGAGTTTTGAAACTTAAAAAAAAACATTTGAAAACAATTTTATTTAAGAATAGCAAAAAGTAAAAAAAAAAAAAAGAATAGCAAAAAGTTTTGGACATTTTACATTTTTTTGGCCAAACACCAACATTTTTTTCAAAATGTTTTATTTAGGTTTTAAATATTTATGACAAAGTATCTCCATAGAGCCACTGAACAGACAAAGCCCGCCGTGTGGATGGTTGATCTGTAGTTGAGTGTGGCTTCTGCCAAGCTAAAGATTGATCACAGCGAGGTGGTGGTGGTGGTGGTGGGGGGGGGACGGCTGTCAGAATGCTGAAGTTATGCAGGTCCTCATTACCGGGGGTCACAGCATCCGTGCCCCGCACGTTCATCCGAGCCGCTGGAGCGCTCATCCACGTCAGTAAGCAGAGCACATCCTCCGGCATCATTACCCGCTCAGGAGCTCCGGATCCGGCTCCGTCCGGCTCCAGGCCCGGAGTCTGTGCGGGAATGTCGCTAAATGTTGGGGGATATTTTCCTGCGTCTCCCCCCGGACGTCTCCGAAACAGACTCAGCTCCTGGAGAAAGAGCCAAACAGCTCTAAATTATAGATCAGCTTCACAAGGTGAGAGCGAGGCTGGAGGAACACAAAGATGAAGCAGCGATGCTGCACCGGCTGATTGGAGCAGCTTCCAGAATGAGACCTGGGGCCCCGAGGGCCCCCGGGGGGGCACAGGGGGGGCTGTTTCATTCCATCTAATCAGCTGCTGCTTCACTGGGAATTCTGCTCTGGATTTATTATCTAAACACAGACGGCGTGGAGTCTGAGGACGCTGTCATCACACGCTTTGTCCTGTTTTTATTCTATTAACATTAACATAACTAACTTTAAAGGGTCACCAAACAGAAGTGGGAGGATGACTCCGCCCACAGCCGAAATGTGAAATTCCAGTCAGAGGGGCGGGGCTTGAGATGAGCTGGAGATCATGACGTCAGACTTGTGTCCGATGATATGGAGCCCTGGATCTTCAAGCTCATTCAGACACGACGCTCTCTACTTTCCTTTTGTTTTCTTAATTCCAGATTTCACTGATTTCATGAAGTCAAAATCGAATCAAACTGAACATTTCACGTTTATGACTGCACTGTGTTCTGATGATGAAACTGTGGATGTTTATTCAGAAACCAAATTTGAAAATGTTTGTTTTGTTTGAAATTGTTCCACCGCATTGCATTGTGGTCTATTTTTGCTGATCTAGTGAGCATTGATGCGCGCTAGGTTTTTGCTAAGACTTCTGGGAAAGTTCTAGCGCGATGGATTTTTTGAACTATTAGATTCAGACAGAACTAGAAAATGGAGAACACACTATGTAGTTGGGGGGGTGGACATGGCTAAGGCTAAACTGTAATACCTCGATTCAACCTGGAGGGGGCAGCACACGGACGGTTTTAGGCTATATTAGACAGCACTTTTAAAGCCTCATCATAGAAGTCAACAGATACAAAAGTGGATTTCAGGTTTGGTGACCCTTTAACAATAAAATACTTGTAAATATGGAGTTTTATTCTGAAATTATCTATTGAGATAAGAGAAAACGATACAGACACAAGAAATGGAAATAATATAAACAAGATTTCAAACTATTGAAAAACACTCATAATAAAAGTTTCATTTGTATTAAATATTTAAATAACTGCTTTGTTTGAATTTCACAGACATTTTTTAGATTTTATTCTGAAATTCTTCTGTGCGGGGGGGCTCTGTGCCCGTCCGCGCCCCGGCCCCCCCGCTCTCCCGCTCCGCCCCTGTCCTGAGCCAGATTTTCCTCGCAGATTAACCTCGCATTTCCCGGTGTGCGCGCGCTCCGAGGAGCACGGACGGAGTTCGGAGCCTCCTTCCCGCGTTCGGCGCGCGCCTTCCCGTCTCCGGAACGAATGGACTCGGAGCCGAGCGAAGCCGAGCGGAGCCGAGAATCCCCCTGACCGAGCGAGCGAGCGAGCGACCCGCGCGCGTCTCTCTGCGCGGAGGCAGAACGCGGCGTGACACGCGGAGCAGCAGCCGCGTGCGGGACCGGAGCCCCCTCTCTCTCCTCCACCCCGAAAGGAGTACTTCCGGCGGACACAGCCTCGTCTCTCCGCGGGCAGCGACTCTCCAGCCGGCAGGCGGTGACCCGCGCCGGACCGAGCTGCCGCGGGAAGCTCCCGGATCCACGACCCCGCGCGGGACGGAGCGCGTGCTCCGGTGTGCGGGGGGGGGGTCCGTCTGTGGATTGTTGTGCTCGGACCGAGGAGGAGAGTCCCGGCGGGGGAGACATGCCGGCAGCTCCGGTGAGTCTCTCCTTCAACGTGTTTACCTCCAACTCCCCGAAGTCCGCGCGCGCGCCCGCCGGACTCCGCCGGGCCGGCGGGCGCGCGCCACTTCGCTCGCGGGAACATGGGATTGTTGTCGAGCAGAGAAGACCCGCACGAGCCCGTCCCGGCGGTGTGCGGGGTCGGTGCGGGGCTCAGCCGCACGAGCGCCTCTGCTCAAACTTGCGCGTGGCCACACGCACGCGCGCACTTCTTTTTTACAGAAAATTAGCGGGGAATCACTAATGAGGAGGGGGGGGGGGTCGCCCCCTCATTCAGTGATGAAATAATTATTCCCACGGGCTGGGCACTTGGTTCGTGCGCGTGAACGAGCACGCTGCGCGCGCCACACCTTATGAAATCTTTGCTGGTTTTTATCGTCACATGATGGAGGTGCCCCCCCCACTCTCTGCTGCTGCTGCGGGGTGGGGGGGGGGGGGGGCATCATTCGGGTCTGAGCGGGTCCGGATCCAGCCCGCCCCTCTCCTCCAGAACGGTTTCCCAGCATCCTCCAGGACTCCGTGATGTGATTAAAGCTGTCTCAGAAGTTGAACCGGATCAACCGGGACGGTTTCCCGCTGTTGCATCAGAGTCTGACAAAAGCTTCTCTGCAAGTTCTGGTTCTGCACGTCTGAATACCGGCACAGCATGTCTGGACCGAGCGGCCCCCACCAGGACCAGGAGGTAGAACTCCTGAGAGGTTCTGCTGCTGGACTCGGGTCCTGGTTCTGCTGCTGGAACCTGTTGGTAGAACCTGCTCCTGACCCGATACTCTCCCTCCATCAGAACTGCAGTGCAGGTTCTGCCTGTTTGCTGGTTTCCTCTGTAGCTGCTGAGTGACAGAGGTCACCGCAGAACGCTGGTGAACGCCGTCGACCACAGAAGATCAGGTGATCCGAAGATCAGGTGATCAGGTGATCAGAAGATCAGGTGATCAGAACCATCGACGGGATTCTAGAGGGCTGGAAGTCCATCATCTGTTCATCCATCCATCCATCCATCATCCATCCATCCATCCATCATCCATCCATCATCCATCCATCCATCCATCATCCATCCATCCATCATCCATCCATCATCCATCCATCATCCATCCATCATCCATCATCCATCCATCATCCATCCATCCATCATCCATCCATCATCCATCCATCATCCATCCATCCATCCATTTTTCATCCATCCATCCATCCATCCATCCTCCTCATGGTGGGGTCCGTATCCTGTAGACCAGGGGTATTCAACTCCAGGCCTCGAGGGCCACAGTGTCTGCATAATTTCCAGATATCCAAACTCTACTCATGACTGATTACCTGGTTCAGGTGTGTCCAACCAATTGGAGCATGCCAGATCCGGGTATGTTGGAAAACCTGCAGGAATGCGGCCCTCGAGGCCTGGAGTTGAATACCCCTGCTGTAGATAGATGTTGACGTTTGAGTCCTGCTTCTCCTCAGGACTTCCTGTGATGCTGGAGATGTTCCTGTTGAACAGACTCAGGTGTTTTGTCACCTGTGGAGGCTCAGGTAGACCTGTTCATTAGGCCACGCCCTCTGTCATCATTAGCCATCGTTTGGACTGTAAACCTATCAGTTGATAGCATTAGTCATCAAGTACTGTCCTGGAAACTAGAATACTGATCTTTAGGGATTGAGCAGTTGGTCCTGATGTTCACGTTTCGCTCATCCTGACATCTTCACGCCACATGTGGACGATTAACAACAAACTGAAGACCCACTCTGGTGGAAACATGCTCTGCTATAGAAAATGAAGCTTTAAACTGCTCTTCTGGGTATTTCTTTATTCAGATCGTTGTGAAGGAGCAGATGAAAACAGGCTCCGCCCCATTCTGATGCAGACAAACAGATCCATGAACGTCTTTGTTTTCCTGGTCTGAGCTGGACTCTGGATCAGAACCGGACCGCTGGATGGTTGTTGTTGTTTTTGTTGCTCTGGTGATGTTAGGTTGGGGGTGTGAGGGGCTGTAAGCTAGTGGGAGAGGGGGTAAGTTGCTCTGCACCAATAGTCCCGCCCACAAACTCACAGGTGAGATTCTGATGAACTGCAGAAACTATGTCCTAGAAAACAACTCAGTTTTTTAGATCTTCGCTGCAAACAGCTTCACCATCATGACAGGATCAGGAGAGGATCAGGAGATGATCAGGAGAGGATCAGAAGATCGGAAGATGATCGGAAGATGATCAGAAGAGGATCAGGAGATGATCAGAAGAGGATCAGGAGATGATCAGAAGATGATCAAGAGATGATCAGAATATGATCAGAATATGATCAGGAGAGGATCAAGAGATGATCAGGAGATGATCAGGAGAGGATCAGGAGATGATCAGAAGAGGATCAGGAGATCGGAAGATGATCAGAAGAGGATCAGGAGATGATCAGAAGAGGATCAGGAGATCGGAAGATGATCAGAAGAGGATCAGGAGAGGATCAGGAGAGGATCAGGAGAGGATCAGGAGAGGATCAGGAGATCGGAAGATGATCAGAAGATGATCAGAAGAGGATCAGGAGAAGATCAGGAGAGGATCAGGAGATGATCAGAAGAGGATCAGGAGATCGGAAGATGATCAGAAGAGGATCAGGAGAAGATCAGGAGAGGATCAGGAGATGATCAGAAGAGGATCAGGAGATCGGAAGATGATCAGAAGAGGATCAGGAGAGGATCAGAAGACGATCAGGAGATGATCAGGAGAGGATCAGAAGAGGATCAGGAGATGATCAAGAGATGATCAGAGTAGAACTTTAGCTTAGCATCATCTTGAATGGAAAAACTCTGAAGGTTTTTTAAATACAAATGGAAATAAATTCAGGAATGAAGTGTTTAGAAGTCACAGGTTTAGGTGAGTGGACGCAGGGCATCACTAACTAACTCAGGTGTCAGTCTGGTGTTTTAAACTTGACCTGGTCACCTGTACACCAGCCTATGGGGGAACACAAATCTTCACCAGAAGATCCTTTCTAGAGAAAACCAAAGCTGTGATTTGAGCCTTCAGAGAGGGCGGAGTCTTCCTGCTGGAAGAATTCGGCGTTTGTGCTGCTATTTCCACGATGGCGAGCGTTTCCACGTGCCGCTCTGCCATCTGCTGCGTCCTCCTGCAGCCCCGGCGCTGCCTGGCTCCGGTCACGCCGAGCGGCGCTCGGTTGCGGCCACACGCTGCAGACCGCTCCGAGCCCCTCCCAGAGCGCCTCATGCTTTCCATGTGAGTAATTCTAAGGCCTCAGCTCTAATGAGAGGTCTCGCCCGTCCCGCGTCGGTTTGTGGTGGGTGGGTTCAGAGTTTCTCGGCTTTATTGAAGTTCCTAACAGCTCTGGGATGCCTGGATGTTGGTGAAGACAAACCAGAGTCTTTTTTTAATCAAGCTGGTAATAACGGGTTAGAAGTGAAGCTCTCGCAGATCCAGTTTAGAGGATGGAGAGAGTCCTGGTCTGGATGGAGTCTGACTTCTGCTGCAAGGAAGCCCCCCCCCCATGAAAATCCAGTTTCTATCATGTCTGTGTGTCGTTTATCTCCTGAAAGAGAACAAATGTCATCAGAAATCCTTTATTTCTCCTTTAAATCAATCCAACAGTCTTGGACAGACTCTGTTCTTCATCAATCATCTAAACCCTCATCAGTTCAGGTTCTGGAGAAGAGAAGATGCTATCTTCACATTGACTGCAGTCCTTCACATTTCTGTGGTCCAATCAGCATCACTGGATTTTTGGTGTGAGTTTCATCCAATGAGAACGCTGGAAAATCTCCAGCAGACTCCACGGAGCTTCTTGATGTGACCACAGAAATGTGAACGGCGGCTCATTTGACAGAAAGGATTGTAGATGAATGAAAGAGCATTTGGATGTTAGCTTTCATTATTTTCTGCTCTGAGAAACCAATGATTGAATGATTGATCACAGCAACGTCAAGAAACATTGGAGAATGATCTGGAAGGAGAAAGAATCAGGATTCTGGAGGAAGTTCTGTCATGAAGATCTGAGCTGACATCCGGATCAGAACCATACGGATGGATCAGAACCAGACGGATGGATCAGAACCAGACTGATGGATTTAAAACCAGACGGCTGGATCATAACCAGATGGATCATAACCAGATGGATCAGAACCAGATGGATCAGAACCAGATGGATCAGAACCATACGGATGGATCAGAACCAGACGGATGGATCAGAACCAGATGGATGGATCAGAACCACACGGCTGGATCAGAACCAGATGGATGGATCAGAACCACACGGATGGATCAGAACCAGACGGATGGATCAGAACCAGATGGATGGATCAGAACCACACGGATGGATCAGAACCAGACGGATGGATCAGAACCACACGGCTGGATCAGAACCAGATGGATCAGAACCATACGGATGGATCAGAACCAGACGGATGGATCAGAACCATACGGATGGATCAGAACCAGACGGATGGATCAGAACCAGATGGATGGATCAGAACCACACGGCTGGATCAGAACCAGATGGATGGATCAGAACCACACGGATGGATCAGAACCAGACGGATGGATCAGAACCAGATGGATGGATCAGAACCACACGGATGGATCAGAACCAGACGGATGGATCAGAACCACACGGCTGGATCAGAACCAGATGGATCAGAACCATACGGATGGATCAGAACCAGACGGATGGATCAGAACCAGACGGATGGATCAGAACCAGATGGATCAGAACCAGACGGATGGATCAGAACCAGACGGATGGATCAGAATCACACGGCTGGATCAGAACCATACGGCTGGATCAGAACCAGACGGCTGGATCAGAACCATACAAATGGATCAGAACCAGACGAATGGATCAGAACCCAGATTCATGGATGTTTTTATGTAGATTTATGCTAGAGAGACACAGGACTATCATAATCAGATGGGGGGATCAGGGGCGGAGCTCCAAAAGCCACGCCCCCTCAGATGAGATTTTGGAAACAGAGGTTTCAGATCAACATGAAAATGTCTTTTTAAGACATTTAGGTCGTGGAATTATGGTTAAAACTTCATCATCATAATTAAAACACTATTGAGAACGTTGTTTAAAATAAAATATCTGTCACAGTGGGACTTAAACGTGTTGCTGTCGTCGGTGCTCGGATGGCGCTGGCTTCCCGCCCGTTCTTTAGCATACGCAGCGTTCAGAGAGTGATTTAGCACTCTGTCTGCCAGGCTAATGCGGGAGACGTTTCACTGCTGATTGGAACCAGCTCTCCCATTTCGGAGTCCACCGGTGACATTATAAACCATTTACACCAGTGTTTTACAGGGCACCCCTGTATTTGCAAAAGTGGAAACAGACGCAGCGCCCGAACCGAGCCGTTTCACCGCCGCAGCGCTGCTTTCGCCGCTCCTCGTATAATTCCTCCTTTTATTTACCTCTCTGTGTGGTTGTGCTGGAGTGGATGCAGACACAGAGGCCAAATGTTGGGTTAATGGCTTCCGTCTGTGCTTCACTGAAACCTGCAGAAACGGGAGGCGTGTCTGCTCGGTGCCGCCTGGACTTCAGGACATCCACGCCGGACGCCTCCAAACACGCTGCAGCCTTTGCAATGGCGTAAATGGGCCAAACAGCCTTAATTTAGTTCTCAGCTCATAAGAAACAGGTCATTAAACAGCAGTCGGAGACACGAAGGATGGAGCCGGCGCTCGCCTCGTCCCGCTCAGAACGTGTTTTATTATAGGGAGAGTCTGGGATTAAAGGTCCATCAGGTCAGCAGGAGACAGAGATGTTTTCAGAAGGAACCAGTCCAGTTGTCTTTAGTGTTGTGTCGAGCTTTGCTCCCCCTGAAAGAACGGGTATCCCTCTCAGGCATCAGAGATTTGATTTGTAACACTCACATTTTGTCCCACACAGCGTCAAAAGAAGGTGGATGATTACAATAGATTTACTCTGGAGCTGCTGGGAGTTTGTTGTCATGTTTGAATCTGTTCCCACACATGGGGGGGAGGGGGGGGTCTGTCAGGTTGTAGCTGATCCGGCCGACCAGAACCCGTGTCCCCAAAAGATTTGCTGTAGAAGCAACAACTATTTATTAATTGTTACATAATCCATAGAAACGTCTCTTCCAGAAATCGTGTTTTTTATCCTAAATTAGCCAAAGGTTAAAAATGATATTATCATTTTATGTAGAATATATGGAAAAATATGCAAATATGACAATGAACTCCTAAAAGCCTTAGAAACAAGGCCCGGGGGCCGGATCCGGCCCTCTGGGGGATTTTATCCGGCCTTCCAGATCATTTTATTTTATTGTTATTAATGACATAATGTTACCTTATGCTAATTTCTAACTTTATCACTTTAATAAAATATAGTTATATAGAGAGTAAAATATTGAAAGTTGATTTATTCTGGAATATTATTTCTACCTTTTTATTAAGTAAAAAATATTGGCATTCTGCAGCTTTTTGGACTATTTAAGCATTTACTCAGTTTTTTTTTTTGGCTATTTTGGAGTTTAGCTAATATTTCAGCTACAGGATGCTAGCTGTTTTGGCTAATTAAAGCTTTTTAGGCTACTCTGGCATTTGCTAATATATTAGCTGGCTATCAGCTTCAGCATTTCAGCTATCTATTTCAGCAGCCAAATTCAGCTTCCAGCATTCACACCAGCATTATCACAGGTAATCTGTATATCTAGTTAATCATTATGTTAAAGTTTTCAAATGGTAGTTTTAGTGTTCAGTAAATGTTTCTCCTGTCGTCCCGTTTTGGATTTTGGCCTCTTGTGTGATTGAGTTTGACACTCCTGACTTAGAATAAAGTCTATCATAATCATCCTTCTCTTTTTGGGGCACAAATCAATGATACCAGAAAGCGGGGAAACAGATTCTAGCGGGGGGAACGTAGCTCGGCACAACGCCGGCGTCCTGCAGCTTCAGAAACAGAAACATTTTCTTCATTTCATATTCAGAGATTATTTCAGAATTCAGGGATGAAGGTTTCAAGAATGGAGAGGCTCAGTGCTAATATTACTCGTCTTACTACTTAGAGATGTGAGAAATGAAAGTCACAGACGAGCGTGGAGCTGCGAGCTGCCATTGGTATGCAGCAGCGAGTCTACGACGAGACGCAGGAACGTTGCTGTTCATCTGCAGGCTCTGATCTCACATGGTCCCAGATGGCTCTCTCACCACACAGACCAGCTAATTAAAACCTGTAACCAACCAGCACTGTTTTCAGGTTGTGTAATTGTTTCAGAATTCATCATTGTTTCCCACATTAGGATAATGGCCTTTCTTTTTATAGCAGTGCTGTTGGGGATTGCAGAGCTTTCCCAATCCAAATGTCAACAAGGCTGCGCTTAGCTAACGAGTCTCGCAGTCAACAGCATGTTAACCGTGTTTCTGCTCAAACTGGGGCGGCCAATAACCATCGTTTCAATAGTCGACTCATCACTGAATTATTTTATTTTTTTTGATTAGTCGACTAATCAGATCCTCCGTAATTTGGATGTAAAACACATCGTAAAGCTTGAATGAATCCTGCAGCTTCTTCTAACAACTGTTAGCGCTAGCGTTAGCTTAGCTTACCCAGACGAAGATCCCTCTTCAGCGTTATCATACTCAGGTTATGTCTGAATTCCCTCCCTGATCTCTTGTTAACTCTAATTATACAGTGTCCTGGATTTTCAACTCAATTCTGACTCGATGTTCACTGCTTTTCTTTCTAAAGTCACAGATTTCACGAAGTGGAAATCGAATCGATACAAACATTTCACAACGTTTATTTATGACTCCACTGTGTTAATCAAATCATGAAAATGTGGATGTTTTTTTAAAAAAAATACATTCAACACACTTTTTTTTTTATTGTTCAACTGCAATGCATTGTGGTCTATATTTGCTAATCTAGCGAGCATCGACGCACGCTAGTTTTTTGCAGACTTCTGGGAAATTGGTAGTGCACTGGATTTTTATAATTAGTAGATTTGAAGAGCTTTAAAATGGAGAGCGCACTATAGAGTGAACAGAGGGGAATTCGGACAGAAGCTGCTGCCTCTTCAGGTGTTCATGCATCACTGTTGTGCTGCCGACGAACACGAGCGCTGCTTTGCAGAGGTTGAGATGGATACTTTTGTCTTTTATTTTTTTATGTTTTCCACTTTCAAGCTCCGTTATTGTGTTGTTATGGTACCAGAGTCTTCCTGTGACATCACTACTGACCCGCATAAGCATCACTGAGCATGAGTGTTAAAGACGATGGCAGACGCCGCATTAGAATCTATAGCTGCCACGATTAGTCGACTAATCGACGACTAACCCAATATTAAAATAGTCGACAACTAACGTAACAGTCGATTAGTCGTTACTTTATATTATATGGAGTCAGAGTGTAGTAAAGTTCAAAGTTAAAATGATATTCTGCTCGATTTTTGGACCATTTTGAACATTTATTAAGGTCTTTTAGGCTATTTTAGAGTTCAGCTAACATTTCAGATACACGCTAGTTCTTTTGGCTAGTTTAAGTTTATTTTTCAGTTTTTTAGGCTAATTGAGCTAATATTTCAGCTGCATGCTAGCTGTTTCGGCTAACTTAGGTATTATGCAGTTTTTTTGGGCTGATTTTCCATTTAACTAATATTTTTGCCGGCTATCAGCTTCAGTGTTTTTAGTCACCAATTTCAGCATTTTCAGCTATCATCACTAGCATCATCAGCGGCCAAATTCAGCTTACAGGATTCACACCAGCATTATCGCAGGTAATGCTATAAATCTAGTTTTTAGTTAGCTTAAAGCTAATGATGGCTGAAATGTCTGCTTCACATCCAGGTTATACGTGACCCGATCAGTCGACTAATCGGAAAAAATAATCTGTGATTAGTCGACTATTAAAATAATCGTTCTATGGGAGCTCTATTAGAAACCACGCACTGTAGTTTGGAGATAAAAATATAAAAAGTTGAATAATTAACCCTTAAATTAGTCATCGACCATTAAAATAATTGATTATCTTGATCTGATTAATAGATTAATAGTCCATGACTATTTTAATAGTTGACTAATCGACTACTAAAATAGTTGATTAGATGACTAGTCTAATAAAATTAGTTGATGACTAATCGATTAATCGATGGTTAATCAATTGGCCGATGACTAATTGATCAATTGATTGGTTGATAACGAATTGATTGGTCAAGGATGAATCGATTAATTGATTGGTCGATGACTAATCGATTGGTTGATGACTAATTGATTAATTGATCGGTTGATGACTAATTGATTCATTGATTGGTCGAGGATGAATCGATTAATTGATTGGTCGTTGACTAATTGATTCATTGATTGGTCGATGACGAGTCGCGGCAGCCTTAGTTCAAACATTGTGATGTTTGGTTGCTGCTGACTCATGGCGGTGGTCAGAACGCGCTCCGTTCAGGAAGTGACCGCAGCTCGGCGGTCTTCGGTCACTCGTGGCGCTCGGCGGAGCGTTCTGTTTTTCCTGTTGTCGGCGTTCTGCCGTCAGACCAAAGCTGGAGCGCTGCCGACTGCAGATTTGATGAGGACGTTGGTGAACGGAGGCTGTTATCAGCCTGATGACTGCAGGCTCCACCAGGACGTCTGATTGGTCGGAATGATTGGAATGGTTATTTCCTCTGTTTGGAACAACATGAAGGCTTTTGTTGTGTCCTGGAAAAGCTCTGGAATCAGAATCATTTATTTCTTTTCTGCTCTCAAACAAACTGTTTTTCCTCCATTAAAGTTGAGTCTCAGTAAATGGAACTAGTTTCCCGCTCACGTGGGCGCCGTGGCGTTTGCTCAGGTTCCGGCCTGACTACGAGGTCCGGCTGATGGCGTCTCATGGGTGACAGAAGCGTGCGGCGTTGGACTCCAGCTCCTCCGCCGTTTCTGCCAGCTCAGCAGAAGTGCTCAGATGACGTTCTCTTTCATTCAAACGCCGGCGTGGACAGATCCAGCGGCGTCTCTCCAGCTGCTGCCGCTCATTCCACCTGTCATTGTCTTCTCATGTTCTTCTCTAATTAGAGAGCAGGCGGCGGCGTGAACAACCAAACCGTGCTCCACGAAGGTCAAAGAGTCACCGCGGCGTCTCGTGAGGAAACGCCGCGCCTGTTTCCTTCTGCATTTAGAATGAAGGAGCTCCGGCGCTGAAGCGAGAGCCGCTTCTGTTGGGAATCATGACTTTGCAGGTTTCGTCTTGCATGTTTTCTTTGATGTCAGCACGCCGGAGCTTTTTGCCGCCTGTTTTCTCTAAAAGCTCTGCTGCTCTGGGGAATTTCAGCCGAAGCCATTACCAGTTCTAGCGAGAATACGGTTTCACAAGCACGCCGCGGCTCGCCGTGCGCGTTCAGGAATCATGCTGACTGTTTAGAAATCTGCAGAGACACATTTTGTCAGGACAGCCGGCAGGCTGCTCTTTTTGCTTATGGACGTGATAAAAATACCGCGGCGGAGGATTGGCAGCAGGTTCGGGATATTTTAAGACAATCACTGCTCAGGAGTTGTTGCGGGATTGTGACACCTCCACGCTCATCGTCACCCGCCGAGTGGACGAAAGCTTCGAAAGGCCCGGCCCGCTCTGCGGCTGTCCCGATCCGGCAGATGGATGGGATTTTAGGGAGCGAGGGCGGAGCGAGGGCGGAGCGAGGGACGCAGATGACAGCTCTTCGTCTGCTGTGGGCGACGGGGGCGTTGGCTCCCAGCGCTTTCTGTGTCCTCCTGACAGAGCCTTGATGCCATCAGAGACCATTAGTGTTGACAGCATGTCAGCGCGTCACCCCAGAGCCCCGCCGGAGCAGCCAGGAGGAGACGGGAATCGGGATGGCACACCTGGAAATAAACAGGACCTTGTAATTCCTGGCGGAGAGTCTCCTCTCTGCACCGTAGCCCGGCCTCATTAGCATTCATCAGACGGAGCGTCAGCCGCCGCAGCCGGCCGGCTGGGTTGCATCATTAAATCCGCCAATCATTCATTTGAAAGAATATCTTTGGAAAACAAAACCTCCGCTTCATGGAAGCTGCCTCGACTCCTGGCCTCTGCTTGGAGCGCAAGCCGCCTCCAAAGCCCCGCAGTCGGTGTAGTGACACAAGTGAAGACAAGTGACTCTAATAAAAGCATGTAATGCAATAATTCAGGGACTGAATTAGAGAGTGAGCCCGGCTTAAAAGAGAGCCGGCTCCACGGCTCAGCTGTGGCTGCAAAACAACTTTAAATGCTAAAATGTGACTCTCATTATTCTGAACGCTTTAACCAGCCGGCGGCGAGAAGACGAGACGTCACGGTCCGGAAGAAAGTCTCTTCCCGTTTGGAACTGAAATCCATTCAGGAAAACAGACTCTGGAAACTTCACTCTGAAAGCTCCAGACCATCGACTGTATGTGAGGACTGGACAGCCCCCCACATAAACAATGGTTTAATCCGGCTCCAACCAAATCAAGTCTATTCAGCTGCCATTTTGGAGCCAGACATTGTAGAGAAAAATAATTAATAAACATCGCGATATTTTGTTTACCAACAACATCATGATTGTCTGTCAGCGTCTTGTCCGGTCTTCCACCAGAGGTCTGTAACCTGCAGCTCCAGATCCACATGTGGCTCTTTTATCTCTCCGTGGTGGCTGTCTGGCTGAAGAAATATAAAATAATAGTACAGATTTAAAAAATGGAGATTAGCTGTTATTTTAGCAACATGCTAAAGTTTGTTTTCTGAGCAATTTTAGGCTATTTTGGAGTTCAGCTAGTAATAAAGCAACAAGCTAGCTTTTTTTTGGCAGATTTGGCCTCTAATTAGTTTTTTATGCTAAGTTGGAGTTTAGCTAATACTTTAGCAATATGCTAACATTTTTAGCTAATTTGTTATCTACTGGGGTTTTTAGGCTAATTTTGAGTTTAGCTTTTATTTCAGCAACATGCTAACATTTTTGGCTGATTTAATTTACAGAGAAATGCTATGCTAATTTGAAGTTCAGCTAGTAATTAAGCAACGAGCTAGCTTTATTGCTACTAAAGTTAAAAACGTAAAAAAAAATACCTTTTAGAGATGCTAGGTTCTTTATATATATATTTTTTTTGCTTTTGTTTGTGCCAAAAATAGACATGATTCACATTTATTTTAAAAAAAAAACCCAAAAAGAAGGTGATAAATGCAAATCTAAATTTCTTAAGGGCTAACATTAGTCAGTGCGGCTCCTTCTAGGTTTTGATCAGTAGAAAGTAGAAAGATCAGGTTTTTATTTTAAGTAATTTGGAGTTCTGTTTATATTTTAGCGTTGTGCTAGCTGTTTTAGCTCATTTATAATTTTTCCAGTGTTTTAGGCTAATTTAGATTTATATTTTAGCATTATGCTAGATGTTTTGGTGAAATTATTTTCAATTTTTTACAGCTAATTGGACATTTAGCTAGTATTTTAGCTAGCTTTATGCTTTAGCATTTACAGCTAGCATCTTCAGTAGCCACATTCAGCTCACAGCATTCACACTAGCATTATAGCAGGTCATACTATGAATCTTTTTTGTTTTGCTATCCGCTCATATAATAATGATGAACTTATGTTTCGTGCTAACACGCCCCATCATCAGCTTTTTTCACATCGTACACTGTGTGTCGCTAATCACGATTGAACCATTTCATCTCCACTTTATTCAGCATCACATGGAACAGAAAAAACTGAGAGATTTTTAATATAACTGGAATAAATTCATGAAAGCATCACAGAATTGCATTAACGGATCATTTCATTTGTGCATTATAAGAATTGATATCAGTTTTCTTGATTGGATGTTTCCGTGGACTCTCCTTTTAGTCCGTCTTCTCTCCAGGTGAGATGATCCTAAGATTACGGAATCCTTCAGGCTCTGGGAGGTTGTCGTTGTGCTCCTTCTAGGTTTTGATCAGTAGAAAACGAGCCCAAATGGCTCTTTTACTCTTAAAGGTCGCCGACCTCTGACCTAAACCCTCAAAGCTAGTTTGTCATGAAACACGTAGTACTTAGTTTGTACTTGGGACGGGCACCAAACTGACATTGCTGCCAGTAACATAAAAACTCTGAAAAGAACGAGAGAAGCCGTCATAGCGTCAGAAAAGTAAAAGCTCGTCGTGGAATATCCAGTTCAAGGACTTACAGTGAGACTCATTAGAATTCTTGTTTAGGTTAAAGCAGGGGTCCCTGAGCCACGGCCCGCGGGCCGGATCAGGCCCGGCCCTGCATTGTGAGACCCAGATAGAACATGACTTTTAACTCCAGACTTCTGCAGTCTGACGGGAGAGGAGAGAATATTTATCGGTTTTAGAGTTTGAATCCTGCGATTCACTTTTTGTATATTATTATTATTTTGTTTGTTTTCTGCATTTCCAGAACTTTTCAGCTATTGAAATATTCAGCTCTTTTTATGCTAGCTATTTCCACTGTTTTGACAGTTACTAAGGATTTTTAGGCCATTTTGCAATTTAGTTAATATTTTAGCCACATGCTAGCTATTTGGCTAAATTAGACATTTCACCAGTTTTTTTTTTTTTTTCTAATTTGACATTTAGCTAATATATCAGCTTCATACTAGCTGTTTTTTATATTTAGATTTTTTTTCAGTTTTTAGGCTATTTTTTTATTTGGTTAATATTTTAGGTTTTAGCGTTTCTAGTTATCAATGTCATCATCTTCATTCAGCATTCACACCAGCGTTACCACAGGTAATGCTATAGATCTAGTTTTTCAAATACTTTAGTATTATTTTTTTCTATGAAGATTACAGAATTACTTTAAATCTGACTATAAATGTTTACGTTTATGCTGGACTGTTATACGTTCTCTATTAGACATCTGGGGACATCTGGGTTTAGTAAATGTATTCTCATGAAATGAATGCCTGAACGCTGATCCTTTACTGGTTATTTCCCCTTCCTGCTGCCTGACCCGACGCGTTCAGACCAAAGCAGAGACCCGCATACGTTCAAGTATCTCCCGTCACTGTCATCGTGGTTAACGTGAGGCTACATGCTTCCCTAAAATGACCTTAATTCAACAATAATATGGAATTAGCATGAAAAGAGTTGTGCCTCCAGGCCGCCGGTGTCAGCCCTTCATAAACATACGCCGGCGTCGTCTTGTCATTAGAATTAATCATTCTCTGTTCAGTTCTGGACAGTCGCCTGCAGAAAAACCATAGCTTTAAATCGGGGGGGGCTCCATTTCTGTGCAATGAATTCTCAGAGAATAGAGCAAAACCACGGGGGCTTTGGCTTTTAATGAGATGTCATTCCAGTGACCAACATGATAAGTTGCTTCCTGTGTGCTGTTTATATATAAATATGGGTTATGATCATATAAATGACCCGCTGGGTCTCTGCACATTAGCAGCATTCATCAGTCTCCGAACATTCCAAGGTTACACACCGGAGCGGGGATCGGAGCAGGACGCGGCGGAACGCTCCCTCTTCAGTTCTGATGTGAGGGCGTCTTCCTGGTTCTGCAGAATCCTGTCCTGAACGCAGCATCCATGGACAAACCGGATCTGTCACAAACACGGATCTGCTCCGGCGTAATCATCCTTTATGTTTAATTTGACAGAATAAAGCGGCGCAGAAACGTTCCCTCACATTCTCTCTGCTGACTTTGTCATAGAAAGTGACCCAGATATACCATCAGACGATACAAGAACATAAATATAAAACACACATTAAAATAAATGTGCCATTAAAGGACAGAAAATCCTCCGGGATGAAACTGGATCATCCGTGAAGCATCGGCGCTGGAAGTGAGATAAATTCAGCTCGGAAACCCTCCACAGGAAGGACGGCGGCGTGCCGGCTGACAGCGTGTAACCTGCGGGAAGGAGCGTTTCTGAGACGGCAGATTCCCCCTTCCTGCCCCCTGTGGGGGCTTCAGTGAGCTGGGGGGGGGCTGTTTTTCTGCAATCTCCTCCGTATAGTTGATGGATGGACACGGCGGTTTGGGGTTCCACGCCGCAGGTCTGGTGCTTCTGGATTTGGAACATGAGAGCGTTGGAGCTGTAACCCCGTCAGGAGATGACATCATCATTTTTAAACCTCACCTTGGATTAGAACTTACTGTTTCTACTTTTGATGAACTTTAAAGTTTTTGAAATATTGAGTAAAATATTTCCCTAAAGAAATTCCTCTAATCCTTCAAAAACTTTGAAACTTCTGCAAACTTTCATCTAGAGACTCTATTTAAAATGTTCAACAACTATCGGGTTTTTAGAGTAACTTGGAGTCTAGCTTTTCATTTAGCAACATGCTAGCTGTTTTTGGCGAATTTAGACATTTTTCCAGCATTTTAGGCTAATTTTGAAGTTTAGCTTATATTTTAGAATTATGCTAGATGTTTTAACTAAATTAGACTAAATTAGGTTTTTATTTTAAATAATTTGGAGTTTTGTTTATATTTTAGCGTTGTGCTAGCTGTTTTAGCTAATTCATACATTTTTCCAGTGTTTTAGGCTAATTTAGATTTATATTTTAGCATTATGCTAGATGTTTTGGCGAAATTATTTTCAATTTTTTACAGCTAATTGGACATTTAGCTAGTATTTTAGCTAGCTTTAGGCTTTAGCATTTACGGCTAGCATCTTCAGTAGCCACATTCAGCTCACAGCATTCACACTAGCATTATAGCAGGTCATACTATGAATCTTTTTTGTTTTGCTATCCGCTCATATAATAATGATGAACTTATGTTTCGTGCTAACACGCCCCGTCAAGCTTTTTTCACATCGTACACTGTGTGTCGCTAATCACGATTGAACCATTTCATCTCCACTTTATTCAGCATCACCTGGAACAGAAAAAACTGAGAGATTTTTAATATAACTGGAATAAATTCATGAAAGCATCACAGAATTGCATTAACGGATCATTTCTTTTGTGCATTATAAGAATTGATATCAGTTTTCTTGATTGGATGTTTCCGTGGACTCTCCATTCAGTCCGTCTTCTCTCCAGGTGAGATGATCCTAAGATTACGGAATCCTTCAGGCTCTGGGAGGTTGTCGTTGTGCAGATGATGCAGCTGTAGTGATCAGACTTCTTCCAGAGTGAAGGGAAGCTGTGGGAGTTCAGTGCTGCTGCTCGCTCAGACCGACATCTCTGTCAGGTAGTCAATAACCGGGGCGGCTCACCTGTGTTTTCCTGAGCTCCTCGTATAGCAGTGCAGCTGTATCATGTTGAACAATCACAGAACACGATCCCGGCCGCGCGTCCGCCTCGTCCTGATGAAGACGGGCTGTCTGACTGAAGCTGGTACTGATGGAGCCGGACCGGGGGAGGACCGGCCCGGAAAGTCCGATGAAGACTTTCATTGTCTGACCGAGTCGGGATGAAGAAACACGAACAGAACTGGGAAGGATTTTTGATGGAGGTCCCGGTCCGTTTGAGGGGATAGCAGAATTCCTCCTCCTGGTCAGAACGGTTTCATTGAAATCCTGCCCCAAGTGGCAGGGTGCTGCAACTGCAGGACGTGTCCAGTAAAAAGTGCCGGTGGAGCATCACCTGCTGCAGCTTGAAGGGTTTCCTGGAGGAACTCTGAGGTTTTCCTGAACGTCACCAGCTTTGAAATAGAGATATAAGCTCAACCAGGGGTTGCCTGTGGCCCCCCCAGCTGTCATGGGAGGGGCCAGATGAGCGGTCTCTGATGCTGAGGTGTGCATTTGTTCTGCTGTCCGATGGGACTGTCCCACTGCCGAGTTATGCTGCTGTCACATGTACAGGGTAGGAAGGGTATGAAGGGGTAGGAAGGGGCAGGGGTTTTGTGCAGTTGAGATCGTGAGGCGGCTTAAGGCTCTTTCTTAAAGCAGCTGGCTGCTGGTTTCCTCATCGGCTGCTTGAACCGCGGCGGACGCTGGTGGAAGGAGGGACGGCATCGATTCTGCAGACAATCACCAGGCAGTGGATTAAGTGATTGATTGGTGGAAGTGGCTAAAGTGGCCACAAAAACGGTGCTTCAGATATATGTGCGGCCTCCTGGAACGCATTACAAGTGTGTAACGGCGGCGCTGCTGTTCATTTGGCGGCGGGAGACGCTCTCGCACAGCTCCGCGGCCAGCAGTCCCTTCTGTTGGACCGACAGATTCGGTTTCAGCCGCGCACACATGCCTCATTTAGCAGAGATTCTCTTTCCTTACTGTCCCTCCTTTGGGTTTTCAGGAATTCTCTGTTCCTGGCGGCGGTTCGAGCCCGGCTCCTCCGTCACCGCTGTCTTCTAAACCTTATTACTGAACACCTTTGCGTCGCTGCGTTTCATAACTGGATCTTTGTGTCTTTCGGCCACAGATCAAATATTTTTCTTGGGCGCCGTCTTTTGTTTCTGCCTACCAGAAAGAGTCAAGAGGACCCGGCGGAGTCGGCGCGGCGAGATCGGAGCAGCTGCTCTAAAAGGCCGATGATTCATGAGGCTGGCTCCGCGTCCCCGGGGCCGAGAGGAAGAGCTGGCATTATCTTCTGCAAATGGGTCTGAAAATGCTGCTGGTCAGGTTGACCAGGCCTGATTTATAGCTCTGGATAGTTCTGCTCCGGGTTTCGGGACGAAGGCCCGAACGGCGCCGCGCGGCCGAACGCGCAGACCGGGAGGGAAGCTCCTCCCTCCCGGCCGCTGACAGTTCAGCGCCGTTTCTTCTAACCGCGCATTCGGAATAAAAGTTCCAGAAAAGAAGAAGTATGTGGGCAGCTAAAGCGTCAGGAGGAAGATAAGCAGTTTTTCAGCTTTATCTCTCTTTGTCTGAGCCGGTGTTCAGATACCAGCTTATCCTCGCCGTGAGCGAGAACCGCTGTCAGAGGAACGGACTCGGCTTCCAGGAAATTCTTCTTTAATCCTAAAGACCCACTCACAATAAAACTGTGTTTAGAGGCTCTTTCTGATGACATTTATTATTAAGATTATATTTACATTTCTGAAGATTTCAGATCATCCGGAATCAGGAGCAGAAAAATGTAGTTTGATCCTATTTGTGATGTAAATACTTGGGGTGGAGGAAAAAGATCGATTTGGCGATATATCGCGATATTTCATTCAGCAGTACTTGTATCGATTTAAAATGCTGACATGGCGATATTTAATGATCTATTATATTCTATATGAGATGCAGTTCTTAGTGTTGTGATCATTAAATACTGTGAATTTGACTATTTAGTTTTAATGAATTCATATTCATGTTGTGTTTTTCACTAAGTCTTGATGGTTCTGGTACAGCCTTTGAATGTAAAACAGTACACGTCGTATCGTGAGCTGAGTATCACATCACCAGGTTCTATAACTTCTATAACTACATCTCTGAGGTCCAACAGGTAAGGGAAGGGGGCGGGGTTACTCTGCACCCAAAGCCCCGCCCACAACTCCGAGGTGAATTGCTGATGAGCTCTACACAAACTACGTCCTAGAGATCGACTCAGGTGTTTAGGTTCGTAATAAAAGAATGAAGAGCTGTGGAAACAGATCAGAGGAGATATGGAAGATCACGACAGTAGGGCCGTCACGATTGGTCGACTAATCGACTGTTAAAATAGTTAACGACTGATTTAATGGTCGATTAGTCGTTACTTTATATTAAATGTAGTAAAGCTGAACAAACCTGCAAGCGTTCATCTGAGTCAGTGAGAACAAAACTATCTTTGATTATAAATACTTGTTTCAGACGCCGACTTCATTTGATTTAATACCAGAAACTAATGAAGGAACAAAGCTGGACGATTCATTAAAAGTTTAATAAACTATCTTCTTGATTGTCTTTACTTTTAGTTAGTTTAAACTTAACGATGGTTAAGATGTTTGTTTACGTCCTTTGAACTGATTAGTCGACTAATCTGAAACATGACCTGTGATTCGTCGATTATTGAAATAAGCGTTTGTGGCAGCTCTACTTGATATCAATAATGTTAAATCACAATAATGATATATACTGTGTCAGAATATTCCACAGTAAAGTACATAGTTTTTAGTTATTCTCTGAAAAAAATGACATTACTTACTTGATATTTCAAGTAACTTGTAACTGAATAGTTACAAATGAGAAACATTTTTTTAAGTACACAACAGTTTCTTAGGAAAACACAATTTTTCACTAAAGTTCAGTAATAAAAACAAACACATCCGTATCATTATATCGGAGCGTTTATGAAAAACGATCAGGAAGATTCTGAGGAGCTCCTGATCCTTTAACCCCGCCCCCTAATCCAGCTGTTATGTGATCAGCAGGTCATTCTCCTCCAGGATGAAGAAACTAAGTAGAAACGCTTTGAAAAGTGAATCTTTATTCCAAAGCGTTCTGGTTACGGGGTCACGGAGGTCACGCTGCCGTACGTGACGCTCCTCATGATGTTTTCACATCCAGCATGTCTTCTCCTGCCGCCGTGCTCGTCTGGTGAAGCGTGGTGGAGGGGAGGGGGGGGTCAGATTGCACAAACTGGATCTGACTGACTTTGTCAAGCGTCTAAAATGCAAACTGACAGAGAAAGTTTGAGCAAACATCACCTGCTCGCAGTGTTGCAGTCTCCCCCATTAGAGAATTCCTCCGTCTGCCTCGGCGCCGTTACGTAAGGCCCGTGTGGGGGCGGGGCGGGGGCGCACGCCGTCTTCCTGCTCAGCATCAGCATCGTGGACTTCAATGAGCGACGTTTGATCAGCGCCGTCTCTGAACTTCCTGCTCCTCCTCCTCACATCCTCCTCTCCCAGCCTCCTCCAATCTTCCCAAACGGTGAACTTCCTGGTGAGAAGGCCTCTCCTCAGACAGATCGGACTCGTTCAGACAGATCTGGATCCAGTAGCTTGACAAGAACTCTTGTTAGACCGATCTGGATCTGCTAGCATCTGACTCGGACTCGTTAGACAGATCTGGATCCGGTAGCTTGACTCGGACTCGTTAGACAGATCTGGATCTGGCAGCATGACTCTGGACTTGTTAGACAGATCTGGATCTGGCAGCGTGACTCGGACTCGTCAGACAGATCTGGATCCGATACTCGCTTGAGTTCGGACTCTTCATCGACAGACATCTGGATCCGGTAGCGTGACTCGGACTCGTCAGACAGATCTGGATCTGGTAGGACGTTAGACTCGGATCCGTACAGAACAGATCTGGATCCGATAGCTTGAGTTTCGGACTTTTCAGACACGGATCTGGCATGCCGGTAGCGTGACTCGGACTCGTCAGACAGATCTGGACCTGGTAGCGTGACTCGGACTCGTCAGACAGATCTGGATCTGGCAACTTGACTCTGACTTGGACTCGTCAGACAGATCTGGATCCGATAGCTTGAGTCGGACTCTTCAGACGGATCTGGATCTGGTAGCGTGACTCAGACTCGTTAGACAGATCTGGATCCAGTAGCTTGACTCGGACTTGGACTTATCAGACCGATCTGGATCTGGCAACGTGACTCTGACTCGGACTCATCAGACAGATCTAGATCTGGTAGCGTGACTTGGACTCGGACTCGTCAAACAGATCTGTATCCGGCAGCGTGACTCGGACTCTTCAGACAGATCTGGATCCTGCAGCGTGACTCGGACTCGCTCTGTGTCCCTGCGTGAGGATGAAGCGGTCCTCCTCCGTCCTCCTCCTGGACAGGTGTGACTGCAGCCAGGTTCCTCAGACGGAGTTTTAATTGGTGTTTGTGTTGTGGGGGGGTCTGTGAGCCCCTCGCATCAGACTGCTGGGTACAGACCGGTAATTTGGGCCAACAAAGGGACGTGCAGGCTTGAATTTAAAAGGGAAATCAATGGTTACAAGGATAATTCTACCTTTATCCTTTACCCTGGAGATCCCGGATCCTGTCATATTTTCACTGGAGATGGCAGCTTTTAATCTTTAGCTTAGCGTGCTGATGCGTGGAAAAGCGGCGAGTCGATCTCAGGAAAGTGACAGTAATAAAGTCATACTGTTAGTTCTTATCACTTCTTCTGTTTTCACGTCTCCAGAGAACAAGAAAGTCTAAAGCAGGTGTCAAAATCACGGCCCGGGGGCCGGATCTGGCCCTCCAGATCAGTTGATTTTATTGTTATTAATGATCTGATGTTATCTTATTTCTAACTTGTATCATTTTGACAAAATATATTTATATGGAGAGTAAAATATTGAAAATTAGTTTATTCTGGAAAATATTCCTGACTTTTTATTATTCAGAATTATGTTAAAAAAAATTATTGTTTTAAAGTTTTGAAAGTCCTCTAGCTTTTAGATTATTTTGGCATTTACTAACATTTTTTAGGTTGTTTCGGAGTTTAGCTACTATTCCAGCTACATGCTAGCTGTTTCAGCTACATGCTAGCTGTTTCAGCTACATGCTAGCTGTTTCAGCTACATGCTAGCTGTTTCAGCTACATGCTAGCTGTTTCAGCTACATGCTAGCTGTTTCAGCTGATTTAAGGTTTTCTTTTCAAGTTTTTAAAGCTGTTTTGGAGTTCGGCTAACATTTATACACTAGCTGTTTTGGCTAATAGATCACCAGAAAGTTCAGAGTTGCTTCTGGCTCATGTTGTTTAAATCAATTTTACATAAATAATAAAATGAAATATTTATTTTCTAACTGTCCTGCCTGGTTGTGTTTCCTCATCTTGAATCAGAGTACAGATGTCAGTAGCTCCTCCTCCTGCTGCTGCAGCTGTTTCCTCTGGATGATCTTAAACCAGTCGTGGATCATTCCTCTCTGACAACCCGGTTAAAGTTAGACAAAAGTACTAAAAGAACTTCACTGAATCCTGCTTGTTTAATTATGAGGGTAATAATGACTTTTGTGCTAATGCTAACACTAGCATTAGCTTTGGCTATGAGACGTGGAGCTGCAGAACATCTTTTCTCACCAGTTAGAAGTTTCCTACATTTCCGTTCTCACATAATGATTGTAAACAGAACAAAAGTCAGATAATTCCAGCGTGTCTGACGTTAAAGTCAAACTTCTTCCTGTTGTAATGTTTTCTCCTGCGGTCAGTGAGCTGCTGTTCTCTCAGCCGTGGTTCTAACATCACTCCATCACTGCTCTTTGTTTTTATTCAGAACTGTTTGATCTGCAGGAAAAATAAAGGTTTAAAAAAAGGATTAAAGAAGCGTTTTTGATTCAAAAACACTATAGGATCACATACGTTTGTATTTTGATTTGTGGATGATTTAAGAGACAAAGAAGAAAACGGGGGGGGGGGGGGCTGTACAATTTCCCGTTACAATTACCTCTATTATTCCCTGAGAACGGTGTTGAACAGCGTTTTCCCACTCTAAATCCATTGGTCGGATGTTATGTGTCGCCATTTTGTGTGATTTTCAGCTTTTTTCCATTTTTAAGGACATTTTGACGTTTAGCTGTTTTTTCACCTACATGCTAGCTGTTATGGCTAACCTGTTTTTTTTTTTTAGTTTTTTAAGCTAATTTGGCATTTAGCTAATATATTAGCTATCAGCTTCAGTGTTTTCTGCTATTAATTTCAGCATCTTCAGCAGCCAGATTCAGCTTCCAGCATTCACACCAGCATTATCACTGGTAATGTTATATATCTAGTTCATAATGATGTTCAGACGTTTCAGAGTGCTCAGTAGATGTTTCTCTTGTTCGTCCTGGACCTCAGGTGGTTTCTGGATCTCGGCCTCTCGTGTGATTGAGTTTGACGCTCTAAAGACTGTCCTCCATTGAGCCTGTCAGATCATCTGCAGGTATAAAGCAGGAGACGTGGAGCGTCTGCCTCCGTCAGAATGAAGGAAGGTCTTCGAGCTTCAAGAAAGCCGAGCGGAACGTCGCAGCACTTTTTCCAACTCCCCTTCAAATGAAATACTTGTTACCTCCCGAGGAGTCGGATTAGGCTTCAATCAGGAGAATCGCTCCACAATGTGAAGCTTCACAGTCAAATAAATAACTAAAAGCAGGAATGGCTTTTCTTATCTTCACCTGTGTAGCCGCAGCCTTTGATCCGGGCTGACAGCGGCGCCGATGCCGCCGCCAAGAACCTGCAATCAAACAAACAGACATCAAAGATTACGGTTTAATAGAAAAATAATTACAGCCCGAACGGATCCTTTGTACCGATCCGATGACGGATGGGGAACCAAACGCAGACGGGAAAAACACGTCCTCAGCTCTAATCAAAGATGAGAAACAGTTTAGATGGATCTTCATCATCGCTCCAGACGGCAGCGGTCCAAACACGTCGGACGCCAGAGTCCAGGTCTCCCCCTACAGCTGGGCGGAGTCAGGATCCAAACGGGTCCTGAAACCAGCAGGACGTCTTCAGGTCAAAAGGTCATCAGATGTTTGACCAACTCTGACCTTCCAGATTCTTACATCCACCAATCAGGACGCGCTCTCTCCTGTCCTGAAAACGGAATCCAGAAGACGGATCGGATTCAAGGACGTTCCAGTTTAATGTGCTGGAGCTCAGACCCGGGTCTCCCCAAAACTCCGACAAACGCCGTGATTTATAAGATGAGCAAAAATAATCTGTGGGCGTCTGCATATTCATTGCTGACTTGTCCCATTATTCAGCGGCTCATTTGCATCTTAAGCAGCAGATCATGGTCAAGGACTGCGTGTTCTTCCTGCAGCCAGCCTCTGGAGCATTGCAATGAGTTTCTTTATGGGGGGGGGGCTCCTATTGATTCGAAACAGCTTGACCTGCGCTGGAGCAGATGAGCTGTCCCTCACTGTAGCGTCTGCCCGGGATGATGTCACTGACCTTGATCAGGCGGATCACAGAACTGCTGGTATTTATTGGGCCGTCTTCCTCAGGATGCATCCTTATCTTAATTGGGTTTTTGAGATCAATCAAATTATTTTACTGTGAAGATTGAAGGAAAGTTGAGCCTTTCAACGGCCCGTTTGTGTTAAAGACACCCCCCCCCCTCCCTCCAGGGCTTTCATGTGCAGGACGTGTGCGAGTGCAGGTAAATGTTTGTCCGTCTGTCTGCAGCCGTCAATCTAGATCAGGAGTGTCAAACGTTCACACGAGAGGCCGAAACACCTCAGGTCACCGACCGAACGGGAGAGACTTTTATTGAAAACTGCATTTTTAAATCCTTAACTTTTTAACATAATTATGAGCTAGATATGTAGCATATAACTGATAGCTGAAAACACTGAAGCTGGAAACTCTGAAGCTGAAAACTGAGGCTGAAAACGCTGAATAGCTGAAAACACTGAAGCTGAAAACGCTGAAAACACTGAAGCTGAAAACGCTGAAGCTGAAAACGCTGAATAGCTGAAAACACTGAAGCTGAAAACACTGAATAGCTGAAAACACTGAAGCTGAAAACGCTGAAGCTGAATAGCTGAAAACGCTAAATAACTGAAAACACTGAAGCTGAAAACGCTGAATAGCTAAAAACGCTAAGTAGCTGAAAACGCTGAAGCTGAAAACGCTGAAAAGCTGAAGCTGAAAACGCTGAAGCTGAATAGCTGAAAATGTTGAAGCTGAAAACGCTAAATAACTGAAAACACTGAAGCTTAAAACGCTGAATAGCTGAAAACGCTGAATAGCTGAAAACACTGAAGCTGAATAGCTGAAAACGCTGAATAACTGAAAACACTGAATAACTGAAAACACTGAAGCTGAAAACGCTGAAGCTGAAAACGCTGAATAGCTGAAAAAGCTGAAGCTGAAAACACTGAAGCTGAAAACGCTGAAGCCGAAAACGCTGAAGCTAAAAACACTGAATAACTGAAAACACTGAAGCTGAAAACTCTGAAGCTGATAGCCAGATAAAGTACTAGCTAAATGCTAAATCACCCTAACAAACTAAAAGCATGCAGCTGAAATATGAACTAAACTCCAAAATAGCTTAAAAATCTTAGTAAATGCCAAAATAGTCCAAAAAGCTAGCAGAATGACAACTTTTAAAACTTAAAACTATAATTTTTGAACATAATTATGAATAATAAAAATATTATTCCAGAATAAATCAACTTAAACCTTAAATAACTTTCAATATTTTAGTCTCCATAAATTTATATTTTGCCGCCGCTGCTGCAGTGAACGACCGACTTCAGGTGAATGAGAGAGAAACCGTGAACAGGAGCGCTGGTGGTGACGTTAAGAACGCTTCCACGGAGACGAGGGTTAGACCGGGCCGGTGCTGCCAGTCAAACACTCTCAGTCCCATGACCGTCAGCGAGTGAGACCTCGACGGCGAGCGCTGCAGGTTTACCTCATTCACTGCACTCCAGAGCTTACTGCTTCCTTCTGTCAGTCTGGGGATGGTTACAGGAACACTGCCGTCGTCCCGTCAGGCTGCCATCGAGCGGGAGCGCCGCCAGCCTCCCAGGAAGAGGCCAACCGGCTTATTTTAGCCGCGGCGTGGTGAATGTGTGAAGAATGAAGAACATTTGAGTCAGGGATGTTTTCCTGTTCCTCCTGTTTTCTGTTAGTCACTCGTTCACTCCACATCTCCACTGATGCTCATTCAGGTAGCACTTCCTGCCTCGACCAAATGACTCTTTAAAGACCTGGAAAACGCTGTTTTAATGTGTTCTGATGATGGAAAAAAATCTATTTACATTTCTGAGTGTTTCTTTTCTTAATATAGTGAAGGAGCAGAGGAAAAAATGCTGTTTGAAAAAAAAAAAAATCATATTTATGAAGCAGAAAATGGGATGGGCGGGGCTACAAGCTCCCTGCCCCGCCCCTTTCTGATGCATCCTCCCACAGACAAATAGATCCGTGATCGTCTTTGTTCTCCTCGTCTGAGCTGGAATCTGGATTGAATCCCTTTGATATTGCTCATTTTTGTTGGGGGGGCTGTAAGCTAGCAGGAGAGTGTCAGTGTGACAGTTGGGTGACGGGAAGTGGGGGCAGACTTTCTCTGGAGTCCCGCCCACAAACTCAGAGGTGAATTCTTAGTAAACTATATCCTAGAAAACTTTTTTTTGGACTCCATCATCATGAACATCCTGTCTGCTGCGGTAGAACTCATCATCCTCACTCTTCTTCTCTGCTTCCAGTAGATCTGCAGCAAACCAACCACTACACCGTAAACACAATGTGTGTGTGTGAGGGGGGGTGGGGGGGCAGTTGGATCCTGGAGCGAATGTCAATAACCAGCCGGGGAAGAGGAGGATTATATTGCTCCTGTCAATCAGGACGTGAGGAAGAGTGAGCGTCAGTTTGGCCCGAGGACGGCGCTGAGTAACACCGTCTTTAGGCCCGTTTGTGTTGTTAATCTCCATTCTGAAGACGACCCCCCCAGCATGTTTACACAATGCTGGTCTGCACAAAGGAGGATGATGTTTCCCCGCCGTGCAGACATTCCTGTTCCAGCTCATTGAAACGAACACGCAGCTGTACGGACACACGACCCGGGCGGGGTATGAGGGGTTCTGATCCGACCCGGGCGGGGTATGAGGGGTTCTGGTCCGACCCAGGCATAGTATCGGGAGTTCTGTTTGACCCGGGAAGAGTATGAGGGGTTCTGGTCCGACCCGGGCATAGTATGGGGGGTTCTGGTCCGACCCGGGCGGGGTATGGGGGGTTCTGGTCCGACCCGGGCGTCTGGAGGGCGCAGGTCGTTGGTTCAGGTGACGTTCAGACAGCTTCAGGTGAAGCGAGGATTTAGAGCTTCCTGGAGTTGGTGTGTTGATAACATCTGGCTCCTCCTGTGTTCTGGTTGCTCAGATAATCCTGTGAGAAGTCTGAAACCTTCAGAGATGATGCGTAATCCTCTCCAAACATGCCTGAACGTGTGTCGAGTTCAGAGGTTCCTCTCTGCTGACTCACTTCTAAACCTAATCTGAAGCTGCTTTTCATCAAAGCTTCAACATGAAGCCAAACTTTCTCCTCAGGAGACCAACAGCAGAAACTTGAAGAAACAGAAGCTTTTGTTTTCCAGCAGTCCATCTGGCGCATCTTCCATCAAGTCAAGCGTCTGCGCATCTTCTATCAGTCCAGCGTCTGCGCAATCTTCTTCAGTCCTTCGTCTGCGCATCTTCCATCAGTTCCAGCGTCTGTGCATCTGTCTATCAGTCCTGCGTCTGCATCGCATCAGTCCAGCGTCTGCATCTTTCAGTCCAGCGTCTGCGGCATCTTCTATCAGTCCAGCGTCTGCGCATCTTCTACCAGTCCAGCGTCTGCGCATCTTCCATCAGTCCAGCGTCTGCGCATCTTCCATCAGTCCAGCGTCTGCGCATCTTCCATCAGTCCAGCGTCTGCGCATCTTCCATCAGTCCAGCGTCTGCGCATCTTCTATCAGTCGCATCTCCTCTGGATTTTCTCGTCCTTGTGTCACCATCCCCTCTCAACAGAACTTCTTCCTTGTTTGAGCCGCTCCACGCTCTGCTGACCGTCGTGGCGGGGGGCCGTCATCCTGAATCCCTGCAGCCGGCCGAGTGTTTATGGCGCTTTGATGCCGCCGATTGTGGGAGTTGACCTTTCAGCGTTCATTTTCCTGAAGGCTTTTGGTTGATTCTGCTAATTTTTCCCTGTCACACGCGGGAATTGAAGTCTTTCATCACTTCAAACTCTGCAACAGGCATTCGTGAGAACGCTCTAATGAACGTGATGAGATGGTTTCAGTTAGAGCTGCTATTTGCTGCGATCTCTAATTTAAATATTGAAATTTGTTCTTGGAAGGTGGCACTTCGGCGCACCGCTGGCGCCGTGCCACCAAACCGTCTTCGCGAGCCGTTCGCTTGTGCCGTGCAGGATCCCGGCGTGCTGCAGCACACGCATCAGGCTGAGGGACGCCCCCCCCCCCCACAGCCGTGGCCGTCTCCATTACTGTCCGTTTGGTGGCTGAATCCACAGGAAGGCTTCCGTTTGGTCACACGATGAAGTTCAAACCTGCAGCGAGGACTTATTCAAATTGGGTTTGTAAAAATAGTGCATTTAAATTATTCACAGCCAGTTAAAGGAACACGGCGGCGGGATTTTCCCGGGGAGTTTCCCCAAAGGGATCGGTGTTGCACCGTAAAACAGCCGGTGTAACCCAGCAGATTAATTAATGAGAGCTTTAATCTGGAAAGCCGATAGCGACTAATTCAGTTTGTTTGTCCAACTGAAAACACAATTTTCAGCTTCAGTGAGAAGCCTTTTGTCCGTCTGTAAACCTTCAGTCATAATCAACACTTTTCTGTTGTAGATGCTGATATAGTTTACATTTAGAAAGATGATTAAATCAGCTTTAACAGGCTTCTGACTCCAGAACCTAAAACATCTCTGTTTCTAACTTCCTCTGTTAGCGATTCATAGACAACGATCCGATTCCAGAATCAGAGATTCACAGATCAAACTCGATCTGATTCACAGTCGGTTCATTCTGATCGATCCAATTGGATCTGATTCTCTAACCATCAACAGATCCAGATCATCTTGATCTAAACTTCCATCAGAGACTCAGAGATCAATACCTGCTATTGATCAGTTCAGCTGAAGGTTCCCGATTCTTTGATTTCTTCAAGATAATCAATCAAATGTGTGAATGTCAGATCCTTTCAGATTAGAGTTTGATCACGTTCAGTCCACTGATGTTCTTCTGCAGCAGAATCCTCATCATTAGAACATTCTAGCACACTGGATGGTCACATGACTCAATCGGTTGCTGGTTAACTCCAGCAGGAAACAAACACAAACATCTGAGAATCCTGAAACTTCTCCTCAGTTTCTCCTCAAAGTCTTTGGATCCATGAGCAGAAGATCCTCGCTAGCAGACGGTCACATGACATCACATCATTGATCAGAATTAAAATTAAACTGAACTTCAGTCTAACATTGTGTACTTAGAGATTATTCTGCCATTCATACAGATAATTACATCGTCTGAAGTGTATTTTTTAGGGCTGTGAAAGTTGACGCGTTAACGCTGGTGATTAAAAGAAGATAATTCATGCAGAACGGACTGTCCAACGAGGAAACCAATCATTATTTTATTTTGGGACTCACAGGAATTTTCCACAAAATCGAGCGTTGTCTAAAATTTGAGGAAACTCCGCCGTTGTCTGTGAAAGCCCCGCCCACCGAGGGCGTGAGAGGCAACCAGTCCAGTAGGTTTGGGTTCACTTCCCAGAGCAGCAATGAGCTAAAATCCAGTGAGGGTCTTTAAACAGACCCTTCACGCTACTGACCAACCATATCTCTCTGTACCTTAAAAATACAGGATTGTGTTAGGAATGGCATCCGGCATGAAAACTCTCTGCCAAAGCGTCTGTGAATCAGTGAAAGCTGATCTACTGTCACAATCTCTGGCTGGACCGGCTGAAGGAACGACTGAAGATTTGGCTTCATGCTGGTGATGGGACAGTTGTTAAGAGAACACTTCTAATGAGCACTTCATGTCATAAACGTCACTGACCCATCATCTAGAATAATCCAGGCCTCGAGGCCTGGAGTTTCCCGCTCTAAATGGATCCTTCATGTCAGAGGAGACGAAAACCTTCAAGTCGTCATTAAATCCCATCGCCATGAAGCCCCCCCCCCCCTGTATGTATGTATGAATCTGCAGTTAGAAGGATGATGAAGAGCCTTTCAGTGTGTGTGGGGGGGTCAGAGTATTGGGGGGTCTCAGAGTGACTCCAGGCTGCGTCTTCATGACTTTAGAGATTTTATTGTTGACATGGAACGCCTCATGAACTGCCCTGAGATCCATCCATCTACCCTGAGAGTGGGGGGGTGGGGGGTGATTGGATCTCAGTCAACCAGCGGTAGATGGATGGTCCTCCAGCTGGATGATTGAGCACACCCCCCCATGAGCAGGTTCCTCACAACGGCACGTCTGTTCCCCCATCTCTATCTCAGTCCTCCAATTACCCCGCCGGCTGGAGGGGGGGGGGGGGGGGGGGTGCAGTCGCCCTTTGAGTTCCGTGTTTCCGCCTTCAGATGATCAACCAGCCTCAGACGACGTGGACGGAGGAAGAAGACGGCCGCTCCTGAGGCCGGATCCTCGGGAACGCAGACGGACTCGGACCAACGGGAACGTGGCGGGAACGTCAGTCATAATTGCGCGCTCCGTGTTGTATTAGTCTATTCCTTTTTTAATGACTTGGTAATTGCTTTGTCCCTGGCTATTGAGACGACTGCCATGCACTATTACAAAAGTTTAATGGTCTGTAACTATTCCTTTTAACAGAGCCATCAATCACCGACGTTTCCATGGCAACAGCATGAGCCATTATGCCGGCATTGTAATCAAATGTGGCACCTCGCGCGGCGGGCCCGGCACCGCGGGCAGGTCCCCGTACCTGCCACGAGTTTTGGTATAGAAATTCTCTGAATGTTCTCCCTGAAAGGTTTTTGCTCCGCTGGTCTGAGGAGCAATCAGGGAGAAATTCAATCATCTGTTTCTATGGAAAGTGGATAAGTTATTATAATCAGAGCTGCTGAAACCTTCACTGCTTTCTTTGCTGCTTGTTTAACAGTCGCAGCTCTTTCTCTCCTGGTGGTTCTGCCTCTAACCTGCAGACGGGCCGGTTCTGCCCTCGGGGCAGATTACAGGGGCAGGGACGGGTGCGGCTCCTCCTGCGACAGCTCGCTCCACAGAAACGTCTGAAACTGATCCTCAATGATCTCAGCTTCAGCCTGAAGACAATCTGGAGATTCTGAGGATCTGAAACCAGATCCAGGATCCGGCATTCCTCCCGGTTCTGAAGGATCATTTTCTGCTTTAGCGGATCGTCGTGTTTGGAGGAAAGAATCGATTCTGATCTATAAATGAAGTTTGATATTTTTGAGGATCACAGAAACATGGCCGACCTTCCAGATGTGGTGACAGAACTTCAGCTGAAGTCTCTCCATCTCTAGAAGTGATTCTCTGGAATGTCTTAATGATGATTGTGACCAAAATCCAACAACCTAAATGTCCTAAAAAGCCATTTTCATGTTGATCTCAAGCCTCTGTTTCCAAAATATCCTCTGAGGGGGCGTGGCTTTTGGAGCTCCGCCCCTGATGCCCCCATCTGATTATGTGAGTGATGTCACAGCAGCATCAGATGTGTAGGAACCCAACAGATGAGTGGATCACAGTATTGATTAGTTTGATGTTACAGAGCGTTCCATTGATGCTGCTCTGATGATGATGATGATGAAGATGATGATGAAGATGATGATGATGAAGATGATTATCTTACTAAAGGTCGTTGACTTCAGGAACTCTTCTCCTTTGTGATGCTGTGACAGACTTATGATTATCAAACCAAAGATTTTTCACGTCAGAATTTTTATGTTTTCTGATCCGTCTTGGATCAAAATGATCTTTGATGATCGTTTCATGATCATGTGGTTCCTCAGGATTCACAGTTTGGATCCACCATGATTGAGTTGAAGTGGTGTGACTCTGGTTTACTCTGGATGATCCGTTCAGGACAGTTGTATGGGGGTGTCACCGATCATGTTTTGGGTTCCAAAACTAAAGCAGACACCCCCCCCCCCCCCCCCCCCTTGGCAGTGTAACAGCCCCCCCCCCACCCCCCGTGACCTTTCCTGCAGATGGGGGCGGTCCATTCTCCGGCGTTCCCTATGATTGACATCATCGGCCTGTTTCCGAAACCCACCGTGAGAAATATGGGAACAAAAGCCCCCCCGACCCCCCCCATGTATGATATCATGTGTCTGAGAATGGTTCACACATTTCACCGTGGGGGGGGGCGACAGCTGTTCTGGAGGAAGCTGAATGAATGGTCATGCTCTGAGTTCTGTTGCTAATGCGTCCTCAGAGTGAAGCTGACGACCCCCCCACAATATTCTGGGGGTCAGACCCCCCCCCCCCCCCCAATTATTCTGGGGGTCAGACCCCCCCCCCCCCCTTTAGTTTCAAACTGCTGACAGATCTGCATCACCTTCACTTTGATCTGAATCCTGTAATGAGAATCAAACATTCTTCTGCTTCATGTCTGATGCTGGACGGAAACATTCGATTCCTCTCAGTCACTGTTTCTGGCGCAGTGGTAGAGCGGTCAGCCGGGTTTGGCTCCTGCTGTGCTGAAGTGTCCTTGAGCAAACACTGATCCTCTCTTTGGTCCTGACGGTTGAAGCTGGAGGAGGAACGGGACGCTGCAGCTCTGCAGCATTGCATCATGGTCTAGCATCATGTATGAGGGCTGCATGATATCTAAAGACCTGCCATGTGTGACATTAGTGATGGATAATGTTGTGTTGAAACGACTTTCCATACATGACCCAGCAGAAAACAACGGATACTTTATTTTCATTTCACTGCATCAGTTTGATTTAAATCAGAACTTAAAGAGTTTCTGAAGCACAAGAGCTCCGTCTGATTGGTCGAATGTGAAAAAAGCTCTAATTCATTTAAGTGTCAAAGACTGTTTTTCATGTGTAGACATTTAAGGTAAGCGTTTCCTGCAGGTCTACATCACCGGATACCTCATGATGTGATGTGTGATACATAATATCGAAAATATCACGATACTACCATGATTATCAGCATTATCATCTCGTATAACTCACAATATATAGAAGAATACTATCCTTTTCTGGAATAATTTCTCTTTTTTTAGCTTGAACACAATCATAACAAACAACTTGTGTTTTATTTTGTGCAACAAATAATCAAAACTTTTGTGCAAATCAGTAAAACTGTCTTTGACGAGCATCGACACAATTAAATTAGAATTATCTGTAAAATGTTATCAATAGTAAACATGATCGAGGTGTCACTAATTAGTGTAAAATTGTTGTAAACAAAACAAAAATAAAATAATTCAAGCAGCTGCCAGACACGTTGGACCAATGTGCGCCCCCTATCTACCTCCAGAGGAACGTCTCACCAAAAGAATGATGAATAAAACGTTTTACAGTGAATGAGAGTAAAAGATCAATACTTGGTGAGGATCCATTGATAATCAATCGTAGGACTAATTATCGCGATATATCGCAGAATCGATATTTTGGCACACCTCTAGTGTACAGGCAGAGATCCCGATGGCGTTGTGTTGTGCAGGTCTATATACTACATTTCTACACCATAAAGACATTCAACTTCTCTTGGAAAGAGCTGGGTTTGGTTCTGGACGGATCAGGAGGAACCAGAACCTGATGTCAAAGTCAGAACTCCTTTAAGCAATTCAGATTATTAGATGTTATTTAGTTTGGATGAACTTCCAGATCTGGGAATATTTTAATGAGGATCAGCCGGGTAGGGCTGCCACGATTAGTCGACTAATCGATGACTAATCGACTATTAAAATAATCGACAACTAATTTAATAGTCCATTAGTCGTTTCTTTATAATATATGGAGTCAGACTGTAGTAAAGTTGAAAGTTATAATGACATTCTGCTAGCTTTTTAGACTATTTTGGCATTTATTAAGGGTTTTCAGGCTATTTTGGAGTTTAGCTAATATATTAGCTTCATGCTAGCTATTTATAATTTGGAATTAAGATAATATTTCAGCTACATATTAGCTCTTTTGGCTAATTTAGGATTTTTTCAGTTTTTTAGGCTAATTTGGAGTTTAGCTAATATTTCATTTACATGTTAGCTAGCTAATTCTAAATGTTTACAGTTTTTTAGGCTAATTTGGAGTTTCCTATTATTCCAGCTACATGCTACCTATTTTGGCTAATTTGGAATTTTTACAGTTTTTTTTAGGGCTAATTTGGAGTTTAGCTAATATTTCAGCTACATGTTAGCTATTTTGGCTAATTTGGAATTTTTACAGTTTTTTTAGGGCTAATTTGGAGTTTAGCTAATATTTCAGCTAAATGTTAGCTTGCTAATTGTAAATGTTTACAGTTTATTAGGCTAATTTGGAGTTTAGCTAATATTTCAGCTACATGCTAGCTATTTTGGCTAATTTGGAATTTTTACAGTTTTTTAGAGTAATTTGAAGTTTAGCTAATATTTCAGCTATATGCTAGCGATTTTAGCTTATTTAGGATTTTTTTGTTTTAAAGCTAATCATATTTCAGATTTTCTTTACATCCACTTTGTCCATGATCCGATTAGTCGACTAATCAGAAAAATTAATCGATGATTAGTCGACTATTAAAATAATCGTTTGTGGCAGCACTACAGCCGGGAAAACGGAAACCCTGAAGTTTGATTCTGCACCGGGGGGGCTTTAAATGCCCCTCATTTCAGACATCATAAGGAACCCCAAAATATTTTTGGTTGATTTTCCTAAGAAAATGAGTCTGACACCCACCCCCCCCAAAAAAAAAAGAAAAGAAAATAAAAGTCAGACCTTTCCACTCCAGCAGGTCATCAGGTGAGGCTTCATGTGGTCGTTGGAGGAGAAACACCCCCCCCCCCCCGCTCCTGTGGTTGTCAGGCGGTTCTGACGGAGCGGTGACTGATGCCGTATCTCTTCGGTCCAGCTCCGGTTCCTCTGTGAACTGCTCCCCGTGTTTACCGGCCCCCCAGGCCCCGCTTTGATCTCCTCTAACAAGCAGGACGGCGCTGAAGCCCCTCCTCCATGTGACTCTCTAATCCGTCAATGTTTGTCTCAGCCGAGCATCTCCGCGGTCTGGTCGCGGCGCGGCCTCCGCTCCGGTCCATACAATAGAGCTGCATGAAATATTAAAAGAGTAATTGCTTTTTTGTGCAAACGACTCGTGTCCTCAGATGAAGTTTCGCGCTCCGCGTCTTCACCTCGCCTAAGACGCCATGACGGCAAATTCCATTGATCACATTCAGCGTGGAATCCTGGGAGTGTGTCGCCGCTCCTGGGAATGTTTTACAGGCTTACAGCGAAGCTGAAACTCCTGCATCAGCTGTTTGGGGTGTAGCTCATCCAAAACCATCCACACAGCAGCCCCCCCCCAGGCCAAAACACCAGGACACAAAGCAAAATGTCTGCACTAATTAGGACTTCCTGAGCAAATCTGTAGAAACGTGTCATCACAGCTCTCCACGTTTGAAGACTCACTGCGGGGAAAATCCGGCATGAGGATTTAAACTGCATCTCTGAGTTTTTCTGTATTCAAATGAATCAGGAACAGATGAAAAAAATATTGTATTTATGACGCTGGGCGGGGCCACAAGCTCCCGGCTCCGCCCCATTCTGATGGATCCACTCACAAAGATCCAATCTTCTTCTCTTCCCCTTTCATTTATCCCTCCAAACGGAGAAAAACGTCACTTTCATTCAATGACATCATCAATACTCGCCAGTACGCTAGCGTTAGCGTGGAGCTTACCGAGGGCTGTCTGTATGACAGCCGCTCCCACTGTATTTCTGTGTCTCTGCGGCTGATCTTGAATTAACCAGAGAGGAAAACATCAGGTTAGAAAACCTTTTCCTACCTGTGGATGCAGCCTCTGCACCCCGCGGCGCGGCTGTCTGCCGCCATATCGAGCGAGCGAGCTCCGCCGCGGGAGAGAAAGTCACTGAAAACGTCACGTGCCCAAAGCAGAGTTCCTGATTGGCTGATCCGACGCAGTGACCTGAGATGTCGGATTCGCGCCTTGTTGCTCAGACCGCGCCTGCACCATTGACTGAACATTGAAACTGGCCGCTCCGCCGCGGTTCACGTTGTGAATGTACCTTAACGGTTGCCGTGTGAACCCGGTGTAGTGGGAGAGTGTTAACAGAAATGGGGCGTGGTTACTTCCGCATGAATAGTCCCGCCCACAACTTAGAGGTGAATTTCTGCTGAACTCCCGCCGCTCTGCAGAAACTACGTCTTGGATTTGGTCTAAAATCAGGATCATCAGCATGAGAACAGACCTGTGGGAACAGATCAGAAGATCTGCTCTGTCTCCACGGTGATAAACAGGACATTATAACGCCGTCTCCCTAAATATTTATCAGAACTTCACATTCCTGCTCGTTTTAATCCTCTAAGTCTGTCTTTAATGTTCAGCTTTGTGCTGAAAAGTTTATGAAACGTCTTTGAATTTCCCTCCGGTTCATTTCTCCCGGTTCCGTCTTTGTTCTCTGACTCAAACGCCTCTGCGTTCTATGTAAACTATGTCTATGCTGTTCCCGGGAGCTTTCTGCATCTCCTCACATCGGATCAGCTGATGCTGCGGTTACGTGTCTGTGAAACCCTTCAATTACCTGAGAAGTGCTTTACGTCTGCGGGGAGGAGCTCCGCCTCTTTTCCTCGGGAAGCAGAGCTGCGGGATTTTGTGTCAAATCCGTGACGGCTGAGTGGGAGAGGAGGGATCCGGTCCCTGAGGACTTCCTCCTGGATCCTCGCCTCTCCTGTCTTCATTTCACAGCAGTCTGATTATTGATTATTGATTACGGACGCCAGCATCCCCGTCCGATCTGCTCGGTTAGAAACCGTCCGGTCGCCGTCTGTATGGACGCAGAGAACCATGTGACATGACGAGCCTTTAGGTTCAGAGAGCGTCTCTGATGCTGGATTTGAACCTTTTTTGATCACTAAGACGTTTCATGAAGCTATAAATACTTGAATCCTGTCAGATCCATAAATAGCAGCTGTATATAAGATAATAATAGAAACTACAGTTTCACCTTAAACTATTTAAAACCCACTTGACAAGAGAAGAAGTCAAAGGTCCTAAAATGATTAAATACAAAGTTTTATAACATGTTGTCATGACAACGTTTCTGACTGATGTATTTAACATCAGTCCAAATGATCAGCTCTGATCTGATCACATCCAGTCCTGGTGCCTGTGCGTGAGCGTCCTCCACCGCTGACAGAATCAGGGTTTGAGCCCCTCAGGCTGAATGAACTGTTACTGTGATATTAATGACTGATAATGAAAACAACTGTCCAAAGGTTCGATATTGAATCTCTGGATCAGATTACCTGAGTGTTGGAGTGTCGATAAACAGCCTTCACTTCCCACTCAGACGATGCTAAAGCATTAAAGCTTTAAAGCATTAAATCTTTCCTCCTGCAGCACGTTTATGTGTGGACATGCAGCGTTTATAACCATCCGACAGACTCGACAGCAGATCAGCAGGTAGACGACAGGTAAATGTAAATGACCAGAATCAACCAAAACATTTATTTGTAAATTTCAGGAGTTTTTCTGCCCCCAGAGGAACTCTTCTGTCCCGCAGAGTTCATTACATCTGCTTAAGGCCGGCTCAATAATGAGAATCTGAGCTTTAAAACAGTTTTATTAAAAAGAACGAGTGGATCTGTGCGCTCGCCGTCGTTTGTTATTCTTAGGAAGGAAATTGGTTCAACAGAGGATTCTGTCTGAAGGTTGTTTTCCTCACAATCCACAGCTGACCGTTACTACACTGTTTACACCTCCACAACAAATGTGTGTTTCTGTGTGTGTGACCCGGACGGGTTCTGGAGGTTTTGGGTTGTCCAGGTCCATGGAGACACAATAAATGGAGAATGGATCGACATCGAGATGTCAGCTCACGTGAGACGCGTGTCACAGATGACACGATGAACCGCGATAAATGGTTACCTTTAATGTTTACTCAAATGCTTAGACAGAAAAACTGTCATTTAAAAAGCCAAAGAGAAACTCTACAGACATTCTAACTGATGATGAAACAGATCACAAACTCACAGTTCTTATCATATTATGGATCAATAAAAAGTAAAAAGAAAAAAACAAGAAGATAAAAGCCTAAAATTATATATATATAGTGCTTCAGATCATAAATACACTCATACGTCTTTGAACTTTGAACATGACCAAAAATGTAAAAACATGTAGTTTCTGATCACATTTGCATATCTGCAGACAAAATCTACGAAAGCTGAGAAATTATGCTAAATATGCACCCCCCCCCCCCCCATGTCCAAATTAAATCTTAAATGAAATAATGAAAATTAAACTTTTTTTTTTTCTTAACTGTAGTGTTGAAACTAACTGTGGGAACATTGAAATATGTCCAATAATGATTGCTGTCTGTTGTACATGTGCAGGTGAGGCACTGCCATGCTGGTGATTTTTGACCCTTTGGGCTTGCCGTACTGCCTTCCCCTGACAGCACGTCCTGCAGTCACTGGGAGATCTGGATCCAGACACGGAGCGATGCTTTTATTCAGCTGATCTCTCAGTATCCGCGTCCCTCATGACGAGTAAGCTCCTCCCACACGCGGCCGGAGCTTCAGGTTAGCAGACTTTTGGGAAACTTGTCAGGAAGTAACTTTACTGGATGTTAAAACAAAGACTGCCTACATTTCAGGAATTAGATGCTGCAGTTGTATTCAGGGTGGACAGACAATTGATTTTAATAATACGCGGCGAGGAACGCAGCGGCGGCGGCGGGGGCAGAAGGGGTTATTCGTGCTACACGTGTGAAACCCATCTGTAGCTCGTGATCCGTACGGATTATCTGGGATCCGTTACACCCCTAAATTGTTGTCTGTATTCGTTTTGGCGAGCACTACCAGAAAGCTAGGTCATTATTCGTTGTGTTCTCAGCACTTCCTGTCGGGATGACCTGCAGTCGGATTCAGGAGGACTTGGATTTAGATAAAACTGTTGCAGTGAAACTGAAGTGAGGCATCAGTCATGTTTTCATTCATATTGTTATTGCAATATTGATCACTGATCGCCTTCTCCACGACCTGTCACCCGCAGCACGCCCATAGAAAAACAATCACTGAGTGTCTGTGACCTTGATATCTCCTGAAGGTCACCGGACGGGTTTAACGTTGGGACTGAAGGTTCTCCAGCCGCTTCTGTGTTTGATCATTACGACCAGATGATGGACGTCTGTCCGGGCACATCCTCCCGTCTTTGGCTCCGCCTTTCTGGCGTTTGGTCTGTGGGTCGTCTGTCCACTCCTGACCCAGCAGATCTTCTATCATGGTGGACTCTGAGAGCAGCATCATTTGTGTCTCCAGGAGAACGTAAACTGTGAAAGCTTTTAATTGAAGCGTCCCGCTGTCCTGACGGTGACATTCTGGTGTCTTCTCCTGGTGCTCTGTCCTGATCCAGAGAGTGATTCATCTCTGCAGAAACCTCCAGGGCTTTACTGGGGCTGGTATTGATGTAAATGTCAATTTAAGGAGGAATTGATCAGTTCTGGGTCTCATGAGTTTAGGATCGCTCCGTCCTTTCAGTTGGAGAACGTTTCAGGGAATTTGCATTTCCATTTAATGGAAGCTTTTATCCAAAGTGCCTCACAATTAAGGTGGGACTTTCAAGCACAGAGAGAGAGACGGCGCTTTAGCTGGAAGAAGCAAATCTGTGAGGATGAGCGAACAGGCGGAGATGTTCGGATGTCAAAGGTCAAAGAGACGACAAATCCTCAGAGGAGCAGGAGATTACGCGGAGATGAGAGGAAGACGCTGGAACAGGAGTCTTCTTGGAGGTTCATCTGGTGTCAGAGGAGGTGTTAGAGGAGGTGTCAGAGGAGGTGTCAGAGGAGGTGCTAGAGCCATGAAGGGTTCTAAAGCTTGACCAGGAGCAGAAGTGTTCTGATAGGTGACCTCACAGGAGAAACACACAACATGGACTCTGGACCAAAACGTTCTACCTTTTTATTGAACAATAATGTGTTTTTAGTGCCAGTCGCACCAATGAGTCGACATGTTTCAGGGAAACACTCGTGAACAGACGCTGTGGTGATCAGAAACCCTCCATTGAGACAGATTTGTGTCAGAAAACATCAAATATTCCAACACCGCATCAATGCAGTTTACTTGTGGTGCACCATCTTAGGCTGGGATCACAACCTGGCGGCCCGCGGGCCATCTACGGCCCCCAGGTTGATATTTTGCAGCCCCGGCTTTAATGTGAAAGTTCAGTATCAACTCATCAACATGTCCTGCACATCCATGGCATTTCTGTGATGATAGCTTTTCATTTGTGTTGTCATGTTTCATCTTGATGCTTCAAACTTTGCATCTGCTGCTGTTGTTGGATCTGGTCAATCGAGAAGTCCTTAGCAACAGTTAGCGTCGTTAGCTCCTCTCGTTTAGATATTGCTTAGTGGTACATAGACATGAACGAATGTTCTATAAACTCGTTCAATAGACATAAACTATCAACCAAAGATAGAGACAGTGGACTCCAAAACACATTTTTGGTCGTGGTAGAACCCCACACGGTCCAGCCTCAGTCAGGCTCCGCCCTCAGGTACCACCAGGTAAACAGAGTTGGAGTTTCAACACCAGAAATACAGGAGCAATAAAACATTAATATGGAGTATTATTGTATTTTATTCCAGATGAAACAGTTAAATGGGCCGCATGTGGCCCCCGGGCCGTAGTCTGCCCACCCCCGTTCTGTTCCTGTTGAAGCTAAGCAGACATGACACCTGCAGCGGGGCAGTGAGGGCAGTTAACGTCACAGGTGGAAGCGGTCTCCTCCTGACATCCATTACTCCCATCGGTAGACTCAACGGGGAGGGCTCCTTTCTGACGGGGGGGTTCAGAGACTCTCCTCTTTGCTTTGGGGTTCATCTCTTCCAGGCGGTCATGTGCTCTGGACGTGTCTGCCTCACGTTCAGCAGTGAGCTAATACTTCCTTAAATGGCTCGACATTACTTCTGGGAGGAGGATGAACGGATGATAGGAGGGAGCAGCTCCTGCATATCTTCTGCCTCCACCATCTTCACTCCCTCGCTGGAGATGTCTGGATAATCTTTAACTACTTCATTTAAATTGCCAGATCTAATTGGTGTGCAGACTGACTTTAATATTCACTTAAAGCGCAGAAGGTTACTTTAAATTAGCAGTGAGCTTGTAGCTTGTCTCATAAGTATTAGCCATCTGGTGACACAGTTTCACTTCAGGAAGATCTGCCAGAGTTTACATCTTCCCTCTGAAGGGGGAATACTTTTGCTGCTCAGATTCCCAAAATCTGAGCCTGTGGATTTAATGAACTTCCTCCGACGCTGGAGTTTAATGTTGCTTCTGCTTGTATTTCACGGAAACTTGAAGGCGATTTTCTCTTTTGGATTCAAAGCCTCCATCCTGCGTCTGCATGGACGGAGTCATTTCCATAATGCATCCGAGCTTTCCTGTGGTTTCTGATTGTTTTGCCATTTCAGCACGCCGCTTAAATCAGCATAATGCTCACAAGTTCAATTATTCACAAGAACAAATCCAAGAAAGTTTAACATAAACAGGAACATCTGTTTGTTTGTTTGTGTGTTTGTTCACCTGGTTTTTGTTCAGAAGTCTGAGAGGAAAGGTTCTGGTTTTCAGAACAAAAGTTTGTCTTTATGGAACAAAGAGGCAGAACAACAAACTCACTTTCATCTGCAGCCGTCAGTCGTGGACGTGTGGACGTCACGGTTCCCCCAAAGACCACTGAACTCAGGCCGTCCCGACACATACCCTCGGTCGCTCTTTGGGCCGTGGATCGTTGCTCAGGTGGTGATCCGATACGATTCACGAATCGAACCACAATTCTTACTTTTTATATTATGTTTATTGCTATGTGAATATTTACTAGATGGAGGAAAATTGAAGTGATTTGTATTAAATCACCAACATTTATACCTTTATGTAGAACAGTAGATCAGAATCAACAAAACTGATTTAAAAAAACCTAAAAAGATTCAAATAGAAAGAAATGTTGTTTGTCATTTTAAACTTTTTTTTGTCAGATTTCAGGTTAAGTTCAGCAGTAACATAAACGACATAAAAAGGATAAAAATCTCTACTGTTTCGTATCATTTAACAACAAAAGCTGAAAATGTTCCTCACAGTTTTTCATCCTCAAAGTTCGTCAATATTTTTCGGTGCAGAGCCCGTTTGAAAGGAGTAGTTTTTTTACGCAGCAGAATCATCTGATTCACGTTGTTTACATCCTCCTTTCAGCAGCGTGAGGCTGCGTTTCTTCAGAATAAGATGGAGTTTTGTTAATTGCATCAACTGTTGAAGAGTTATCATAACCAAAAGAATGTAAACACTGGAGCTAAAGCTCTGATGTTAAAGTTAATTATATTTTTCAGAAGTTATGTCAGTGAACAGAACTTCAGTCTCGGTTTTTGAATGGAAAAAAACTCTCTCTAGTTTTACTTTGAAAACCGGAAGCTTCTCCGCAACGAAGATGTGTTTATTTCCGGTGGCTACCGCGGCTCTTTCGGCCTTGTTTTATTTCGTAAACTAAAAATAATAAATTAATCTGCATTCAGAGGAAAAATACATTGTTCCCAGATAATATTTCATATCAGATAGATCGTATTTTACTACAATTTACTATATTTTTAAAGATCAAGAATCAGCGATCGATCGTGGACATCACGAATATTCGTACTCGAATTTTCGGGAGCAGATCGCAAATACCCGAGCACCCGGATACTCGTTACAGCCCGAGCTGCTGTTATCTAATATCTTCAGGCTTCAGATCAGAACGTAAGCAAGTACACCTCAGTAAACGTAAGTAAACATGAATAAAGGTGAGCGCAGGTGTGTTTTCCAGTTCCCTGGAGGCTCGTACGTAAAGTATTTGTAAGGATGACAGAAGTTGTCCCGTCATGATGTACAGGTGATGTTGTCGTTGGTGAGGTGTGAGTACTGGCTCCATACCGACCGTACACAGAGGTCACCTGCGTGTCCCGTTCAGGTTGACCTTTCCTTCGTATCCTCCTGTAAGGACGGTTGGGTCTACGACTGGATGGCAGCACTTCCTGCGTGGAGCAGCTGTCGGGTCTGGACCTTAACCTTTGGTTCTGAGGCTGGAGAGGTGACCCCCCCCCAGACAGCGGGGAGCCCTCGTGGAATCTCCCTCTTCCAGAATGTGGATCCGTTTGCCTCTTCTGCTGTGACCATGATGCTAAAATAAGCTGCCAGGTTTTTTCTAGAGCTGCTCTGGAAGCTCCTCCAGGAAAGCTGTAAATTCCCGCCCTTTGTCCTGCAGGACGCGCACGTGAACCCACCGATGTACACGTGACTCGTGACGAGTCCGAGTCCCGCAGGGCTGAAGATGCTGAAGAAGTGAACTGCAGAGACGGTTTCTTTTCTGTGCCTGAATAATTAAAGACGTCCTCAAAGCTGAGGCTGTGTCTGAGGGACAGAGGCCTAATGTGGCGGCTAATTATTAATGTAATGACACGCTTTGTGTTTGATGTGAAAGACTAAACACCTCGCCGTCCTTTCATTCCGCGTTTGGCGGATGAGACTTTCCCCTCTTAAGATCCTGCGGCGTTTGAGCCTGACAGTCGGCGTGACTGCGGCGGTCCCGGCGGTCCGACCGCGCTTTGATATTAACGCTGAAGGCAAAAACACAAGTCAGACATTTTCAAGAGACGTTTTCCTGCTTTCACTGATTTCCCTAAATGCAGAGAAATGCTGGTGGATGGACGGACCTCAGAGTTGACAGCATCACTGGAACAGACTGGATGTAAAACACACATCTTAACCATCATTAACCAGCTGAAACGTGGAGGAGTTTAAGACATATACTAACTAAAATAACGATCAATAAGAGAATCAGCTGCTCATCAATAGGATGCATCACTGCCACCTCTCTGATCTGCTCAAACGGTTTCATTAGCATCGTTTTACCTTCGTTACCAGTACTCACACCCCCCCCGGGCTGCTCCTCATTGTCTTTTTCTGCCCCCCGCCATGACTGGAATGAGCTGCAGAAAACCCTGAAGTTTGGAACGTTGGTCTCATTATCTTCATCTACGAGATCTTTAACAGTGATGGAAGCAGATGTTTTTAACTTTCTGTTTTTAAGGGATTCTTTTTGTTCTAGTCATTAACTTGGTGCCTTCTGTAGACTTTTTATCTCAAATATTTAAATGATTGATGAGAGAAGATGTCACGTTTTCATCTGGATAGAACTTGATGCACGCTCAGAGAAATACTGCTCTACCTGTATAAATAAAGATTCAACAATAATTAATAGCAAAGTCAGTCAAACCACGATTCCATTCACAGTTTTAAAGTCATGATTTAGATTTTTTTTCAACACAAAGAATTAAAAGTATTTTAAAGTTTTCTTTTAACCCTTTACATCAGGGGTTTTCAACTCCAGGCCTCGAGGGCCGCATTCCTGCAGGTTTTCCAACATACCCGGATCTGGCATGCTCCAATTGGTTGGACACACCTGAACCAGGTAATCAGTCATGAGTAGAGTTTGGATATCTGGAAATTATGCAGACACTGCGGCCCTCGAGGCCTGGAGTTGAATACCCCTGCCTTACATCAAACTGTCGGTACGACACAAATGAACAGTTATAAATGCTGAGATGATCACAAACCCTTTGGTTCATGTTGTGCTCCGTGTGACGGACCACTCTACACCCGGTCAGCGCAACCTACCCCGCCACCGAACGCGCACTCACCCGCGCTCACTCACCCGCACGCGCTCAGCGCAAATGACCGCTCACGCGCAGCTTGCAGAGAAAAACAGACGGAGAGCTAAAGAGAGGAAGAAGTCAGCTGGGAAACGGTCCTGAAGCTGCGTCGTCACCGCGACCGATGTGACGGTAGATCGCTCAAAAGTTTCCATGAAAATGTGATGTTTCAGAGTGAGGAACGAATCTCAGCTTCGCTTGAATTTGTGTAAATAGTTACGATCGTGACTGACTTATGTGAAACTTTTAATTTGAAGGAGCTGCGAAAATTCTGTGACGCACTCACAGCGAGCCTGCTTGGAGAAACGTCATCAGCTCCGCATTTCTACATTCAGGATGAGACAAACTGATCTTTACAGTTTCTGCATCGATAAACATGTTGAGTTTGAACGTTTTTTCACTAGTTAAATAAATAAAATCTGCAGCTTCTTTCCTTCATTTGTTTCTGGCATCAAAACTTCAATCAAATGAGGTCGGCATCTGAAACATGACGGAAACATGACTGAAACATAACGGAAACATGACTGAAACATAACGGAAACATGACTGAAACATGACTGAAACATGACTGAAACATGACGGAAACATGGACGGGAAACAATGAATGAAACATGACTGAATGACAAACATGAAACATGAAACTGAAACATGACTGAAACATGACTGAAACATGACTGAAACATGACTTGAAACATGACGGAAACATAACGGAAACATGACGGAAACATGACTGAAACATGACTGAAACATGACTGAAACATAACGGAAACATGACTGAAACATGACTGAAACATGACTGATGGAAACATGACGGAAACATGACGGAAACATGACGGAAGCATGACTGAAACATGACTGAAACATGACTGAAACATGACTGTTGCTATGGTACCAGAGTCTTCTGAGTACTTCCTGTGACATCACTACTCACTAGCGGTGTACCGGATCACTTGGCGTGGAGAAGCGTGCATGGCGGTGCCTTACCTGCACATGTAACACAGATAATATTTATTGAATTATTTGAATGGTCCACAGTTAGTTTCATTACTACAATTAATACCAAAACATGATGAAAGTTCAGTTTGAACTTGTTCAAATGTTTTTACATTTGTGTTTACGTTCAGACGTGTGAGTGTGTATTTATACTCTGAAGGATTTTCTAAACGTTTTCTCATTTATATGTTTTCAGGCTTTTCAATAAAGTCATTTTAGGCTTTTATCTTCTCGGTTTTTTAACTTTCTACTGATCTGTGACCCGTTACCCCCCCGCTCCTGACTCTGATTAGCATAACTGCGCTCGTGTGTCAAAGTCAATGGCGGGCGTGGCGTTAGAAAGCTCCGTAGGTTGGAGACGTTTAGATAAATCGGCGCTGTATTTCAACAGTCACAGTCGTGAGGAACCGACCAATCGTGGCAGCCCCACTACAAAGACGGCTCTTTTGGAGGTAATTTGTTGGTATTTACTCGGCTCTGCAGCCTGTTTCTTCTCTCAGGAGCGGTTGTTTCTTCCCGCCTGTTCCTGCGACAGCTCTTCGCTTCGCCACACAACTTCTTCATTAAAAACTCTCAAGAAGGGAAAATGGCGTCCAGATCTTTGGCCTTTAGAAGAGGAGCTCCCTTCAGATCTCTGTCAGCAGCAGCTTTAACCCCCCCCCCCGTGAACCCTCATCTGATGCTACAGAAGTCCCACAGAAAAGCAGCAGAGGGGGGGGGCAGAGAGCAGCTGCATAGGAACAAAGCGGAGCGTCTTTTTTCACCCTCATTTATTTCTCTTAAATTTATGAGGCAGTGATGCTATTATGGGAGGTTTGATGTTGAATATTTCATTTCCTTAATTATTTTGGGATAGCTTTCTAGTCATTTCAAGTCCATTTGTAACTTCCTGCTATGAATGGCTAATGAGCAGCAGAGCACTCAGGTTTCCTGGAAGCTCCGCTCACTTTTCGGTTACCGTCCGCTTCGCCTCCAGATTAAACTTTGATCACGGAGGAATTGATCATTGGCCGGTTCTGATCGCCGCCGCAGTCACGTTTGCTCCGGCGGGGGCTGGGGGGGGCGGTGCTGCGATTGTTTTGGTCACCAGAAGGTCTTATCTGTGGCTGTCAGTCACGGCGGCGTGGAAGAAAGCGACCCCGCAAATGCAAGCTGGCAGAAGTGATGGATTACTCTTTCATTTGACAGGCTTTTCATCTGAGTTTGTGGGGGGGGGCTCATGCATGGACGTCCTTGAATGAATCTTTGTTTATGCGTCACACAGCTTTAGCTTTTCGGAGTAACTTTGGATTGAGAGAAAGTGTCATGTTGTTTGTGTCTGCGCCGTGGTGGAACATCAGAAAGTGTTGTAGTCTCACCTGCATCAGACGCTTCATTGTGACGCTTTGATTCGGATCCTGACACTTTCTTCTTCTGTTCAATTATTTATTTGCATATCTTGAAGCTGCGAGCACTCAGCTCATTATAACTTATTCATGTCGACTCTCAGCTGATCTGCTGCAGACGTGAACGTCTCTGTTTCTGTTTGAGGAGGATTTAGGATCAAAGTTCGTCTGATTTTACAATAGATGATTCTTTTAGAGCTGAAAGGAAATCATCAAAACTCTGGAGGAGAAAACGTCCCAGAAGTTCTGGTTCTGGAGATGAACGAGAACGGGTCGCCTGCAGTGTGGTGGCTAAAGACTGGTGTGTGCAGGTGGGGGGGCGGTGAGGTAAATTATATGTAACGTGACGAGGTTTGTTCCCCCTGGGGGAGGGGTGAGCTGCAGACACAGTTGCGCTCGGGAAGCATTTAGGGGTTTAACCCCCCCGATCCTTAATGCCAAGTGGGGGGGAACTTTTAGAGTTCCTGACTCGGCCGGGATTTGAACTCCTGACCTGCTAATCTCAGGGCGGACACTCTACCACGAGGCCTCTGAGCCGGTGGTAGATCTCTTCAGTTTCACCTCCTGAAACGTCCGTGAAGAAGCAGGAGCAGCTCATCAGCTGGTTGTAGAAGCAGAGTCATTTCCAGAAATCTGGAGTCAGGCTAATGTTTAGCAACATGCTAACATTTCTGGATAATTTTTTATCGACTGTTTTTCATTAGGCTAATTTAGAGTTTAGCTTGTATTTTAGCAACAGGCTAACGTTCTTGGCTAATTTAGTTGTTTATTGTTGAGTTTAGCTCATATTTAAGCAACAGTTTCAATAGTTATAGTTAATCAATAGTTTTATCTAAATTTGCATGAACGGCTAAATTCTGAATGGATCTGATCCAGGCTCTGATGAATCCAATCATTTCTGGAAACGATACGCAGCGGTAGACGCAGCTGCTCCCGCTCCACCACAGCGCCGCTGCAGCTCTTCGGTTGTTCTGTTCGTCTGAACCTCCTGCAGGACGATCACACTCACCTGCAGCGAGTGGTGCTCAGGTGAGGGGGTGAGGGGGGGTGACGTCCCCTAAAGACCCGCCTCCACGTGCACGTCAGCGATCGTTTCAGATGAGGTCACCGCGGCGCATTGTCTCCCCCCCCAGCCTCGTCTCTGCTTACGGAGAATGCGGGCAGCAGTGTCACCGGAGAGGTTCGGGGCGCCCCCGCCCCCTCGGTGAGGGCGGGGGGGGCCGGCGCTGCAAAGTGCTTCAGTGTTTCTTCATTTCCTCCTGTTAATTGGGCTATCTAAATGCATTCTGGCTCTGTCAATCCCCGCCGGGACGCCAGATAAAAATGATTTGTCTCTTGCATTCTCCGGCATGCCCCGTCCCCCCAGACCCCCCCACGCCAGCTTCAGAATGTAATTGAGTGTGTTCAGCCTCTCTGATTCTCAACAAGTAGAGAGGGAGAGGTGGGGTTGCCTGTGTTTGGAGGGGGGGCTCAGGTTCACACGCCCGCCCCCCACCCCCCCACCCCCCAGCGTGGACACATCCAGCCCCTTTACAGCCACATAAACATGCCAGCTCCTCTGAAGGTCGGCGCCGTTAAAGCATCATCTTATCTGTGTTTTCATGTGGGCTTTTTCTGCTGTCCTTGTGTTTTTCACGCCTCCTGTCGCTGCAGCCTCGCCTGCCCCCCCAGCGCTGGAACCCCCCCCCCCCAGCGCTGGAACCCCCTTATCTGCAGACAGTCCTGAGAAGAAATACGGCGGCCAAACGTGTGTCCTTGGTCCATTTCACCAGAAACACGGCGGCTCGGAAAGTCATTTTCACCTGATCTGAGTCTGTGGTGGAAGATGGTTCTGGTTCTGTAGGCAGTTCTGAAGGTGGTTATGGAAATGGTTCTGAAGATGAAGAAGGTTCTGATGATGAAGAAGGTTCTGAAGATGAAGATGGTTCTGGTTCTGTAGGCAGTTCTGAAGGTGGTTATGGAAATGGCTCTGAAGATGAAGAGGGTTCTGAAGATGAAGAAGGTTCTGTAGATGGTTCTGGTTCTGTAGGCAGTTCTGAAGGTGGTTATGGAAATGGTTCTGAAAATGAAGAGGGTTCTGAAGATGAAGAAGGTTCTGTAGATGGTTCTGGTTCTGTAGGCAGTTCTGAAGGTGGTTATGGAAATGGTTCTGAAGATGAAGAAGGTTCTGACTGATGAAGAAGGTTCTGATGATGAAGATGGTTCTGGTTCTGTAGGCAGTTCTGAAGGTGGTTATGGAAATGGTTCTGAAGATGAAGAAGGTTCTGACTGATGAAGAAGGTTCTGATGATGAAGAGGGTTCTGATGATGAAGATGGTTCTGTAGGCAGTTCTGAAGGTGGTTATGGAAATGGTTCTGAAGATGTAGATGGTTCTGATGATGTAGATGGTTCTGAAGATGAAGATGGTTCTGAAGATGAAGATGGTTCTGACTGATGATGAAGAAGGTTCTGAAGATGTAGATGGTTTCTGATGATGTAGATGGTTGAAGATGAAGATGGTTCTGAAGATGAAGATGGTTCTGATGATGAAGATGGTTCTGGTTCTGTAGGCAGTTCTGAAGGTGGTTATGGAAATGGTTCTGAAGATGAAGAAGGTTCTGACTGATGAAGATGGTTCTGATGATGAAGATGGTTCTGACTGATGATGAAGAAGGTTCTGAAGATGTAGATGGTTCTGATGATGTAGATGGTTCTGAAGATGAAGATGGTTCTGAAGATGAAGATGGTTCTGATGATGAAGATGGTTCTGGTTCTGTAGGCAGTTCTGAAGGTGGTTATGGAAATGGTTCTGAAGATGAAGATGATTCTGATGATGAAGAGGGTTCTGATGATGAAGAAGGTTCTGAAGATGAAGAGGGTTCTGGTTCCCTGCGGGCTAACGCCGCATGGATCTGGATCAGCAGCAGATCTGTGGTGGTGGGGGTGTAGCAGACAGCGGTAACGATGGCGCCCGGAGCTGATGTGACCCCCCAGCAGTGACCTGCTGAGTCTGTTCTGATGAGTTCACACAGGAACATCTTCCTGACGTCTCAGAACGTGTGGGGGGGTCTGTATGGGGGGGGGGGGGTCCTGAGGCTTCATGAGGCTTCATGAAGGACTCTTTGGAGGTAGAGGTTGAACTCCCTCCATAATCCATAACTACTAAGAAAATCTGCTTCAGATCTCCTCTAATTCTCTGATATGATCTCATTGATTCACAGTCAAACTTCAATCAATACGACGTTTATTTATGACTCCACTGTGTTCTGATGATGAAAATATGAACCGTTTATGTAAATAATACTGTTTAGCATATATTTCTGCATTGATGCACGCTAGTTTTTCACAAAGACTTCTGGGAAATTTCTAGTGCAGAATTAGTAGATTCAGACTGAGCTAGAAAATGGAGAATGTCCTGTACAGTGATGGGACAGTTGGACACAAATATTGCCCCCCCCATTGAACTGAACCTATAAACCTATTTCCTTTATTTTATCCCGTTCTGATCATTCCTCCTGTTCTCGTTTGTTTCTTGACCGTTTTTCCGTGTTCTCATGGAGCTGGACTCTTACAGATTGTTCCGTGATCGGATCTTTTTTGTCCTCATTTGGTTTTCCTGAACAGCTGATCCTGTGAAGCCCCCATGGAGGGGGGGTTCGGTCTGGTTCTGTGAAACACGAGGTCACACGTTGTATTACTCTCTCTTTGTGGGGGGGTCGGCGGTGCTGCTGATGCATGGAAACACGGCGGCGGTGAAGAAGAAACATCCTCGCCGGAGTTATGGGGATAAACGAGCAGAACCCCCCAAGGTCCGCGGCTCTGTGATCTATGGAGGCGCCGGCGTCTCGGATGGCGGCTCTCGGAGCGCCGGGAACGCCGCAGCGGTGACATCCCCTCTCGGTGCAATCTCTCGTCCTTGTAGGACGGCGGCACCAGAGGCTGACTTGGCGGTTCCTCTGAGCCCGCCGTAAATCCGACTGAACATTTCTGAACATCTGTTGTGGATGATTAGCTCCGTGGCTAGCAGAGTTTGGCCGGGGGGGGCGGGAAGACGAGCGTTTGTGTTTGTACTCGACGCCTTGAAGATTTAAGAACGGGGACTTTGCATATTTACCCTCTTGAAGAGAATTCTCCTGCTCCTCTGAACGTTGGACGTCCTGAACGGGGGGGGGTCTGTGCGCTCCAAGGTCAACCTGGGTGTGACCTCTCTGCGTTGGTGGATTTCAGGGAGCAGCAGGCGCTCCTGCAGGTTTATGATTAACCTGTGGAGCCCCCCCCCCCCTCCAGAAGGTGGACAATAGATAAGACATAATGGCGTCTGGAGCCGCAGTCACATGTTCCTCCAGGCGTGTTTCCTGCTCTCAGCACGCAGGTACAACGCCGCCATTGGTCAGCTCTCTGAAAGGTAAGACCCCGCGGCCCTCCCTCCCTCCCTCCCTCCCTCCCTCGCTCCCTCCTCCCTGTGAAACCCGATACCTGTGACATCACAGTGGGCCGGGCTTTCCCAGGCGTCCCTGAGCGAGCCTTCAGTGTGTGAAGGAGCCCGGCTCTGAAGGATCTCTCCCGACCACAGCTGGAAAACCGGATCAGGACGGCGGTTTAATGCCACGCCGCCAGCGGAATAAGTGAGGGGGGAGCGGGCCGTCTCTCAGGGATAATCTGTGTGGATACGGCTGGATTTCCTCTCAGGGATTTGGATCTTCTGTCTTTCTGGAATAAGTGCCTCAATGATAACGGAATGAATGGGATTTCCTCCTGAGTGGAGCGCGGCTCGTTCATGGGTGAGTCGGCGTCGTGGAGGGGGGGGCCAGGTGTGTTTGTGGGACGGTGGCTGACCTCTGTAACTCCTCTCAGACTTTGGGGTTTTGGCGAGCGGGTTCTGGTAACTTTCGGAAGGCGTTTCCCAGAGGGATCGGCTACTTTCTTTCTCCTTCTGCGTCGACTTCACTTTTGTCCTTGCCCACTCTTGCTTGTGAAGCCAAAACAATAGTTTAACCTCGCCTGAGCTCGGCTCTATTGGCTGGCTCTCTGGCACGCTGCCCTGTCTAGTGTGAGTCCCCCCCCCCCACCCCACCCCCCACATTCACAGTGTTGAATAGAGGGCCCATAGAATGTCCCCTAGCTACGGCTGCTAAGGTAAGGCCCCATGCTGCTCCCCTGCATTAGGCCCACACTCAGGCCAAACAACCTGTTTTTCCAGTTGTCCTTATCTCCCGGGGCAATCTGGAGGGTAAAATTTCAACTGCAAGAATTTTTTTTTTCTGTGGGGGGGTCACAGACAGGCTTTAAAATCCGCTGTAATTGAAGAGAAGTCCTGAAAGTCATAAATCACGCGTGTTTTCTCACGTTCGGGCCGCCGTCTCTCTTTCTGAGCATAATTTACTGCTTAGTCCTGAAGACGCTTCAGTTTTGACCCAGATTACCCAGAACCTGGGCCGGGCCGGGCCGGGCCGGGCTCTGGCTCAGAGTTCTGCTGTCGTCGGGTTAGTCACAGATTGTGTTGCAACAAGCTGCTGTTGCTCAACACAAAGAATCAAAGCCTGTGAGAAGATCTGTGTCAGAGAACGCCGTCAGAGCCTCGTGTTGCTGACCCCCCCACGTAAAGCTCTGTTTAACTGCTATTGTCGAGGATTCCAGCAGAACCCCCCCAAAAGAAGCAGAAGAAACCTAAGATCTTCCAATGTTCGCTCAGCTGCTCGGCAGCGTAAACAAAGACAAACAAACCAAGCCCCTCCCAGTCTGCCCCCGATGACCTGCGGGCCGTCCGTTCACCTCTGCAGGCTCCGCCTCCCCGCTGCGGCCCTCCTGACCCGGCGTGGTTCTGCTGAGAGCCTCTGCTCCACTCACTCATCATATGGATTTTTCCGTAGAACCTGTCCTTGTTGAGTGTGGCGGCGTGTTACGGCCCGTTGGCGCCGGTGGATCTGCTTACAGCCACCGATCAGCGCCGTTTGTCCGTGACGCGGCCCGTAAACAAAAGAACCAAACGCTTTCAGATCAAAGCCGTGATGGAGACTCCGAATCCGAGGGCGGCGTTCGGTGGCGCCGCTGGCTCGTGGATGGAGACAAGGTCGTTGTGGCTGATTTATGATGACAGCCCCTAATTGTCAGTCGTGTGTTGTCGGGTAAATAAGATGTTCACACAGCTATGCGTTTTATGAGCGTGCCAGAAACATCCTGCATAATGTGTGATGTCAATCAGCGGCCGCGGCGCTGCTGACGCCGGCTCTCTGCCTTCAGTTGTGACTCCTCTGTCGCCGAGGAGGAGTTCAGGAGGACTCGTCGTTCTGCAGACAGGAGGAGTTCAGGAGGAGCAGATCTCTTCTGTGGTTGTCTCATGGAAATGTAGAAAGCTGAAACTCCATTTGGACGAGAGCTGACATGACTGTCCACTATTTAAAGAATCAACTAACTAGATAGTTGATTATTCTCAGAGATCCATGAACGTTCTGAAGACCTTTTCCAGGGAAGCTGTCAGTCAGAAACTCATGAACTGCAGTAAGAACTGCCACGATTGGTCGATTAATCACAACTATTAAAATAGTCGAGGACTAATTTCATAGTGGATTAATGCGGCGCGTGTCATCGTCTTTAACACCCATGTGCTAATCCGGGTCAGTCGTGATGTCACAGGAAGTTCCAGGAAGACTCTGGTACCATATCAACACGCTAACGGAGATCATAGGTGGGAAACATGACAAAGAAAAGACTAAAGTGTTCCCAACGGCGATGCATGAACACCTGAAGAAGAAGCACTTTGTGACTGAGTATGAAAACGCTAGCTAACCTAAGAGAAGCTAATGTTAGCTCAAACTTCTTAGCTAAATGTTTTCTGTGCATCCCTGCAGCTTCTACCCCATCGGAGCAAAAGTTCTCTTTATATTGGAAACACTAAAAGTTTAAAGCTAATGATGGATAAGATGTGTGTTTTACATCCAGTTTACCCATGATCCAATGAGTCGACTGATAAAATTCAGTTCAATTTTATGTATACAGTCCAATATTATAAAACAATTACCTCAGTCATAAAATATCAACATTAGTTAACTGCTAAACTAAACAGACTAAACAAAAATTAGCCCTGTCCTTAGTCCCTCCTTACCAGTAAGAATAAAACTCCAAAAAAAAAAATGATTCTGGAAAAAAGAAGAAACCTCAGAAATGTCCAGATCCAGAAGAGAGATCTTCTCCCAGGACGGACAGGAGATTTACCAGAACTGCTAAAGACGAATTAGCTTATCTAATGCTAAAACTACGTATTTGAGCCAGATAGGACGGGGGGACAGGCGGGGGTGAGGTCCACAGCCAAGATGAGCCAGAGGCGTGGTCCACAGCCAAAACGAGCCAGAGGCGTGGTCCACGACCAAAACGAGCCAGAGGCGTGGTCCACGACCAAAACGAGCCAGAGGCGAGGTCCACGGCCAAAACGAGCCAGAGGCGTGGTCCACGACCAAAACGAGCCAGAGGCGTGGTCCACGGCCAAGACGAGCCAGACGCGTGGTCCACGGCCAAAAGGAGCCAGAGGCGAGGTCCACGGTCAAAACGAGCCAGAGGTGTGGTCCACGGCCAAAACGAGCCAGAGGCGTGGTCCACGGCCAAAAGGAACCAGAGGCGTGGTCCACGGCCAAAACGAGCCAGAGGCGTGGTCCACGGCCAAAACGAGCCAGAGGCGTGGTCCACGGCCAAAACGAGCCAGAGGCGTGGTCCAAGGCCAAAACGAGCCAGAGGCGTGGTCCACAGCCAAGAGAAGCCAGAGGCGAGGTCCACAGCCAAGAGGAGCCAGACGCGTGGTCCACAGCCAAGAGAAGCCAGAGGCGAGGTCCACGGCCAAGACGAGCCAGAGGTGTGGTCCACAGCCAAGACGAGCCAGAGGCGTGGTCCACGGCCAAGAGGAGCCAGAGGCGTGGTCCAAGGCCAAAACGAGCCAGAGGCGTGGTCCACGACCAAAACGAGCCAGAGGCGTGGTCCACGACCAAAACGAGCCAGAGGCGTGGTCCAAGGCCAAAACGAGCCAGAGGCGTGGTCCACGGCCAAGAGGAGCCAGAGGCGTGGTCCACGGCCAAAACGAGCCAGAGGCGTAGTCCACGGCCAAGAGGAGCCAGAGGCGTGGTCCAAGGCCAAAACGAGCCAGAGGCGTAGTCCACGGCCAAAACGAGCCAGAGGCGTGGTCCAAGGCCAAAACGAGCCAGAGGCGTGGTCCAAGGCCAAAACGAGCCAGAGGCGTAGTCCACGGCCAAAACGAGCCAGAGGCGTGGTCCAAGGCCAAGAGGAGCCAGAGGCGTGGTCCAAGGCCAAAACGAGCCAGAGGCGTAGTCCACGGCCAAGAGGAGCCAGAGGCGTGGTCCACGGCCAAAACGAGCCAGAGGCGTGGTCCACGGCCAAGACAAGCCAGAGGCGAGGTCCACGGCCAAGACGAGCCAGAGATGAGGTCCACGACCGAGACGAGCCAGAGGCGTGGTCCACGACCGAGACGAGCCAGAGGCGTGGTCCACCGCCAAGACGAGCCAGAGGCGTGGTCCACGACCAAGACGAGCCAGACGTGAGGTCCACGGCCAAGACGGGCCAGAGGTGTGGTCCACGGCCAAGACGGGCCAGAGGTGTGGTCCACGGCCAAGACGAGCCAGAGGCGTGGTCCACAGCCGAGATGAGCCAGAGGCGAGGTCCACGGCCAAGAATAGGAGCACAGACGATCCACTTTGAATCTGAAATCCGGAACAACACCTGAATCACACTGCACCAAACAGAAGCACAGAGAAATAAATATAATCAATAATAAAGATTAAACTTAATAATTAACACCTGAGGCGTCGCCGGTGACGCTTACACACCAAATTATTAATGTACGGCCATTGTTTAACCTTTAACATGATAATTCTAAAGGAAAATTTAGAATCTGCTGCAATCAGTAAATCAAAGAACATCAACACTTAAATCCACGCCTTTTCCACCGCCGTTTCATGGCTTGTGAGTCTCCACACCCCCCGTGGTCGGTCATGAGGGGTCCGTTCGGCGCCCCCAGCCTCACACCTTCCCTCCAAACCGTAATGGCGTTCTTTACAGCCACGGGTTCTCAGCGAGAACACAAATCCGCTTTGTCAGTGAGGACATTTCCCTCCTCGCGAACTCATTTCAATTCCACATCATCCCATTACGCCTCCACATTGATTGAAGCTGCCTCCATTTCCAGAGGCGGCAGACTCTTTTCTCCTGCTATTCATGGAAGAAAAGGCCAAAGCTCATGAATGCATGTGTGATACGTGCAGGCAGGAGATGACATCACTGCTGGTGCTGCTGCATGGCGTCCACAGAGAGGAGATAAATGTGATCAAACCCAAGTTTGGTGGGATTTGTTTCTTTAAGTCTCATCAAGTGTCTTGTTTATCCGCCGGCTGCTACCAGCGACCTTGTTTGCTCACTTTTTCAATTTCTTCAAATGCCACGCTTAAACCTGACATTCTGCTTCATTACTGTGCAGCCCTCCTGCCCCGTCCTTTATCAGCCCACTCATGTCACTTCTAATGGAATAATAAACCTTCACAGTCTTGGCTAGTCATGCTCCCATGCCGTCATAGCGGCGTCTGAGTGTGCCGCTGCCGGCTGTAAGGAGGTGTGCGTTCGGCGGCGGAACCTCTGCTCCGCCGCCGCAGCATCAGAGGTCAGCGGCTGGTTTTGGGGAGGATGGATGGAGATTCATTTGGTTTCATTATAACTCTTGACTTATTTATAGTCCGGCGATGCGGCACCCCCTGGCCCCCCGTGGCCCCCGAGGATGCTGGGGGCTGCGGCGGTGATGAAACACTCTGCGCCCGGGGAGGACAACACTGCTTGTTTAAGGGGGGGCAGAGAGGTGACGGTACAAGCAGCAGGAAAATGTAATTTCAGCATCCTGGCCTGATGTTCAGAAATGTTCGGGGGGGGGGGCTGCAGCATCGCTGCTCCTCGTATCCAAACATGAGCTGCAGCTTCCAGCTCCAGAAAGGAGAGAAAAAAACCTCCCGGGCTTAAAAAAAAAGACTTGTGTTTAAGTTGAGCAGAAGTTAGATGGCCAGCCCCAATCCCAAACCTTTATCTGGTCCCGCCCCCCCACAGCCTCAGAGATTACAGAGCCGGGGAGCAGGGATGCTGTCTGCCTGGTAATGTGATGGCTAATCCCCGGCCTCTTCTGTACAAATCTCCTCCCTGATAAAGGGTTTCTCCTGCATTAGTAAACATGGCAGTCTCTGCCGCGGCGGTTGACAGTAAGGGGGGTGGGGGGGGGTATCCAGACTCTTAAGTGAAGCCCCTCTGCTGGGCATATGTGAGATTTCATTAAGGTGTCACAGTCTGCTGAGGAAACCCAGCCAGCGAAGCCAAGCGGGGAGAAAATGTGGGTTTGTCCACAGTTTCCGGGGTGCCCATATTAACTTAAATGGGAATTCATTTGGGTTAGCATGCTGCGCTAGCCAGCTGCTGGGGGGTCAGGGTAGAGAAACTGTAGCATGCTAGCGAGCTCCACTCTAGAATGCTAGCAAGCTCCTCTCTAGCATCCTTGAAAGTTCCACTGTAGCGCGCTAGCGAGCTCTTCTGTAGTGTGCTATCAAACTCCACTGTAGCGCGCTAGCGAGCTCCTCTACAGGGAGCTATTGAGCTCTGCTGTAGCCAGATCAGGCATGCTAGCATGCTCCACTGTATTGAGCTAACATGCTTCGCTGTACCAAGCTAGCAATATATTGAGCTAGCGAGCTCCGCTGGCTAGCATAGCGAGCCTTTCCACTGAGTGTCCACTGCAGACCAACCCATCGGGGCCACATTTTCTGCCCACTTTTAGACCACACGGGTCCAGTGGGCCCTGCTGGCCGGGGCGAGCGGCTGTCGGGCGCCGCAGGTCTCATGTTGCCTCCGAGTCTCTGGGGTTTATTGGTTAAGTGGTTTGATGGCGTTCCTGTGAGCTGGAGGGACATTCCTCGTTATTCTATATTTGTTTAGAAGGTCACATGATCACAACCCAACCAGACGCTCACTTCCTGCGTTCTGGCTCCACGACAGATGAAGAGCGCCATTTGTCACGAGGTGATCCGCTCGCTCGCCGCCTTTGCTGGTGTTTTTGTCAGACGCTGCAGAGACGGCGTCCTCGGCCTGCGGAGGGACGTTACCTTGATGACTGCCCCCCCCGGCTCTGATGGCGTTTCATTTGTTGACCTGACAGAGGCACTTTAGGCGTCAGCGTGGGAGCGCGGCGCTGAGCGACAGGCCTTGTCCCCGCACGTCTTCCTGGATGCGGAGCCGCACGCCGTTCAGGCTCGTGGTTGTCAGAAAGCCAAATGGCACGTCAGGAGAAATTTAGGGAGATATCTGCTTTCAGCAGCTTGCAGAGCAGTCAAACATCACGGCTTCATACAAGCTGCAGCTTCTCAGGATGCGGCTCATTTAGAGTTTTTCTGTCGATAAATCTATGAATTCTGGCTGGATTGATCCGAGTTTGGGGCTGTTCTCATGTTGAGGAGGTCTTCACATGAAAGCTCTCACGTGTTTGATGTGAACCTGCAGAGCGGCGGTGACTGATCATCTGGACGCCGTCTGCGCTGAAACTCCCTCACATCTCTGCAGTAGAAGTCTGGCTGCAGGAGCGAGCTGAAAGAAGGCTGGAGGGAGGGGCTAAAAATAGTGACGGGCTTCCCTTCCAGACACTTGAAATGTATTTAAGGCAGCAAACCCTGCAGAGTAGAGTTTCTCAGGCCGCGCTCAGGTTGCATCGGCTCTGCAGGCGTGGCATGGCTGCAGGTTGATCATGTGACTGTAGGTTGATCCCGGCTGCAGGTTGATCCCGGCTGCAGGTTGATCCCAGCTCCGGTTGATCCCGGCTGCGGGTTGATCCCGGCTGCGGGTTGATCCCAGCTGCGGGTTGATCCCAGCTGCAGGTTGATCCCGGCTGCAGGTTGATCATGTGACTGCAGGTTGATCATGTGACTGCAGGTTGATCCCGGCTGCAGGTTGATCCCGGCTGCGGGTTGATCATGTGATTGGGGTTGATCCCGGCTGCGGGTTGATCCCGGCTGTGGGTTGATCATGTGATTGGGGTTGATCCCGGCTGCGGGTTGATCCCGGCTGCGGGTTGATCTTGCGGCTCGTCTGAATCTCGTCCATCAGGTTGATGGAGTGGATTTCTGGGTTTCTTTCATTCGGGGAGCCTGAAGAGGAGCGGGCAGCAGAGGTTGCTCCCAGAGAGACTCTGGGTGAAGATGAGGACGCCGGTGAAGGGGGGGTCAGGGTGTCGGGGCTCGGCCCGTCAGGATAATGGACCTTTGCGGTCAGCTTGCATTGGCCTGCTGTTCTCGGCTCCTGCTGTCCGTCACGCCGCCTCGCACAGATGGAGGAGGAAGTAGAATCCTCCTGCAGACGTGAGGCGCAGCATCCAGATACTCTCATTACCTGAGAGGGGGCCGGAGGTGAGGAGTGGAGGGGAGCTGGTCTGACTCCACATTTCCAAATAACCTCCAGAGACATCCCAGTAACATCCTGATCAATTCCTGTTTGTTTTGCCTGGAGGGGAGGAACCACAGCCAGCATTCAGCAGAGTCAGGTCTGCAGCTCACCATCATCATCATCATCATCAATACAAACATCTGATGGTCCCTGAAACTCTAGTAGAGCTGAGAAACTGTGGAGTCTGAATGTGGGGTGGGGGTGGGGGTGGGGGGCTGAACGGGTGAATGTTTGTGTGATGTTCTGGTACCTGGAAGGCCCGGTTCTGCGGTTCCGATCATCCAGTCCCAGAGCGTGCACGCACAGCCGCACACACCCGCCACTCAAAGCAACACGCCGCGTTTCATGGCAACCATCTTAATCTCCATGTTTTAATGCTGGTTCTTCTCATTATAGGAGGCGATAACAGCAGACCAGCTTTAGAGTGAATCTGGTTTTTAAAGAGACACTCAGAATTTCTCCTGTTAACTAATTTGATCCAAACTGAAAATCCCAACTTTTTCCCATTCGTCAAATCTTCTCTCCCCCCTCTCATGTGGTCCGGCCCCCTGAGAGCGGTGGGGATGTACGGTTCCATCTGCTCCGGCAGACGGGTTCAGACCGGCCGAGAGACAGAGAGGAGGTATGATCAAGGAGAGAGCGAGGAGGAAGCAGGGGGATAGAGGGAAATGCAGACTGACAGAATGACAGAAGGGCTTATTAGAATCTGCCTCCTTCCACTAGTTAGGCTGGGACTGAGGGGGTAGCGGGGTGGAATGGGGGGGTGGGACAGCAGTTAGATTAGAGCCTCAGGGAGCTTCTTTATTTTTCCACATTTGCAAAGCAACCAAAGCTCGTCGGACAAGTTTGGTTTCAGTGCAGAACACGACTTGGTTCTGCGAGCAGAACGTCAGTCAGAACAGAACCTGTTGTTTCCAGGGTTCTGTGGAATCTGGGTCTTCTTTATGATGCAGTCGTTCCTCTTCACTATCAGGTGGTTCCTCGTCACGGTGCATTTCTTCCTCTTCCTGAACAGATCTCACAACACAATACAAATCACGATACACATCTCACGATACATATCACAATACAAATTTCACGATGCGATACATATCACGGTACACATCTTAAGTTTCAATACATATCACACCTCGCGATACAAAAACATCTCAATACACATCTCACAATGTGAAACATATCACGATACACATCTCATGATACGATACATATCATGTTATGCATCTCATGATACACATCTTGCAATACGATACATATCATGTTATGCATCTCATGATACACATCTTGCAATATGATACATATCACTATATATATTGCACGATCCATATCATGATACACATCTCACAATGTGAAACATATCACGATACACATCCCATCATACGATACATATCATGTTATGCATCTCATGATGCACATCTTGCAATACGATACATATCACTATACATTTTTCACTATGCGATACATATCACGATACACAGCTCACAATTCAAAACATATCTCAATACACATTTCATGACGTGAAATATATCACGATACACATCTCATGATACGATACTTATCATGATATAGATCTCACGATATGATACATAGCAGCTTCTTTCCTTCATTAGTTTCTGGCATTGAAACCAGACTTAAAACAGGTCAGCATCTGAAACAAAGGAACTATTTTTTACTAAATATAACTGACTGACAGTCTCACTGACTCAAATAGAACTAAAGTGCATTTAGTGGTGCTGAACGATGTATCTACTCCACTCTGACTGTATAAAATCCAGACTGTCCGATGTTCCGGTAGCAGGAAAGTGATCATTTCTGCAGAGACATTTCACTCCGATGAGGTCGAGGTTGCAGGGATGAACATGAAACATTTAGCTGAGAAGTTAGCGCTAACGTTAGCTTAGCTTACCTAGACGATGATCATTCTTCAGCGTTTTCATACTCAGTCAAAGCGTGCTTCCTCTTCAAGTGATTATGCTTCACCGTAGGTCTGCTGTGGAACACAACTTCTTTAGCGTGTTGTTATGGTACCTGAGTCGTCATAGAACTTCCTGTGACATCACTACTGGTCGGACTAGCATTGCTGCGCCTCAAAGACTAGACAGACGCAGCATTAGAAAGAATGCACCGGAGTTTGGAGATAAAAAACGAGAATAAAAACGACTAATTGATATTAAATTAGTTGTTTACTTCTTATATAGTCGTCTTAATGGTGGCAGCTCCTCCTCCTGTCAGGGTTTTTATGCTTTCATCATAACTTTCATGAAAAAATTGTGATGTGAAAAGACCAAAAAAGAGCAGGAAACGATCAGCTCCTGCAGAAATCCCTGCAGCTCGCCGCATCCGGAGGCGTGCAGGTTCTGCATTCATACGCGGCCCAGCCTAAGGAGGCATTGTTGCAGACAATCGCCGCGTTGCCGCTCCGTCATTCAGTCTGAGGCCTTCTTTCTCACGCCGGCCTTGGGAGGGTCCGTGTCGGCCAAAGACCGTCACTCCCAGCTCTTTACAGTTACTAATCTGGCCTGACACCAAGCTGATTTACAATACCCCGACTCTCCGCAGCGACTGACTAGATGTAATCGATTAGGAACAGTAGGAACACCTGCTGAATAATGCCACGCCCCCTCCAGCCTTAAATCTCCGTCTTTGCTCCTCCGAGGAGGAAAAGAAACTTTTCTAACAGACAAGAAAACATCTTCACGTTATGTGAATTCTGACGATGTCTATGAGTCCATCTCTGGTTACAGACCCCCCCCCCCTAAATCTGTGGATTGGGGCTGAACAAATGCCTCTGTTCGGCAGACTATTGACCTTCCTGGCTGCCTGTTTGCTCTTCTTTCTGCTCGCATGCCTTCAGTCCGTTTGTCTTCTACTGGTGGAGACGGAGTGGTGGGTGGGGGCGGGGGCTCCGAGTGGTGTGACGGGGGGGTCCATGCCTTCTGTGCTGCCTGCATGGTCATTTTATGGCACCATCTGTCCACAAGCAAACCATCAAGCAGGAACATTTCTCGCCGTGAGTTTCTGTTTCCTGTACGATCGTCCAGGAAGAGGCGTGTTCTGTTTGGTCAACACTCGTCCTGTTTCTTACTCCGTGTTCTCCTGGCTGTAAATATAAAAACGCATCATGACAAATATGTTCTTTACTCGAATTTTCAACCAGAGAAATGTTTTTCCTGACAGATAAAAGTGTAAAGAAACGGGGTTTATGATGTCACTTCCTTTAAAGATTCTGAGGATTTCTTTGTTCAAATTGTTGTGAAGCTTGAAAGAGATTGTATTAATAAAAGTGCCCTGGGCGGGGCCACAGGATCTCTGCTCCACCCATTCTGATACATGCACTTACAAACAAATAGATCCATGAACGTCTTTGTTTTCCTCATCCGAGCTGGAATCTAAACTACGGCCGGATAGAAACCATATTATTGCTGGTTTTGTTGCATTGATATTCGGTTGTGAGAGGCTGTAAGATAGTGGGAGACAGTATAAGTGGACGTGGAGGTTGGCTTATTCTGCACCAGTGGTCCCGCCCACAGCTGTCTCGTGACCTGCTGCTCTGCAGAAACTATGTCCTAGATTTTGTCTCAAACGTCATCATTGAAAGACTTCTGGGAACGATTTGGAAACAGATCAGGAGATTGGATTGAGGCTTTAGCTATTTTTTTTTTTGGGAGATGCATGGTGGTGTAGTGGTTAGCCCTGTGGTCCCACTATGGTTCGAGTCCTGGTTGGGCTCTGTGTAAGTCTGCATGTTCTTCTCGTTCATTTGAAGGTTTTCTCTGGTTTCCTCCACTGTCCAAAACCCAGCAGAGCTTCATCTGTTGGTTGTTTCTGCAATGGATGGTTGACCGGTCCAGGGGGAACCCCGTCTTCACCCAGCAGTTACTAGGATAGGCTCCAGACACCTATACATTAGATGTTTTTTCATTTTAACCCATTTTTTTATGCTTTTTCTGATCGACATCCTTCAGTGTCTGTTCAAAAGGAACAAGCTGCTTCCCTATTTTTGTGTCTGAATCTTTCTCCAGATCCCTAAAATGATCCTTCCAAGCGGAGAAACATGGAACAACACTGTCTTGAAATTCAGATGTTACAAACCCTTGATGATGTCATCAAAAGTCACCGCCGAGCTACCTTAGCACGTAGCTTAGCAGCAACTCTTGGTGAAATCATCAGTTTTATAACTTTAAACATACGTCATTAAATATTTAAATCCTAACTATATATTTAACTCAAATCTAAATATATAAATCTTAACTAAATATTTAACTCAAATCTAAATATTTAAATCCTAACTATATATTTAACTCAAATCTAAATATATAAATCTTAACTAAATATTTAACTGAAATCTAAATATTTAAATCCTAACTATATATTTAGCTCAAATCTAAATATTTAAATTCTAACTATATATTTAGCTGCAAAACTTAAATATTTAGTTTGAAAAAATAAATATTTAGGTTAGATTTAAATATTTAATGAGCAAACTAAATATTTAATTGCAAAACTTAAATATTTAGTTTGTAGGCTAAATATTTAGCTTAAAATTAAATATTTAGTTGGTTAACTAAATATTTAGTTATTAAATGTAACATTTATAAATATATTAATTTAAAGGGTGAGAAGATGCATTTGAAAAACAAAACCTGTTTTTTTCTCCTAAAACACGCTAAATATCTGAAAACATTGATGTAAAAATTTGACATCTCTGATTTACAAACGGCACCCCATAGTCATTACTCAGATTTAAATGTAAACTTCTTTTCTTCTTTCTCCTAACATCGCTCTAAGTCGCAGCTTACCCTTAAAAACACGTTTTTTACATCACTACCGGCTAAAATGAGGCGCTGTTACTGTCTAACCAACAAAACCTTTGAAAAAACTCCTTTTCCTTCTGGAATCTGCTGCTGTACTGGAGTTCAGTCAGAGTGACTCAGAGTTTGTAATATCTATCAGACAGACAGGTGATGATGCCTTCAGAGTCAGCTGGTTTATGTCTATAAAGGTTTCTGGGGTCTGAAGGTTTCAGAAATGGTCGGCGTTTCTCTGCTTGATGGATGCCGTCTTTACTCGGAGTCTGTTTGTGATTTATCTGCAGACCCTTTGCCCGGCGCTTTGTACGGCAATCCACTTTCTCCTTGCTCGGCACGACGACACCAGCAATAATCATTCCTCCATAAATTCAAATGGAAGTGGCAGAGCGGCGTGTCACCCTGCTGTCATTACTGTAATCCATACGGCGGGAACGCTTCCCCTCTCGCTCCCGGATTGATTTGCAAGAAAGAAATTAGTCATTTATGGAAGTTCTTTAGTTTGTTAAATTTTCATTGGCTGAGACGAAATGTCCATTGACAAAGTATCAAAGCATGAAGTCAATAATTCATCTGTGCAGGTCGGAGCCTGAGAGCGGGGGCTGAGCCCCGCCTACACAGACCGCTTGTTGTTAATGTCACCAAACGTTTGACAGGTCGACTCTCCTGTCAGAGTCAGGCAGGCGATGAGCTCGCCATCCAATGAGCTCGCCATCCATTGAGCTCGCCGTCTGACGAGCTCGCAATCCAGCTCCGGCGCTCCTGCCGGAGTTCCTGCGTTTGTAGGTCAGCGTGGCGAGGCCTCCTCCCTGCAGCCGTCTGTTACAGGTGTGGCTGGGAGACGTTAACAATTAACTGTGTGGGATCAGCTTGTCAGCACAAGTGCAGTAAAACCCGATCGGTCACAGGACGTTGGCTTTTGTTGAGCTGATTGTGGCTCCATAAAGAAACCAGAGGAAAGAGGAGCGTAATTAAGTTCAGGACACGACCAGGGAAAACCGCTTTAGTCTCTCCTGTACTTAGATTTCCTGATGTAGAGCACCCACCGGGGGGGGGGGGCTGCATGGGCCGATCGGGAGCCAGACCCCCCCACTGCTGAGATTGTAAGTGTGTTTATGGAGCAAAGCTTTGCAAACACAGACTTCTGTGGCCCCCCCAGAGATGGTCATGATGAGCTCCCAGCATGCCGAGCGATACATCTCTGCCGTCCCCGCGCTCGGGATGACCCATTAAATCCAGCCGGGAGACCAGGAGCGCCGGAGCTGGGGGGAGGGGCAGGAACGCTACCTGTAGTTAAGGTAATAGCGCTGTTTACTCAGGCGCCCCACGCAGCCGGCTGCAGCCCGCGCAGCCGCCCTGTAGTCTGTGCAGCCACATACAACCTGTGCAGCCGCATATAACCTGCGCAGCCACATATAACCTGCGCAGCCACATGCAACCTGCGCAGCCGCCCTGTAGCCCACGCAGCCGCCCTGTAGTCTGCGCAGCCAGATATAACCTGCGCAGCCACATACAACCTGCGCAGCCGCATATAACCTGCGCAGCCGCATACAACCTGCGCAGCCGCATATAACCTGCGCAGCCGCATATAACCTGCGCAGCCGCCCTGTGGTCTGCGCAGCCACATACAACCTGCGCAGCCGCATACAACCTGCACAGCCACATATAACCTGCGCAGCCGCCCTGTAGCCCACGCAGCCGCCCTGTAGTCTGCGCAGCCACATACAACCCACGCAGCCACATACAACCTGCGCAGCCACATATAACCTGCGCAGCCGCCCTGTAGCCCACGCAGCCGCCCTGTAGTCTGCGCAGCCACATACAACCCGCGCAGCCACATACAACCTGCGCAGCCACATATAACCTGCGCAGCCGCCCTGTAGCCCACGCAGCCGCCCTGTAGTCTGCGCAGCCACATACAACCTGCGCAGCCGCCCTGTAGCCCACGCAGCCGCCCTGTAGTCTGCGCAGCCACATACAACCCGCGCAGCCACATACAACCCGCGCAGCCACATACAACCTGCACAGCCACCTGTAGTCTGCGCAGACCTCTACCTTAATTGAGTTTATTCACTGAACACCCTGTATGTCCTGTGACCCCCCAGGTGCAAAAAAAGCCACTTCCTGTGGTCCCCCCCCCCACTCTCTGCATCATCTTCATCACTTTTCAAGATCCCCCCCTATCCACTTCAGGTTCTACTTGATGAGGGGGCGTGTCTTTCTGGTTCAGGTTTCCCTCCAGATCTTTAGATCCAGATTTTTCCGCCTCGCTCCAGACGTTTGCAGTAATTGGCGCTGTGCTATCTGAAGGGGGCGGGGCCAGGTCCATCGACCCGGCAGACACGGCGCTGGTCGCGGGTCATCGTCCTCTGAGGGAAGCAGCTGCACAGCGTCCAAACTCTCCGGTAAATTGGCTGTTTTTCTTCCTAGAGAGGAACAAAAGTTTCCATCTGCTCTGCTGGTTCATCAGTTCAGCCTGGAACTGGCTGTAAAACAATGAACTCCTGATTCCTCCTGAATAATTATCCTGTGTTTTAATTAAGACCTCAGTCAAATAATCTGGATGATGTTTCATCTGTAATTATGTGGCGCTCTGTCGCAGGAGCCGCTTTGGCGTGGTCCTCGCAGCGTTCCACGCCGTCCGTCCTCTGCAGCTGAACTCCCACAGCTCCAGTTGCCCCCCAGTGCAGGTCTGCGTGTGAGGGGGGTAAATAAATAACTGAAGGAGGATGAGAAGCGTCTGCCTCTCTGGCATCTGCTGTGAAAGATATCCTCCACCGCCGCCGAGGGTTTGGATCCCGGCGACTCGCCAGCTCTGTCAGCCGCGCCCGCTCCGTCTTCCCGCCGACGCAGAGCGGCGCCGCACTCCTGTTCATTAAAGAGAGTGTCATGACAAATTAGTCCGCCAGCAAATTTGATCCGAGTTCCACTGGTTTAGCGATGCTAACGTGGGGATTACACTCGGAGCAAAACAGAATCCGACTTTTCCAGCTTCTTCCCTCGGAGAAGAAGCTGCTCCACCGTACAGGAAGCCCCTCCTTCCCTCGTGGCGTGAAGAAGTTTGGGTGGGCGTCTACGTGCCGGGATGAGCGTGCTCTGCGGCGGTTGCATCACAGCGTCACACGCGTGACAGTTATTGAGGTTTAGGTTGATTTATTCTGGAATAATATTCCTGCCTTCATATTATTCAGAATTATGTTGAAAGTTACTGGTTAAAAATTGGCGTTCTGCTAGTTTTTGGCTAATATTTCAGCTACATGCTAGCTAGCTGTTTTGGCTAATTTAGGCTTTAAGTTTTTAAAGACTGTTTTGGGCTCAATCCGATTTATTCCTTCAAACGGAGAGTTATGAAAAAATAGTGTCTAATATTTCAGACCATTGATCAACAGTCCACTAGCATTAGCATGGAGCTTCCAGCGCTTGAATGTACATATCAACAGCAGTTTGATCACGCTTCAACATAAAGTTATGACTGAAATGTAAACTTCTGTGGTTCTGAGCGCTCCAGCGTGAAGGAAAGAGCTTCTCAGCGACGTGGATTTCTCTCGCCATGGCGACTCTGACCTCAACTGCCACCTCAGATTAAGGGGAAGGGGTAATTGAAGAATTCAGATTGGGCCTTTGAGTTAGGCTAATATTTACACGCTAGCTGTTTTGGCTAATTTAGGCTTTTTTAGTTTGTTTTTTAGGCTGTTTTGAAGCTTAGCTATTTTTTCAGCTACATGCTAGCTTTTGACCAACCCAGGTTTTTTTTTTTCTTTTTATGCTAATTTAGCATTTCGCTAATATCTTAGCTAGCTATCAGCTTCAGCGTTTTGTCTCCCGTTTCTCTGATGAAAAATAAGGAAAATATGAAACGGCGAGATGACCGAACGTTCCCCGGTTGAGGTAAACACAGATGCTGCTGGAAGGCGCATTACCCCCCCCCGCACACACTCAAGAGTGATGCCCCCCCCCTCTTAAGAGCGTTCCTCTCTCCACATACTAAAGGCTTTGTGTCTCTGACACTCTGACTTATTCCTGACCAAAGCCGGCCGCCCACCCACGAGCCCCCCCACCCCACCCACCCCCATCTCCACTATCAGTCCTATTCAAACAGCAGAAACCTTTATTGTTCGTCTCCACCATCAGTTTTCTGGCCTCTTGAGAAAACACACTCACGTATTGATCCCATTGACACGTTTCTTAACGGATTCTTCATTGAAAAAGTTTTTATTTTAACTCTTTTTTTTTTCCGGGGGGGGGGGGGCAGCTCCATCAGGAGTTTGATGGTCGGGTTTATTGAGATTATTTTAGATCAGAATCATTGATCTGTTGAACTCAGATTTCTGTTTGGTTATGATCATTAATCAACTGACTGACATTTCTTTACAAATATAAATATTTGTAGCTTCTTAAACACCCCCCCCCCCATACGAAGCAGAACTCTCTGAAATGAAACCTTTTGGTTAATCTGCGCCCCCCCCCAGCAGTGTCCAGGTTTATTCATCAGGTCACTTTTAGGTATTTGAACCATCTGGACGACTCGTTTCAATTTCCTAATGGAACACACAGGGTGGGGGGGGGTCCTCTGGGGTTTATATGATCCCTATTATGGGGTGGGGTGGGGTGGGGGGGTGAGCAGCTTAAATGAGCGTCCTGACCCCCCCTTCAGCATCTGTAGATCTCTGTTTCGGATTGTTGTGGCTCTGCTGACCGTCTGACGTTTCCCCCCCCAGGTGTGAGGCTTTGATCCTGTCAGAGTGGGACTGAGGAGGGGGCCGTGCCGACCTGGAAGATGGTTCCTCCTCCTGTTCACCTGTCCGGGCCCCTACTGCCCAGAGGGGGGGTGATGCTCCTGCTCCTCAGCTGCTCCGTCTTCTACTCGCTGGCTGACAGTAAGTGACTCCGCCTCCTTACCTGTGATTGGGTGGGGGGGTGTTTGGTGATCGTCCCACAGAGGCTGAAGTAAAGATGATGTTCAGAGCAGGACGGGGATCTGTCACAGTCGTCAGTCCAAAGCCCCCAAAAGAATGGATTCATCAGGTGACCTGAGCTGCAGGCTGTCATCATTTCACTGGATTCAATTATACTGTGACCTGTTGTCTGACCGCTGCCCCGCCCCCTCAGACACCTGCCAAGTCCCCCCCACCTCCACCCCGTCTCTTCTGTGTCTTTCGGAGATTTGTTTCTGGTTCTGATTTTGACCTTCCAGAGATTTCCTGCCGTGTCTCTGCGGGGCAGCAGCGCTTCGCTGGACGTCAGGTTCATACAGCTCCTGAGTGAGTGGTTCAATTCTAGTGAACCAGAGCTATCTTAGTGAACCAGATGTATTCCAGTGAACTAGAACTATTCCAGTGAACCAGATCTGTCTTAGTGAACCAGATCTATTCCAGTGAACCAGATCTATCTTAGTGAACCAGATGTATTCCAGTGAACTAGAGCTATTCCAGTGAACCAGATCTGTCTTAGTGAACCAGATGTATTCCAGTGAACTAGAGCTATTCCAGTGAACCAGATCTATGTTAGTGAACCAGATCTATCTTAGTGAACCAGATGTATTCCAGTGAACCAGAGCTATCTTAGTGAACCAGATCTATTCCGGTTAACCAGATCTATTCCAGTGAACCAGATCTATCTTAGTGAGCCAGATCTATTCCAGTGAACCAGATCTATTTCAGTGAACCAGATCTGTCTTAGTGAGCCAGATCTATTCCAGTGAACCAGATCTATTCCAGTGAACCAGATCTATCTTAGTGAGCCAGATCTATTCCAGTGAACCAGATCTATTTCAGTGAACCAGATCTGTCTTAGTGAGCCGAGTTATTCCAGTGAACCAGATCTATTCCAGTGAACCAGATCTATCTTAGTGAGCCAGATCTATTCCAGTGTACCAGATCTGTCTTAGTGAACCCGATCTTTGTCAGTGAACCAGATCTATTCCAGTGAACATGACATCTATTTAAATAAACTGGATCTATGCTGTGAAGACTGGATTTATCCCAGTTAGTCATATCTATCTTACTGAACTGTATCCATTCCAGTAAACTGGATCTATTCCAGTTAGTCTGATCTATTTTAGTGAGCTGGATCTATTCTAGTTAACAGGATCAAATTCCAGTATACTGAATCTGTCCCATTGAGACTGGATTTATCCCAGTAATCAGATCTATCTTAGTGAACTGGATCCATTCAAAAAAACTGGATCTGTTTTAGTGAGCTGGATCTACCCAGTAAACTGGATCTGTCCTGTTGAGACTGGATTTGCCCTGATTAGTCAGTCCTGTTTTTATTTAACCTTTATTTAACCAGGAATAAAAAAGCCTCTTTTGCAAGTTAGTCCTGCCCAAGAGGCAGCAATTTTTCTAAAACAATAGTACATAAAACAGATAACAGTACAACTACATTACAATGACCTTTCTAGACTTATAGATAACACTAGCAGGTTAATGAAGCAGTCTCTAAGTCCTTCAGTTGCATTTTAAAAGCATTTCAAGGAGCAGATTTGACAGTTTCCAGAGTGAAGAAATGCTCTTTTCATCAGTTCTGTACAAGCAAAAGGCCCAGTCAACAGTATCAGATCATTTGACCTCAATGAATGAGATTCAACGTTTCTCCTCTGGAGTAGGGAACAGATGTAAGGTTCTAACAAACCAATCACGGCCTTGTAAATGAAAGTGTACCAATGGGACGGCCTCCGAATATCCAGGGAAGGCCTTTGTTCTCTTGTGTACAGGTCACAGTGATGTGTTGTAAATGACAGATAGTTATGAACCTCAAAGCAGAGGGAAACATTGTGTCCAACATTTGAAGGTATGACAACGGAGCGTTCATAAACAGAATGTCACCATAGTCTATCACAGGTTAAAAGAAATGATAAGATGCTCTTTACTTAAGAAGAAAAGCAATGCTTATTGCAGTGTTTTTCAACCTATTTCTACTCAGCTCTTCCGCTGCTCTACCCCCCCTCTTTCTCTCTCGTTTCCTTTCATCTGTTAAATATTTTTCCATCTCATTTTTTGCGGTTTCATTCCATCTTCCTCTCTGTGTGGATATCTCTGACTGTCCTCCCATCAACTGTTTAGTAACTAACAGAAATGGTATGATCCGCGGGTCGCCCCCCTCCATTTGAGAAAGTCTGCTTTAACCCAATGCATCCTGGGGGATGTAGTGCATTCACTCGCGTGGATTCCGGATATCTTCACGTTTCGGAGCTTCATTCTTTCTTAAACTGATCCGGATCCTGCAGGAAGCTGAACACGAGCTTCAGCTGCTGGTTCTGGTAGAACCGACAGACTTTATGAGCCCAAGAGGAACAAGGAAGTGAGGACGATCACCACTTCTGATTGGTCAGATTGATGACATGTGATCAAGCCTCCAACCATGGTTGGTGGAGACAGTTGAAGGGGGCGGGACTTTTCTGAAAGCCGATCTTGCGGCTGGTTCTGTGGTCAGATTACGGTAACATTATTCTGATTAGAGTTATTTATAGAAACAAAGAAACATTTCTTTACAATCTTGCAGATTCCAAACTATCTACCAGGATTAAATCAGGGAAGTTTGGATGAACTCGGAGCGGATTCCCTGGTGATGGGAAATCTTTCACGTGTGAACGTTTGCCGCGGTACACCTGACCATCTCACGGCACACTGGTTAAAAAACACAGACTTATTGTGAAGAAAGAAAACAACTTTTAGTTTTTATTTCTTTGAACGTTTTTCTATGTGTATCTTTAAAGTGAACGAGTCATCAATCCAGACTCACATGAGCTGTCTTAGTGAACATAAACCAGATCCATTCCAGTTAGTTGGATCTATCTTAATGAGCCGGATCCATTCCGGTCAACCAGATCCCCCCGGCTCTCTGCATCCTCTCTACTGGACAGAAAATCGGATTAAAATCTCTTCAGGATGAGATTCCGGTTTCCTCCTGAAGAACCTCCAGGGAATTCCTCAGGACGAGTGAAACTCCTGCTCTGTGGGCAGAAGCGTGGACCCCACAGACCCCCCCGCTCACAGGTAGGGTTGTCATCCTTCAGGAAGTGTTTCCTTTTATTTATCGCCCCTCTAACGCAGCGCCTCCTCGTTAATTGGCTTTTCCGGCTCATTCATTGACCAGTGCCAATTATTTTGAACAAATTGCAAAAACTGCAGCGTATTAATCCTCCCACCAATTAGTCGGCGGGCCCCGCCGCCCGTCTGCTGATTGTGTACCTGCTTATTTTGATGTTATGCTAATGTCCTGCTTTATGGTGCCGGCGTTTACATAGAAACCAGGAAAACGACGCTTCCGTCCTCCAGAGCAGAAAGGAAGCGCTAACGCCGTGTTCTCCGGAGGTGCGACGGTATTATAGGAATGTGCTGAGTGTTTCGTATCGCAGCTCAGACGTTGCGAGGCCTCGATTGTGAAATGTGCAGCTTTTCTTTAATCTGCGTGGCAGAGAGAAGTGAATAATAAGCAGAAACGCTGGAAGTCATTAAAGTTTCTGAATGTTTGTGACAGAAACACAGATTCAGATTCAACTTCCTCTCAGCTCACGGATTAGGGAGATGCCCCGCCTCCCGTCCTCTGCTGCTGCTCTGTGATTGGACCGTTGTGAGGTTGAAATGCTGAGTCGGCTTGAATGACATGACTGAGACGCTCTGCGCCGCTGGTTCAAACCCCTCAGAGACAGACGTTTGGGGAGGGGGGGGGTCTGGACGAGCTTCAGGACGTCCCGCCATGAAGGTCGCTGTGCGTTTGCTGAGTCAGCATTCTCTGATGGTTTCCATGGAAACGTCCAGCGTCGGAACAACGAGCTGATCAGACATCGATCCTGAGGGGGGTGCAGCCCCCCCCCACCCCCCTTCCCACCCCCACCCCCCCCACACCACACAAGGTCAACCTGAAAGTCGCAGCTCTTAAACGCAGCACTTATCTCTTTGTGGGGGTGTCACTGGGAGTTGAGTGGCTTAAACAGGCTTTTGATGTATGGATCCCCCCCCCTCCTCATGGTTTAATCTCCCGCTCTCCACTGAGGTGCGTGGGGCGGGCCGTCTTTGTGCCCCCCTCCAGCTAGGAGATAACGGAGAACTTTAATTTCCTCCTCAGAGACGTTCGACGCTCGTTCATGTTTCTGATCTTTTCTGCTCTCGTACCGTTTAGAGCGTCCCCCGTCATGCTCCTCTACTGACCCTCACTTACAGCACGACCCCGTGCCCCCCCGGGGGGCCCTCTGACTGATCGTACGTTTGTCCGGCCTAAAATAAGCAGGAGTGCGTCCGCCGCTCCACCTTTAGGTCGGACCGTGACGATTGATCCGCTCGCTAAGCTCTGCAATGACATGATGCAATGGAAATGCCGCACCGGGGGATGTGGCGGGGGTCCAGATGGGGGCTGGGGGGGGCTGGAAATTGGATTTTATTTTAAGTGTCCATATGGTGGCTCAGTTCAAATGGCGACGGGACAGAAATGGATTCTCTCTTTAATTAAAAGGAACCGCATCCACCTCAGAGAGTAATGCAGTTAGCACGCCGCGGCGGGGGCGCCCAGCAGCCACGCCGAGGGGGGGGGGGGCGACACAAGCCAGCAGCGAGAGAGAGCTGTGGAATGGAAGAACGGCATGGATGATTCAGGGGGGGGGCGGTTTCAATAAACCAGTACAGAAAAGTCGGGGGGGTCATCCGGGGTTAATGATGGGACAGTAATACTTTAATTACCAGCTGAGGAGCTGGAAGTCACAGACTGCCCCCCCGCAGTGAGCTTTAGACAGGAACATGGGGGGGGCAGCATGTCGATGGGACAGTTCAGGTCTGCAGTTACGATCGGATCATTCCTAAACAGAATGTAAACATCAGGAGCTTCAACTAACTCAGAGTAACAAAGATGATAGTTTATTAAACCTTAAAGAGGCCATACATATGTACTTATATACATATATATGTACATATATACATATATACATATATATATATACATATATTGTTCAATCCTCATTTCGATCCCTTCACTGCACTCAGAGTAGCAGCAAAATGAGCAGGTCCTCGCGTGATGATGTCACAGAGTGAGACCGCCTCTCTCAGGAGGAGTCTGCTCCGACAGCTCCGCCCCCAGGTTAACACAAGCTCTTCTGGAGCTAGCAGTGATCATCTAGCCTCCTCCTTTATTACCTCTTTAGCTCTCTGTCTTTTTCCCTCTGTAAGCTGGTGTGCAGGGGGGGGCGTCACCTGGAGTATGAATTATTATTTCTAATTGTTCTTCTTGGATCTCAAAGCTTTTCTGAAGTTTGAACATTAAAAGTCTTCAGATCCCGTTGACTCTCCAGCCTCATGTTTGCTGTAAACAATCGTCGATGCGACTCCGACATCTTCACGCTGAAACTCGACCCTTCCTCCACATGGAGAGAGTCAGGTGAGAGAGTCAGGTGAACTCCAGAGCAGAGAAGCTTGTAGATGAGGTGAAGCTGTCAGAGGAAGTTCAGGCCCAAGCCCAGAGGAGCGTCCCAGCAGGAGAGCAGAGCAGATCAAACCTTCAAGGTGAGCCTCTGATGGTTGAGCGTTCTCCTCATTGAAGTTATGATGAAAGCAGCGGCGAGCCCCCCCACCCCCACCCCCACCCCCACCCCCGTCCTGACATTACATAATTAAACCCCCCCTCTTTTAAAGGATTACAGGCTGGATCCCTGCAGGCCTGAGGGGGGGTTGGGGGGACGGGGACAATGGCGGTGGTTCTTCATGGTCCCAGAGGGACGGCCAATCAAAGGGAGGCAAATTAATGAGGTCATGGGGGGGGGCAGGAGGGTTACTGCTGATGGATGATGGTCCCGCCCCTTTTTAACATCATCTGAGCCCCCAGCTCCTCCTGGGATTATTTAACACACTTAAGGGGGGGGGGGTGTCAGAGCTGGCCTGGAGATAAAGACTGAAGACCCCCACCAGGTGTTAGCAGTGTGGGCGGTCACCTGTAGGCCACTCCCACATCAGGAGGACAAATCTTCATGTTCTCAGGCCAGCGTAGAAAAGGCGATACTAGATACGTACTGGAAGTAGATGGAGCCGCCGCAGGACCGCTAGAAAACCAGCAAGAATTAATCAACCAAGACAGAAATAAACTGCAGTCTCTCTCTGTTTCGTCCAATCACACGCTTGCTCCTTCCAAGACATTTCTCTGTCAAAGCTGTAATTATGATTTAAATGCTTCAGTTCTGCAGGAACAGGAAATATTCACATTTGACTGTATAGTAACACCAGAAGTGAGTGGAACTGTTGAAGTATCGATTCATGGAGATGCGTATCGAATCGTGAGAGAAGGAAAGACACACCCCCCTAGCGGTGAGCGCGCGGTTGAACGTAACCCCCCCAGACTGGGGGTCATGTGACACCTGGAGACGAGCAGGAAGTGACATTTGTTTCTGAATGTCTGTGGAGCGTTTGCAGGAGGTCAGCAGTCGTTTGTTTGTTTGTTTGTTTGTTGTTTACGCGGGGGGGCGGCAGGCCCGCCTATAAGCAGCAGAGAGCTATTACATGGATGTTGTTGCCCTGCACAGAGAAGAGGACGGGTAATTGCACTCAGAGCTCTTTTCCTTCTGCACTATCTTGAATAATTCAGGGGGGGCTGAAGGCCTATAGGACGCCTGTCTCCGTGTCGGCGGGGTGTTGATAGTCGGATGTTTTGCTCCTCTCCTCTCCGGGTTGAAACATTTAAGTACAGTATCTCAGTCATGATGAATCGTATTCCTCTCACCGCTTCACTCCAAGTCTGATAACACGTTCAAGCTTTATCCTTCTCGGGGCTCCACGCCATTACTCAAAGTTTCTGGTGTTATCGTGTAGAGGGAGGTGTGGGCTGAATATTAAAGAGGGGGGGTGGGGGGTGGAGAGAGAGGAGTGCAGGGTCCATGAGGTCCAGCTGTCTGATAATCTACTTCCTGTTTGTCCTTTGACCAAAACATGAGAGGAAGACTCTGACCTTCAGACGGATCCTCGACCTCCGGGGGGGGGGGGGGGGGGTTGAAATGATGCTGATTGGTTGAAATCTCATGTCAAAGTCAAGGCTATCTATCTAGTTCATCATTATGTTTTCAAGTTTTAAAAATATAGTTGTAGAGCAGGGGTGTCAAACTCGATCACACAAGGGGCCAGAATCCAAAACACACCTTAGGTCGCGGGCCGAACAGGATAAACATTTATTGAATATTAAAACTACATTTTTAAAACTTTAAAACCGTAACTTTTAAATATAATTATGAACTAGATATATAGCATTGCCTGCGGTAATGCTAGCGTGAATGCGTAAGCTGAATTTGGCTGCTGAAAATGTTAGCGCTGATAGCTGAAAATGCTAAAATTGATAGCTACAAACTCTAAAGCTGATAGCCTGCTAAAATATTAGCTAAATGCCAAATTAGCCTAAAAAACTAAAAAAAAAACAGTTTAGCCAAAACAGCTAGCGTGTAAATATTAGCCTAACTCCAAAACAGCCAAAAAAATATTTCAAAAAGCTCTAATTACCCAGAACAAATAGAAAATATTAGCTAAACACCAAAATGGACAAAAAAACTTAAACAAAAAAGCCTAAATTAGCCAGAACAGCTAGCATGTAGCTGAATTTTTAGCTAAACACCAAAACAGCCAAAAAATCTTAGTAAATGCCAAAATAGTTCAAAAAAGGTGGCGGAATGCCAATTTTTAAAACTTTAAAACTGTAACTTTCAATATTTTACTCTCCATAAAAATATCTTTTGTCAAAACTATACAAGTTAGAAATAAGCGGAAGATAACATCGGGCATTAATAACAATAAAATAAAATGATCTGGAGGGCCGGATAGAATTACCTGGAGGGCCGGATCCGGCCCCCGGGCCTTGACTTTGACACATGTGCTGTAGAGTGTTTCTCCTGTTCGTCCTCAGGTGTGTTTTGGATTTTTTCTGTTTAATCTTCTGGATTAAACAAACATCTGAAGTTTTTCGGGTAAATAAGTTGCAGAACGGCAGATTCATCTGGAATGAATAGCAGAGCGCTTGTGTGCTAATGGGCTGAGAAGGCTTTAATGGAAGGCTTCCATTAAACCAGCAGAGCTGATGCTATCAGACGGATCTCCACTAAGTGTTGCTTCATGAAAATGATCACTCTCAGATCCATTATTAATAAGAATGAATGGATTCTGCGCATCGATCCCTGATACTCTATCGTGCGGAGCGGTCGGCCGCTAACGCTTAGCTAACAGGAACCAGGAGGAGAGGAGCTCTAGCTGCAGCTGCTGAGACCAGAACCTTCATGGAACCAGAAGTTCTTCATGTCTTCAAGCATCGTTCTGCTGAAACTGAAACATCGGCATTCTCCTGGAAAAACCCCGGAATGCGCTCTCCTTTCATCTCCCTGAACAATGCCGACTCCAGGCTGCAGGCGGGGGGTTAAATGACAGTCTGTTTAATCCCCCCCCCCACACTCGGAGCCCCCGGACTCGTGCGGGGCTTTGAGGAGCAGGACTCCGCCATGCGTCGATAGCTCACACTCAGGGTCACGTCTAAACTTTGCATCAGACGCTCATCTTTCATCCGCTCTCCAGCCGATCATCCCGGGCTAAACGCTGGAATTAGCGCTAATAACCCGCATTAGCAGAAACCGCCACTCTGGGTTTGAGGCGTTAAAGAGGGTTCGGCGCCATTTACTCACCGGCGCTCGTTAGTTTATCAATCAGGTCGATATCTGCCGGCGTGTTTATCTGCACTTATTAGCTTCAGGGATGGAGACGTCGGTCGCTTGTTTTTCTGCTCATGTTTGAGTCCGTGGAGGACGCTCAGCCACGCCGCCGTTCTGTTTTCAGTCTAACAGCAGGAGTTACAGCGTCAGGAAAAGGCGGGAAATCCAGGTGAGCTTCCTCAGACTGCAGAGAACTCCTCCAGGTTGGAGTCAAAGCTCTGTCAGGATCAAAGAGCAGACGGAGCGCCCCCCCCCATCAGAACAGTCATGGCTGAAGGCAGGATTTGCATAGGTAGGCTGCTGTGTTCCTCACCTCCTCCTGCTATTGTTTTCATCTGACAACTGCCTGACAGTCAGGAAAATGGGACACATGCGAAGCAAAGGAAAAGCTTTAGACTGGATTTTGTCTCCAAAAAAAGAAGTGACACCCCACCCCCCCACCCCCTCCCCCAGTTTAATATCTGCAGCGGCTCAGTGGAGGAACGCGAACTCTCCTGGGCCAGAAATAACAGCCCCCGTCCTTTTTCCGGGGTGTTAGGACGGCTATTAAGCCCTCCGTGGGTCTGTGAGTCACCGCCGGCCTCCTCAGGATTTGTTGGCGAAGGCTCGTGCAGATTATCCCCGGACCGCTCCACACGTTTCTGCAGTGTGGCGTTTGAGTCACAGGTCAATTATTGAAACATGTGTGGAGGATTAATATAAAAGTCTGTGTGATGCCGCTTCATCCCGGCCTTTATTTATTCCTGAAATCCTCCTGATTTCCTCCATGCAGTGGCTCCTGACTCCATGTCAGGATCCAAACGTACTTCCTTAATGCGGCCGGCGGCGCCGCTGAGACTTCCTGATCCTCCGTTTGAGGGAAAATGTTCTGGCGATGGACAGACAGATGATGGAGGAACCTTGAAGGTCAGATAGTTTTAATCACATCTTCAAGATCCAGCTTGCTGCCTCCCACCCCAACCCCCGTTCAGGCAAACACACTTAAGGCACCTCCACCCCCCCCCCAACTGCCACCTGCATGTGTCACAGTCGCTCTGCAGCTGGAGAGAAAGATTTATGACTGCTGATGATGATGATGATGATGATGATGATGATGATGATGTCTAAATCTCAGCCAGGACAGAAATAGAAATCTAGATGTATTTATGGATGGATGGATGGATGAATGATGGATGATGGATGGATTGATGGATGATGGATGTTGGATGGATGATGGATGATGGATGGATGATGATGATGATGATGATGATGATGATGATGATATGATGATGATGGATGATGGATGATGGATGATGGAATGGATGGATGGAATGGATGATGGATGATGGATGGATGGATGATGGATGATGGATGGATGGATGATGGATGATGGATGGATGGATGGAATGGATGATGGATGATGGATGATGGATGGATGATGGATGGATGAATGGATGATGGATGGATGATGATGGATGATGGCCATGGATGGATGATGGATGGATATGGATGGGATGGATGATGATGGATGCATGAGATGATGGATGGGATGATGCATGGATGGATGATGGATGGATGATCATCATGATGATTTGGATGGATTGATCGATCCCTTTGAGATGATGATGGATTTACTGCATGGATGATGAGGACGATTTGATGATGATGATATGAGGATCGATGATGATGGATGATGGTGATGGATGGATGATGGATGATATGGATATTCTGGATGATGATGGATTGATTATACTGTCATGTCCACGTATAAACTCTATGTATCCCATGATGCTTTGGGGCTTCCAGACAAAAGCCTCTCAGAGTGACATGAGTGTAATTCCTGTGTTCAGGATGGGGGGGGATAACGTGCACGAGCATCAGTGCACGCTTCAGTGAAAACTCCTCAGGCTAACATGGATGTTGGAACACTGTAACAACGTGACCTTTGACCTCTGAAGACTCGTCTCTACCAGAGCCCCCACCCCCTCCCCCCTCCCCGTGAGGAGGTGTAGTCAGTGTTGTTCTCGTCTGAGAGCGTGGCGTCCGCGGCGTTCCTGTCAGGAACAGTCTTTGTTCACCTCACAATGATTGTGGGCGGAGTCAGCTGCTGACCCTTCAGCCTGAAAGAGAAGCAGGTGGAGGTGTGATCTGTTGGTGTTCTGGTTGACGTGTCAGTGTGCAGGTGTGCACGGCTTCTCTGTGAGGAGGAGGGGTTACCTGGAGACGACACGACCTTCACCTGCTCTGCTCTTTCACCTGTCATTAACCTCTCTCTCTCTCTCTCTCTCTCTCTCTCTCTCTCTCTCCCCCCCCTCGTTTTTCCCAGGCTTGCCAAGTTTTGTCAAGATCCCCGAGGATCAGACCGGCATCTCGGGGGGCGTGGCCTCGTTTGTGTGCCAGGCCTCTGGGGAGCCCAAACCCAGGATCACCTGGATGAAGAAAGGGAAGAAGGTCAGCTCGCAGCGCTTCGAGGTGAGGCTTCGCCGGTCTGCCGGGGGGTGGGGGGTGGGGGGTTCATTTCACCTTCATCCTCCCTCCTCTAAGCGTGTTCCATCATCCGTGTGTGAAACAACATGTGATCAGATGAATGAGGAACAGCTGTTTATGGATTCTGACCTCTTGGAGTCACTTCCTGTTTGGAACGCCACGGGGGGGCTTGAACTGTCCAGTGATTATACAGTCAATGGTTACGTCTGCATTTCCTCACTAGAAACAACCGTAGAAAATTACATTAAACATGTTTTTATTTCTCCAAAATTGTTGCAATGCATTGTGGTCTATATTTGCTAAGTTTTTCGCAAAGACTTCTGGGAAATTTCTAAGACGTGTAATTTGTATTGTAGATTCAGACACTGAACAGTGAAGGAAGGACGTAACATCGGTTCTGTCAAACTCAAACATGGCTGAAGGGGCGGGGCCACGTTCTCTGAACAGAGGAACGTAGAGACCCTGCCCACTTCCTGTTCTAAAGTCTGATTTGCTCTCACAGGTGATTGACTTTGATGACGGTTCCGGTTCGGTTCTGCGGATCCAGCCGCTGCGCACTCACAGAGACGAAGCCATCTACGAGTGCACGGCCACCAACAGCGCCGGCGAGATCACCGTCAGCGCCAAGCTCACCGTGCTGGAAGGTAAGACCCGCCTCTTCCTGTCTTTTACTGTGGAGGTTAAAAACCGGAGCAGGTTGTCGTCTCATGTATGTTCGGTCTGTGAGGCTGTGGTAGAGCGGCCAGCCTCTGATTGCATGTTCTGAAGTGCGTTTGGGCTGGACGCTGAACCCCGGCTGGTGGGCCTAAGAGTTTATCGACAGAAACCCCCCCAGATTCACCTGCTGCTCTGTCGGAGCATCGCAGGGCGGAGCTTAAAGATCCCCATCCACTGTTAGACCAGTGGGAGGGGCCCCAACTGGATTCACCTGACTGTAGACCCAACGGTTCCTCTGACACCGGCTCATGACGTCCTGAAGGTTCTGGTGGTGGAGCGAGTCCTCTCACCTGAGCGTACCTGAAATGGAACCCCCCCCCCCATGGACCTAATGAGGCCACGGGGGGGGGTCATGCTGACCAGTCGTGAGCCCCCCCTCCATTTAACTCCTGTCTGTTTCTATCTCAAAGACAGCAGCAGACCATCAGTCTAAAAGACTCATTTTCCCATCATGCACCTGCACTTATTAGTGTTTTTTTGCCTAGAACTGGGTTAAATGTCAATGTTCTGATCTGGTTTTGTGGTTGATGGTTCTGATGGTTCTGCGCTCTCATGGGGGGGCTGGACCTTCACTGAGGTTAGCGCCGGAGGTCACATGACAGCAGGCGTTCTGAAGGTTCTGCAGAGGGATCCTGATCAGCTGATGGCGCCGTCCTGTGAGGTTCTGGAGGTTCTGGAGGTTCTGCTCCTGCAGCGCCGCCGTCTGATGATGATGCAGCCGTGATGAGACGTGAACCTGAGCTTGACAGGAACCGCGGCCGTGCGAGATGAGACGGAGGTCATCGTTCATCCAAACGTCTCAGTGGCGAGCTCGTCTGGCTTTGAAGCAGATCAGAGGCGCGGCGGTTCAGCAGGGAGACCTGCGCCGCGTTTGATGCCTCTCCGTGAACGATGGCGTCCAGCTCAGCACTTCCTGGCGTCCATCAAACGGCGCTTACACAGAAAGGCCAGCCCTTACGGGGGAGTCTGTCAGCGTTTTTCTGAACACGGATCGACCTTCAGACGCGTCCACACAGGTGGACCGCCACCGAGCACGCTCAGTGCGAGCGCCGTGGCGGAGCGGCCACGTCAGCGGCGCTCTATTTTTAGGCCATTGTTTGCAGCTTAGCGATATATCAAGTTGATATCAGCACCAGAAAACACTGGAGCTGCACCAACCTGATGGAGACGAACGACCCGCCGCCTAATGGGCCGCCGCAGCCCGCCGGCGGGAAACGCCGCTCCCACATGTGAAGGTGGCTTTTCCACTTCACGGACCGGGTGATGGAGTCTGGAGAGAGCGACCACGGAGCCGGCGGTGGCTGCAGGTCAGCCGGGCGCCGCGCAGAAACCGTCACGTCTCCGTCAACCTTCAGCCGCTCAATAAAGGTTGAAAAGGAAAAAAAACGACTTCATAAGCAAAACGTCACATTTTCACTGAGAGCGGGAAATCGCAGCGCCGCGTGACTGCAGAGCGAGCGGCTGCAGAGCGAGCGGCTGCAGAGCGAGCGGCTGCAGGCGGCGAGATGCAGAACGCCAGTGTGGATCCGGTTATTATGGGATGGAGACATCAGTTCTGTCAACAAACCTGAATCTTTTTATCACAGATACATGTTTGTTTTAAGACCATAAATCAGTAGTTTGATTGGTGGGCCTGTGGTAGAGTGTCTGTCCTGAGACTGGAAGGTAGTGAGTTCAAATCCAAATGGTTCCTGACTGCAGCTGTTTCTGTAGCTCACCACTCCCCCAGGGGAGGAGTCAAATGTGGAGAACAGATTTACAACTGATAGAACTTTAACTTTATTGAATTTTATTTCTTGATTGATTTAATGAAACTGAACGTTTTATTTGACTCTTTACACATTATAGTCAGACTGTTGGCATGCAGCAGCCCCGCCCCCGTTACAATCAGCCACAACTGAGAGCTCTCTGTCTACAGGAGTTTACAGCCTAACATGAGGGTGGCTGGAGCCTATCCCAGCTGCTGTTGTGTGTTGGGGGGGAGGGGGGTCAGTTATCATTTACAGCATTTTGAGGACAGCTCGGGGGGGGGTGGGGGGGGGGTCTCATCACCACAGAGGCTCTCTGTAGTTTATGACCTGCTTGGTTTTTTGAGTCCACATTTGCTCCTGGGGGGCTCCTCACCTGGAGGCTCCTCACCTGGGGGGCTCCTCACCTGGGGGGCTCCTCATCCGGGGGGGCTCCTCACCTGGAGGCTCCTCACCTGGAGGCTCCTCACCTGGGGGCGTGGCCTGCTCTCCGGTTAGCGCCCGTCCAGAGCGGCTCTGGGATTGTGTCCCGCTGGAACAGCCCCCTCTTTGTTTGCGGCGATTCTCACGCCCCCTCCCCAGAGGTCACGGCACTGAGCGTCCCGCGGGCCCCCAGACAGCGCCGCCATTCTTCCTGGCTGCTGCTGCATTGTCGCCGCCCCCCCAGACCTCCTGAACTGCAGATCTTTTTCAGCCATTATCTGCGCCTCACGTGCACAACAACCGTCCCCACGTGCACGTGTGTCATCTGATCCATATGGATTCATAATGATGGGGGGGGTGATGGAGAGCTATTGCTGCGTCTGTCCTCCCCTCAGTTTCATGTCATCCCTCTGATCTGCCCCTCCCTCCTCCGCGTGGGGGGGCCGTGGCGTGCGGCGGTAGAGGGATGACCAGAGGGGAACAGAGACTCATTACCTGGGTAACGATGCCAGCGCTCTGACCTTGAGCGCCCCCGCCCCCCTCCCCGTTGAATTGAACTGCCTCCGTAAATGTCCAGGTAAATGGTGCTTGTCTGTGTGATGTATGGAGTAAACCGGCGCCGCGCGGGAACGCCGCTCGGCTCCTGACAGCGGCCGCAGAGCCGCCATCGCTCCTCGCCGCCGTGACAGTATTTCATGTTTTCTGTGGCGTTAGCGTTTAACGAGCGTGAGGAATGTAAAACGTAACGACGCCCATCCAGAGATGACTCAGGGGGGGGTCGTGCAGAAGGAGGGGGCTAGAAAAAGTTTACTTCAGATCACCAGGCCGCCGGCCAAAACCGAAGGAGCCGCGCTCTGATTGGCTGTAAAAGCAGCAGCAGCGAGAAGAGCTCAGCGAGCACGACCAGCTGCCAAAAAGTGAGCCTGTTCTCCAGCAAACACGGGGACCAGCTGCCAAAAAGTGAGCCTGTTCTCCAGCGAGCACGAGGACCAGCTGCCAAAAAGTGAGCCTGTTCTCCAGCAAACACGGGGACCAGCTGCCAAAAAGTGAGCCTGTTCTCCAGCGAGCACGAGGACCAGCTGCCAAAAAGTGAGCCCCTGTCCAACGTCCAGTCCCTCATTTGAATGAACGGGCGGCTGGAACCGGAACCGGAACCGTGGTCCTCTGATGAAGCCGGACTCAGAACCGTCCCATCCCAGAATCCGTGTCCTGTTTCCAGAATGGACCCCAGAGAAACAGTCATTCCGGTTCAGTCGTGTTCCATATTTATGGTTTGGATCTTTCCAAACGAGGTGCAGCGGCGTGCCGGCATTCCGCCGTGAACGGAGGACGGCCTCACAGGTGAAAGGCCGTCCTCCGCTGCAGAGGCAGACACAATGCCGGGATAGATATGTGCGGAGCGGGGCGAGTCCCGACAACAAACCGACTGGATAAGCAGCAGAGGAATGTCGTCGCCTCCTTCCAGGCCGGATGAATCCATGCAGGAGCACGGATGATTGAACGTGGAGCGCCGCTGCTCCGACAGCCACAACCACCAGAAGGAGCTCTGCTGTTTCACTGCCTTCTCCCGCTCTGGGTCTGGCTTTTTCTGGGGGGGTCGTCGTCCCCCCCCCCCCCCCCCCCCAAAGGAAGCCGTCCGTCGGTGGCGCCGGGATGCGAGCTGGTTGTTGGGACGTGTTTGTCTGAACCGGAATGTGTACTTCAGGGACAAAGTGGCGCCGGGATCCACAGGTGAAGCTCTCCACACCTTCTGCTGTGATGGGGGGGGTAAGAGATTCCACCACCCCCACTCCTGCCCCCCGTGTAGATCACACACACACCCCCCCCCCCCCCCCCCCCCCCGACAGGTACAAACTGCATCTGTCTTTGCCGGCGTCTCTCAAGGACTCACCTACATAGTGAGGTGCGGCTCCCGTTCCGACCGTAATCTGCAGCCGCTTCCCGCCTCCAAGGATTCTGGGAAATACGGGGGGGGTCATTTGTCCCCCCCTCCGAAAGTGTCAAACCCAGATTCCACATACTTTAGCTTCCTGTAAGGTTGAAGAGTCATAAAGAGACCGAGAGTCTGTCAGGTTCTGCAGGAAAGGAGGAAGACCAGAACCAGAACCTGACAGGAGACCAGAACCAGAACCTGAAATTAGACCAGAACCAGAACCTGAAATGAAACCAGAACCAGAACCTGACAGGAAACCAGAACCAGAACCTGACAGAAAACCAGAACCTGACAGGAAACCAGAGCCAGAACCAGAACCTGACAGAAACCAGAACCAGAACCTGACAGAAAACCAGAACCTGACAGGAAACCAGAGCCAGAACCAGAACCTGACAGGAGACCAGAACCAGAACCTGAAATCAGACCAGAACCAGAACCTGACAGGAGACCAGAACCAGAACCTGAACCTGACAGAAACCAGAACCTGACAGAAACCAGAACCTGACAGGAGACCAGAACCAGACAGGAAACCAGAGCCAGAACCAGAACCTGACAGGAGACCAGAACCAGAACCTGAACCTGACAGAAACCAGAACCTGACAGAAACCAGAACCTGACAGGAGACCAGAACCAGACAGGAAACCAGAGCCAGAACCAGAACCTGACAGGAGACCAGAACCAGAACCTGAAATTAGACCAGAACCAGAACCTGACAGGAGACCAGAACCAGACAGGAAACCAGAGCCAGAACCAGAACCTGACAGGAGACCAGAACCAGAACCAGAACCTGACAGGAGACCAGAACCAGAACCTGAAATTAGACCAGAACCAGAACCTGACAGAAAACCAGAACCTGACAGAAACCAGAACCAGAACCTGACAGGAGACCAGAACCAGACAGGAAACCAGAGCCAGAACCAGAACCTGACAGGAAACCAGAGCCAGAACCAGAACCTGACAGGAGACCAGAACCAGAACCAGAACCTGACAGGAGACCAGAACCAGACAGGAAACCAGAGCCAGAACCAGAACCTGACAGGAGACCAGAACCAGAACCTGACAGGTTCTCCTGTTTTGAGGCTTTCATCTGTGTGTGGTCATTGTGTGAGCGGCGTGGTGGGCGGAGCCTGTTGTTTTGCAGTCATGAAACATCTTATCGTGACTGCTGCCTATCAGCATCTTTATGGCTTCTGTAGCGTCTGCAGCGCACGCACCGTCAGCGTCTGGATAACTTTAGATCCAGTTTGATCAGAGTTGATCACATGACCGTTATCAGTCCTGCTTTTATTGATCAGGACGGTTTTCTGAGAACAGAGAGCGCGGCGGCGACTTTGAAGAGCGCACGGCGACCTTCTGGTGTTGGATTATCCCGACGATAGTTGTTGACGGTCTCCTTTTGAAGCCATGATTCACTCACGCTGTTCTCGGGATGCTGGGAAATACTTTCTGGTTAAACCGCAGTTCAAGCCGTCACTCACAACTCAGAGCCACCTGAACCTGAACGCCTCCTTCACAATAAAAGCCCTGCGAACATAACACCTTCATTTCCTCCGAGCTGCAGCAGGAGAGCGTGGAGCCTGATGTTCGGCTCATCCAAAGTCCAGATAACAGATCTTTAGTGGTGTGAAAGCGCGGCGACCTTTGAGTCAGGGTTCAGAACCCGGTCGGCGTTGGGTCGGCCATGTGAGGCTGAGAAGAGCGCCGCTCAGCTGATGGACTCGTTAGTTTGTTTAGTGCAGCAGCGCTCAGTCACTAACGAATGCGTGGAGGGAATGTCGTTCACTTACAGGACATCGAGAAAGAAGACGATTGGGTCTTTTATTGTGAAATTCTAGAGAGGGAGAGGATTAGGTCTTTTATTGTGAAATTCTAGAGAGGATTAGGTGTTTTATTGTGAAATTCTAGAGAAGGAGAGATTGGGTCTTTTATTGTGAAATTCTAGAGAGGGAGAGGATTAGGTCTTTTATTGTGAAATTCTAGAGAGGGAGAGGATTAGGTCTTTTATTGTGAAATTCTAAAGCTAGAGAAGGAGAGGATTAGGTGTTTTATTGTGAAATTCTAGAGAATTAGAAGATTGGGTGTTTTATTGTGAAATTCTAGAGGAGAGATTGGGTCTTTTATTGTGAAATTCTAGAGAGGGAGAGGATTGGGTCTCTTATTGTGAAATTCTAGAAAAGGAGAGGATTGGGTCTTTTATTGTGAAATTCTAAAGACAAAGAAAGAGAGGATTGGGTCTTTTATTGTGAAATTCTAGAGAAGGAGGGGATTGTGTCTTTTATTGTAAAATTCTAAAGCTAGAGAAAGAGAGGATTAGGTCTTTTATTGTGAAATTCTAAAGACAGAGAAGGAGAGGATTGGGTCTTTTGCTATGAAATTCTAGAGAAGGAGAGGATTGTGTCTTTTATTGTGAAATTCTAAAGCTAGAGAAAGAGAGGATTAGGTCTTTTATTGTGAAATTCTAGAAAAGGAGAGGATTGTGTCTTTTATTGTGAAATTCTAAAGCTAGAGAAAGAGAGGATTAGGTCTTTTATTGTGAAATTCTAGAAAAGGAGAGGATTGGGTCTTTTATTGTGAAATTCTAGAGAAAGAGAGATTGGGTCTTTTATTGTGAAATTCTAGAGAAGGAGGGGATTGTGTCTTTTATTGTGAAATTCTAAAGCTAGAGAAAGAGAGGATTGGGTCTTTTATTGTGAAATTCTAAAGCTAGAGAAAGAGAGGATTAGGTCTTTTATTGTGAAATTCTAGAAAAGGAGAGGATTGGGTCTTTTATTGTGAAATTCTAAAGCTAGAGAAAGAGAGGATTAGGTCTTTTATTGTGAAATTCTAGAAAAGGAGAGGATTGGGTCTTTTATTGTTAAATTCTAAAGCTAGAGAAAGAGAGAATTGGGTCTTTTATTGTGTAATTCTAAAGCTAGAGAAAGAGAGGATTAGGTCTTTTATTGTGAAATTCTAGAAAAGGAGAGGATTGTGTCTTTTATTGTGAAATTCTAAAGCTAGAGAAAGAGAGGATTAGGTCTTTTATTGTGAAATTCTAGAAAAGGAGAGGATTGGGTCTGTTATTGTGAAATTCTAGAGAAGGAGAGGATTGGGTCTTTTATTGTGAAATTCTAGAGAAGGAGGGGATTGGGTCTTTTATTGTAAAATTCTAAAGCTAGAGAAAGAGAGGATTAGGTCTTTTATTGTGAAATTCTAAAGACAGAGAAGGAGAGGATTGGGTCTTTTATTGTGAAATTCTAAAGCTAGAGAAAGAGAGGATTAGGTCTTTTATTGTGAAATTCTAGAAAAGGAGAGGATTGGGTCTTTTATTGTGAAATTCTCGAGAAGGAGAGGATTAGGTCTTTTATTGTGAAATTCCGTTCGACACATTGGTGCCAATCAGTTCATGTTAGTGTTAGCGTGTTGCTAGTGTTTTAGCAACAGGCTAACGTGTTGCCTAATTTTTCGACTAATTCTACATCTACTAAGGTTTTTTGGTTATTTCTGAGTTAAGCTAATGTTTAGTAGCGTGTTAGCTCTTCCAGCTGTGGAGGCATCTCCTGAGGGTTTTTAGAATGATTTGGAGTTAAGCCAAAGTTTTAGAAATGTTTTGATTTTTTTCATGAAATTCTTCCAGTTTTTTTGTGCACTTTCTGTAAATTATGCACGTTTTGTATCAAAACGTTCACCACATTTTAGACTTAATTTAATAATTACCATTTTTCCCAAATGCTAAAACACATTTTCTGAAACATTTAACCAATTTAACCAAACATCAAACACAATTTTCTAAATATGAGCTAAATGTACAAAATCTCTCCTTGAATTCATAATGAAGACTTTGTTGTCAAAACAAACAAACCAACACGTGACACTGTTCACAAAATGACTTGTAAGAACTTGTAAACCCCCCTCCAATGAAGAATAGAGTAAAACAGTCTTCAGGATCTGATTTAGTTCTCTCTGTGGGTCAGACCAGAAGACTTCATCCACACAACAGGAAGAATCATGTTTTCTCTGATCTAGTCATGAAAAGACCCGACTGAAGAGTCTTCACAAGTCATGTCTGAGGCTGCAGCAGGTTGTGTCGAGTGTATTGTTGTCTCTCCTTTCAATGCCAAGTCAAATATAAAAATCTTCAGTCGGGTTGTGAAGAACAAGATGGAAGAAAACTGATACAATTTAGGATCAGAGTAGAACTCCAACAACAAAGTCTTCTCTGTTATTTATATGAATTATCTAGTGATAACTTGAAGCTGCTGAGTTGAGGGTTGACCTTTTGACCTTTTGACCTTTTGACCTCGTGGTCATTCCATAAACCAACATTTGGTTGATAACTGTGACCTGGATCTCATCAGAACCTTGTTCTTCATCTGGGTCCAGGTTCAGGTCTTTCTCTGTTCTCCATCATTGAAAAGCTTCTCAGATGTTCCAGAACTTTCTTCAGATTCTCTGTGTCGTCAGTTTAGACCAGTTGTGTGTTGATGATGATGTTGTGTTGGAACAGAGTTTGAGTTTTGACTCTTTGTGTTGTGAAACCAGCTGAGTTTTAAAAGTGAGAATGTTTCTCATGTTCTGCAGAGTTCATCAGAGTTTTGTAAATTGTGTTTCAGGTTTCGACCAGAGAGTGATTTTATGTTTTAGAGAAAAGAGTTAAAGCTGTTGATCAGCTGGTTTGGAGGATGGAACTCTGTGTTTTAGCGGGAAAACTCCTTCAGCATCTTCAGCGTTCACACCAGCATCATGGCAGGTTAGCCAGAACTTCTTTATCCATGATCACAGAGAGTCCAGGATCCACCTGTACCACGGTATGAACATATATGTAGTCTGTAATAACGAACACGCGTGTGAATGCGTTCTGCTGGTTCTGAGCCGTCAGGTTGCTGCTGAGCTCTCTGGTGTTTGTGTGGATTTAAGTTGCTTATAGAGTCAGACTCTGAAGAATGGACTCGTTCAGGGCGTGTCTCCTCTGGAGGTCTCCGCCTGAAGCTGCTAAGTGATGTTTTCTGCTGCGGTTAATCGTCTGCTCACGGCTCTGGAGAGAGCTGAAACTGTATAGAAGAAGACTGAACCGAGCGTGTCCTGGTTTGGAACCACGAGTTCATACGACGAGCGCCACGATGGAACCATCAGCTGGAGCTCCTCCCCTCAGCGCTCGCCACAGCGAATCCTGGCTGCAGTTTAGGATTTGGCTCTGGATTTACATCCTGTCTGGAGACAGTATGTGAGAACTGGACTGACTGAGTGAACCCCCCTTAGAAAAGAGTTCACTTCTGGCTCCAACCAAATCAAGTCAATTTAGTCTCACAATCCAGATGTCATGTTGGAGCCAGTCGTCAGAATTCAGGGGAGTTCAGAGTCCACGTTTCTACGGCAACCATCCTCACCAATCAGGAGTGAGCTCGTTTGAAGGCCACACCCCCACCACTCGAAAGCAGGCTACACCAAATCTGTTAAATGTTCTGAATGTTGGACATGGAGGCCAGCAGGCTCCGCCTACTTTAAATGAGGCACCTGATTGGTCAGTTTATAACTTGAGCTACAGAAAAATGAAAGATATTTATGAAGAAGATGTTAAACAGGAACGTTTATTCTGACCAACAGGATGACGGATAACAGATGTTTGTTTCTACATAGAAGTCTTCTGGATTTTGGCTGCTTGAAGCCACTTCCTGTCACTCAGTCCAGGTCTCAGATACAGTCAGCTGAATTCCCACCCTAATCCTTAACTACAACATTTTGTACTGTAGGAATATGTGGTGGTGTGGATTTTGAAAGACATTCAGACATCATGTTTACATGTTCTTTACCAGCAGTTATGACATCACTGCTGTATAAAGAGAGAATCTGATCAATGCAAACATTTATGTTTATGTGACTCCACTGATGTAAACATGTATACAGTGTGTTCGAAAATTACATTCAAGTTTTTTTGTTTTCAGTTTTGTTCAACATAATGTTCTGAGGTCAGTATTTGCTAATGTAGAGAGCATTGATAACGCTGGATGTTTGCAAAGACTTCTGGGAAATTTCTATTTCATAGTAGATTCAGACAGTTGTAGAAAACAGAAGGTCTGTACGGTGAGCAGTGAAGGACAAACTCCACGCTCACTGGGACAGAAACGTTTCGATCTAAGTTATCAAACATGAGAAACCATCAGGCTCAGACTGCAACAGCCACGTTTCCCTCCACGCCAGCGTCTGTCGACCTTCATCACGTCTGAGTGTCCACACAAACGCTGACGCTGTCCTCGCAGACAAAGGTCAAACGGCGCCGTTTAAGCTAACGGCGGTGACGGGTTAGCAGGAGCTCTGCTTTGACGGGGGGGTCCGGTGCGCGGGGGTCCCGGGCTGCAGGAGCGGCGTTCTGCGCCGCAAGGTGACTCAGTCAGAACGACCGGGACCTCCGCCGCTCGCAGTAGCGGGTCAGAGGCCGCGGCGCCGCACGAACCGCCGCGGCGCCGCATAAACAGCAGGCAGAGCTGTAGATCATACGCTGGAAGTATGATATCAGGAACGGAAAAGAGGAGAAGTGCAGATAAAAAGGAAAGTGGAGAAGGAGAACAGAGGAACGAGGAGGAGGGCGGGGTCAGATGACGCTTATTGATTATCTGCCAGGAGGCGAGGAAGTAAAGCTAAATGTTCTGTTCATCTGCAGCAGAAAAAAGTCTATTATTTCAAAGGTCACGGCGTGCATTAGAGGCTCTTTCTTGGATAAACATCAGAGATCCCGCCCCCAACACGCCGCCGTGTTTCAACAACAGCATTAGCGCTGTTTTTGTTATGGCTGCCGCGCCGCGATGCTCCGTTGCGTGCAGGTGTGTCTGTGCGTGCGGCTCATGTTTCCTCAGGACTGTTTGTCTGATACTCTGATATCGCCATGACAACTGTCATAACACGCTCCCGGAGAGATAGTGAGCCGCAGACAACAGGGCTGATGTTCTCGCCGTTACCCGATACCTGCGTGGAGGCGGGTCCTCGGCCGTTCTGCCGTGTTTGTTCGTGGACCGGCCCCTCACAGGTCTGATGCTGGCTGTGCCTCTGACGTCCAGCCAGCCATCACGCCGTCCACTGAGCTGCCGGTCGATGCCGTCTGGGTTTCTGCTCCAGCTGACACCTCCGCCGCCGCCGAGCAAACGTCTGTCTCGCCAGCGCCGGGGCCCACAACAGCTGCGGGCCATGTGCTGCTTTGTTTCTGCAGACTGCGCCGCTGCTCTTTACTGCCAAGTTGACGTGAGACTCGCAGAGACGCCGACGAGTCCTCCTGCTCTATATTTAGTTCCTCTTCAAAAGTAAAAATGCAGAAAAATGAGATCAGATTCACATGAACGTCAAACTGTCTGGAAACAGTTTGTTCCTGAAGCTCAGATCTCTGGTTTCATTTGAACGTTTCCTGCAGAAGCTCAGACGTTGGGTCGGAGTCTCCATGTTTCCACCCATCATTTGGACCTCTCACACGTTCTCTCCACATTACAGGATAAAGATCCGGAGGCGAGGCGGGCGAGTGGAAGGGGGGCGTCTGCAGTGTTTGCCCTCATTGTGGCTGTGGGGAAACGCTGGCTGACGTTAGCGCGGGATTGAGCTCCAGCAGCTTCCCAGTGGGGTGGGAGGACAGGGACGGGGCTCTGATTAGACCCATCGCCCCGGCCGCCACGCTCCACTCTCGCTGGTAATTGGAGCTGGCAGGAGGTTGGCACGCACCCCTCCTCGTCTCCTCCCTCGCCGTTTCACTCGTTTTCCTGCCTTTACCTGCTCCTCGCCGTCACAGACTCACCTTTCTGCCTCGTGATCTTCGTCGTCAGCCGTAGCCTGGCAGCCCGCCGTTCTCCTAACCCTGGTGAAGCCCCGCCTCCTCCTGCCCTCGCTGCAGCCGCCGTGCGTTCATCGGGGAGCTGCCGGTGGAGCAGGAGGACTGCGTGACAGGGAGAACAATGCTCCTATTGATGCTGCAAACATGGAAGAACCAGTTCCTGTGAGCACGGCTACACCCCCCCCCACCCCCCTCCATCCATCAGACCAGATTGTTCTGGTCACATACTGATGGAATCACCTGCAGGTTTTCTGAAGTCCTCCTGTTTGTTCTATCAAACATCTGATCTGTTATCAAACCTTCACCTGCACCCCCACATCACACATTAGATGTTGGGGGACAGGACCGGTCAGGAAAGAACCGGGGGGGGGTCCAACCCAACAGCTTGAGCCCGTCTTTAAAGAGCCGTCATGATCCCTGAAGAGCAGGAAACCATCTCTGGAGGAGCCGGTGAACACCTTTGACCTTCAGCAGATGTTTGCAGAGGTTCTTTACAGATTTCACTAACATCTGAGGATCCAGTTCTTCACTCCCATCAACACAGTGTTTTGGGGGTTTCTGATGATAAATCCTGTGGACCTCGCCTCTGGCTCCCCCCCCCGTCCCATCCATCTTAGCTCTTTTCTCATACGTAGATGTGGAGTTAGATAAGATAACTCTTCATTAACTGTCCTGGTAACTCTCCCGTCCGTCCTGGGGAGGATCTCTCCTTCATCTGGACATTCCTGAGGTTTTTTAGGAGTTTTTGCTGACCGGGGAGGAGGGTCTGAGGAGGAGGATCTGAAGAGGATGATCTGAGGAGGAGGATCTGAAGAGGAGGGTCTGAGGAGGAGGTCTGAGGAGGAGGGTCTGAGGAGGAGGGTCTAAGGAGGAGGATCTGAGGAGGAGGGTCTGTGGAGGAGGGTCTGAGGAGGAGGGTCTGAGGAGGAGGGTCTGAGGAGGAGGGTCTGAGGAGGAGGGTCTGAGGAGGAGGGTCTAAGGAGGAGCTAACCCTTTTGATTATTCTGTTTAGCTTTTAGCTAATGTTAATATGTTATGACGACCTTTTGCTTCAGTAAAATGAATCCCAATGAGAGAATTGTTTTATGGCGCTTTAGAAATGGAAAAGAACAGAATTGAATGTTTTGAGTTTTTCTTTCTTCAGATTGTTGTGAATCAGAAACAGATTCTTGTGATACGCTACAGCAACATGAAAACACGCTGGGCGGGGCACCATCCTCAGCAGCAAGGAGGGGAAGAGGGGCGGGGTTGTTCTGGCCCGCCCAGAAGTTTTTCATGAAGACCTGCCGCTCTGCAGATGATGGGACAGTTTACGGTCGTCTCTAAGCAGCGGGAACGCCGTTACGAACGCCGTTCTGCAGAAATGCATCAAACTTTCCTGAAAGGAAACTGATTTGGGGGGAATGGCGCCGGCGCCGCGTCTCAGTGAATCCACGGGGGGGGGGGGGGGGGGGGGGGGGTGTCATGCTAGATTATTCTCTATTTTCAGATGAAGCCGTTCAGGTTTATGGGATCCGTCTGCCTGCAGCTGGATCCTTCAGAAGTGTGGCAGTAGTTACAGATTACTTCAATTACAGATTACTTTAATGACTTTAATTACAGATTACTCTCCTGAGGAAACTCCCGTAGTAATTCCCGGCAGTGAGGAGGTCCTCGCGGTGAAAATGATTCATCCGTGACGATCTGTGAGTCAGACGTTAAACGTGTTCCTGCACGAGTCGGGACGCCGTTCTGAAGGTCCGCCTGCCGCCGCCGCCGCTCTGCGCCGCCTTCGTCCCGCCCAAAGAGGACAGACTACCACTGCCCCCCCGTCTGTGTTGTACAGGTCTCCTCTTCTGTACAGGTTTGGTTTGGGATGTTTGCTCAGAGGGGAAGCGAGCCTCACCGCAGAGATAACAGGCCCGGCCCGGCCCGGCCCGGCCCGGCACGTCTGAACATGAGACGATCCGGGCTGCAGGCCAGAAACCGGAGCGCCAGGAGAACCAGACACCCTCCCAGACAACCCGCTGCTCTCCCCTCCTCCTGACTCACAGAGGAGACACGAAACAACCTGAAAGGTTGTGTGTGTTTTCTGGGTTGTGTTGTTGTCGATGACTTTCAGGGTTAAACCTTAAAACGGTTCATCCTCGTGGATCTAACTCCAGCCGTTACTGTGTGTCTTTACGGTTCCGTTTAGTGAATCTTCGGCCCAATCCCAATTCTCCGCTTCTGCCCCCCCCCCCTTTGATGGGGCGGGTTAAGTGTAAGCGTGTCTGAGAAATGACTGTTTTGAATCCGAGAGGGAGATGAAGTCCTCTGGTTTTGTTGTTGTTTTTCTGGCACATGTTCAGGGTTAGCCCCGCCCCCAATAACCAGGATTATTGAACGGATCCGTCAGTAGAAAGTCCGACTGAGCAGCATCATGCAGACCCCCCCCCGGGTCTTCAGGAGGATCTCCTGATCAGATCTCCTGATCAGATCTCCTGATCAGATCTCCTGGTCCGGTTCTACCCTCAAACTGATGTTTTATTCAGATCCTCAGAGTTTCATTACATTCAGTTGAAACTTGATGCTGAACTGAATGTTTATTTGACTGTATAACTAGCTGCAGGAACTGCTGCTCCTCTTATCGGCTGCAGACCTTCACCGGTTAAACTTTGCTCCGTCTGCATTGTAAACTCATCATCAATAATAATAAGAAGAATTACAGTTTGGTTTGGACTTTGATCTGGAGCAACACTTGGATCCGGGCCGTGCCGGTCCCGATCCGGTTTGGACCGTGAACTTCAGGCGGTCAGCGTTTTCTTCTGCATCGGTCATAATGAGAGGATCCATGTTTTCTTCATCCCTCCTTCTGCTGTAATGAGCTGCTATGACTATCAGCCGCTAACAGGATTCCTCTAATTCTCTATCAAGCAGGAATCAGCCCCGGATTTGTTTTTCCCGGCAGGATCTGGTGCCGTCACAGACGTTTGTGATTAACGTTTGGCCTGTAGCACCTGAGATAATTTGCTCCTTTCATCCTCGTCTCTGACCTTGCCGGTTGAAGCGCTCGGATGAACTCTGCAGATCAAAGACTTTTCTGTCCGAACCAAACAAACATTTGTTTCCCTGTCGCTGCTCTCTAACATCTACCTCTACGTCTTCAGAGAACCAGATCCCCCACGGCTTCCCCAACATTGATATGGCCCCCCAGCTGAAGGTGGTGGAGAGGACCAGGACAGCCACCATGCTGTGCGCCGCCAGCGGGAACCCGGACCCGGAGATCTCCTGGTTCAAGGACATGCTTCCTGTGGACGTCAGCAACAGCAACGGGCGCATCAAGCAACTCCGCTCAGGTACGGCACAAAGCACGAGACCTTCCATGTAGATCTCCATGTAGACCTCCATGCAGACCTGGAGACTCATAGACATCCATGTAGAACTGTAGACCTCCATGTAAACCTCCATGTAGACCTCCATGTAGACCTCCATGTAGACCTCCATGTAGACCTCCATGTAGACCTCTAGACCTGGAGACCTCCATGCAGACTTGATTAGACCTCCATGTAGACCTGGAGACTCAGAGACATTCCATGTAGACCTCCATGTAGACTTGACAGATCCAGAGACCTCATGTTTGTTCCTGACCTCATTGGGTTCGGGTTGTTTTGGTTCTGGAAGGCCCGGTTCTGCAGGACCTGCAGTGATGCGTTCTGTGTCTCCTGCATTCCAGCTTTATTTGATAATGTTTTCATTTGAAGATAAAAACGGTTCACATTTTTTCTTTTTTTTAGCTTTCAGCCTCAAACTTTTAATTAGACCCCCCCCCCCCCCAAACTGGGAGTGACTGAAAATGTGCTGATATGTGAACCCCCCCCCCCAGACCAGTGAGTTCTCCTGACATCAGGATTCACGTGAGGCCAGTTTCACCGACAGAAACATTTCTCCATGAACTCCCATGATGCTTTGCTGGTGACACTCCTTATGTTATTGTGGATTACCTGTCGGGGGGGGGGGGGGGGATATGGAAGTGATTAATGAGGAGTCCAGTATTTGTGTTGATCTGGTCTCTGATGCCCCCCCCCCCCTCGTTATGAGTGAATCACTAATGAATCTTTCAACCATGTTTTCGTTTAAATTGCCCCTCCCCCTCAGGTGGCACACCAATCAGAGGTAAGACACTGATGAGACATCTCTGCCATCCTGTCACGCCAGCGTCCCCCCCCCACGTCTGTCTTCATCCTCACTGCCCCCCCCAAATGTCTGTCTGCCCCCCCACAGCCCCCCCAGGCTAAAGCCATGCTAACACAGGAGCTGAGCTTTAGCCTGGGGGGGGGGGTGAACGGCACACCAAGGAACCACAAACACTCCAGGGTTCTAAGCTCCGCCTTCTCCATTGGTCGAGGACCCCCCCCACACACACTGCTGCAGACCCCCCCATCAGACACCGTTTGTGTTTGAGCCGTAACCGTCCTCAGTCACTCCACGCCCGCGGCGCTCCACGCCACGGCTCCACGCCGCCGCTGCCTCTCCGCTGGCAGGTTGACAGATTGGTGACATTGACTTCGGCGTGCGGCGGCGTGCGGCGGCGTGCGAGCGCCGCATTGCACAACAAACAGGTTAAACTGCAGATCAGATGTGTGGTTTCGTCATGCCCCGCCCCCTCTGGTCAACATGTGACTCTCATCTCATTCTGCATGATGTGGAAACGCCTTCATCACTGCATGGCGGCCGTCACCGCTCCGCTCCATGTTCACGTCTGCAGGTGAGCGGCGAGTGAACATGAGTGGGAGGGCCACCTGTCTGTGTCTCTGTGCCGTCTGCTGCTCACACACCTGAACCAGGTGGATTGAAGGCGGAGCCTCTCTCGCCATCCGTGTAAACGTGGATCCATGCCACCTCTGCGGCCTCCGCGTACGAGGTCGTGCGGCGAGCCTCGTCACGCCGTTTTCATCCGAACGTCTTTCATTCAAACATCTGAACATTCTCACGGCGGTTTCTGCAGACGCCGCTGCATCCACAGCCTCACCGCCAGCAGACGGCGGCGTGCGCGGCGCTCGTGTTCCGGGTTCTAACTCTGCCCCCCCCCACAGGAGCCCTGCAGATCGAGCACAGCGAGGAGTCGGACCAGGGGAAGTACGAGTGCGTCGCCATGAACAGCGCTGGAACCCGCTACTCTGCTCCGGCCAATCTCTACGTCAGAGGTACGACCCCCCCACACACACACACACACACACACACCTCCGGGGGGGTGGGGGGTGTTCCCACGTTCTCCGGGTTCTCTAAGAGCTGAACTAACGTGGACCTCCTGCTCGGCTCTGAGCTCCAGCAGGTGCTGCCCCCCCCCTGAGAAAAACAGCTGCACTCGGACCCGTTTCCTCCCCCCCGGCCCCCCCCCCCCCGCCGCTCTCTGCTTTTATATTGACTGTATCCAAAGGCTCCATTATCCCCCCAGCTCAGCCCCGGAGGCGGGCTGGAGTTTTCAAGGTTGTTTATGCTGCCCCCCCCTCCCCCTCCTCCTCCTCCAGGAGCGCATTAATGCTCAGCGAGGGGGGGGGGGGCGAGGGGGGCGCGGTCCCCATAACCATGTCGGATCTGATGAAACACAATAGCAGCTCCAGTTGTTAGTGTGGGGGCGTGGGGGGGGGGGGCAGCTCTGTGTCATACAGGCTGTTAATGCATTAGTCCCCCCCCCCCCCCCCCCCCCCCGATAAAGACAGCTCAGGTTTCCATCTACAGTCCAAACCAGAGGACTTCCTCCTCCCACCTGCAGGTCGTCCTCCGTCCAGGTAAACACACTCTCATGTTCCTCGGGGGGTGAGGGGGTCAACCAGGAACACACGACAGCGACCCCCCCCCCAGCAGCCTCGCCGTGCTGGTGGGGGGGGCAGCAGAATGTGGCGTGGATGGAGATGAAAGTTTCTCTGAGGAGGACCTCAAACACACTGAAACTTTACTGTATGTGAGAACTGGACTGAGTGGCTCCGCCCCCCAGGGTTCCAAACAGGAAGTGGCTTCAAGAAGCAAAATCTCTGGTTGTGTCCATAACTACTAAAAAACTATTGTACCTGGATCTGAACGTAACCATCCTCACTACTTTCTTCTTCTACCTGAGGCTGCTGGAACCCCCCCCCACCCCATCATTGACCTGCAGCTCTATCAGGGTGGGGTGGGGGTGGGGTCGTGTCCAGGTCAATGTGGAGGTGGGGGGTGTGGGGGGGTATTTTTAGAGATGCTGAACTTTTCTCTGAACTTTAGAAAGAGTCAAAGCTTCTGATTGATGTTCTGATCTGCTGTGGTGATCCTTTCATCTTGATGATGTCATCATATAATGCATTACGTCTGTGGTGTCACTAACCTCCCGCCCCCCCTGGCCGGGCGAGCGCCTGTCTTCACTCTCCTGTCTTCCACTTTGTGTCTTTTCATCCGTCGCTCACCTCCATCAAATCACCCGCCAAACACAGATCAGCGTGAAGGTTGGTCATTTCACTCTTGTCCCCACCCCCCAATCCACCCTGTCAGGTACCCCCCCCTCCCTTCCTCCCCTTTGCTGTAGACACTAAGCTCCGCCTCCCAGAGACAAATATGAAGAATAGCCAACCCTAATCCTCCTCAGTGTCTGTGTTTGCATGGATCCCTGAATAGCTCCTGCATGCCTGTCCGGGCCCCTCCCAGAACCGGGTTTCAGTTGGTTCTGCCAAAACAAACAGAGGAGCAGCAGCTTAAGTCCTGCCAGCTCTGTGTTGTGTTTGCTGCGGCGCCTTCTTCCTGCCACGCCCTCATTGTTCCTGTCAACAGCTGCTTCTGCAGGTGTGTGATGCATTACAGCCGGATCTGTCACCCCCACCCCCCACATGTGAGTCAGAGCTGGGGTGGGGTGAGGGGGGTGGCCTCCATCCAGATGCTGGTAGATATGATCAGCCTTAGGCAGGAGTGTCCAAAGTCAGTCCTGCATGTTTTCTAATCAACCTGCTGCTGGAGCTCCTGATTGGCCAAATACACCTGATCAGGTAATCAGCAGCAGATAAGATAGGATTCTAGAAAACCAGCAGGAGGCCGGCCCTCGAGGCCTGACGTTGGACCCCCCTGAACTAAAGGGAGGAGCTCATCTGGTCTGTGAAGTTTTCTAAACCCGCCATGAATGAGAGGGGCTTTAGGACCCAGATCTGTGGGTTCCTTCAGGAACAGGTGTTTTGGAGAGAAATAAGTATCACCATAATTTAAACGTGCGTTATTCCTGATTTATACGTGAGTTATTCCTGATTTATTCCTGCGTTATTCCTGATTTATACGTGAGTTATTCCTGATTTATTCCTGCGTTATTCCTGATTTATACGTGAGTTATTCCTGATTTATACGTGAGTTATTCCTGATTTATTCCTGCGTTATTCCTGATTTATACCTGCGTTATTCCTGATTTATTCCTGCGTTATTCCTGATTTATTCCTGCGTTATTCCTGATTTATTCCTGCGTTATTCCTGATTTATTCCTGCGTTATTCCTGATTTATACCTGCGTTATTCCTGATTTATTCCTGCGTTATTCCTGATTTATACCTGCGTTATTCCTGCGTTATTCCTGATTTATTCCTGCGTTATTCCTGATTTATTCCTGCGTATATTCCTGATTTATTCCTGCGTTATTCCTGATTTATTCCTGCGTTATTCCTGATTTATTCCTGCGTTATTCCTGATTTATACCTGCGTTATTCCTGATTTATTCCTGCGTTATTCCTGATTTATTCCTGCGTTATTCCTGATTTATTCCTGCGTTATTCCTGATTTATACCTGCGTTATTCCTGATTTGTACCTGCGTTATTCCTGATTTATTCCTGCGTTATTCCTGATTTGTACCTGCGTTATTCCTGATTTATTCCTGCGTTATTCCTGATTTATACCTGCGTTATTCCTGATTTATTCCTGAGTTATTCCTGATTTGTACCTGCTTTATTCCTGATTTGTACCTGCGTTATTCCTGATTTATTCCTGTGTTATTCCTGATTTATTCCTGCGTTATTCCTGATTTGTACCTGCGTTATTCCTGATTTGTACCTGCGTTATTCCTGATTTATTCCTGCGTTATTCCTGATTTATTCCTGCGTTATTCCTGATTTATTCCTGCGTTATTCCTGATTTTTACCTGCGTTATTCCTGATTTATTCCTGTGTTATTCCTGATTTATTCCTGCGTTATTCCTGATTTGTACCTGCGTTATTCCTGATTTGTACCTGCGTTATTCCTGATTTATTCCTGCGTTATTCCTGATTTATTCCTGCGTTATTCCTGATTTGTACCTGCATTATTCCTGATTTATTCCTGCGTTATTCCTGATTTATTCCTGCGTTATTCCTGATTTTTACCTGCGTTATTCCTGATTTATTCCTGCGTTATTCCTGATTTATTCCTGCGTCATTCCTGATTTATACCTGCGTTATTCCTGATTTATTCCTGCGTTATTCCTGATTTATTCCTGCGTTATTCCTGATTTATTCCTGCGTTATTCCTGATTTGTACCTGCGTTATTCCTGATTTATTCCTGCGTTATTCCTGATTTATACCTGCGTTATTCCTGATTTATACCTGCGTTATTCCTGATTTGTACCTGCGTTATTCCTGATTTGTTCCTGTGTTATTCCTGATTCATGCGTTTGCTATTTCTTATTTATGCTAATTAGACACATATTTTTAAAAACTATGCATGAATTACCTTTTACGCGCACACAAAACCACATTTACACACAAATCTGTGGTGACATTCTTATAATGTCTCACTGCGTTTCTGTTACACATTTACGCATAACTTAATTGAAATTCTAGAAATGTATAAAACACAGTTTCGCAATAAGACACTTTCAATTATTTAATCTAACTGTTGATAAAACACAAACCAATTCAGGCATCATTAAAAACACAGCGATGGATGAGACGCAGTATTTTTTTATTTGATTCACTAAAAGGAGCATTTGTGTGACGTTACAGCAGTGTGACGCTAATCCATTAGGATGCATGAGAAGCTCGTTCAGCAATATTAAAATAATAACTCCTCTAACATGTAAACAGCTGGAACATTTTTTCTGTTTGAAAACATGACTAGATCCATTGAAGTTTGTCACGGTTCTCGCGCTCTTCCTTAAAGGAGACTTCTGCGTCTTATTCAGGCTCCGAGCTGCAAAAGTGCGGCTGCAGATGAAGCGACGAGGAACTCTTGATTGGTGATTTTAAGGAGGAGCTGCGCGATTCTGTATTATACACAACTGATATTGAGCTGTGACGCTGTTCAAAACTCTCGTGGCGCCCGCTGTAGCGCTCAGAGCAGACCTTCATATCATGATGCGCATTTATTTTGAAAAGTGTTTCCATTGTATCCTTGCAAAAAAAATCTTGCATAATTGAGGTTTTGTTTTGAAAGATTTGCGTGTAATTAGTTTTAAGCTGTTGTCATTTTAATTTGTTCATGTGTAAATTGTATTTTTTTAGCTTTTGTACTCATGCACAAAATGTATTTTATGATTTACAAATGAAGAAAACGCACAAACCTTCAGGTAGGCACAAATCAGGAATAGCACGCATAAATCGAGGTGATACTAGTTTCTCTCCATAAATTATCACCTGTAGAAGAGAAAACCTGACGAGTTTATTGCTGATAAAAGATGATTTTATGCTGTGATCCTGGCAAACATTCTGGACCAATGAGAGCTGAAACGCTGTGGCTCCGGTCCAGTCTGCCCTTCTCCCGGCTCCCCGCTGGTTTCCCAACACTTGCCGTCTGTCCTCTTTTGGCAGCCGGTTTCCTGAGTCTGCTCAGGTAAAGCGGCCTCCTGCATCCAGCGCTCGCCTGTGACGGTTTTACATCCGAACACCATCATTCTGCTTAAGATGAACCCTTTAAACCAGGGGTATTCAACTCCAGGCCTCGAGGGCCGCAGTGTCTGCATAATTTCCAGATATCCAAACTCTACTCATGACTGATTACCTGCGTTCAGGTGTGTTCCAACCAATTGGAGCATGCCAGATCCGGGTATGTTGGAAAACCTGCAGGAATGCGGCCCTCGAGGCCTGTGAGATTGAATACCCCTGCTTTAAACCTTAAACGTGTGTAATTTTTCAACCGTTAACACGATAACTCCAGCAGATGATGCTGATCTGGTTGATGACTTCTGATCAGCGCCTTATCGTCTGCTGTTTGATTAATGCTGACGTGCACGCGGTGTAATATTGACCCCTCATGTGCACGTCTGACCCGCGGACTATGTAAGGTCGTGGCCGGCGGGATGATGGGCCATCACGGCCGCCCCGCTGAGCCGCGCCCGCCTGTGCCAAGATATCGACTGAGCAGGTTGTGCGACCCTTTGTCAAGGCAGTTAAAATGATGGGATCCAGCGAGCGGGCCGGCGGGCGGGCGGAGACGGGAGACGGGGCTTATTTTGTGGTTTTGATAGAGTCCTGGAGCCGTCTCAAAGCTGCTCTCGACAGGAGAGAGGCTCCGGGGGAATCGATAACAATTACCTGCCCTCTAGTCATTTTGTTCCACAGCACCTCTCCAAACTTAACCGCACGCCATGAATTATTCACAGCATTAAGTGTTCAATATACACAACCCCCATTGACGGGCCGCTCCTACTACTGTTGGGTCTGTTCGGCCCGCTTCTGTCTGGGTTCTGCTCGTCAGCAGAAGACGACCTGGCGGGAAGAGACGTCCTCGTTTATCATGGGGGGCCACGTCTCCAAGTATTCCTCTGTATTTTTACATTGTTTAAGGCAGTGAAACTCCCCACCACTCTGAGGCTTTTCTCTGATGGACGTGGCGTTTCTCTCTTAAACTCATCCAGGATTATAGAGGGAAACAGAAGCTGTCTGTTTTCTCAGACTATCCTGACATCCGTCTATCACGTTTTTTTCTCATGATAGGAGATGTTGTTAACGCAAGATAACACATTTTGTTACGTCATGATAACTAGTGTCTGTTTCCTACTCTGATACGCCGAGACGTCCTCCGGTTCAGGCCGCCTCTGGTCTAAGTAACCATTGGTTACCATGTTGGCGTTCCACATTTTCATTTACGAGAAAACATGGAGAGGAGAGGAAGTTTGGCCATTCTCAGCTTCTGTAGAATAAACCCAAAGATTTGATGAGAGGAGACCGATTGATAAGATCTACAACCAATCAGGATCCAGAACACCATGAGCTGTAAAGAATCACAAAATCACATGGACGTATGTGCAACAGTGAAGGTTAAAGGTAAATGTACCCCCCCCCCCCTTTCTGTCTTCAAATCCTGTGCATGCCCCCCTCCCCTCCCCCAGTAGAATATCCCGAATCTGGAAATCGTTCCAACTTCTCATCAAATGTCTGAGTTTAGTCATGACACCCCCCCCCCCCCCCCCCCCTCCCCCCCCCCCCCCCCCCCCCCCCAATTGAAAATCAGATGTTAGAGAAGGCGGCGGTAGTGGTCACCCCCCTGGTCGGCTGCCCCCAGCCTTATCTGGAAGTTTCTCTCCGGAGGCTGAATTCCTAAAGACGTCGGATTCCGAGTCGGAATATTAATTATTTTGATGGCGAGCCAAATAGTTCCAGCCCACATGAGTCTGATGATTAAACCGGCAGAGGGGGGCCGCGTGCAGCTCCCTAATAATTATGGGAAAACTCAGACGAATGAGACCCCCCCACACACACACCCCCACCCCTTATTATAGCGCAGCCCGGAAAACCATCATTTTCCTGACTTGAATCTCAAAAGGTGCTTTGTGTTTTTCCATTTCGGCTCATAAATGAGGGGAATAACAAGCCGAGCTTAACCACGCTCCGCTTCAATTAGATCTGGGGGGGGGGGGGGGGGGGGGGGGGCTGTGCACCGAGAGCAATTACAGTCAAGAGCTTCCTCTCCCAGAGATGGGAGGACGTCAGATGGAAAGATGAGGGTTCCTCACTGAATGTTTACCGCCTCGACGTCCCGGATCCAGATCCTCCGGCGGTTGGGGTCGGCTCTGATGGACGTTCTCTGCTCTGAAGAACGGATTCTCAGAAAACGCTTTTGTTTGCATCTTCCTGCAGAACAGAGTAAAGGTCGTATGTAAATACCGACCGCTCTTTATTTCCGCCGTAGCTCTTCAGTGTGGTGTGAAGGCACCAATTTGGTGTTTGCCTTGTCCCAGGCGACACAAACGACCCGTTCCGTCTCCATGGGAACCTGGTTTTAATGTCAGCGTATCTGCGAGTCACAAAGAGCGAGCAGAAGAAGCCTCAGACAATGGCTTCTCCGCAGGCCGCCGCCGCCGTGTAACCATCGCTGCCGAGTGACCTCCACTACTGTCTGTGGCAGAGCAGGATGTTTGTGGTTGAGGTTTGTGTCGTGGTCGTCCTTTGTATCCGCTGACCCGTTAGTCGTGGTTCTGTCTGCTTCGGATCATCCAGAAGTTCTCCAAACCCAGACGGCTCACTCTCTCCTTCTGTCCCTTTAGTGCGAAGAGTCCCACCCAGATTCTCCATCCCCCCCTCCAACCAGGAGGTGATGCCCGGCGGCAGCGTCAACCTGACCTGCGTGGCGGTCGGCTCGCCCATGCCCTACGTCAAATGGATGAAGGGGGAGGTGGACCTGACCAAGGAGGAAGACATGCCGCTGGGACGCAACGTGCTGGAAGTCACAAACATCCGGGAATCGGCCAACTACACCTGCGTGGCCATTTCCTCTCTGGGCATCATCGATGCCGCGGCGCAGGTCACCGTCAAAGGTGAGTTCTTCCAGATCCACGGCTGTCCGAGGATCCAGACCTTCAAAGCTCCAGCTCACATGTCAAAGTCAGAGCTTTGATGTTTGTGTTATTAACGGTCTGATGCTATCTGCTAACATAATGCAACACGTCCTCATGCCCGAGTCGTCCCACGTTGGTGTTTTGGCTCCCTGTGCGATTGAGCTCGACTCTCCTGCTAGTTATTCGATTGAAATGCAGACATGAGAACGAAGGAGCCGCCCGGCGTCTGCAGCTCAGTGTTTTCTGTGATTTTCACCGAGCTGTCGAGCAAACACACCTTCTTGCATCAGTATTTGTCTGTATTGATTCCTCTCTGCTCCGCTAATCAATACATGAAATGTCACAGTCATTAGAGGGACCAGAGCGATTCAGGACATCTTCCCTGAGGAACCCTGAGAGCCGGCGCTTTCCTTTGTCTGTTTCTGTCTCCACGGGAGAGCTCCGCCTCTTTCCTGCGGCTGACAGAATCGACAGTCCGGTTATGAACCATCATGGTCGGCCGGCCGTCTGGCCTTTCTGTTAATGTCAGGATAAATGCGCCGCTCTTATCACGCAGTTACCTCGCTAACTGACCGTACTCGTCCGAAAACTCTCCTCTGCAGCCTTACCAAAGCCCCCCACCTCCCTCACCGTCACCGAGACCACGGCGACCAGCGTGACCCTCACCTGGCTCTCGGGGAACCCGGAGCCCGTGTCCTACTACATGATCCAGTACCGGGCCAAGACCTCGGACAACGGCTTCCAGGAGGTGGAGGGAGTGGCCACCACCCGCTACAGCATCGGCGGTCTCAGCCCGTACTCCGAGTACGAGTTCCGGGTCATGGCTGTCAACAACATCGGCCGCGGACCCCCCAGCGACCCGGTGGAGACCCGCACCGGAGAACAAGCCCCGTCTTCCCCTCCTCTGCACGTGCAAGCGCGAATGCTGAGTTCCTCCACCATGCTGGTCCAGTGGGAGCCTCCGGAGGAGCCGAACGGACAGATCCGAGGTTACCGGGTCTACTACAGCCCCGACATGAGCCCCCCGCTCAGCGCCTGGGACAAACACAACACCGACGACAGCAGCCTGACCACCATCTCGGGGCTGACGCCGGACATCACCTACAGCCTCAGAGTGCTGGGCTTCACCTCGGTGGGCGACGGGCCCCCCTCGGACGTCCTGCAGGTCAAAACTCAGCAGGGAGGTGAGTCGTGGGAGCTTTCGCCGCTGAAACGCCCCACTGTCGGGTAACGTATTTCTCCTCTTCGCAGTCCCCGCCCAGCCGTCCAGCTTTGAGGCTGAAGCTGAGCTGGACACACGGATCCGGCTGTCCTGGCTGTGGCCGGTCCAGGACCCCATCACGCAGTACGAGCTGCAGTACTGGGAGGACGGCACGGACAGCAAGGTGAAGACCAGAGACTCGATGGGGGGCGTTTCAGTGGCGTCCGAGTCGCAGAGTTCCTGTCCCGATCAGCTGCTGGAGACCGGCAGCTTGGTTCTTCTGCGGCTCGTCGATGGCTAAAGTCCAGGAGTCTGCAACCGGCTCCAGATCCACAGGAGGATCTTTTATCTCCTCGGCCAAACATCAAATAAGTCCTGGAGATGCTGATCCAGAACGTGTCGACCGTCTGAGTCAGCAGCTCCTCCAACCAAAACTACCTGAAGAAAACAAACAAACAAAGCCTGAAAACTAAGACTACCAAACCCCAAACTAAAAGAACAAAACCCAGCAGTGGAAGACTGAGAAATACACAAAAAATTAAAGTAAAATAAAATAGCAATTTTCTTAAAGTAAGGATTACTTAATTAACTTTTTTTTAAATTTAGATGAGTTAAATGTATAAATTAAGGTTCAGATAGACGATAAACTCTCTTTTACGTCCTGTTGACCTGAAGACGACTTGTTTGATCAACTCTACCTCCAGAAGGAACAGATTTTATATGCAAAGCTAAACTTTGGTAAAAAGTTTGATCTTTTATGAGTTAAAAGCTCAGATTATCAACATTGTTACTTGCTGCACTGAGATGATCCTGTTTGGTACAGAAAGTCTTTTATTTTGAAAATAATTTATTTGAGCTTCTGTCAAAAGAAAAAAATAAATAAATAAAATAAAGTTTTAAGAGATGATAGGTTCTTGTAATGTTTTTGCTTTTGTTCTTGCCAAAAAGACATCATTCATATTTATTATTAAAGAAGTTCATGAATGCAGATGCAAACGTCCTAAAGACTAAAGTCAGACTCTCCGTCTCCTTCTGGGTTTGGATCAGTAGAAACAAACCCAAACGGCTCTTTTACTGTCAAAGGTTACCGACCGCTTTAGTCAAATTGACCCGTGTGGGTTCTGTGGATCTAGGGTTTTGGGTTTTAGAAGAGTGGCAGCATCTTTCACAGGTATGTCCCACAGTTCCCTCAGGGGGGGGTCATGGAACGGCGTCTGATCAGTGAGTACCCCCCTCACCCCACCAGCTGAAGGAAGCTGACCCGGGACCCTGTCTTCTCTGCAGATGTACGCGCGGTTCGACCCCGCCGGCTCCCACGCCGTGGACGGCCTGAAGCCCGACACTTTGTACCATTTCTCGCTGGCGGCCCGTTCTGAGATGGGGCTGGGCGTCTACACTCAGCCCATCAAGGCCCGCACCGCTCAGTCCAGTAAGTACAGCGTTTTTCTCCCTGGGGGGGTCGGTGTCGCTTCACTGCTTGCTGTTGACTAACCGGGGGAGCCTCGCCCGCCGGCGGCTGAACCGGCTGCAGGTCTTTATCGCTCCGAGAGCTACGAGTTGTGTTGTATTGAGCCCAAAAACACAATGTGTGAGCATCTTGTCAGCCCCCCCCTCGCCAGCACTAACCTTCTGTCCGTCTGTGTGGGGGCAGGCCTGTGGTACAGGTACGTTGACCGTGTCACGTGGTCGCTGTGTTTGCTGACCCCTCCTCTCTCCTCACTTCTGACTCCTGACCTCTCGAGGGTTCCCTCACGGTCGGGTTCTGAGCGTCTCAGCGGCTCCCCAGGAGGTCTTCCTCCCCACAGCCTTCGCCGCAGCCACTAGACGCCTCGCTCTGGAACGCGGCGCCTAATTAAAGTTAATCACAGAATTAACATTCATTACTGTCAGCTGATTTGTTTGTGTTCACACCAGTGGGCCCATTCAGACGCTAACTTCACTCAGAGCAGCGCCGCCTCCCGCCGTGAAGAACGGACGCGCTTTTGTCAGGAAACGCTGATGCAGAAGCGGAGCGAGCGGTCAGCGCCGGCGTGCTCACGCGGCGCTAAAACCAGCCGAGTAACGAGTCGTTCTGCAGCTGAGACTAAATTCAGCTTCTGATGTTTGCATGAAATTAGCAAACAGTTTTCCAGCTAACAGATGGTGAGAGAGGCTGACATTTCCTGACGCTCCCGTCATTTAAACCTCAGATACGAGCTTTAATCACATTTATGTATCTGTTCACGTCAACACGCCGCCCCCCAGGAAAGAGACTCACTGCACAGGGAAAAGATGAAAACATCACGCAGCGTTTATCTGTGAGGAAAACATTTCAAACATCTGTTTATATCTAAATAAATCCAACTTTACTGAGTTTAATACAGACAGGGATGGAAAAGAACAAATCCAATCCTGATCCATCCTGCTTGATCCCCAGGATCTCCATCTTCTACACCTGAAACCTTCCTCCAGCTGCTCTCTACAGATCACAGTATCATCCTATGCAAACATCTCGGTCCACAGAAGTTCCTGTCTGACCTTTCAGGTCTGTGCGTCACCATGGAAACCAGAAGGAACTCTCAGCTGATCCTTTTTTAATATATTTGCATACAGCAGAGGCACAGCAGGAAAATGAGAATCTGAGTTTTGTTTTTGTCTTTTGGTCTGAGTCTGAACACAGTGTTGGCTCTCAAACCGGCTTTGGAGAGGACTCGTCCCCAAATGTTGGATCAGCCTTTCAGAAGCAGCAAATGCTCAGAATGACTGTTTGAACGACGGCGTTGTCGTCGTATCCCTGACCTCTTGACCTGCGGCGCTCATCCTCGACCTCTTTCTCTTGGTCTTTGTATTTTCGTGGTTCAGCCCCACCTCCACCCTGAACCGTCCTCAGCTCTCATCCACTTCCTGAACATCTCCAACCTTCTTCATTTCTCTCTGTGGAGTAAAGTCCTGAAAGAGGACGAACGCTTCAGTGTCTCGTTTTGACAGAGGTCAGAGGTCATGCTAATGCTGCTCACATTATGAAGCGATGGTCTGGACCTGTGGGTGTTGGACACAAACAGGAACAACGTCTTTACATTTCTGCTCACCTGTTTCCATGTGGACTCACAGAACCCGTCCTCCACAGCAGCAGAACCCTTCCAATTTCCAGCTCCTCCCGTTTGTTTATTTGCATGTTGTGGTTGAAGACTTTGGTTGTTGTAAAAGCGTTTCATGGCGTGCTGCATGGCGCATGTGACCCCTTCGTTCTGAATAAGTTTGTGACCCCGCGGACTGCAGAGGCCGCCTCCTTCTGGCGTCAGGAGCGTGAGGAGGACACGAGGAGGTGGGAGAGAGGCGGGAAACCGCGTTCCGTCTGAGCCGGAGCGATAGAGTCCCGCTCCAGCTCAGACGGTCTCGTGTCCGCCTCGCGCCGTGGCGAGTCCATGCGGGCGGCGCCAGCGGCCTGGGGGTCCTCTCAGTCCGGCGGCGGTTCTGGAAGCTTTCTGTTCGGGTTCCAGACGAACTCCGAGCAAAAAGCTTCGCCGGTTTCTGTTTGCATCCTGTTTTATTTTGTTTGCTTGATCCATTCCCTCGTCCCCCCCCCCTCCCCGCAGCTCCATCCGCCCCCCCTCAGGAAGTCCATCTAGTCAGCCTGAGCTCCACCAGCCTGAAGGTGAGTTGGGTGGCGCCGCCGGCCGCGAGCCGCCACGGCGCCATAGTGCGCTACACGGTCAGCTACCAGGCCCTGTCAGGAGAGGACACGGAGAGACAGGAAGTGGCGGACATTGGCGCAGACGCCAGCAGCTTTGTGCTGGAGGGCCTGGAGAAGTGGACTGAGTATCAGGTGTGGGTGAGGGCCCACACTGATGTGGGGCCAGGACCCGAGAGCGCCCCGGTGAAGATGAGAACCAAAGAGGACGGTAGGTCCAGCGCGCCGGGGCGGCCTCGCCTTTCCGTGTCTTTTCCTGGAGTGGGGGCTGATTGTTTCCGTCTGTGTCTGCTTGGTCTCCCTGCGGCCTCCGGTCCGTCCGGGGCGTCTGTCCCCGACGCGCCCGTCTGCTTTTAACACGCTAACTTCCTGCTGTCATTAACTCCTTACAGATGTGACTGAATGACGCTGCTGACTTTCTGCGCGGAGCCTCTGAAGATGTGGCTCCTCCGTTTCTGGATCTGACTCCGCCCCCCGCTCTCTTTCAGTGCCAGGAGCCCCCCCCAGGAAGCTGGAGGTCGAGGCTCTGAACTCCACCGCCATCCGGGTCACCTGGAAGCCCCCCCTCCAGGTGAAACAGCACGGCCAGATCCGGGGCTACCAGGTCATCTTCTCGCGGCTGGAAAACGGCGAACCTCGAGGTCAGCCCAACATCATGGACATCGCTCTGCCGGAGGCCCAGGTAACACCCCCCCCACCGTCCCACCACTCTTCCCCTCCCCCTCACTCATCCTTCCTTCCTGTTTGGATTTCCATCTCCGCCGCGGCGTGGGCGGAGCTTCTGCTGTATCTGACGCATCTGAACCCCCCCCCCCCAGCTGTGTATTAGAACCATGTCAAACATCGGGGGGCGGGGCTTAGTTCTGCCGTGTTACCATCAAACCAAAGTTCCTGAGGAACCAGGAACTTTCTGAAAATCTGAATATTTAAAAAACGAATCTTTAAGATCACCCCCCCCCCCACGCCACCCCCCAGCAGGAGATTCAGATCAGATCCCCGTGATACCTGGCTGAGCCCCCACCCCCCTCCCACCCTGCGTGACCTCCTCGTCACCCGAACAGAACTGGCGGCGGCCACGCCTCATTAGTGGCGTGTTCACAAAGAACACAAAGGCTGCTGTAATCTGGCGCCGGGCGCAGCATCAGGTTCCTCACCCCCCCATACGTGCAGCTTTACCCTCTCCCTGAAACTGGCCTCGCACGCCCCCCCCGCCTGAGTCGGACCTGCACAGACCTGTTCAGGTGTTATTAGAGACCACACAGTCAGGCAGGACCGTCCCGACACCCCCCCACAGCTGCGATAACAAGAACCAACGAGATCCGATGAGATCTGACGAGATCCAACGATGACTCACCTCTGCATCACCTGAAAACATCTACCTGGAACCGATGAGGAACGGCGGCGTTCTCCTATTATCCCAGTTTTTCCACAGAATTTCCTGAAATCCGAGCTGTATGCCCCCCCCCCTCCCCCTGCTAATAGCATCAAGCTAACAACACGCTCCTGCAGGAAGTGACCTGGACCTGACCCTGCTGGCTCCACCCCCGCGCTCACATAGCCCCGCCTCCTGTCAGGTTGCGTGTTTGAATCTCTGCGCTGCAGTTCTGCTCTGCAGGTTCATTTACTCTGAGCGTTCAGGCGTTTCTGGCGTTCACGCCACGCTTCACAGTCCACTGACGGGGGGGGGGGTCAGAAAGTTTCACTCCATCAATCATGCCCCCCCCCTCACGTCTTCTCTTTTATAACGCCACACATCCCGAACCGTGTCATCAATTGTGAGGCTGGAAATGGTGCGTTTCTGCAGACGCCGCTAACGGCGAGTTTCAGCAGCAGCCCCGCCTCCTGCAGGTTTCAGCAGGAAGGGGTCAACCCTGAACCGCTTCCTGTTCCTGCGAGCGTCCTGGGAGGGGTTTAAATCACCTCCTGATGACATCAGAGCAGGAGGGCGGAGCTCCAGCCTCCACAGGTGTCCTCATGGTGAAGTTTCAGCTCCGATGAAGGGGAGGGGCATTTGTGAGGGGTCAGTGATGTTGCTGCCTCTTCACCCCCCCCCGGTCTGCAGCGACCGTTGTGGTTGGCTGCTTCCCGCTGAACGCTCTGCATGGGGGGGGTGGACGGCGCCGCTAATAGGATTTCACGCTCGGTGCTGGCGAAGCCCCGCGGTACGAAACGGGCTTTCTCTCCAGAACAGAACATTTCTGGAAACATACAGAAACGTAATGAGGACAGCCCCCACCCCCACCCCCACCCCCGTTCTGAGAGGCTTCACGGCGGCGGCGGCGGCGCTGGTGCGTGTCCACACGGAGACGGTTTCTGTGCCAAACACGCGTGTTCAGTGTTACAGGATAAATGGAAACATGGCAGTACACCCCCCCCCCATCACCCCCAGTCTGCACACCTCCCTCTCCTCCCCCCTCCTCCACCCCCCTCCTCCACCTCCCTCCTCCCCCTCCCCCTCCCTTTCTTCTCCTCCTTTGACATCTTCATTCAAATGTCAGTGAAAAAAAGACGTCGGTTCTTTTTTTCGGCCTGTTGTCTGTTTCTGACTCATGTCCCCCCCTCCCCCCTCCCCCCCCCGTGTCCGTGTCTTCTCTCCCATCAGTGGAACATTGACGAGTCCACCGAGCATGTGAGTACGCCTCCTGTGTGCTGCTGGGTGTCCCTGCAGGGCGGCCCCCCAGCTTCAGGGTGCTGTGTGTTTTTTGAAGGACGGGGGGGTGTTTAACCACTGCAGGACGTGTGTGTGTGTGTTTGTTATGTTTGTTTGTGTGTTCGTTCATGTTCTGGTCCCCCCCCCCGCTGCTGGAAATGACACGTCCACCTGAGGGGGGGTCGGCTGCACTCGTCTCCCAGCTTCCATGTTCTCAGCCTGGATGGCGGTCGACGCTTCATGTCTTTGGTTATGAGAGGTAGTCAGGGTAGCAGGTGGGACGGGCTCCAGCAGCCTGCGGTGTAGACGGACAGACGGCGTTCAGTAAACGTTAGTCGGATGAATAAATTCTGTTTAAAACATTCAAATCAGTTCGAGGGTTTTCTTGATAGCAGACAGCTGGAAAAACGATCAGCTGACCGCCGCCAGCGTCTGATCGATCAGCGAGATGAGTCAATAACGAATGACAGTCGGCCGCGCTCGTCAGAGGAAGACGGCGCCGCGTTCGTCAGAGGAAGACGGCGCCGCGCTCGTCAGAGGAAGACGGCGCCGTGCGTCCGGTTGCTGCTGAGGCCTCGATCAACACCTGACAGACACGGGCCAGATGCTGTCGTCTTTCACACGTCTTCCTTGTTTCGGCGCCGTTCTCCGTGCCGGATGGCTAACGTACTGTGACGAGCCTCGGACGGATGTCTGCGGCGAGGAGACGAGCCCGCCTCCGTGACCCGGCGAGTGTGTGAGGAACAGAAAAGGTTCTATCAAACTGAGAGGTTTCATGTCCCAAACCTTCATCTGTGTTCGTAGAGAGAGCCGCTCTGTGCAGAAAGGCTGACGTTTCTATGACGATCTGAGCGTTTGTTCCTGAAGGAAAACGATTCTGCTGGAAAATCTGGAACTGAAAGAACAGAGAGAGTCCGCTGTTAGCATAGAGCAGCTAACGTGAGACTGACTGTTGTTAGCATAGAGCAGCTAACGTGAGACTGACTGTTGTTAGCATAGAGCAGCTAACGTGAGACTGACTGTTGTTAGCATAGAGCAGCTAACGTGAGACTGACTATTGTTAGCATAGAGCAGCTAACGTGAGACTTACTATTGTTAGCATAGAGCAGCTAACGTGAGACTGACTATTGTTAGCATAGAGCAGCTAACGTGAGGCTTACTATTGTTAGCATAGAGCAGCTAACGTGAGACTGACTATTGTTAGCATAGAGCAGCTAACGTGAGACTGACTGTTGTTAGCATAGAGCAGCTAACATGAGGCTGACTATTGTTAGCATAGAGCAGCTAACGTGAGACTGACTATTGTTAGCATAGAGCAGCTAACATAAGACTGACTATTGTTAGCATAGAGCAGCTAACGTGAGACTTACTATTGTTAGCATAGAGCAGCTAACGTGAGACTGACTATTGTTAGCATAGAGCAGCTAACGTGAGGCTTACTATTGTTAGCATAGAGCAGCTAACGTGAGACTGACTATTGTTAGCATAGAGCAGCTAACGTGAGACTGACTGTTGTTAGCATAGAGCAGCTAACATGAGGCTGACTATTGTTAGCATAGAGCAGCTAACGTGAGACTGACTATTGTTAGCATAGAGCAGCTAACGTGAGACTGACTATTGTTAGCATAGAGCAGCTAACGTGAGACTGACTGTTGTTAGCATAGAGCAGCTAACATGAGGCTGACTATTGTTAGCATAGAGCAGCTAACGTGAGGCTGACTATTGTTAGCATAGAGCAGCTAACGTGAGACTGACTGTTGTTAGCATAGAGCAGCTAACGTGAGACTGACTGTTGTTAGCATAGAGCAGCTAACGTGAGACTGACTATTGTTAGCATAGAGCAGCTAACGTGAGACTTACTATTGTTAGCATAGAGCAGCTAACGTGAGACTGACTATTGTTAGCATAGAGCAGCTAACGTGAGGCTGACTATTGTTAGCATAGAGCAGCTAACGTGAGACTGACTATTGTTAGCATAGAGCAGCTAACGTGAGACTGACTGTTGTTAGCATAGAGCAGCTAACATGAGGCTGACTATTGTTAGCATAGAGCAGCTAACGTGAGACTGACTATTGTTAGCATAGAGCAGCTAACATAAGACTGACTATTGTTAGCATAGAGCAGCTAACGTGAGGCTGACTATTGTTAGCATAGAGCAGCTAACGTGAGGCTGACTATTGTTAGCATAGAGCAGCTAGCGTGAGGCTGACTATTGTTAGCATAGAGCAGCTAACGTGAGACTGACCATTGTTAGCATAGAGCAGCTAACATGAGGCTGACTATTGTTAGCATAGAGCAGCTAACGTAAGACTGACTATTGTTAGCATAGAGCAGCTAACGTGAGACTGACTATTGTTAGCATAGAGCAGCTAACGTGAGACTGACTATTGTTAGCATAGAGCAGCTAACGTGAGACTGACTATTGTTAGCATAGAGCAGCTAACGTGAGACTGACTATTGTTAGCATAGAGCAGCTAACATAAGACTGACTATTGTTAGCATAGAGCAGCTAACATAAGACTGACTATTGTTAGCATAGAGCAGCTAACGTGAGACTGACTATTGTTAGCATAGAGCAGCTAACATAAGACTGACTATTGTTAGCATAGAGCAGCTAACGTGAGGCTGACTATTGTTAGCATAGAGCAGCTAACGTGAGGCTGACTATTGTTAGCATAGAGCAGCTAGCGTGAGGCTGACTATTGTTAGCATAGAGCAGCTAACGTGAGACTGACCATTGTTAGCATAGAGCAGCTAACATGAGGCTGACTATTGTTAGCATAGAGCAGCTACCGTGAGGCTGACTATTGTTAGCATAGAGCAGCTAACGTGAGGCTGACCATTGTTAGCATAGAGCAGCTAACATGAGGCTGACCATTGTTAGCATAGAGCAGCTAACGTGAGGCTGACTATTGTTAGCATAGAGCAGCTAACATGAGGCTGACTATTGTTAGCATAGAGCAGCTAACGTGAGACTGACTATTGTTAGCATAGAGCAGCTACCGTGAGGCTGACTATTGTTAGCATAGAGCAGCTAACGTGAGGCTGACTATTGTTAGCATAGAGCAGCTAACGTGAGGCTGACTATTGTTAGCATAGAGCAGCTAACGTGAGGCTGACTATTGTTAGCATAGAGCAGCTAACGTGAGGCTGACTATTGTTAGCATAGAGCAGCTAGCGTGAGGCTGACTATTGTTAGCATAGAGCAGCTAACGTGAGACTGACCATTGTTAGCATAGAGCAGCTAACATGAGGCTATTGTTAGCATAGAGCAGCTAACGTGAGGCTGACTATTGTTAGCATAGAGCAGCTAACGTGAGGGACTGGACCATTGTTAGCATAGAGCAGCTAATGAGGGGACTGACTATTGTTAGCATAGAGCAGCTAACGTGAGGCTGACTATTTTTAGCATAGAGCAGCTAACGTGAGGTTGACTATTGTTAGCATAGAGCAGCTACGTGAGACTGACTATTGTTAGCATAGAGCAGCTAACGTGAGGCTGACTATTGTTAGCATTAGAGCAGCTAACGTGAGACTGACTATTGTTAGCATAGAGCAGCTAGCGTGAGACTGACTATTGTTAGCATAGGCAAGGCTTACCGTGAGGCTGGACTATTGTTAGCATAGAGCAGCTAACGTGAGACTGACTATTGTTAGCATTAGAGCAGCTAACGTGGAACTGACCATTGTTAGCATAGAGCAGCTAACGTGAGGCTGACTATTGTTAGCATAGAGCAGCTAAGCGTGAGGCTGACTATTGTTAGATATAGAGCAGCTAACGTGAGACTGACCATTGTTAGCATAGAGCAGCTAACGTGAGGCTGACTATTGTTAGCATAGAGCAGCTAACGTGAGGCTGACTATTGTTAGCATAGAGCAGCTAGCGTGAGCTGACTATTGTTAGCATAGAGCAGCTAACGTGAGACTGACCATTGTTAGCATAGAGCAGCTAACATGAGGCTGACTATTGTTAGCATAGAGCAGCTACCGTGAGGCTGACTATTGTTAGCATAGAGCAGCTAACGTGAGGCTGACCATTGTTAGCATAGAGCAGCTAACATGAGGCTGACCATTGTTAGCATAGAGCAGCTAACGTGAGCTGACTATTGTTAGCATAGAGCAGCTAACATGAGGCTGACTATTGTTAGCATAGAGCAGCTAACGTTGAGACTGACTATTGTTAGCATTAGAGCAGCTACGTGAGGCTGACTATTGTTAGCATAGAGCAGCTAACGTGAGGCTGACTATTGTTAGCATAGAGCAGCTAACGTTTGAGGCTGGACTATTGTTAGCATAGAGCAGCTAACGTGAGGCTGACTATTGTTAGCATAGAGCAGCTAACGTGAGGCTGACATTGTTAGCATAGAGCAGCTAGCGTGAGGCTGACTATTGTTAGCATAGAGCAGCTAACGTGAGACTGACCATTGTTAGCATAGAGCAGCTAACATGAGGCTGACTATTGTTAGCATAGAGCAGTTACCGTGAGGCTGACTATTGTTAGCATAGAGCAGCTAACGTGAGGCTGACCATTGTTAGCATAGAGCAGCTAACATGAGGCTGACCATTGTTAGCATAGAGCAGCTAACGTGAGGCTGACTATTGTTAGCATAGAGCAGCTAACGTGAGGTTGACTATTGTTAGCATAGAGCAGCTAACGTGAGAGATGACTATTGTTAGCATAGAGCAGCTAATCGTGAGGCTGACTATTGTTAGCATAGAGCAGCTAACGTGAGGACTGACTATTGTTAGCATAGGAGCAGCTAGCGTGAGACTGACTATTGTTAGCATAGAGCAGCTAGCGTGAGACTGACTATTGTTAGCATAGAGCAGCTAACGTGAGACTGACTATTGTTAGCATAGAGCAGCTAGCGTGAGACTGACTTTTGTTAGCATAGAGCAGCTAACTTGAGACTGACTTTGTTAGCATAGAGCAGCTAACGTGAGAGGGACTGACTGTTGTTAGCATTAGAGCAGCTAGCGTGAGACTGACTATTGTTAGCATAGAGCAGCTAACGTGAGACTGACTGTTGTTAGCATAGAGCAGCTAGCGTGAGACTGACTATTGTTAGCATAGAGCAGCTAACGTGAGACTGACTATTGTTAGCATAGAGCAGCTAACGTGAGACTGACTATTGTTAGCATAGAGCAGCTAACGTGGAACTGACCATTGTTAGCATAGAGCAGCTAACGTGAGGCTGACTATTGTTAGCATAGAGCAGCTAACGTGAGGCTGACTATTGTTAGCATAGAGCAGCTAACGTGAGGCTGACTATTGTTAGCATAGAGCAGCTAACGCTCCGCTAGCGTGAGGAGAACCTTGATGGGAAGGTTTTCCAGGTTTTCCAGGTTTTCCAGGTTTTCCGGTTCGTGACGCTGCAGGAAGACACTGGTCGTGTGTGGTGCATGCAGACACGCAGCTTCAGCTGCAGGCGGTCATTTGTATCTGTGTGCATGCGTTTGTGCACATGCATGCAGAGTTGTGAGGTTGTGCGTGTGCAGAGCGTGTGTGTTCCGTGTGGTTCTGTGTGTTTCTGTTCTCCCGCCCGTGTGTCTGCGTTCGTGCTGACATTCATCCAGAGGAGAAAACGACCGGCTGAGCATCTCAAAAATCCTCTTCCTGTTCTGCATTCGTGATGCTGCTGCCGCTGCTCCTCTGGGTGCGTGTTCATCCGTGCAGCAGGCGTGAACACTGACACACGGGTGACCTCCTGTTGGTTTGTTGCTTCATGGGTTCAGCGTTCTCTTCGGGAACAGCAGCTTTTCTGCTCAGAAAAACTCCTGGTCCCGCCCGGGTTCCCCCAGACCTCCTGTGTGAAGTATTTGGTTTCTACACTGATGAGAGGTTGGAGTTAAAGTGGGGGGGTCAGCGTCCTGGCTGCTGATGGGCTGTGTGTTTTAACGGGATGGTGGATCCTCCTCATGGCTGCTTCAGTCCTGACGGCGGTCTGTGTTTCTGCAGGAGGCCGTCATCGGGGGGCTGCAGTCTGAGACCACATACTCTGTCACCGTAGCAGCCTACACCACCAAGGGGGGACGGCGCCCGCAGCAAAGCCAAAGTCATCACGACCACTGGGGCAGGTCAGAGCCGGGGACGGGGGGAGACGAGCCTCGCTGGAGTCTGGGGGGGTTGACCTGCACGGGTTCTTTGGGTTTTTGAGTTTGGTCATAGGAAAGCAGCTGCTTCTCAGGTGAGCTCAGGTGTGTCTTACAGTTCCCCTGAAGCTCGTACGACCACCTCACAGAAAATGGAACGTACCATTGTTGTGCGGGGCGCATTTATAAAGATAATGGAAGTTGTACGCACTTCTGAAAGTAAATCATTCAGTTAATAAATGACTTCTGAGTTATACAGCGCTTTACTACCTTCTTTGAAGGCCAAAGTTCTATAAAGTCACATTCACCCACAAACACACTGATGGTGGATCTGCTGTTACTTTTGTTGCTCTTCTATCGTTCCTCTATCGTTCCTCTATCATTACTCTATCAATCCTCCATCGTTCCTCTACCATTCCTCCATCGTTCCTCCATCGTTCCTCTACTGGTCCTCTATCGTTCCTCCATCGTTCCTCTACCGTTCCTCTACCGTTCCTCTACCGTTCCTCCATCGTTCCTCCATCGTTCCTCCATCGTTCCTCTATCGTTCCTCCATCGTTCCTCCATCGTTCCTCCATCGTTCCTCCATCGTTCCTCCATCGTTCCTCCATCGTTCCTCCATCGTTCCTCCACCGTTCCTCTATTGTTCCTCCATCGTTCCTCCATCGTTCCTCTACCGTTCCTCTATCGTTCCTCTATCGTTCCTCCATTGTTCCTCTACCGTTCCTCTACCGTTCCTCTACCGTTCCTCTACCGTTCCTCCATCGTTCCTCCATCGTTCCTCTACCGTTCCTCCATCGTTCCTCTACCGTTCCTCTACCTTTCCTCCATCGTTCCTCCATCGTTCCTCCATCGTTCCTCCATCGTTCCTCAACCAGTCATCTATCGCCTCTCTACCGTTCCTCTACCGTTCTTCCATCGTTCCTCTACCGTTCCTCTATCGTTCCTCTACCGTTCCTCCATCGTTCCTCCATCGTTCTTCTATCGTTCCTCCATCGTTCCTCTACCGTTCCTCTACCGTTCCTCTACCGTTCCTCTACCGTTCCTCTACCGTTCCTCCATCGTTCCTCTACCGTTCCTCCATCGTTCCTCTATCGTTCCTCCATCGTTCCTCTATCGTTCCTCTACCGTTCCTCTACCGTTCCTCTACCGTTCCTCCATCGTTCCTCCATCGTTCCTCCATCGTTCCTCTATCGTTCCTCCATCGTTCCTCCATCGTTCCTCTATCGTTCCTCTATCGTTCCTCCATCGTTCCTCCATCGTTCTTCTATCGTTCCTCCATCGTTGCTCTATCGTTCCTCCATCGTTCTTCTATCGTTCCTCTATCGTTCCTCCATCATTCCTCTACCGTTCCTCTATCGTTCTTCTATCGTTCCTCCATCGTTCCTCCATCGTTCCTCTATCGTTCCTCCATCGTTCCTCCATCGTTCCTCTTTCGTTCCTCTATCGTTCCTCCATCGTTCCTCTATCATTCCTCCATCGTTCCTCTATCGTTCCTCTATCGTTCCTCTACCGTTCCTCCACCGTTCCTCCATCGTTCCTCCATCGTTCCTCTATCGTTCCTCTATCGTTCCTCCATCGTTCCTCTATCGTTCCTCTATCGTTCCTCCATCGTTCCTCTATCGTTCCTCTATCGTTCCTCCATCGTTCCTCCATCGTTCCTCTATCGTTCCTCTATCGTTCCTCTATCGTTCCTCCATCGTTCCTCTATCGTTCCTCTATCGTTCCTCCATCGTTCCTCCATCGTTCCTCTATCGTTCCTCTATCGTTCCTCCATCGTTCCTCTATCGTTCCTCTATCGTTCCTCCATCGTTCCTCCATCGTTCCTCTATCGTTCCTCTATCGTTCCTCTATCGTTCCTCTATCGTTCCTCCATCGTTCCTCCATCGTTCCTCTATCGTTCCTCCATCGTTCCTCTATCGTTCCTCTATCGTTCCTCCATCGTTCCTCCATCGTTCCTCTATCGTTCCTCCATCGTTCCTCTATCGTTCCTCTATCGTTCCTCCATCGTTCCTCTATCGTTCCTCCATCGTTCCTCTACCGTTCCTCTATCGTTCTTCTATCGTTCCTCTATCGTTCCTCCATCGTTCCTCTATCGTTCCTCTATCGTTCCTCTATCGTTCCTCTATCGTTCCTCTATCGTTCCTCCATCGTTCCTCTATCGTTCCTCTATCGTTCCTCCATCGTTCCTCTATCGTTCCTCTATCGTTCCTCCATCGTTCCTCCATCGTTCCTCTATCGTTCCTCTATCGTTCCTCTATCGTTCCTCTATCGTTCCTCTATCGTTCCTCCATCGTTCCTCTATCGTTCCTCCATCGTTCCTCTATCGTTCCTCTATCGTTCCTCCATCGTTCCTCCATCGTTCCTCCATCGTTCCTCTATCGTTCCTCTATCGTTCCTCCATCGTTCCTCTATCGTTCCTCTATCGTTCCTCCATCGTTCCTCTATCGTTCCTCCATCGTTCCTCCATCGTTCCTCTATCGTTCCTCCATCGTTCCTCCATCGTTCCTCCATCGTTCCTCTATCGTTCCTCTACCGTTCCTCCATCGTTCCTCCATCGTTCCTCTACCAGTCATCTATCGCCTCTCTACCGTTCCTCTACCGTTCCTCTATCGTTCCTCTATCGTTCCTCCATCGTTCCTCTATCGTTCCTCCATCGTTCCTCCATCGTTCCTCTATCGTTCCTCTATCGTTCCTATCGTTCCTCCATCGTTCTTCTATCGTTCCTCTATCGTTCCTCCATCGTTCCTCCATCGTTCCTCTATCGTTCCTCTATCGTTCCTCTATCGTTCCTCCATCGTTCCTCCATCGTTCCTCTATCGTTCCTCCTTCGTTCCTCTATCGTTCCTCCATCGTTCCTCCATCGTTCCTCTATCGTTCCTCCTTCGTTCCTCTATCGTTCCTCCATCGTTCCTCTATCGTTCGTCTATCGTTCCTCCATCGTTCCTCTATCGTTCCTCTATCGTTCCATGTTTGATGTCCTCCGACACACATTTTCTTTTGCTTCACAGCAGTATTTATTAGCTTCAGAGATGGGAGCTGCCACAGAAGAAAAATCTTAAATTCTATTTTGATTGAATCATGATCCAATAAAGTGTTCATGTTCAGGTGAACAGCAGCAGTGAAGAGGTAAAGATGAAAGCTCACCAAAGTGAAGCTTACAGGACATTTCTCCTGAACGGAGCTTCAGTAGGAGATCTTCTAGAACAGGAAGTCCTTTCCTTTCATAAAGAAGTCTACAACCTTCTGTTAAAAGTAAAACAATTATTTTCTCTTAGTGTTTCTGTTTTTTCATGACTCAAAGGAAACATAGTTTATAAATATTTAAAAGTAACAACAAAGCAGATAAAAGGTGAAATAAGACTTTCAGCTCCTTCCAGGTATTGAACAGAGAGGAACATCTCCTCAGACTCTTTTAGGGTTAAAGGTCCAGACTCCTCCCTGCTCTGACCGGATCATTTAGATCTTTCTGAAGGGCTCAGAGCGTCTGACTAAATCCTCATTTGCTCTTCTGATCTACAAACCAAAATGACACAAATGTTTTCACTTTTGGGTCACTTGTGTGGTCACTCCTGAACTGTTTCTGGGTTTTCAGCTGTTTTCTCGTCTTTCAGTCCCGGGGAAACCCAGCATGATCATCAGCGCCACGTCGGGGAACACGGCTCTGATCCAGTGGCAGCCGCCCAAGGAGATGGTGGGCGACCTGATGGGCTACCAGCTGCAGTACAAGCGCACGGACGAGGAGGCGTTCAATTCCCGCGAGCTGAAAAAGACGGACGACTACTACACCGTCACCGGTCTGCACAAGGGCGCCACCTACGTCTTCCGCCTCAGCGCCCGCAACCAGGCCGGCGTCGGGGAGGCTTACGTGAAGGAGATCAGCACGCCAGAGGACACGCCCTCCGGATACCCCACCAACCTGCAGGTCACCGGACTGACCCAGTCCAGCACCCAGCTGACCTGGGAGCCCCCCCTGCTGCCGGAGCGCAACGGCAGGATCGTCTCCTACGTGGTGGTGTACAGGGACATCAACAGCCAGCAGAACAGCACCAACCGGACCACCGACACGCACATGACCATCCAGGGCCTCAACCCCGACACCACCTACGACATCCGCGTGCAGGCCTTCACCAGCAGGGGCGGGGGCCCGCTGAGCCCCAGCATCCAGAGCAGAACCATGTCCAACGGTACGCTCCGCTTCACACGTCAGAGCTCAAATCCAAAACGGTCCAGAACATCTCAGACGGTCTCTGTTAGAACCCGACTGCTCCCGCCGTCTGGATTTCAATTCAATTTCAATTCAATTTTATTTATATAGCCCAATATCACAAATTCAATTTGCCTCATTGGGCTTCATGCCTGCAGTTTTTACAGATGCACAGATGGAGTCATAAAATATGCACAATAGGTAAAAACTAAACAGACTAAAGAACAGGTCCCTGTCCTTAGACCCTCCCTCGCGGTAAGGAAAAACTCCTAAAAAAAACCTGAGTCAGGAAAAAAAAGAAGAAACCTTAGGGATTCCCACATGAGGGAGAGATCCCATCCCAGGACGGACAGGCGATACCAAAACGGTTAAAGAAAAGTTAGCTGCTAAAACTGCATATATGAGTACAGTTCATTCATATAGAGCTGAGTTCATTCATATAGAGCTGAGGGACGAGTGATGATTAAGTCCATAGTCCAGATGAGGCAGAACTGCAGACCACGACCAGGAGCAGGAGGACAGACGACCCACCAGGAATCACTCCCATCCAGAATGGATCCATCCAGAAAACTGATTTATAGAACGTGAATCTCTCTACACGCCAGCGTCACGCGTGTCCTCCTCTTCCATGCCGTCACACACACACCTGAGGTGGACCAGAACCAAGCGTCTCATGAGTTGTAGAGGCTGTAATTGTTCTGTGTCTATTTATGGACAAGAGTGATTATATTTATTCTCCAGGATTATATTCACTCTCCTGGATTATATTTAGTCTACAGGATTATATTTAGTCTCCAGGATTATATTTACTCTCCAGGATTATATTCACTCTCCAGGATTATATTCACTCTCCAGGATTATATTTATTCTCCAGGATTATATTCACTCTCCTGGATTACATTTACTCTTCTGGATTATATTTATTCTCCAGGATTATATTTAGTCTCCAGGATTATATTTACTCTCCAGGATTATATTTATTCTCCAGGATTATATTTAGTCTCCAGAATTATATTTAGTCTCCAGGATTATATTTACTCTCCAGGATTATATTTAGTCTCCAGAATTATATTTACTCTCCAGGATTATATTTACTCTCCTGGATTATATTTACTCTCCTGGATTATATTTACTCTCCTGGATTATATTCACTCTCCAGGATTATATTTAGTCTCCAGGATTATATTTACTCTCCAGGATTATATTTAGTCTCCAGAATTATATTTACTCTCCAGGATTATATTTACTCTCCTGGATTATATTTACTCTCCAGGATTATATTTACTCTCCTGGATTATATTTAGTCTCCTAAAGGTCCATTTGATCACTCGACTGTTCTTATCGTAGATTTCCCGACTCTAAATTTTGGCGTCAAAGCTGTGACCAAGACGTCGGTCCTCCTCACCTGGGATCTACCTCCGAACTACAAGTCCCAGGCTCCTTTTAAGGTGAGCGCAGCCTTCCTTTGGCGCCCGTGTTTCGTGTTTGCGCGCGTTAAAGCGCGGCGTCCGTCTGCTTTCAGATCCTCTACAACCAGCAGAGCGTGGAGGTGCAGGGAAACCTGAAGAGGAAGCTCATCAACCAGCTCCAACCCGACACCGAGTACTCCTTCGTGCTGACGAGCCGGGGCATCATCGCCGGCGGTCTGCAGCAGCAGGTCTCCATCAGAACCGCCCCGGACCTCATCCCGGCAAGCGTGGCGGCAGCAACCGGGATCACGTCAGCCTGCCGGCGGTGCAGACCAGCGCTCGCGTCAGGTCAGTGCTGGCCCGCCTGAGGCATCATGGGAATTCTCCTCCTGCGTCACTGCAGGAGCTGAAGCTGCAGAGATGCTCCTGCCCCCCCCACTGCAGACACTTCTGCGCTGGCTGGTGATTGGCCTAAAGGGCTGTCAGGGCCGGTCACGCTCCAGCGCAGACTGACAGAAAGTGTTGGTGATTGTGGATGGGGGGTGGGGGGGGGGTGTTGTTATACATGTTTTCTTCCACTGTCAGAGTGACTGACTGTTGAATCACAAATGCAGGGGGGGGGGCAGCTCGTTTTACAAATGCTGCAACCAGGAGAAAGTTTCAGCCGAGCAGGAACACATGCACGCCGTCGCTGTGAGCCGCTCGTTAACCTGCAGGAGGTTCTACCTGCTGCAGGTTAACGAGCGCTCGCTTCAGTCATGGCGGCGTGGCTGGAGACCGCCGGTCCAGTGGCTGCAGCTGGACCTGCGTACGTCTGCGTCTGCGCCTGCGCCCGTCCTCACGCGTCTGTGTCGCCCCGCAGCTGGTACTACATCGTGCTGGTCCCCTCGTCCCAGTCGGCGCGGCGCTGGAAGAATCCCGACGAGATGGACCTGGAGGAGGTGAGCGGCGGGTCGGGGGGGTCACTCACTGCATCATCACCTCCCACTCGAGGGGGGGGGAGTTTCTTTGTTTATTTAAAAAGGAGTTTTGATGACGTTTATAACCCAATAAGACGTTTAAGGCTAATTAGTTTCAGGGAGGAGTTTAACCACACCTCTGGTGGGCGTGTCCAGAGTCACAGCTCTGCTGGACTCTGTGAGTGACAGTTTCCTGATTCAGGAGCCGCAGTTTGTTCTGGACTCTCTTCGTCTTCAGGCTCAAACGGGGCTGAACCAGAGAACGATTGGGTTCTAAGCTGAAGTTGGACTCTGAGTGCAGAACGGTGGAGGGCGGGGCGGGAGTCCCCGAGTCGTTAAACGGCGAGCTGGACGCCGTCTCCTCCCTCCAACATAATGAGTTCTTGAAGCTGCATCTGCGGCGCCGCCGCTGCTGCTTTATTAGCCGGCTGGCAGAGCCGTTCGGATCGGACGCTAACTGCTAACTGCTAACTGCAGCGAGCGCTCAAACGCCATCGAGGCTGGAGGAGTCTCGGCTGGACCGCTCCTCTTCACGTTCTGCTGGTTCGGGTCGAGCCTGCTGCTGACCGTCTTCCTCTCGTCTCCACAGCTGCTCCGGTCCAGTGAAGGCCCGGTTCTGAGGCGCAGGCGCCACCTGGATCCCTCCAAACCGTACATCGCCGCCAAGCTGGCGTCCCTGCCGACCACCTTCACGCTGGGCGACGAGAAGATGTACCACGGCTTCTACAACAAACCTCTGAGCAGCCAGCAGGAGTACCTGTGCTTCGTCCTGGCGGTGCTGCGATACGAGGAGACCAACAACACGGCCAACTACGTAAGACGGGTTCCAGTTCTGCTGGGGGGGTCGGGCCTCAGAACCCAGGAGAAGCTGCCGCTCTAAAGCTGAGGAGGAACCAGAAGCTCCTCCCCAGCGCTCCCAGAGATCCCGCCCCCGTATCTGCAGCTGGGGGGGCCACAGCGGCTCTCTTAACATTGCTCATACAAGCGTCTGGGGGGGGGCTCTGAGCGGTGGTGGGGGCGGGGCTAAACTCCTCTGCAGGAGGAATGAGAGCGAGATTGCTCTGGGCTGCAGAGCTGCGCGGGACATGCATATTCAGCAGAGGAGCAGCGCCTGAATCCCACGTCACCTCCTCCTCTCCTCCTCCTCCTCCTCCAGCCCTCCTCCTCCTCCTCTCCTCTGAGCACCTCCTCCTCCTCCTCCAGCCCTCCTTCTCCTCCTCCTCCTCCTCCTCCAGCCCTCCTCCTCCTCCTCCTCCTCCTCCTCCTCCTCCTCCTGGTTTAGAGGGGCCGGTCGGTAAAGCCCCATTCCCCTGAAGCCCTCCCTCCTCCACTAATCCCCCCCACTCGGAGGCGGGAGGGACAAGCGGAGGAGGCGCAGGCGTGATGTACTTCAAAGGAGCGGCAGAAATCCCGGCGCCGCCGTCCCTGCGCGGCGGATCAGCGGGGCTTCAGGTGCTTCACCTCAGTCGTTTTTACCCGCCACGAATAAGTGCGGCTCAGACCAGCCCCCCCCCCCAAACTCCCCCAGTGAAGATCTAAGGAGAAAGCTGAAGCTTAAAGGCGGAGGGTCTGGAGTTGGTGTGTCGGGGGGGTCGTGCGGGGATGCTGCGTCCTGCAGCGTCTCCAGATATTCTTACACCTTTCTCCCTCCTCGTTTGTGTCATACTGCCCCCCTGGGAAGAGGGGGTGGGCAGAGAAACGTAGCAGCGTCCCTGCTTGTTTGTCTGGCGTGGACCCTGCAGCTTTTTTTCCAGCACGTCTGCAGCTCGCAGGGTCAACGGCGAGGAGGACCGAACACGCCGTGGGGGGGCGGGGGGTGCGCAGAGACCGTGACACGTCTTTCCTCAGCCTCTTTCTGCCAGCTCTCATCTCTGAACCTCCACGGTCTGCGGCGTCTGCGCAGCCGCAGATCCAGCGGGAGCATGTCGCAGTCGTCTGCGCAGCTTCACATCTGCATTCAATCCTTAATTCACTCTCTAAATGCGATTGTCTGGTGAAGTCTTTCTCGCTGCGGCTCTCCGTGTTTTCAGCCGCTAATGGCTTTTTGAGGACGAACCCTCTTCAGTTAAATCGGCTGAAATCCGCTCTGAGTGGAGCGGGACGCCAAATACAGATTTAATGTGACTGACGCTCGCAGATCACTTACGTCTGTTTCTGCGCCGCTCCATCTTCACATCTCCAAACAAGACGGCTGGAACTTAATATCATCGGACGGGAGGAGGCGGGAGTCCATTTGTGGAGCGATTAGCCGGATCATTAGTGGAAGAAAAGAGGCGGAGCTACTGGGAAAAAGGAAGGAATGGCTTTTAAATGTAACAGATGATCAACCGCTTCCAGTGATGGCGTCCAATGAGCAGCAGCCACACCTCAGTGAATGAAGGCCTTTAAAAACATTGAAACATCTGAAACTATTTGCTATTCTGAAATATTGATTTTCAGCTTCGAATGTTCTGTTTCAGGTTTCAAACGTTTCCATTTCAACTCTTCTTTGGTTTTGAATCTGCTAAGTTCTGTTTTCAAACCCCGTTGTGCTGCGTTGGGACGGGGGTAGAACGAAGAACCAATCAAAACCGGGTTCAGTCCCGGAGAATTCACTGAAACTGAGAGTTTCCTGAAAGTTTTGAAACTGAAATGTTCTGATTCTAAACTGGAAATTAAGAGTTTAAATTTTGAGTTTTCAAACCTTAAAAATGAACATTTGAAGCTGAATATAGTTAAGTTTATTTTAAAATAGCAAAAAGTTTAGGACATTTAACTTTGTTTTGGCCAAATATCAGCTCAATTTAGCTCCACAGTGGAAGAAGATGAACGTTTTCTCTGAATGGTCGGTGACCTTCATGTATCCTGAAGGTCACCTGCTGTACAAGTTCAACCTTAGCACGAAGGTGTGGTGCTGATCTCAACTCTTGTTCTCCTCTCCAGAGGAGGTGTGGATCTCCTCCTCTCCTCCTCTCCAGAGGAGGTGTGGATTCCTCCTCTAGTTCTTTTCTCCAGAGGAGGTGTGGATCTCCTCTTGTTCTCCTCTCCAGAGGAGTTGAGGATCTCCTCCTCTCCTCCTCTTCCTCCTCTTCAGAGGAGGTGTGGATCTCCTCTCTTTTCTCCTCTCTCAGAGGTTGAGGACTTCTCTCCTCCTCCTCCTCTCCAGAGGAGGTGTGGATCTCCTCTCTTCCCTCCGAGAGGAGTGTGAGGATTCTCCTCCTCTCTCTCCTCTCAGAGGAGGTGTGGATCTCCTCTTTGGTTGTTTCTCTCCTCTCCTCCTCTTCAGGAGGTGTGTGATGAATCTCTCCTCTCTCTCTAGAGGAGGTGTGGATCTTCCTCTCTCTCTCTCCAGAGGAGTTGTGGATCTCCTCTTGTCCTCCTCTTCAGAGGAGGTGTGGATCTCCTCCTCTCCTCTCTCTCCCCCCTCTCCTCCTCTCCTCCTCTTCTCAAGAGGAGGTGTGGATCTCCTTCTCTTCTCCTCTCCAGAGGAGTTGAGGATCTCCTCTCTTCCTCTTCAGAGAGGTGTGGATCTCCTCCTCTCCTCCTCTCTCCTCCTCTTCAGAGGAGGTGTGGATCTCCTTCTCTCTTCCTCTCCCAGAGGAGTTGAGGATCTCCTCCTCTCCTCCTCTTCAGAGGAGGTGTGGATCTCCTCCTCTGCTCCTCTCCTCCTCTTCAGAGGAGGTGTGGATCTCCTTCTCTTCTCCTCTCCAGAGGAGTTGAGGATCTCCTCCTCTCCTCCTCTCCAGAGGAGGTGTGGATCTCCTCTTTGATGAAGTCTTTCGAACAGAAATATGAAAGTCTTGACTTTCTGTCTGATTGATCTTCTGTCTGTTGTCTCGTCTCGTGCGCGCCCGTTCCCACGTGCACGTGCAGTGTCAGTTTTCCCGCCGCCGCCCAGGAGAATGAGCGATAACAGGAGTTGTGACAAAGCCCCGGCCTCCGTGAGCTCATCTCAGCTTATCTTTCCAATTAATATCTGCCTGCGTGCCAAAGAGCCGGCTGCTGTGCGGCTAATGATGCGGATTACCGCCGCCTGCTGCCCGGCCACTCCCGCCTCACGCTGCGAGCGCGATTTTTCTCCAAGTCTGCAATCTGTCATACGCGCACCTCTCCGCACCCCGCCCCCTCCCCACCTGTATATCCTATCAACAGTGAATAGGTGGCGTGCTGAGCTCTAATGACAGATGCCGCCGTCCTCCCTCCCGCTCTGTCTTATCTGTCAGCGCCGCTCTCCCTCTGTCCTCGCTTCAAACCCTGCTCTGAATTACCACCTCCTCTGATGCCCCCGCCCCCTCTCCCTTCCGCCATCTCCATCATTTGGAGACAGAGTGGAGAGACGTCTCATTTATAACCGAGGTGGAGGAGCCTTCTCCCCGTCACCCCCCGCCTCCTCTGTCACCGCACCAACACTAATGAAGGAGAGATGGCTCTTCGTCTGAGGATCCGTGAGGGGACACGCCGCCTCACCCCGGCTGTCCGTCTTCACTTCTCATCCGCTTGGTCCTAAAGCGGGAAGGAGAAGATTACCGAGCGCTTCAGGAAGTTCAAGGACTTGTGGCTGCGCAGTTACAGCTGCGGCTGTGTCTGCGTTTGCTTTTATATCTGCAGTCTGGCATCCTAATTTACAAGTTACAATTACTTTATTTTACTACAATAAAATTAAATTGTTTAAAAAAAATGAACTTAAACTCAAAATGTAACAAACCTCATTATTGATGCTCAATAAAAAACAAATCAGACTCTTTGAAGCTCAGAGCAAAAACTTCTAATGAAAAACAGGAAACTATTTACCACACCCCACCCCCACACCCCCACCCCACTGCTGACTGCTCACCATCAGGTGAATCGGGTTTACACAAGTCATGAGATATTTGCATCTAAAATAAGGACGAGCTTGTTTGAGCGTTAGAACGGTTCCAGTCAGTCGCGACTCGATTCCCGTTGTTCAGGTTAACTGAATTGAACTTTATTAATATCCCAGGGGGATAAATTTATCAATACAAAACAAATGAAGGTGGCAAAAAGTAATCCCACCCATAAAAATTAAACAAAAACTCTAACCAGCAAGAAAAACGATCTAAAGAAATCTAAATGATCTAAAATATCGCGGAGGTGCCAAAACAAGCAGCCGTTCGAACAGCGCCAAATTTGCAAATTTACTATTTAAATTTAAATAGTATTTACTATTTTACTATTTTTAGTATTATTTTAGTATTTACTATTTTTATTTAAATTTAGAAATTTAAATTCTCATTAAATTTGCAAATTTAATGAGTCGTTTCAAAGCTTCGGTTCGTTGGTGAACGTCACATCTTCAGTCAAGTCGGTCTTTGGCAGCGATAGCTCCACCGGTGGTGGGATGATGTGAAGTGATTTGCCTCAAAGTCTTCTGGGTAATTCCGCTAACCTCTGACCTTTGCTGTCCCCGCAGATGACCTTCTCCGCCAGCCCCTACTCGGACCCCATCCTGGTGAAAGCCGAGAGGTCCGAGGGTCTGGAGCAAGCCGAGATGCTGTGGGTGATGGGACCGGTCCTGGCCGTGGTCCTCATCATCATCTTCGTCATCGGCATCATCCTCTTCAAAAAGTGAGTTTACGACTCGTTCTGCTGCTTTGGTTAGACGCCGAGCTGCAGCCGCCGCTGCGATTGGGTGTTTCCTGCGGTTGCATCAGGTGCAGTAATGAGGCTCCCGCTCGCACACCTGCAGCCGGCGCTTTGACGGGAGCAGAACCACAGAAGAATTGATTTGGGTTTCACACAGAAAGCTTTGGCCCACTTGGCTCTTTTCAACGTTACTGTGAGACGCGTCAGCTGAATTGGCAGCTGACAGCGGCGCTCTAATAAAAGCGCAGCCTGTCTGTCAGAGCCTCTTAGGTAGACGCCAGAAATGTGTTTTGGCAACACCAGCGGTCACTTCACATCAACAGAGATGCATCGGAGGAGGCGGCGCCGCACCTGGCCCAGGACGCCGTCTGTCAGGGAGGTTTAGAGCAGGTGTCAAAGTCAAGGCCCGGGGGCCGGATCAGGCCCTCCAGATCATTTTATTACATTGTTATTAATGACACGATGTTATCTTATTTTTAACTTGTTTAATTTTGACTAAATATATGTTTATGGAGAGTAGAATATAGAAAGTTATTTAAGGTTTAAGTTGATTTATTGTGGAATAATATTCCTGCCTTTTATTATTTATAATTATGTTAAAAAGTTACAGTTTTAAAGTTAAAAAAACTGGCCTTCTGCTGGCTTTTTGGAATATTTTGGTATTTACTAAGATTTTTTAGGCTTTTTAGAAGTTTAGCTACATGCTAGCAGTTTTGGCTAACCTTTTTTTTTGTTTTTTTTTAGGCTAGTTTGGCATTTATTTCATATTTTTGCTGGCTTCAGCATTTTTAGCTATTATTTTCAGCATCTTCAGCCGCCAAATTCAGCTTCCAGCATCACACTAACATTATTGCAGGTAATTCTATATATCTAGTTCAGGGGTGGGCAAACTACGGCCCGGGGGCCACATGCGGCCCCCTAACCTACTTAATCTGGCCCTCCAAATTAAAATACATTGAATCAAAAATCCTAATTATTGTTTTATTTTCATTGTATTTCTGGTTCCTTCTCATGAATGGTGTTGTTTCTTTGGTGTTTGTGTGTTTTTTTCTGAGTCAGAAGGTGATTTTTCTGATTTCTTTGAGTTCGCATTTTCCTCTGAAGAACATCAACCCATTGGATCACCAAAAGGAGAACAAAAATCAAAATTTAGAAATTAAAATTCCCAAATTTTCTGTTTTTAAATGAATATATGTGAATTTTAATCCAAATTAAGCATGTTTTTCTCTAAATTCCATATTATTTTTTTTGTTTAAGAGGTTGATTACCCAATCTCTCCTTCCATCTGCTCCTTGTCCGGCCCTTATGCCAAATTTTAGAACCCTATGTGGCCCACGAGTCAAAAAGTTTGCCCACCCCTGATCTAGTTCATAATCTGGTTAAAAAGGTGCAGTTTTAAAGTTTTAAAAATGTTTTTTGGAGTGCTTATCCGGCCTAGGTGTATCAGGTGTATTTTGGATTTTGGCTTTGACACCCCTGGTTTGAGGTCAGGACATCATCCTCCTCTGTCATCCACTCAAAGGGAGCTCATTACCTGCCAGCCGTTATTTGCATCAGACGCTTCCCACTGATGAAGCCCCGCCTCTCCTCCCGCCCCTTGGTTCAGAGTACCTGTTTCGCCCCGCCCCCAGCAGACCTTTAGAGAGGGCTGGTGAATAATAGACCTTCCGACAGCTCGGCGTTGAAGCGGCGCAGGCTGACCGTGGGGGGGCCGCTTGACCTTTTCACTCCACCTGCAGCTAATGTGCAGAGAAATGATGGCAGCAGCAAACGGTTCTGCTGCTCCGATCCTTCACTAACTGTTCAGAGGAATTTCAAACATTGAGGCATTAACTCCTCCCCCTTCCTTCTTTCTCGCTCCTGCAAATGCAGCAAACAGGAAAGGTAGGTGGAGTTCCGTCAGCTTTCTCATTCGTGCTGTGAAAACGTCGGTGTCGAGTGATGCCTGGGGAGGGGGGGTGCAGAGTTGGCTTCTCTCCACCTCATTTGACCAGAAAACCAGAGAAGTTCTGAACCTTCATCCGGACCCGTTTGGGTCAGAAACGCTGAACTGAAGGAGAAATATCAAACTCTGCAGCCCCGATCACCTTCATGTTCCCGTGCATGTTCCTCATCAGTCCGACTCCTCCGCTTGTGCCGTCCGCCATCTTTGTTTCTGTGAGCTTCACTGTCAATCAATGGAACGGTTCACCTGTTGGACTCTGAACACCTGAATCAGACTCACCTGTTGGAGAGAAACGGACGAGAGAACGACCGTCAGTCTGCTTCCTCCTGGAAGGATGGACACACGTGCACACGCATGCATGCATATGCATACGTGCACACACACATGCACACACACGTGCACACACATGCATACACAAACACACTCACCCACCCACACACACCCATGCGCACCCCCACGTGCACACACCTGCATACACACACCCACATGCACACTCACGCACACACATGTGCACAAACACACATGCATACACAAACACATGCACACTCACACACACACACGTGCACACACACGTGCACACACCTGCATACACACACCCACATGCACACCCCCGCACACACACGTGCACAAACACACATGCATACACAAACACATGCACACACACGTGCACACCCCCACGCACACACACGTGCACACACACGTGCACACACACGTGCACACACACGTGCACACCCCCCTGCATCCCTGACGCAGAGACTCTATCTTCACACATTCCAGGACAGGACGACGGTCCTTCCGGAGCGGCTGGCCTGTTTACCTTTGGCCAGCGCCGGCAGGTGATGCGCTCTGACATCTGATTGGGTTCTAAATTAGAAACGGAGGAACAGGTCACACACGCCCGATCCCCGTCCCTCCTTCAGCGCAGAGCAGCAGCTGCACTGATCTGCAGGAGAACCGGGTACGCTCTCAGCTGGAAAGGACAAGATGCTCGTCAGAGATTAGCCGTCATGCTGCTAGCATTAGCTTAAACCTGTGCAGACCGAGATAGCGTGGCGGCGGGGCCTGAGACGGAGGGGGGGCCGGGTGCGCTCCACCAGCTTTGTATATTCTCTCCGCAGAAGGGCTCGCTCTTCCTTCAAACCTTTGCCTGCCACTTGCAAATGGAGTGCAATGAGATGTGAAATTTCCACAGGGCGCCCCGATGCCTCTTCCCGCCCATTTCCATTTGCTGTCAGGAGGCTTGTGAGTCTGCAGCTGTGAGTCCGGCTGTCTGAACACACGCGGGCCGAGTTTGCTTTTCCCTCTCCACCTGATGGACCGGCCCATGCTCGACTGAGCCGAGCCGGTCCAAGCTGTGCTGTGCCGTGCTAAACTCGTCACTGGCATGGCAGGTGCTGCAGAACCGCTCCTATTATCTGGTGCTGTGCCACGCAGCTGATGAGCCAATTACAGCAGCCGCCTGCTTCCTCTCAGGCTGGAGGGACAGTGAGCACACACGTGCACACACGTGCACACACCTGGATCCTCACACTGCAGCTGTCAGCAGATCCAGCTACAGACCCAAACTTGCAGACTCCGGCAACATTCGCCGCTTTTACCAGTAATAGGAGGAAGGTTCTGGTGGCTGCTGTCACAGGAACCGCCGGGCCTCAGAACCTGTCTCCACTGCCATTAAATGGACCATTAACCTCATTGAATGTGCAAATGAGTGAAAGTGTGTGATATGGAGGCGTAATTGATGTCATATTAAATCATCCTGTCAGTTTCACTTTGTTTGTCTCTGCCAGAGTCCTTCTGCTCGCCTCTCCATTGTCTTCTCGTTAGGAAGTCATTCCGTGTTTTTGCCTCCTCAGGAAGCGGGCGTCGCCTCTGCCGAAGGACGAGCACTCGGGCGGAGTCAAAGACTCGCTGCTGGCCAACTCCTCCGACCCCGTGGAGATGAGAAGACTCAACTACCAGACCCCAGGTAGGAAGAATGACAGGAAGTGACGTGGAGGCGGATCTGACATTAAATGAAAAACGTGAAAATGGGCGGAGACTTGATCGAACCGCAGTGTCAGACCCAATCACAGCGGTGGGCAAAATATTTAAAACTTTAAAAATGTAGTTTTTTAAAACACAAGTATGAACCAGATATATAGTATGACCTCCAATAATACTGGAGAATGCTGATAGCCAACAAAAATATTAGCTTATTGTTAAATTATCCTAACAGAGAAAAAAATGAGGTTAGCCAAAACAGCTAGCATGTAGCTAAAATATTAGCCTAAAAAATCTTTAACACCAAAATAGTCCAAAAAGCTAGCAGAATGCTAGCTCGTAAAACTTTTAAACTATAAATTTTTAACATAAGTATGAAAAATAAAAAGTCAGGAATATTATTCCAGAATAAATCAGCTTAAACCTTTAATAACTTTCTATAAAAATATTTTGTCAAATTTATACAAGTTAGAAATGAGCTCAAGATAACATCGAGCCATTAATGATAATAAAATAAAATGATCTGGAGGGCCGGATCCGGCCCCCGGGCCTTGAGTTTGGCCCCTGTGTGGCAGATGCTTCATTTCTGCTCAGTGAGTCACAGAGAGGAAGCAGAACTGAGCTCAGATGTTCTGTCTGGTCCTGTGGACCTCCAGCCTGTCGCCCAGAGAAACACCAACCACAGACGACCCGTACCATGATAGCGCCGGCTCCGGCCCAGCTGCAGACGCGTCCTGGTTTAGCCTTTTGCTGCAGTGTTCTTCACTGACGCAGGTTTCTGCATTAAGCTCCAGCTGCTCTCGAACGCTGCGAGACGCTCAGGAACAGCTGCTGCTTTAAAACAGTGTGGCTGTCGCTGCTAATTATGCATAATTTAATTACAGCATCTTTGGGTTTCTTAGAACGTTAAAAGCAGCATCAGTTTAGGGGAGTATCTGCAGCTGCGCCGACGCTCCCGTGCCGCGGCGTCTCCGACGGCGCTCCGCTCTGCCCCCGAGTTCAGCCAGAAGTGCCAACATCTAGGAAAAGTTTTAAAGGCTAATTATTTTTGCCAGCATGCCCGGGTGGCAGGCCGGAGCTGTCCAAACACACACGTGACGGGGGGCCGCGGCCCCTCGGCTCCTCGCCGCTCCGCCTCCTTTCATTCCCTCCAGCTGGTAATGAGTCCCGCCGCCTCTGATGTCAAGGTGAGCGAAGCCGAGGGAACAATGCAGCCCGAGAAAATGTCAGCCTCCGAATGTGGCAGCGTCCGTGCACGTACGCGTGCACGCCGCCTTCTCACAGCTTATTAAAGATCCCATTTGCCTTCCACGTGCACACACACGTGCACGCAGCCCCTTTGAACCCCTGCAGAGGAATTAAGCCGCGCTGCCGCGCTGCCATCCTCCCACTCCACCTCTCTCATCTTTTGTCTTCCATTTCCCCCGTAGGGTAATCTCCTTTCTCTGCTCGCATTCTTCCTCTCTTTGTACGTCAACACTTATTTCCTTCTCGCTCTCGCTCGCCACTTCTCTGTGAGGCTTCAAGAGCGCTGATTATCACGAAAATCACCGTCGAGAGGGCGAAGGCGAACGCGGCGTGAACGTGGAGCGGGCCCCCGGCAGGCCCGCGTCCCCGCTCTGATCCGGATGGTTGTTGAGGGCTGCAGCCCGCCTTCACGGCTCTCTCCACGCACCTCAGCCGTGCCCCAGGGCACTCCGGCAGCAGCTGTTTGCAGTTCCATGACCTGGTTTATCTTCACAGCCTCTCCCGTGAAGCACGCCGTTTACCGCTGCGACTCCAGCGTGAACGCAGCGCCACCTTCGTTTATCAGAGGACTCAGACGCAGCAGATTGTTTACTGGTGTTTCTGGCTGCTTCCTGTTCCCTTTGGCTGAGCTTTGTTTTCGGTGGAAAAGGTACGGTGGCCCTGAAGGTCAAATCATAGCAAGTCTCTCAATGCAAAAACATATTAACCATTAACCACAATTTAAAAAAAGCACAAAAATGATTAAAGCTGCTAGCGGCCCCGCCCCCTCTTCCTGCCCCGCCCACTGGCTGACATGCTCCTCTTTTCGTTTGGTTTTATCCCCATAGCAACCATTTGATGTTTTAGTCACCTGAGCGTGACGGACCATGAGGTAAACTTCAGGATTTCCATGGCAACAGAGGTTTTAGTTAACCACGCCCACGTTCCAAATACAGTCGTATATATTATATTTTATTCGTTCATCTCGAGTCAGGCATTCATGGTCAAAGCTTGACGAATTTCAGGTAAAAACGTGTCAGTCACAAGGAAACGCCCCTTTTTGTGAGAACGCCGTTTAAAATCTACAAACTTTAAATCCAACATTTTCTCCCAGGTGGTTTCCCAGTGACGCTCGAGGACTTTACATTTCTCTAAAGATGATTTTTTTAAATAGAAAAATGAAGATGGTGGTCTCTTTCTGAGGTCAAAGGTCAATGAAACCATGGTTGTAGACTTAACCTGGCGGCGTGTTTGGGATATTTTGTTAAGTTTGCTCGGTCAAAAGTTTGTTTTTACGATTTTGTGAAAAAATTAGAAAATCAAAGAATTTCCCAGTCATTTGACCCAAAATGGCCGACAAGTCATAGGTCCTGTGGCCATCCCATAATAATTTTAAAAGTTCCTTTGGATTTCCTTGAGACACGTTTTGGATTCTGACATATTTTTAGGTTTTGTCTCTGTTTTCCTTCCCTGTGATGTCATCATTATTGTTTCATCTTGTGGGCGGGGATTCACCAGGTACCAGGCTGGTGCTAGCTTTGGTGAGTTTTTGACGAGGATTACATTCTTGCTGAAAGGCGCAGTAAGAGCAGAGAAATCGATCTGGTCCTTCGGTTCAGGACGGAAACGAATGAGGAACAGGCAGAGGCTGGTATTCAGGCTCATCTCTGATTGGACGACGGGTTCGTTTAGGTGGTTTCCTTCCAACAAAAGATGTCTTTAAAGGTCTGGCCACGCCCACTGCAAAGCTCCAATCATTGTCCGATCAGCGAAATCCCATAATACCATCCTCTTTCTGTCTTTATTTATTTTTTAACCTTTCAGTTTCCAGATGTTTTTATTAGTTTTGCTTTTTACATTTTGTAGTGGTTTATAATATATTTGTGTTGATGTGATTTGGACTTCAGGGCCACCGTACACCAGAGGAGCGCCGGTTTCCTTCATTAACCAATCAGATTGATCCATATTCCAGAAAAGAATTCCTTCGTGTCTTCCAGGTCCACAGAGCGTCTTTCTTCTGCCGTCAGAGTTACTCTGTTGGTCGTTTCTGCCATTATTTTCTCCAGCAAAAGTCATTCAGTTAAAGTGGCGACTTGAAGTAGCAAAGTCTAGAAAGTGCACTTTATGTACTGGAGTCAACATCCTTTACAGAGCGAGCATCAGCCCTCCTGATGTCTCTGAAAGCTTCTGAAGGGTCAGCTTTAGTTTCCATGGCAAAGAGAGCAACCAAACACAGAAACACTCGCGGAGACACAAACTGCTGCTTCTCTGAGCTGCTGGAGTGATGTGGAGCGATGCCGTCTGCTCCTGGTCCGGTCCTGGTTCTGATCCGGTCCGGTCCTGGTCTTCTCCATTGACTGTTGTTCTTCCTCCCTCCTTTACTGTCTTCTCTCCACAGGTCCCAGCTCTCATCGCTGCCCCAACACTCCAAGTTAGTCTTCTTTCTGACATACTGCATACCCCCCCCACACATGCGCTCTTCTCTCACCCCCCCAAACCCATCCCCACCCCCGTCACCATCCTGACAGCATCACATGATCACGAGCTCAGAGCCTCTGGATCTCCAACCATGATGCGACGGCGTCCTCATGGCTGTGAGCTTCACTGACGGTCCAATCAGCAGACAGTAGTGTTGTTTAATGGAGCTTCTCTGACTCAACCAACAGCTTCAGCCGGGAAACTTTTCAGTTTCAGCCGTGAAAACTTTCAGTTTCAGCCATAAAAATCTTCAGTTTCAGCTGTAAAAATCTTCAGTTTCAGCTGTAAAAACCTTCAGTTTCAGCCGTAAAAACCTTCAGTTTCAGCTGTAAAAACTTTCAGTTTCAGCCGTAAAAATCTTCAGTTTCAGCTGTAAAAACTTTCAGTTTCAGCCGTAAAAACCTTCAGTTTCAGCCGTAAAAATCTTCAGCTTCAGCCGTAAAAACCTTCAGTTTCAGCCGTAAAAACCTTCAGTTTCAGCTGTAAAAACTTTCAGTTTCAGCTGTAAAAACTTTCAGTTTCAGCCGTAAAAACCTTCAGTTTCAGCCGTAAAAACCTTCAGTTTCAGCCGTAAAAACTTTCAGTTTCAGCCGTAAAAACCTTCAGTTTCAGCCGTAAAAACCTTCAGTTTCAGCCGTAAAAATCTTCAGCTTCAGCCGTAAAAATCTTCAGCATCAGCAGCCTCTGATGTTCTTTTGAAAGGGTTGATTGATCTTATTTAAAAGCTTTTTAGTTCCGTCTTGAGTCTGTTTGAAACTCTAATTATGTGAAAACATATTTTTAACTGAAATATGAAAAATATTTCATCAAAAGAAGCGGGAAATCCTCAGCGTGTGAAGTGAATCACTTCCTGTTTGTTAACAACATTATAGAGAGAACACCCCCCCCATAGGTCAGGATCTCTTTAAGGCGTTAAACCTGTGTGGCATCCGGCGGCGAGTTTCTGCTTCATTGAGGCGATCAATGCTGGAACACAGGAGCTCAGTGGGGGGGCGGGGTCTGTCCATGAGTTGTCCAATAACAGCAGCGGAGGGGGGGGGCTTTGGTTGGGACAGGGAAACTGGTTTGGGCCGGGTTCTCCTGTGACCCGGAGCGACGGCGTGACGGGTCACCTCCTGCTCCACCTCCACCACCCGCTGAGCTTCATGGAGCGGGGGGGCGGCGTCTGCCCCCGTCAGGGAGCATGCTCACCCAGCCGCTCATGCACACATCTCCACGCCGGCCCCCACCACCGCCCCCTCACTAGCATGGCGATCTCACCCCCACGCCAGCGGTCTGTTCCGGCTTGAGCCTCCTCCTCATTCGTGGTTGCAGACCCCCCCTCACAGTCACCTCATGGTCCGCCGGCGGTCTGGCCGTCGTCCGTCTGCGTCCGTGTTGGAACCGGCGGGTCTCACCTCTTCTGCCCCCCCTTTCTTTCAGGGATGAGGGAGCACCCCCCCATTTCCGTGGCGGCACTGGCCGACCACATCGAGCGGCTGAAGGCCAACGACGGCCTGCGCTTCTCCCAGGAGTACGAGGTGAGTCCTCGCCGCTCGGGGGGCGTCTAACGCGGCGCGCTGATGCATCATGGGAGAGGCTTTTTTCTGAAGCTCTCCGTCATTTTTACAACTCTATTACAAATCCCACCAGGAAAGCAACACTTCCATTAAACGCTGGGAGATGCTTTTTCACAGAGCTGGCAGGTGGCGAGTTGCTTCAGCAATCTGCTCGCCGTTTCCCGGAGGAATGGGATTTCGCAGGCGGTCTCTCCAATGCAACTCAGTGAGGGATTATCTCTTGTCAGTGTTCTTCTTCACAGCCAAAAAAGAAAAGAAGATAAGGGGCCGGCATTTGCATTTAAAGTGGAACATAGTTGGTTTGGGGTTTAAGCGCGGCCGGCTGAAGGGAAAAGGTATTCCTGAAAACACAAAACACAATTTGTCTTTTATTTATTTGCTCTGATTGTCGGAGCTGCCCGCTCTAATCAGCGCCGTTCCTCTGACGGATTAGATCGGCCGGCTGCAGAGGCGCGGCGTTGCGGCGCCGGCGTCTATCGGAAGGTCGCGTTCCTGCTTGTGTCGGCGTGAACAGCAGGCGTGAGCGTGTGCTGAGCGCGCTCCGTCCCCCAGAGAAGCCATTTATTTATAATGACGTCTTTATCACATGTCTGTTGTTTACTGTTTGTAGGAGAAGTCGTTTTTTATTTACTGCATGAATTTCCTGATAAAGTTCAGCTTTGGATGCTGGAAAACCAGGAAGATCGGCGCCGATCACACGATGTTCTGCGGCGCAACATTCCATCATCTTTGGTTACGAAGCGGTTTGATTTAAAATAAAGAATATTGATGTTTGCTGTCTGATCAGAACCGAATCAATTGATCAACCAGATGTTTATCTTTGTTCCTCTTTTAGTTTATTACCTTCATTATCAGAAACAGCAGATTTTTCATTTGCTTCACATGATTTTTTTATTCTATTCAGGCTTTTTTTTAATTAAACATTTAAATGAAAAAATCCAAGATAGATACATTTCAGAATAAAAGTCCTCTTTTGAGTTTTCAAAATAAAAGTGAATAATTTTTCATCACGCGGTGGCTGTGGAGCAGAGGTCGACCTCTGATTGGATGATTGCAGGTTTGCTTCCTGCCCTGTGCTGAAGTGCTTTTGGGCAGGAACTGTCGGTGTGAAAGGTGGAGCGCTTTGGGCCTGGTAAATAAAAATCTCTGTTTGATTCTGACAGTAGAAGCTTCTGTAGCTGATTCTGCTGTTGAAGACTCAGCGTTTACATTCAAAGATCATATTTAACTCCTGATAAATGAATTTAAGTTTCATATCTTACATTTTTATTCCAAATTAGTCAAACAAGTCGCGGCCTATAAACAGATTTCTGTTGTTTACATTTCATATCTAAATCCAGTTTTTTTTAGAAGCTTTAATGAAACATCAAATAATATTTCAGTACTGAATCAAACCAAATATATTGTTGATTCTGAGGCTCTGTACATCTTTACCTTATCTTTCTTACTGTGTTGGGGAAAGTATTTTAAATCCCAAAAACATGTCATTGAAAATAAACACAAAGTAGGATATTATGAAAACATAAATCAGACTTTATGCTTATGATAAAGATATTTCTTCATCAAATGTAGCTTACAGATATTTGCAATAATTAGTTTTTTAAATAACTACAACTTCTTTACTTTTACGAGTTCCTTTCAAAATAAAATAAATTCCTGTTGCAGCAGCTTCATTTATTAGAAATCCTAGAAAATCGAGTCAGATTTTCTATCTTTCTATCATTATGACAACAACTAGAAGCTTCTGTGCAGATTAGACCTTAACTAATGTAACATTTATTCTGACTGTTGTAATTGATCTTAAAGACAAAGAGCCACAATGGAGGAGTAGAAGAACCACATGACATCTGCTTTAGTCCTTTTTACCATCATGGATTTGTTTTATCTTGTGATCAACTTTCAGATCAGGTTTCTCTCCGTTTAATCTCGATGGGATTTCCTGGTCAAATCAAAGTTAAAAAGTGTTTTTTAATTCTTATTGAGTCTAAAACTGCAAACAACCCTGAAAACATGAGAAGGAAACCTGTGATCCTGATCCAGATCCGGATCCGGATCCTCGAGTCCAACAGTCGACTGGAGAGTTCAGCCGTGAAGATTTTCCCTGTAAAAGCAGAAACAGATCAGAATGATTCAGTTCACCTCAGAGATGATGTCATGTTTGTGTTCTTAATGTCTGATTATACAGACATAAAAACATGGAAAATAAAACAAAAAGGAATTCTTTACTAAACTCTGCCCCCCCACCCCCCATCAGTGTAAGTGAATCAGACAGGAGCTCTTACAGCTGCAGAGAGCCCCCCCCCTCCCCGTCGGCAGGCAGATGGCCGCGTTTCCCTCTGCCAGCCCGGCTCGTGGCGCTTTGTCACGCTCGCCGCCGCCCACCCCCCCGCCGTGCCAAACCCGAGGGCTCCCAACGTGCTGAGAGTTCAGCACTTCCTCCGCAGCACGCCGAGCACTCTGGGTAATGAGCAGAGTTTGTCAATCAGGCGAGCTGTAGCAGAAGCCCCCCCCCACATCCATTTGAAGCTTCACAGAGAGCGTCTGCTCCCCACCTCTCCATCTCACCTGACCCCCCCTCCCCCTGAACTCTCATGAATATGACGTCTGGACTGTAAGTCGACGCTGCAGTGCAGGATCTGGCGGGCGGGGGCGTCCTCCGGCTGAGGAGTTTCTCCGTTTGTCATGTTCGGTAACAGCAGCAGCAGCAGCTTCAGAGCTGAAGCTGGAGGAGACGTCCTGAAGTCTCCATCACTGCAGGAGTTACTCCGAGGTTCATGTTTACGTCTAGAGTTAGATCTGTAGTAAATGACGTCTTTTCTACCGTCCAAAGCCCCTCACAGACCCTTCCCCCCAAACCTGATCCTCCAATCAGAGGTCGACCGCTCTACCACAGCTGCAGTGTCTGCCAGTGGTCTCCTGTTTCAGTCATGTGAAGCGTCTGACCGGGTTTCTAACTCTCAGCTGCTCCTGGGTGAATAGAGGAAACCCCTCAGACGTGACGCGGCGTCCTCGGGCTCCTCCCACAATCCTGAGGCGTCTCCGCTGGAGTCTGACTGTCTTCTGTTTCTCCTTCAGTCCATCGATCCGGGCCAGCAGTTCACCTGGGAGCACTCCAACATGGAGGTGAACAAACCAAAGAACCGCTATGCAAACGTCATCGCCTACGACCACTCCAGGGTGGTGCTGACCTCCATCGACGGTAGGAGCTCCGCCCCTCGTCCGCGTGCCGGGGACGCCTCAGAGTCGTGACGGTTGTTTGTCTCTCAGCCGTTCCAGGCAGCGACTACATCAACGCCAACTACATCGACGGCTACAGGAAGCAGAACGCCTACATCGCCACGCAGGGGCCGCTGCCGGAGACGCTCAGCGACTTCTGGAGGATGGTGTGGGAGCAGAGGTCCAGCACCGTCATCATGATGACCCGGCTGGAGGAGAAGTCCCGGGTGAGCGCCCGCACACGGGAACCTGATGAGAGGTCAAAGGTCTGAAGGAGTCGCAGGAAGCGCTGGAGAACGGGAGCGTTGAGCTGAAGCTAGCACTGCGGCCTCTAGAGCCGCATTGATCAGGAGGGGGCGTGGCCTCTAAGCACCCCGCTGTGCAGCGGCGTTTCCCTGATGTTTAGACTTTCTGCTCCGACCTCGTGGAGAAGAGTTCTGCTCTCACTTCTCGGTGTTTATTTTTAAGGTCGCGGTCTCATTTCTCCGTCTGGCCCTCAAAAGCCTCGGCGCCATAATCAGATTCCTGAAGTTGGAGCTAAAGAGGATTGTCAGCCGTCGTCATTCGAGCGCTTCTGAAATACAGCCGAGCTAATAAAAGAAAGAGAAGGCAGAACTTTAGCTTCAGAACTGGAATTGCTTCCAGTAATTACATCACAAACTCATCCTCACAAATTCCTGAGAGAAAGAGGCCGCCCCCCCTCCCTCCCTCCCCCCGTCCTCTTTGTTAGCGTGCAGACGATGCAGGAAAACCATGAAAGCAGCAGAAACCAAAGAGCTCGTTTTGCTGAACTTCAGATGTTTATTTGATGTTACCTGAAGCTGCGATCATCCAGACTGAAGCTTTAAAATGGAAGAAATTCTGTTTTCATCCTAACACCCCCCCTCCACCAGTCATTAGGAGAAATTATGGGCTGTCCTCCTGGATCAGAGGATATTTACTCTTTCATCACCATCGATGTCGAGAGCGCACGTGTCCTCACAAACGCCGTTCTTTACATTTAACGCGTTTCCAGAGGCGCGCGCGGCAGATAAAGAGGCTGCGCTGCTGCAGACGCAGCTGCAGCTGCGCACACACACATGCGGGGATTAAATAAAGAGAAACGCTGCAACACAAGCAATTTAAAAAGAAATGAAACCTCCTCGGAGTCTGCTGCACGCTTTCTGCTGAGCAGAGGAAGGATCTCCGTGAGCTGGAAGTCATCAGTCAGAACCTTCTGCTCGGGGGGGGGGATCAATGAAGCCATATATTGTTTGATGATACTATTTAAAAAGCTCAAAACAATCTTTAACCAGAATAGTAGCATTACCTCCAATGCTAGTGTGAATATTTTTTACTGAATAATCTCCAGAACATTTTGATGCCAAACTTGGATAATTTGCTGAAATTCCACAAGAATTAAAAAAAATGCAAAAATTGGGAAAAATTTCTAAAATTACGTTAAATTTATAAATACCAAAATTAACAGCAGGAATGTCCGGAACCTGATGAACTTCTTGATACTAAACCTGCATAATTTGCAGAAAGTGCACAAATATTTGAAGAGCGCCGGCGTTGTCCAAAAGTTGCAGAAACTCTTCGGTTCACCGATAAAATCCCGCCCACCGCCATCATGGGAAACGAGAGATTCCAGCTGAAACATCTCTTATTATTTATCACAAATACAAAGAGGAAAACTTGAAGAAAAACTGAGAAAAAGCGGAGAAGTTCACTCATGACTTCTGCTGGACATCCAGGATCTGGCGGCTCATCCGCCTGATTACCTGCAGCCAGGTGCATCTCGATTAGTGAGAGCGCCATGGATTCTCACCTTGGGGGCGTGTCCTATTTCAGTTGTATCAGTAATTGATCTCCCTCTCCTCATTTAGGCATGATAATCTCCACAGAAGTGAATCTGGTGTGAAGGATCTCAGTGAGCAGCGAGCCAGAGGGATTCTGGGATGTGTGTTTTACAGCGCGTTCAGAGGCTTGTTGTCTTTGTGCAGATCTCACGAGGGAGCTGCAGACACAGACGCGCTTCTGCAGCAAAGTTTGTTTTTCCAGCTTCGCCTCGAACCGCCAGGCGTGCGTGGCGTTTGAGGAGCGCTCTTTAAAAGACGCCGCATCAGAAAGTCTGTCAGAAGCCGAACATGAAGCTCCTGGTCAGCGGGGAGATCTGCCGCTCAGATCCTCCGGGTGAGCTCCTTTGTCTCTGCGCAGCCACTGCGGATGCAGGGAGGTGGGCGGAGTCTTTCCAGGCATTCGTAGAGAGCCAATTAGAGTGCAGCGTCACGACCAGCTGCTCGCTCCTGGAAACATCTCCACACATGATGGAAGCTCTTCCTGCTGACCAGTTAACTGGAGCCGAGAGAGAGATCTGCTTTCCACCTTCAGTCCGCATCCAAAAAAGTTCTTCTCTGCGCAAGCGGTGGTGAGTCACGCTCCAAGAGAGCAGCTGAAGAAACACCAGGAGATCCCACAGCAGCAGCAGACCCCCCCCCGTCTGAGGGGGGGTGAACTGTGTGTGTGTGTGGGGGGGGGATTCTGTCCGCATGTCAAAGCGCTGCAGCGTCCAGACGATTCACTCGTTCTGAGCTTCTCTTCACAATGACCCGGTTCTGCTGACGTGTCTGAAAACCTCCACAGAAGCTGCAGACAGAACCCACCTTCAGCTCCAGAACCGAGACGTGGCAGCGTGAACCCTCACGGGGGTGTCCCGTGTCCTCTGAGGAACTTCTGATTTAAAGCCAGAGCGCGTTCACATATGGAGCCAGGTGGTCCGGCCTGCTGTCCCCGTCACACGAGTATTTAGACACATCTCCCTCCACGAAGCAGGCGGCGCCGCCACAAAGGCGCCAAAAGCGTTCATGACAAAGGTCTGCAGAGCAATTACCTGATTGAACGTGATCAGAGGCTGGGAGGGAGGAAGCCAGGTTTCCCGCTCAGCTCACACCTGTGAATCTGGATCTGTCCTCGGGTTTTAATTAGAGGGGGCGGGGCCTCCCGGACGCTCCACGGCGGACGTCAGCAGCCCGTTGACAGCTCGCCCTCTCTCGTAGGTGAAGTGCGACCAGTACTGGCCGTCGCGAGGAACGGAGACGTACGGCATGATCCAGGTCACCATGCTGGACACGGTGGAGCTGGCCACCTACAGCGTCCGGACCTTCGCCCTCTACAAGGTAAAGGATGTTCCTCCATTCATGCTCTCCTCTGCTTTCATTTCTCTCCCTCCGTTCTCATCCCTGTTTTTTTCCAGCGTTGTTCTAATCCTCAATTAAAGAGGAGCCTCTGGCTGCAGAGATTTCTGCTTTTCAATTAGGATGGGTTTCAGAGAAACTCGTGCGGCTCCAGATTCTGTTTGCTGAGGTCAGACGATGACGGATCCGCACAGACGTTTCTGTTCATTTGGTTCCACTCTGCTCACAAAAAGTCCTTTTATGTTAACAAAACCTGAGGGGAGGGGGCAGCAATCATAGATAAAAGCATGCAGAGATGAAGCAGCAGAAGGGGGGGGGGACTCAAACTGCTTCATCTGCTGTCTTCTAAGCATTTTCCCAGCAGGAGACGTTTGTGTTGAAGCTCTCCATCTGAAATCACGCTCACCTGTGCCCCCCCCAGAACGGCTCCAGTGAGAAGAGGGAAGTCAGGCAGTTCCAGTTCATGGCCTGGCCGGATCACGGGGTGCCCGAGTACCCCACGCCCATCCTGGCCTTCCTGCGGCGGGTCAAGGCCTGCAACCCTCTGGATGCGGGCCCCATGGTGGTCCACTGCAGGTGAGGGTCCGGTTCTTCAGGTGCTGCCAGGAGAACGCTTTAGCCTCCCATGAGGATTCACTACAGCTCATTGTTTTGTCCTGAGATGAAACCAGGAAAGAGGAACATTATGTTCTGCGTCCTGATTGGCTGTTTCTGTGAAGGTTTGAATTTAGAGTTTAAAGAAGAGATAAAGGTGTGGAAATGTTCACATGTTAAGTGTTCAGTGAGGATCCATAACCTTTCCTGTTGGCACAGAACCAGGTGAACAGATTGAAGCTGAAACATCTAAACCTTTGATTTCAGATTAGTGTAGGACAAGCGGATCAATACGGCTATGATTGACAGCTCAGCATTCCTGCAGAGACTCACTCAGGCCAGAACAGGGTTTGAGGTTAACCCTGTAACGCCCAGGACTTCACATATGATGGTTTTAGTTATGATCTGTTAGGAAGTTTAAGTTTTTATGTTAAGATGCAAAATTATAGAGGAGTTTTCAGGAAAACAAATGCCCCAGTTAGCCACTGTCTCATTGATCCATATATTTTTAATACGATGTCACTGCAATTTAAAGATTTATTTATAAACTCATTTAGAATTATTCTAAAACATTAAAAAATAACTATAAACAAGTTATACTCACCAAAAAGTTAAGACATTTTCTTCCAAAAGTGTTTTTGAGATTTCATTGAAGCAGCCATGTTGAAATGATGAGCTGCACTACTGCCCCTAGTGGAACGATGAGTAACTGCAGGGAAGAAAAGTTTCTTTAGCTTTATTTCCAGCGAGCGGTCCGGTCCGGTCCGGTAAGGAGCAGTACGGTCCAGTTAATTCTGACCAGCATTTCCGCTCATCTTCAACAGAGCGGTTTCTTTTCACGGTTCATACGTGCTGTAGACCGCTAGCGTGTCATTGTAGCGCAACGACCAGCAAAGCGACGACGATGGAGGTCATCCCGCAGCTCGGATCCGAAACAGCTCAGCGGGTGGCTACAGTGGCTCCGCCCCAACCGTTCTGTTGTATTTTTCTATAGACCTACAACAGACGGAGGCCCCAATGGGTCCATTCAACATTAGAAACACTGAAAACTCGGACCGGACGGCTCTGTGGAAACGAGGCTGTAGGGTTCCCTCATTCATCCTGGGGGGGGGGTACATTCTAAAACTAACAGGCAACGGACCGAGTCCACAAAGTAGGATTCACACTTTAAAAACGTTTGTCTTGTTTTACCTCTCAGAGTTCAAACCTTCATCACAGAATATAAACATAGATCTGATATAGATTTATCAAAGTGAACACATTCTAAACATGGAGGGTTAATCAAGAATCAAAAAAACCTCAAAACAATCAGATGATGAAGGAACCACTATTGTTTTTTAAAGTTTGAACACCAAATATATCAACACCAACACCTTAATAATCCTCTTTAACACTCTCATAAATGAATTATGATCAAATCATTTAGGATTCGTTTTTTATCAAGTCTTTAGTATCCATACTTTCCAGGCTCTTTAAGACATTTTATTTACGGTTTGATCCAACGTCTTCATGACATCTTACCTTTGATAAATATAAAGCACTCTTAGATATCAGCCTCCAAACTGAAGGTTTGTATGGACACATGTTTAAGCCTTTTTAACTTTGTAATATGTGTTTTACTTTGATTCTTATGTCCATTAGTCTTAGTATTTTTCTGTTTGTCGTTTTATTTGGACCTTGAGTACGTAACAATGAATTATTCTATAAATCATTTATGTTTATGGATACAGAATAAAGTTTAAAACAAATCTTTAAATTCTCTACAGATATGTTTATCTGTCCACCAAACATCCATAATTGAAATCTCATGTTGTAATGGTGGTTCCTCTCTCTCTCTATAGGTTGATTTATCTAAAATATGGTTGAAGACGATGTCTCTAACTCCTCAGTCATCGTCTATCTTCCAATCAAACCCTTGAACAGTTTCTGAACTGAGCATCTTCTCCCTGTTTATCATCTGATGTTATGTATCATATGTAATCAAAGCGTGTTGCACGCTGCAGTGACCTCCATGCATGATGAACACTTTAGACTGTCTAATCAGCTTCTTGAAGCGTAGCTTCTTCTGCTTTTAATGTGAACTCTGTCCCTCCGTCCGCCAGCGCCGGCGTGGGCCGGACCGGCTGCTTCATCGTGATCGACGCCATGCTGGAGCGCATGAAGCACGAGAAGACGGTGGACATCTACGGGCACGTGACGTGCATGCGCGCGCAGAGGAACTACATGGTGCAGACGGAGGACCAGTACATCTTCATCCACGAGGCCCTGCTGGAGGCCGCCACCTGCGGCAACACCGAGGTCCCGGCGCGCAACCTGTACGCCCACATCCAGAAGCTGACCCAGCCCCCGCCCGGCGAGACCGTCACTGCAATGGAGCTGGAGTTCAAGGTGTGTGTGGGGGGGTCAGGTGTAACCCAATGCTGGGGGGGCTCCAGCTTGTCAGTTGGGAGGGAAACGGAAATGTTTTATTGTTGCACCGAGTCAAAGGTGGTGGGGGGGGCAGCTTTAATCTGCCGAATCAGCTGATGCTCAGAATTTATCCCTGTGACATTGGTGCTGCCCCCCCCAGCAGCATCAGCACATCCACAAATATCCAGGGACAACAACCCCCCCACCCTGCTGCCTGACAGCTACAAATGATTGACACTTGCACACGGACAGCCTTCAAGGTTACACCCCCCCCCCCCCCTCGTCAATACTGTGACATCACCCCCATGATCCTCTCTGTCTGGAGTCCGCTCCGGCTGCAGATCTAACTGGTTTACATCTGTACAGAGGCTGGCCAACTCCAAAGCGCACACGTCCCGCTTCATCAGCGCCAACCTGCCCTGCAACAAGTTCAAGAACCGGCTGGTCAACATCATGCCGTTCGAGTCCACGCGCGTCTGCCTGCAGCCCATCCGCGGCGTGGAGGGCTCCGACTACATCAACGCCAGCTGCATCGACGGATACAGGTCAGCTTTCTCCCTGTGCTGTTTCTGCTGCAGCTCTTGATCCTGTATGAGAACAGGAAGTGGCAAACTGACCGCTCTGTTTGGCCCGCCAAGGGGCCAACGATCACCAGGAAGTCTCGTGAAAAACTGCATAGTGGCCACAACAAACGCCACTTTTAACTAGGGCTGTAACGAGTACCCGGGTGCTCGGGTATTCGCGATCTGCTCCCGAAATTACGAGTACGAATATTCGTAACATCAAAGATCGCTGATTCGCGATCTTCATAAATATAGTTAATTGTAGTGAAATATTATCAAAATATGATCAGGGGAAAATGTATCTGTGCTCTGAAATGCAGATTAATGTTGTACTTTAAGCTTACGAACTAAAACAAAGCCGAAAGGGAAGCGGTACGGCAGCCGAAAGTAAACAACTTCGTGACGGTGAACTTCCGGTTTTCAAAGTAAAACTAGCGAGAACTTTTTTCCGTTCAGAAACTGAGACTGAAGTTCGGTTCTCTGAGAAAATAATTAGCTTTAACACCGGAGCTTTATCTCCAGTGTTTACATTCTTTTGGTTATGGTAACTCTTCAACAGTTGACGTAATTAACTAAACTCCAGTTTATTCTGAAGAGACGCAGCCTCATGCTGCTGAAAGGCAGATGTAATCAACGTGAATCAGCTGATTCTGCCGCGGAAATAACGTCTTTTTTCATAGGGGCTCTGCATCAATATGTAATGCTTGGAACGTAAAATATTGAAGAACTTTGATAATAGAAAACTGTGGAGAGAATCTTCAGGTTTTACTTTTAAATGATCCAAAACAGCAGTGATTTTTATCCTTTTTATGCTACTTCACCAGAAGATTGACAAAAGAAAAAGTTTAAAATGACAAATGGCATTTCTTTCTATCTGAATCTTTGTGTTTTTTAACCAGTTTTGTTGATTCTGATCTCCTGTTCTAAATAAATGTATAAACAATGATTAAAAGCAAATAATTTCAATGTTCATCCATCCAGTTAATAGACATTTTACATAGCAATAAACATAATATTAAAAAGTAAGAATCGTGGTTCGATTTGTGAATCGTTGAGCTTGATTCGTGAATCGAATCGGATCGCCACCTGAGCAACGATCCACAGCCCTACTTTTAACGCATGTTTTTAAAGTTGCACAGAAATTATGGCATCTTATGTTGTTCGAAAACGGCCGTAAAAAGTGGCGTTTTATCACATGCAAGGATCGATTACGAATCTTCGTCTTCTTCTTTGTTGTTTTTACAAGTATAACTTTAATAAAGTATTACAAACATTAAAACAAACTTTCAATTAGAAATCTCTTTTTGTGGTCAATAAATTAGCAAACCAACAAGCTGTTTAGAAATTCCTCTTAATCTGACGTCTTCGTCTGGCACCGTGTGGTCAAAGAAACACTAACTACAATCAAGATAACAGTTCTGCTAAACGAAGAAAAAACCGTCAAGAAACTGCAGCGTGATGGCGTGGGATCAAACTCACGACTTCCCCAAGGCTGTAGCCGCTTTATTCAAGCACACGTCTGTGACACAGCAAAACGCCGCTTTTGAAGTTTGCGAGAACGGCGCTTTTGACGGACGGTTCGAACGTCATAAGACGGCCCTTTTTACGCCCGTTTTGGGACAACACAAGACGGCGTCTGCGTTACAAGTTTTTCATGGCCAATACGCCATTTTTTATGCCTCTTTTCCTGGCGATTACTGGCCCCTTTGGGTTGCCATATCTCTGTGTAAAGTCAGGATTCAGCGAGCGTGAAACTGGTTCTGTTTGGTTCTGGGCCATGAAAAGATGCCCCCCTCCCCCCTTACATCTTCCTCTGGTCTCTAGTCTTGCTGGTGTGTGTGTGTGTGGGGGGGGGGGGGTGTCCTCCATTGTTGCTGTGTAAATAGCTTAATTGCAGCAAGTGTGTCTTATTATAGTGCCCCCCCCCCTCTCCCCCAACATGGCGGCAGACAGCCGTGCGTGCCGGGACCGGTTGTGTGCAGCAGCGGCGCCGCGTAATTAAGCCGCCTGCATAAATAAAACTAAACAGGGGCCCCCGGTGCCCTTCACCCCAGAGCCCGGAGAAGAGCCAATAATATGCTAAGCTAATGAGGGGGGGTGTCATTGATTCAAGCTATGCTGGGAGGGGTGGGGGGTGGTTCCTAATGAAACTCTGTGTCCTTCGGTGCTGCAGTGGGGGGGGTTCTTCATCATGCTTGTAGAGTTGTCTGTGTTTTGGTTGGGGGGGGCTTTCATAACGGCGAGAGAGGATCATCTTAGAATCTGAGGATGCAGAGCTCACGCCTCTTCATGATGGACGGAGTTCTTTGCTTTTCCTCTCTCTGCCCCCCCTCCCTCGGCCGGTTTGTGTTGGCGTGTGAGCGTTCATCCTAATCTCCCAGTTCCACGTTAGCGGCCGGCCTGCGGCGCCGTCATCAGGCGTTCAGCCGCGGCTCAGACAGCAGACGTGCAGAACACCTACACCTGCATGCAGGTGGACGTGTGCAGCAAACACCTGAGTGTTTGTTTGCTCCTGCGTGCCGGAGATAAAGCCGTCCTGCTGACCGGCGCGCTGCTGCCCCCCAGTGCAGAGCGAGGGCACTGCGGCGGGATGAAGTCACGTAGGACAGCAGCAGGATGAGCTCATCCCTGTAGTTTCATCAGACCCCCCCCCACTGTGTTAGAGGATAAAGGGAGGAGAAGAAAGACTATTATTGATAATTGCTGTAAAACTAAATACCTCAAATGAACAAAACTGTTTTTACACATTTTAATTTACGCTAAAAAATAATCTCATCAGTCAGATGGATCCACTAAATGATTCTGTGAACATTTATTTATTTATTCCAGCAAACAAAGATCAAATTTGTTCCTTTTATGATCTTTTAGAACTGAAAGATCTCTGCAGGAGCTTGATAGGATTAATTGATGATTGATTGATAAATGTTAAATCCATTTAAGGTCAAATTTATCAAATCAAATAGAAAATACAAGAAAATCATTTTTGCATTAGATTTGCTCCTAATCATAAAAAGACATATTTGCATTTATAAATACATCACACACACAACAAATTGTTAAATGCTTAAAAGGAAATAAGTGAATTTATTAAGATTTACCTCATTTTTCATCTCATAGTTACCATAATCCAGTGATGTGAGGTGAAGTCATCAGTCAGATTTACAAACATCTGAACCCCACAGAGCAGCCCATTTAGAGTTTGATCAACAACATTTAAAGTGTGTCGTTTAATGTTTCAAGTGTAGCATAAAAAAACCACCAAGATTGTTATTGACTTACTTTACTTATAAATGAAGTCTGCGCCGCTCCTTCTGAAGAAACACATGATAAATAAACTGTTTGTAGAAGTCTTCCTCTTTTCTCTGAACATCACTGTCTCCCCACATTCCTGAGTTTAGACACAAAATCTTCATTTAGAAAAGGAGGCTCAAGGATATAGAAGAACGTCTGGACGGCTGCACTTGACTTGCTAACGCAGCGCGGCGTCACATTCTCTGGGATCACCGGCGCCCTCTGCTTTAAGGCAGGCGTACTGCGGGCTTCATCGGGTCGATTTCTAAAGCACAAAAAATAAGACAAAAGTCACAAACTCGCACCAACGCAGTCAGACAGACGGCCAGAAAAAAATGAAGTAGTTAAAAAGAAAGCGTCTTTTATAATGATGTTGCAGCACATGCGTCAGCTGCAGCTCAGTCAGTGTGTGCGGCACAGGCCGCCGCCTCACCCGCCTCACCCGCCGCAGGCCGCCGCCTCACCCGCTGCAGGCCGCCGCCTCACCCGCTGCTCTCCCAAGAATTTCATGAGGAAATTTGTTTCTTTTTTTCTTAAAGAAATGTTGAAACAAACACAGAAATAATTAATCATAAAACATAGAAGAAATATTAGATTTTTTTTAATGAAAAGAGTATATTTATCTTATTTATGCATTTATTCGGCTATATTTTTGCGCACCTCCCCGCCGTAATCCGGTTCTTCACATCCATTTAAAGACAGAAAAAGGAAACTCTAGAAGACACTGGATCAAGTGTGAATGGTTCTGGATATAAAGCTGGAATGAAAGAAAATGTTTGTGAGAAACGATTCAACAGATGAATTAATTGATGAGAAAAATCTAGTTTTCTCAGAGCAAAGATTTGAAGGAGATTTTGAGCTTTCAGTTGAATCTGCTGCATTTGGATCTGAGCTGAAGCGTTTTTCCTTCTGTCTGCAGTGATCTGATGACGCTGGAGTCCATCATGCACAATAATAATGTCGTGTTTCCAGCCTTCATGCGTTTGACGTTCAGATTTCCCTTTTCTCTCCGTCGGGGGATGCAGACAGCAGAAGGCGTACCTGGCCACGCAGGGCCCGCTGGCTGAGACCACCGAGGACTTCTGGAGGATGCTGTGGGAGCACAACTCCACCATCGTGGTCATGCTCACCAAGCTGCGAGAGATGGGCCGGGTAAGAGCGTTTCCAGGTTCTGCTGAACCGTGACCTTCTCATCGCCTCCAGGGTTCAAACCAGGAAAACGTCGATAACTGGCTGCAATCCAAGCATAATTCCTGCTCTGTACTTTATTCCAGCTCTCTTGTTGCCATGACGATTTTATGTTTGAGGGAACGACAAACACAGATTTCAATGCTACATTTGTCTTGATGCTAAACTTAACATCTGTAAAAGTTAGCAGGAAGTGGAGCTGGACTTCATCACGTTTAGCTGCTTTCCACCTTTTCTGCAGCCAAAGTGAAGAATCCAGACTTCACAGGAGCAGTTTGTCCTGTAGAGTTAGACCCATTTCAGCTTCAACCGGGGCAAATACAGAACCCCCTCCTGCAATTCCAAACATCTTCAATACTTTATGAACTGCACTGATTGTTCACCTGAAACCCAGAATGCTGTAGGAGGCAAGAATAAACCTTCTGTCCTCCTCTCTGCAGGAAAAGTGTCATCAGTACTGGCCCGCAGAGCGCTCGGCCCGGTACCAGTACTTTGTGGTGGACCCCATGGCAGAATACAACATGCCCCAGTACATTCTGCGAGAGTTCAAGGTCACGGACGCCCGGGTATGTCGGCTCGATCCAGTCTGCTCAATGTCACACCTGTCTCCTCTCACCTGTCTGTCCTTTACGTCTCAAGTTTGTAGACATGACGCTGCTCCGACTCACTTCAGGGTAGAACGGATCAGAACTTCTAGACTTAGTTTCCTCAACAACCTGACGAGAATGAAAGCAAAAGCTCCACAGATTCTGTTTCTTGTGTGTCACACAGTGAAGTGCTGGCGTGTGATTTGTGTGTCAGTGTTCGTCTTCTTCTTGTGTCTGCAGTTCAGTTGAGTTATAAATATCTCCAGCGTTGTGTTGCAGCTGCAGCTTCTGTCTTCTGATGTGTGTTTGTTGGTTGTGTGGAACACATTTCTCTGCTTGTGTTGTTCTTCTGATACCTGCTCGGCTGCAGGAACATCCTGCAGATCTTCTGAACCTCAGGTTCTCTGTGGTTCGGTTCGGTTCAGCTGTGGAGCTCAAACTGCAGACTGGAGCAGTATTCTGGACCGGTTCTGTGTTCTGAAGGTTCTCGTTGTTCCCCATCAGGATGGACAATCCAGAACAATCCGCCAGTTCCAGTTCACGGACTGGCCCGAGCAGGGAGTGCCAAAAACTGGAGAGGGCTTCATTGATTTCATTGGACAGGTGCACAAAACCAAGGAACAGTTTGGACAGGACGGCCCCATCACGGTCCACTGCAGGTAAGGCGGGGTGATGAATAGAAACAATCTCATAGTACTTTACAAAAATAACATAAAATCAAGTGGAAAAAAAGAGAGAAGTAATAAAAACCAATAATAAAACACAATAAGACAAGTAAAACAAGGACTAAAATCAACTGAAAGCTCTCCTGAATAAAAACGTCTCTACCTGGGATTTAAAACACACGATGGGAGGAGGGGGTTCCAAAGACAAGCCTGAAAGAAGACATCTCCTCGAGTCTTAAAGCGGGTTTTTGGGATGCTTAATAGACTTTGGTTGAAGGACCTCAAGGACCGGGACGAAAGAGTCTGTCGTTAGAAGCTCAGACATGTACGCTGGAGCTTCACCATCTCTTCACCGTCATCTAAACGAGAAGGAGTAAAAGCATGAATAGTTTCTAGGTCAGACCGAGATAACAGTTCTTTATGATCTGTTTTGAGTGGACTTCTAGAAACATGGACTTATCTAACAACACCCCAGGATTTCTGAGACTTGATTGGACAGAAGAGCTCAGAGACCCCAAGTGTTCTCTAATGGAAGAAATCTTATCTTCTGGGCAAAAATCAAAGTCTCAGTTTTCTGGATGTTCAAGACTAAATGATTGTTATACAGTCATGTTTTAATAATTGGTAAACGATCCAACAGGTTTTCTTTTCATTTTCCGTGTAAGAACTTTAAAGCTGGATATCATCTGCATAGAAATGATAAGAAATGTGGCTGAATTAAGTTTACCAAGAGGAATCAAATATAAAATAGGGCCAAGTACAGAACCCTGGGGAACACCACAAGTTATGTTTTCTACTGCAGAGTGTAGGGAACTGTCGGTAACAATGGTAACGTGTTCATCATGAGGTGAACCAGAGGAGATGATGGTGTGAATGACGGTCACAATGAAACTCATCATGATGAACATCATAACGAGTGCAGCCGTGTGCATTTCTATGTCTTCATCTCAAACTCAGATTGAAGCTTAGAGGAAAACCGTCCGTTTAACAGTGTAACCAATCAAAGTCGGGTTAGTTCAGGTGAGACCGAAGAACTTCTGCTGAAGAACCTGTATGTGTCTGGCAGTGCCGGAGTGGGCCGGACCGGAGTCTTCATCACCCTCAGCATCGTGTTGGAGCGGATGAGGTACGAAGGCGTGGTCGACCTCTTCCAGACGGTGAAGACGCTTCGCACCCAGAGGCCGGCCATGGTGCAGACCGAGGTACGGCGTGCAGGCGAGGAGGGCGGGGTCTGGACTCCATCTCCCTGGTGTTCTGATGGGAGCTGGAGCTCAGCTTCTCCTTCGTCGGTGTAGAAACCGGCTGCTTTGTGTCTAAATGAAACCGGTTATGACCGCTGCCCTCTTCCCCCCCCAGGACCAGTACCAGCTGTGCTACAGGGCCGCTCTGGAGTACCTGGGGAGCTTTGACCACTATGCAACGTAACCACTCCCATCGTGCAGCTTGACGGGCCAGACCTCTCAGGAGAGTGCCAAGTGTCCCATCTCAGCCACCATCCTCTCACCTGGTCCTCTGAACCCCCCCCCGCAGGGGTGCAGCAAGAGACGAGGGTTTCAACCAATCACAGAGATGCCCCCGCCTTCACTACCACCTGTGATTATTGCTTTAAAGACGCCGCACTGACGATGGTTCTTGTACAGACGTGACGGACACAGCTGAGGGAGGAGCCTCCTCTGCTCCAGACGCAGCAGTGGGAGGAGCCTCCTCTGCTCCAGACGCAGCAGTGGGAGGAGCCTCCTCTGCTCCAGACGCAGCAGTGGGAGGAGCTTCCTCTGCTCCAGACGCAGCAGTGGGAGGAGCCTCCTCTGCTCCAGACGCAGCAGTGGGAGGAGCCTCCTCTGCTCCAGACGCAGCAGTGGGAGGAGCCTCCTCTGCTCCAGACGCAGCAGTGGGAGGAGCCTCCTCTGCTCCAGCTGCATCTTCTCATACTTGATGTTGATTTTATGTTTAGTACTCGTGTTCTGTTCCTCATCGTAACCTTTTTATTATCAGAGTTGTGTTTTGTCTTAACCTGCCCCCCCCGGGCAGACATTATCCTCATAATCATTGTTAGGGGTGTTTTTAGCAGGGGGAGCGCGGGAACCTCCGCTCTCAGAGTTCTGTCAGTATATATTTTTTTAATTCCTTTATGTGTCGATGTTTTCCTGCTCACAGTTCCAACACTCTGATTGCCTTTGAAACGAAAGAACCGCAGAGGTTCTGTTGGAAGCGCTAACCCGGTAACTAATCCAAACCGTCCACCAGTCAGAGACTAGTGGAGCCAAACCCGGAGAGCACAGACATGGAAGCACATCCGTTCGTTTGTCGTCTTTGTTGGAAACGTCCCGTTAAATGTCTGACGCCTGCGGCATCGAGGCCTTCACGCTCCGGCAGCAGAACCCGCCTGAAGAACTTCTGGACCCGCTGAACAAACGGCTGATTCCAGAGTTCCAGAGGCCCCCCCCACACCCATCTCCTTGCCTGCATTTGTTCTGTTTTCCGGAGTGGGGGTGCGTGGACTGAGAGGAGGGGGCGTGGTCCACGCAGGCCCAGGAGACTCAGAACCTGTACAGAACCAACCATTCCTGCAAGAGCGACTCAGCCTTCTGGACTGAAACCTGCTAATGTTTTATAAAGAATAAACTCTATATAGATATATAATTATGACTGATTATATATATGTACAATTCCACATAGATATATGCACAGCTTCAGAATCTATCGAGTTCTGCGGAGAATCGAGTGTCTTCATGGAAGCGCCGTCGTATCTACTGTACTACCATGTCCTACAGCGTCCATCCCAACCAGGAAAACAGCACAACCCCCCCATCCATCCAAACGGATTACTCCTCACTGTACAAGCACACACCGTCTCCCCCACCAGAGGGGCGTGGCCTCCTGAGCGGAGGAGGGAGGAGAGAGAGGGAGGGAGGGAGGCGGGACTTGGAAGGCTTCATTTTTACCTTGTGAATGCTTCGTGCTGTAGGAACTAAACCTGTTGTACACAGTCTGTTTTCTATTTGTTAATAAAGACCGCAAAAGAAAATGTTGATGAAAAAAACGTTGATGTCAATAAAGTTCAATGATTGGGGTTTTTTTTTTTTAACAAAGGCTGGTCTCATTGTGTTTCCTGATGTTTCTCCTCTGAGGCTTGCCGACCTTTTCCTGGAGCTCGTCTGTGATTGGACGTTTCAGACGGCGTTCTGCTGGTTCTCCATAAACCCATCAGTGACGCTTCCTTCATTTTTAAGAGATTCCTCGACAGCCAGAATGTGGTTGCAGTATTTGGTCACCATGGCAACTTGAAACCAAAGAACATCCACATGGATGATTCATTCTAGGCGTTCTTAGCCCCCGCAGGACTGACAGTGATTGGTTGGTTCCGACTGGCCCGCAGACACGTTTACCAAGCTGAATGAAACTTAAATATCAGAGTTTTTCCCTCTGAAAGTTGGAAGCCCGTCTGGGCGGTTCTGTTCTGTGAGCGGTTCGGGGGGGTTCAGATCTTCAGAGTTCTGCGTCACGTTTCCCACAGCGGCTGGTTGTGCTGTGGGCGGCGGCGGACTGCTCACATGAAGAGGCTTTCCTGCAGCCATGCTGCTCTGCTGTTGCCATGGAGACAGAATCCCACAAATCTGACCAAAGCAGTTGAAGTTTGAGAAGTATTTCTGAAATCTTCTTTGTTGAACTTTATGGCAGAGTGACTCAAACAGAGTTTTTCCCACAGAGATGAGGTTTCCTGTGAGTGTTTTTCTGCGGACGTCATCCTCCTGCAGCAGGTCTTCACCTCATCACACCTGGATGTTGTAGTTTCATGTCCATCTCATGAAGTCTGTCATGTGACGCGCAGATGAGAAGAACCAAACCAGGACTTTTTTATTCAGTGCTTCTGGACTATTTACTCTGCACTTCATCCCAGTAAATGAGCCCAGAGCTTCTCAGCATGTTGAGATGGTTTCAGGTGAACTTTAACAGACGCACAGGAAGGAGCGGCATGTCGCTTCCAGCATTTTACGAACGTTTGTTGTGGATTCTGCAGCATCAACTGACGCCGCTGACATCACGATCTCCATTCCTGCTGCAGTGACTCCATGACTTCAGCTGGTTTTTCCAGGAAACCGTTCGACTTTTCAGAAACCATGAGTCTTCTTCTCGGGTATGAACGCCACCTCGCCGCTCATCTGTGTTTCTGGCTCGTGTTGTGACGGGGGCGGGGTCATGTGTTGTAGAGAGGGTGCGCAGACAGGCTGTGGAGACGGCCTGCTGCTGAAGATCAGAGCCCAGCTGGAGGAGATGTTCACCGACGCTTACCTGGCGGAGGACGGCTTCCTGCTGAAACACCTGCAGAGCAGGCACGGCTTCGTCAGCCTCAAGCTTCTCACCTGTCTGAAGAAGGTAGCGTTCAGCGCTTTATTGACCAGCAGTTTGAGTGAAACCATGCTGAGTCTGTGCGTTTGCTGCAGATAAAGACCCTGACCACAGACTGGAAGGTGACCCTGGAAGCTGCTCGGTCCTCTGACCTGCTGGAGGTGAACGATGAACGCACCAAGCTGAGGCGCAAATGCCCTCTTCCCCAATGGCTGCTGTGTTCTCCCACCAGCAAACTGCTGCTGGTCTGGAACGCCGGCGAGGAGCAGAGCAGGAGGGCGGAGCATCCCTCCCTCCTCCTGACGCTGCTCCAGAAGTTGGGCCTTTCGGGCGGCGTTGCTGCCCTCTGGACTGTGCGTCCCGGTGAGGAGCTTCCCAAGGAGCTGCAGTGCTACACCAAACGACACCAGGAGCTGGGCCAGCACGTGTGCACGGTGGTGAAGTTTGAGCTTCTGGAGAAGGTCCGGAGGGCGTACAGAGCCCTGCGAGCAGAAGAAGAGGACTGTAACGGAAAGGGCTTGAGAGTTGTAGCCCTGGGATCCAGGTCGATGAGTAACTTCACCAAACCTTCAGCCTTGGAGGAGACAAACACGCCGCCAGACGAGGACAGAAGTCCTGAAATGACGCTCAGTCCACCTGAACGATCTGCACCTGCTGAGCGCCATGAGGTTCAGACAGAGCCGGATCCGCTGGAAAGCGTCAAACTGGGGACGTTTCCCCCCGACTGCGAGTGTCCGTGGTTTCTGAGGCGCAGATCTGCAGCGAAACACTCGGCGCTCAAAACGCTGACAGTGCTGCGGCAGCCTCTTGGTCCTGATGGTGGGAGGGGCTTTGATCCCAGGGGGAGGGATCAGACCACAATTTTACTTTTATGAAACTGAAATTCTTTACAGTTCTAACTCTGATAATAAAGAGATTTGTTGAGATGTGGTGCTGATGAGTGCAGTTCCTCGTGTCTGACAGAAGAGGGCAGCATCTGTCCGTCCTCTCTTCAGGAGCAGAGCTGGAGTTCTGCAGGTAAACACGAGTGTTCGGGCGGCTGGAGGTGGAGATGCATCAGACACAGAAGGCCTTCATTATCCTGCATCCTCCTCACAAACGCCTGTTTAGACTGGAAGCGGCAGCTTTCCGCTGACGGACACCGGGCTTGGCAGCGGGCGACTCGGCCAATCGTCAAACCGCATATTGTGCAAGTGGAGCAGCAGCGTTTCTGCTTTACTTCCAGCCGTTCTAATGACACCTCCACCGCTTCGGTCTGTTTATAGTGTGACTGATTGAGGGCTTCCTTAAAATCTTGGCCAAACTTAAACAAAATGTGTTTCCTCACTTCCCCACGCCCAGTGGAAAGGTTCAATCGGCCCAGCGTGGCGCTCAGTCCTATGGAAATTGGAAACATACTTCATTGTTTCTTGCGTGTTCAAGCGTCAGCACGACTCCGTGATCTGGTGGACCGAGCCCTTCGTCAGCTGTGACTCGGTTCTGCCGGTATCAGCTTTGAAGGCTGAGAACCGACATCTGTGGACAATATGCTCGGAGATGAAATGTTTCTGTGTAACGGCCTTCTACGGGAATCGAACGCTTCACGTTTCTCGATGTTCCACCTGCAGGTGTGGAAGCGGGCCAACAGCAGCTCCTCACGAAGGAGTCTGCCCCCCCACACCGACGCAGGAGCCGCCGACGCAAAGGTGGCGTTCGTTTAGAAAGTGGGCGTGAGTCACGCCGCCAGAGAGAACGGAACCTTCATTCCTGTCTTGAGGGGGGGGCATCAGCGGCTCGCGCTGCACCTGCGGGGCGGAGCCCCCCTGACCCCCACGCACCTGACGCATTCGCTCCGGACCAGCCGTGTGTTTGAGCGGCGGCCGGCGGCGCCCCAAAGCTCGACCATCTGCTCCTCATTTGCAGCTCGGGGGCTCCAGAGGTAAAACGCTGAAGAATGCGAGATCCTCCACAACAACACCCCCGCTTTTATCTGCGACCAACTGTAGATTTAATCACAAAGTACCGTCGCCGCGATAATTCCATCTGAACGGGGTTAATTTGGTCTTTGCTGGTTTAAGCCAATTGTCAACTTTCCTAATTCCCCCTAAAAGATTGGAAAAGTGTGTGCAGCGGACCCCGGCCCATCTGAGGCTATTACCAAATGGCAAACGCTTAAGACGGCGGGCTCTCCCGCGGCAGAAGGTGAGCGTAAGCCGGTGTCCGGGCCAAAGCATCCTTCAGGGCTCCTGGCGTTAGAGCCAGAAAGATTAACATATCAGGAGTAATCCGACTCGGCCCACAAGCACAACTATGGAGGAGGAGGAGCAACCTTTGAGGGGGAAGGCAGACAGGCATCAGAGAGGAGCTCTGTGCTCCACTTACGGTAACCACGCTCTCCCTCCTCACCACCACCCGTCCTCTCCGCCCGCAGACGTCCCTCGCCGGAGCTCAGCAGAAGACCTGCTGCTGGAAGGAGAAAGTAAGATGTTTGCTGAGCGGACGGGGCCAAAGTGAGGGCCGCTGAACCTCAGCGCCGCTGCATTCTTCTGTTTCAGGGTGAAGCTTTTGCAGCAAACTGAGGAGCGGGAGTTTCCTGAACTTTGAATGGATCGCTCTGACACAATCCAAGCCGTCGGTCAGAGGAGCGCCGATCTCCCAGAATTCCTCTTTGGAAGTGTGACTATGAAACATAAATAAGAGCTTCAGGACCCTCCCAGACCTGCCAGACCAGGATGACTCTGTTGGGGAGAAGCAGGAGTCCTGCCTTCAGCGCTCGGCTGTGATGAGGATGGACTCGCCCCGCCAGCACTTGCCTGAGGAGGTCAGCTGAAGACGACGCCACGCAGCTAAGTCTGGATTAGCCGGCCGAACGGTAAGGACAGCGCATCTCCTTTTGTTAGTTTAAGCTTCAGCTTAGGTGGGAAGGCGTTAGGCGCTGCTGCTGACAGAGATGCCTCCCTAAGTGCTTGAGTGGCAGAAAACACACGTTGGATTATCTGTATCAACAAGCGGTGCTGGCTGCAGCCGCATGACAGCGGCGCTCTGCAGCCTGGCACGGCATGTCTGTGGTTTGCACAGATCTGCAGGGCCGTGCCATGCTGGAACCAAAATAAACCCCTCCATTCTGGATTTCACCACTCACAAGTTTATTTGCTTGGTGGGAAACGCGATCTTTCCCCTCAAAGCTCCAGCATTTTCACAAAGTGGCTCTCTAAACACCAGACGCCGTTTCACCGATGAGGCTTCAGATGGATTCTCTGAAGGTCAGAGCGAAGATGAGGAGGGGCGAATCCTTCTGGACCGTCAGAGTTCTAGAGTTTACCCGCCGTTCCGGTCTGAGATGACACCCCCGCCCCCCCCATCATTTCTCCTTTTGTGTTTCTGCTGGAATAATGAGTCCGATTATGGAGGCTGAGGGTGCAGGAGAATGTCATAGCTCAGATGTCTGAGCTTGCTTGTGCTTGCTCATCTCGCTGCGTGCCAGATGGTCTTCAACCTTTTGTAACAGAAACACTGACATGTTTGACATGGGTTTAGAGGGGATGCTGCTGCGCTAAAAGAGGATCTGGCACACGGGGATTAGCAGCCGGAATAGCAGTTCGTTTCTTTAGAAAGTAGCCCGGACAACATGCAGGTTGCTCACACAAACAACCGCCGAGCCAGGGTCGGTCTGTGAAACCGGCTCCTCCCGAGCCAAGCGGAGCCGCCGTGAGCAGAACCGTCAATCTGTGCGTGTTTGTTCACCTCCAGGTTTGAGCCGCCATGTTCGTGTGAGGCAGTCAGGTCACTGGATTAATCTGCATTAATCTGCATTAATCCCCAAGACATGATAGTGGGACTTCTATGGCAAAATTAAAGCTTTTTAAGCCACTTACCCGCCCAGCCTCACTGACCCGTCATTCAACACATTTTTAAATCCTTTCTCTTATTGAGGAACTCCACAGCTGATTTTTGACACTTTTCCAGATTTAAAATCTCCAGCAGACGCAGGTGCAGCGCCGCCACACGCCTGAAACACCCCAGAGGCGGGTTCTGTGCTGGCCAAACAGAACCACCAGAATCCGGTTCAGAATCCACAGAATGCGCCGCCTCACCCAGAGACATTTTCTTATACGATCGACGCCAGCTTTGTCACTAACGAGGAACAGCCTCGTTTTAATTACCATCTGGTTACCCGGCAACACCGCTTGGCCCAACTGATGTGGCTGACCAGCACAATTACAGCGTTCCTCGCTCGCACTCGAACCCAGGCCGCATTTAGAAACGCTCAGGACGGCGGGACGGCAAACCTGCCGCTGTGAGAGGCAGACGCTCTTCTGGGGGGCGCCCTAACCCCCGAGTTGGAGGTGTGGGGGGATTAACGGCACCGTCTCTGCAGCCAGGTGTTGATCCACGTGACTGCAGATAAACCCTGCAGCTTTAGCGCTAATCCCGCTCTCCTCCCAGCACTGAGGAGCTGTCCTCAGGTGATGCTCACTCAGCCTGGACCTCCTGCAGGAAGTGAGGTTTTTGTGGGGGGGTGACTCGCCCCCGGCAGGCTGTAAAAGTTGACATCTTCCTGCTTGCAGCATAAAGAACCTCTTCATCCTGTCGTGTGATCCGGCTGCAGTCGGGCCACTCTGGGCCCGATCCAAGCGAGCTGACAGGAGCCCCCCCTTCCTGCTGCCTCCATTCACAGACGCCCCCTTATCTTCCTCTGCCTCGTCTTCCTCGGGCTGTGGGGGGGGCTCCGCCGCTGTAAATGCATTAGCAGCAGCTTAGCCGCAGCGCTGACCCAATTACTCCTTGAAAGCATCAACTTTATTGTGTGTTTGAGATAATGCGATCTTTGATAAGCAACAAGAGCGCGGTTGAAGGGGGGGGGGGCGCGCTGCGCGTGTCGCCGCATACATCATGCCTCAGGAATGGCTTTGAATTCTGGGCTCTCCCTTCAGCTCCTGCCGCTCCTCCTCAGGTGAGGAGAAGCCCCCCGTGGAGGCGTCCGGTCCCGCTCTCCGTTTCCACCTCCTCAGGAGCGTGCACGGGCACATCGCTGCTCACATGCTTTTGTGCGAGCCAGACATGTCGAGGATGTGTGGGAGCGGGTTCGGCTCTTCTGCGCTTTCATGTCTGTGTTTGAGGATGGATTTTCCTGCTGCCGGAGTCCTCTGGGGCTGCTCCCGATGCTCCTCTCCGTCTGCAGGAAAACATCCCAGCAGCTTTTTCCCATCAGCCTCGGGGTTTTTATGTCCACAGCAGCTGCAGATATTAAACTCTCTGCTTATTAATCCTCCGTGACCATTTGAACAAGCAGCAGAACGCTCTCTGACGGTTTTATTGTTGCACAGATGTCACTAATGTGTTCCTGAGTGGAGCAATTAAGACATTTCAGAGGAGCTGTCTCCGTCTCAGCCTCCGAGTTGAGCAGATGATTGTTTTATCAAACGCGCTGACGGATGGCTGCTCTCCTCTGTAATTGTCACTAACTAGTAAAGTAAAGCAATGAGCTCATGCGAGCCGGCTTCAGGCTCCCGGAGCTTCAGGCTGGAGGCGCTCCGAGTTCAGCCAAAAGAAGCAGAGATGTTCAGCGAGACATCTCCAAACCTGCAGCTCTGCGTCAAACCAGGTCTTTCTGGGCCGTGTTTGGCCAAACTCCTCAGACCCATATGGAGTTATGAGTCAAGCTTTGACTGACAGGACGGGTTCTACCTGTTTATACCGCTGCAGCCCATGCGAGCCGTTTGTTTTCCCTCAGCTTCATCCAAACATTCAGTCAGGGGGAACTATAATTGGCCTCAAGTCCCTCTTTACACTTTCTTTGTCTCATTTGAGAGTTTTGGTGAAGCTGTGCTGACATCCAGATCAGTTTCTGTTATGATGACGGGAAGGAGACGACTCCGTGGCGTCTGCTCTTCCTGCGACGAGAAGTCAGAAAGAACCTTTAAACACCAGCGATGAGACGGTGCCTCCTGGGGGGGGCTGTGGCACATCGGGCCTCGTCGGTCAGCGCGGTCAGGAGATTCTGCCTCTCGAGACAAAGAAAATTCACTCAGAGATGTCAGGCGGGGAAATGCGTCGTTTCTTCCTGCACTCTGCGCTCTCAGGAGTCAGCAGGAACCGTGAACCCACTCAGCTGATGAGGAGGAGACAAACAGGCGGGAAAGAGCAGCAGGTCGGGGTGTGATGGAACACAGGCGGTCGCCTCGCTCTCTGCTCGCACGCTTTTCCTGACTGACAGTTTGTTTGTCTCTGCAGGGTTTCAATGCTCCTCCACGTTCTAAGATGAAGTTATGGAAAGGTGCTACTTTTGCCTTCGTGCTCTGTGGCGCAGCCCTGACCATCGTCCTCGTTAGAAACGCCGCAGAGATGACACTCCAGACCAGGCCGCCGCCCACAGAGTCGTCTCTGACTGAAGCCAAAGCGCCAGCGGGAGCTCTCCGCCGGAGGGTCCGCTCTACGGGAAACAACATGAACTCGCTCCTCTCAGAGTGTAAGAGCTGCTGCTCGTGTCTGTGTGAAGTCAGGTGTCCCGGCGTGGACGTCTCCTCGCACGCATCCATCAGCTCTCACACAAACAAAGGCAGCTCCATCTGTTCACACCTGCTCTGCCAGGTAACCTGCTCCTCACTGCTGATGTTTGTGTCCTCTTCCAGTTTCCATGATGTTCCAGAGCTTCACGGAGAGCGAGCTCCAGCACGTGGTCGGAAATCTGCTGGACAGGAAGAGACGGAGGAGCCAGCCCCCCCTCCACCACAGCCAGGCCTCCCGGACTAAGAGGGCCCGGAAGCCCAGGCCCTGCGACCTGCGGAAGCTGGTCCTGAAGGTGAGCGAGCTGGGCCTGGGCTACGAGAGCGACGAGGAGATGGTTCTGAAGTACTGCAGCGGCAGGTGCACGGCCCACCGGCAGAACTACGACCTCACCATGAGGCACATGGTCCAGACGGCCTTCCACAACCAGCGCAGGGACAAGGTGAGCAGCGGGCCGTGCTGCCGGCCGACGGCCTTCGAGGAGGCGCTCACCTTTCTGGACAACCGGAGCCGCTACCACATCATTCAGAACGTGTCGGCCAAGAACTGCGGATGCGTATGACCCGCGGGAGGGGCGGGGCCGGGGGCCGTCACAGCAGCACGCCCTCAGCGAACTCTTCAAGACTACGTTGAATGTTAGCGCACATGTCGCCGCCCTGCAGGCCGGATCGGGAACAGCTAGTGGGACGTCCAAAGAGGGGTGACTGCCGGAACCAAAGAGACTTCTGGGTAGCGGCACTGATGCCGTCTGCGGGGAGCTGCGGGCGGGAACATGGCACTGCCGTAAGCTGGCGGTCAGTACGGTCGGGGCGCCGCAGGTCGACCCAATCTGATGGGTTTCAGGGTTATGGTGACAAAAACCAGATGAAGAAGAAGCAGCTGGCGGACAGAAACGTCTGAGGAGCTCAGACTGTCACTGCAGACCGGCTGATGTGAGGGCAGCTCCTCCCAGAAGACTTACAGACAATCATGTTCAGTAGCTGCAGGTTTGATACGTTTGAAATGTTTGTGTTTATTTACGGATGCTGTGTAGACTCCTATCAAGGGGTTTTTGTGCCACCATACTGCAAGCTCAAGTCACAGATTTGAGAACAAATATGCTCTAAATTGAAAACAAAATGTAAATTTGTTGAGAAAGAAAATCATAATTTGAAAATAAAAATATCTAATGTTTAATTTCAAAAACTTTAATTGCAGCACAAACATTTTTAGATGTGTAGTGCCTCTTCTCGCTTCGCCCTATCTTTTTATTTTGCGTTGACACATTTTTTGTTTCGTGTGATGTTTGTGCCGGCCTGCTGATTGGACTAGATTTGGTCCTATCAAATTGCCATATTTATTTAACACGATGTTACTGAAGCTTAAATGTCAAACAAGCATTTTAAAAATAATTAAAAGTTTTTTTTTGGTTTTTTTATTAGTATTGATAACATTTTATTTTTGTCAAATTTGTTCATTTATGGCTGAGAATCCCATGAAACCATAGAATAAACTGTAACATTTATCTTCCGACATTACACTAAACAGGCCCGTGTGATCTCTGAATCATACAGATTTTAATTAAAATCTGTTCAAAAAAAGGTTTGAATGTCATTTTTTACTTTTAAAGTTCATTTTCACAGTGATTTGTTTCTAAGAAATCACTTTCACTTTTGTCCAATATCAAAAAATATTAATGAAAAAAATGTAACTTTCACTTAATATTTTGTTTTTTTATCCATGAAAATAAACTTAAGTTAATTGATACAAATCATAACGTAATGTCACGCCCGGCTGAAAGGAGACGAAGCTGAGACGTTTTATCAGCTGAAAACATTTTAACCACGCTGGTGGCTTCACTGACACGAGTAAACACAGAACCTTGTATTTGTGTGGTTCTGTTCCTCCTTCTGAGTTCTGCTCAAAGAGAAACGGGTCAGAACGCTGGGAGACTTCTGATTGAACAGCGCCGACAGAAACTCCAGAGGCAGAGACATCTGATTGGGTCAAATGTAGACCAATCAGCAGGCTGGCACAAACATTACACAAAAAGAAACATATCAACGCAAAATCAAAGATAGGGCGAAAGCGAGATGAGGCACTACGCATCTAAATAGCTTTGTGTCCTTGAAAGCAAATACTAAATATTTTTATTTGCAACTTGTAAATTTTTATTCTTAACATTTTACATTTTGTTTGCGATCTAGAAAATGTTGATCTCAAAACTGTGATTTTTGCTCTAAACATGGTGGCACAAAAACCCCCCTATAGACTCCCCCCTTAAAAACGTACACCTGCCCAATCTATGAAGCCCATCTACTGCCCAAAGAATATTTTCTACTATTTCTACTCTCCTGAAAAGCCCATCATGGAATACTGAATTACCCATAATGCTCTGAAATGATCTATAAGAATTGCCAAAAACAGCTCCAACGAACAAACGGCGACTTCGTCTGCAGCTGTTTTGATCCTCATTTCAGCCCAGACCTTCTGGTTTCCTCCTGCTGGTCTGTGGGGCAGCGGAAGCATCCAGCTGGGGTTTGAACCTGCGAGCCACAGAGCAGCCTTCTGCGCTCCTGAACATGCCTCCGTGTCCTCCTGTTCGGGTGAATTACGACACATCCGTTTGACCCTCGTTCATCTTTACTTTTGAACTGACCGAAACTGCCTGAAGTTCTTCAAATGTTCAGTGTGAAGCTGGGAGGGGGGGGCAGATGCGGTGCATCTTTGTTCTAGTTTATATTGTATTTATTTTGAGAATAAATTATGAATTTGCATATTTATTTAGATTACCATACAGAAACGGGACAGCGTATTATCATCGAGCAACTGTGCCAAAAGTTTATCTAACTCTCCATGCTGATGCTGAATAAACATCATTTGAGGTTCAGCTGTTTGTCCTCTCTGCACTCAGACGCTTCCAGGACTTTCCAAACAGGCTGTTGGGAATTCTTTCAGGATGATCGGAAGTTTCCTTCAGAGTTGAAGCTGTCAGACCACCTGACTGCTGTCCCTGCAGGATCCGCATGTTCTGCAGGAGATCTCTCCTTTCAGCAGCTCCAACCGTCATCACAACAAACTCCTCTGTTGACCTGTCCTCCGTTGACCTGTCCTCCGTTGACCTGTCCTCCGTTGACCAGTCCTCCGTTGACCAGTCCTCCGTTGACCTGTCCTCCGTTGACCTGTCCTCCGTTGACCTGTCCTCCGTTGACCTGTCCTCCGTTGACCTGTCCTCCGTTGACCTGTCCTCTGTTGACCTGTCCTCCGTAGACCTGTCCTCCGTAGACCTGTCCTCTGTTGACCTGTCCTCTGTTGACCTGTCCTCTGTTGACCTGTCCTCTGTTGACATGTCCTCTCCGATGTTCTCCCAAATGAAAGTTCATCAGTGATGCTCCGCTCTGATGAGGGTCAGGAGGCGATTCTCAAACTCAGAATGATGAAGTATTGATCAATGGAACAGGTGCTTTTATGAAAGTCCAGTTTTTCCCCACAGTCACAGAGCCTATAGTACCATGTACTATAGTACCAAGCCTTTCAGAGTAAACTATATCCATATAAACTCCGTCATCCAGGCTAAGTGGACCCCATATGGTTTTAAAGTGGGCAGAAAATGTGGCCCTGAATGGCACAAACAAGACTTCGCTCTGAGCAGTCAGTGCTCTGACTACATAATTCTGAGAGTGTCAGCAGGGGCTGATGGGAAGTGTAGTGTGGAGACCAAGTACTGAAGTGACAGATCTCTCTGATGACCAGAGTGGGAGAAACGGGACAGATTCTTGACAGTTTCACCCACGAAACAAACATCCAAACTTTTGTTTAGATGGAAGTGTATATATTAGTTCTGGGATAGCTGGTGTGTGTGTTAGCCTGGGGGCGGAGCTAGCTAACGTGGGGGGGCGGAGCTAGCAGGGCAGACTCTTCCTGGTATGAATGTGTGTGTGTGTGGGGGGGGTGCCAGTGTAGCAGACTCTTCCTGGTATGAACGTGGGGGAGGCGGAGCTAGTGTAGTAGACTCTTCCTGGTATGAATGTGGGGGAGGCGGAGCTAGTGTAGTAGACTCTTCCTGGTATGAATGTGGGGGGGCGGAGCTAGTGTAGTAGACTCTTCCTGGTATGAACGTGGGGGGGCGGAGCTAGTGTAGTAGACTCTTCCTGGTATGAATGTGGGGGAGGCGGAGCTAGTGTAGTAGACTCTTCCTGGTATGAATGTGGGGGGGCGGAGCTAGTGTAGTAGACTCTTCCTGGTATGAATGTGGGGGGGCGGAGCTAGCAGGGCAGACTCTTCCTGGTATGAACGTGGGGGGTGGAGCTAGAGTAGTAGACTCTTCTTGGTATGAACGTGGGGGACGCTTGTTTTCCACCAAATCAAAGTTGGATGTTCTGGTTTTAATCAGACATTTAGACGTGACATGAAGACAGAAGCTTCAGCTTTGACTTAAATCTCTACATTTGCTTTAGTTTTGACTTTTACCATTTTCTCACCGTCTAAACAGAGTTCAGCCAATCATAAATGACCAGTTTGCTCTGTAAACAGTAAGTAAACAGGGCTTTGTTGTTTATGTTGTCTCCAGTGTCACAGAAATGCAGCTTCATCTCCTCAATCCGTCTAAGATTTTCAAAGCAGAAACATTCAACAGCAGTTTTTATAAGTCATTAGATGACAGCTTCTGTATAAATATGTTAATATATACAATCCATGTGCCATTATTTATACATGTGTCACTATAGTCATCCACTTCATCTATTCTGCCTCCATGAAGGAAGCTCTCCACAGAACTCAAACTCAGATGGTTTTTATTTTTGGGCGTTTGTGGAATTTACGTCTTAACAGAAAATATTCCACATGTAAATATCCTGCTGAGTACATGATGTGAAGGAAGTGTTCATCTCTGCAGAAGTGAATGTCTTCAGAGGCAAACACTTTGCTTTGCAGGATAAACCTCTCAGAGGGAAACGTAAACCAAGTGAACCCGCATGCAGAGCTTTAATGAGGCCTTCACGGTGATGCATGATCTGTGATTTTCAGACACGCTTCATCTTTCACCTTCAGCGCACAGAGCGTGTTTACCTTCACCGCCGTTCTGATGAGAGCCGTCCAGGAAAACTCAACGGGAACAGCCCTCCGTGAAGAAACCTCAGACGGGGGGGGGGCGCCTCTGTCAGGGACATTCTGTAATTGTGGGAAAGAAATCCGACATGAAAGCTGAGATTTAACAGCAACGGATTCTTCCTGCATTTCTGCAGAACAACATGGCAGAGAAACCCTGAGGAACAGCAGGTACCTGTGGTTTGTGGGGACACTATTGAAGGACTGACACATGAACTCATGGAAACATGACCACTTCAGATCACAACAACAAAGGACGAGGCTCTTCTGCTGCTCGCATCTATCTGCTTTAAACCAGACACAGGAAGTGATCCCGCAGAAAGATCATTTCAAGTTTCGAACTGTTTTTATAAAGCAGACATGGGTGTTACTTGCTGGAAAGCAATGACAAACGTCCTGCAGTGGCGTGCGGCGAGGTCTGTGTCAGAGAATCGTTCAGCATCACACAATCAAATGAATTAATCAGAAAGTGGTTAGAGTTGTTTCTCATTCTTTCCAGACACACACCAGGCTTACGTTGTCTGATTTTTAAAGAATTTATTTGTAAATGATGGTGGAAAATAAGTATTTGGTCACATAAAAACCAAAAAGATTTCCGTCTCTCACGGACCTGTGACTTCTTCTGTCAGAGGATTCTCTGTCCTCCACTTGTTACCTATATTAATGCACCTGTTTGAACTGGTGATCTACACACCTGTCCACAACCTCAAGCCAAGACAACCTGCACACTATGAGGAAAACCTGCGATATCTGTGTATGAAACTGCGACGGTAAAAGGACAAATATAAAAACAAAAATATGAATACATTTCCATTTCACTGTGATAGTTTTATTCAAATATTTTTTTGTTTACAGCGTGTTTTGCATTGTACCTGTGTCTGTGCACTTAATTTCTTTAAAGAACCATAACTCACCACAGGGATGGGCTAGAAACTTGCTTTCTTTTTGAAAATTCTTATACATTTTTTTCTTCATAACAGGGCTAGATTAAGCCATCTGGCGGGCCGGATACGGCCCGTGGGCCGTATGTTTGACACTCCTGATATAGTAGATAGTGAAGGAATTCGGACATAGCCAACAACATTTGTTGTGTTTTTCTTTTTTTCTTTTTATCATTTAACCTTTATTTCTCAGGGAAAGACAGTTTAACAACAATATTCTTATTTTTAACTCACCTAAAGTGAACACACTCTTTGAAATACTGTAAATTTTCAACACAATCTCTGTGAATCAACTGTAGGGCTGCCACGATTAGTCGACTAATCGATGACTAATCGACTATTAAAATAGTCGACAACTAATTTAATAATCGATTAGTCGTTACTTTATAATATATGGAGTCAGGCTGTAGTGAAGTTGAAAGTTATAATGACATTCTGCTAGCTTTTTAGACTATTTTGGCATTTATTAAGGGTTTTCAGGCTATTTTGGAGTTTAGCTAATATTTTAGCTTCATGCTAGCTATTTTGGCTAATTTAGGCTTTTTCAGTTTTTTAGGCTAATTTGGAATTAAGATAATATTTCAGCTACATATTAGCTCTTTTGGCTAATTTAGGATTTTTTCAGTTTTTTAGGCTAATTTGGAGTTTAGCTAATATTCATTTACATGTTAGCTAGCTAATTCTAAATGTTTACAGTTTTTTAGGCTAATTTGAGTTTTTCTATTATTCCAGCTACATGCTACCTATTTTGGCAATTTGGAATTTTTACAGTTTTTAAGGCTAATTTTGAGTTTAGCTAATATTTCAGCTACATGTTAGCTTGCTAATTGTAAATGTTTACAGTTTTTTAGGCTAATTTGGAGTTTTTCTATTATTCCAGCTACATGCTACCTATTTTGGCAAATTTGGAATTTTTACAGTTTTTTTAAGGCTAATTTGAGTTTTTCTATTATTTCAGCTACATGCTAGCTATTTTAGCTAATTTGGATTTTTTTTTTTTTACAGTTTTTTAGGCTAATTTGGAGTTTAGCTAATGTTTCAGCTGCATGTTAGCTATTTTGGCTAATTTGGAATTTTTACAGTTTTTTAGGGCTAATTTGGAGTTTAGCTATTATTTCAGCTGCATGTTAGCTATTTTGGCTAATTTGGAATTTTTACAGTTTTTTAGGCTAATTTGGAGTTTAGCTAATATTTCAGCTATATGTTAGCTATTTTGGCTAATTTGGAATTCTTACAGTTTTTTTTAGGCTAATTTTGAGTTTAGCTAATATTTCACTATTTTAGCTAATTTGGGATTTTTACAGTTTTTTAGGCTAATTTTGAGTTTTGCTATTTCTTCAGCTACATGCTAGCTATTTTGGCTAATTTGGAATTTTTACAGTTTTTTAGACTAATTTGGAGTTTAGCTAATATTTCAGCTATATGCTAGCGATTTTAGCGAAACCACAGTTATTTAGACGATAAACTGTCTAAATAATTGTCACGTAAACACAACTCTTTATGTTTATAAAGAGTTGCATATCTGCTTTTCTCCACGTCAGGATCAGCTGATTTGCGTTGATTGTGTAAGCACATCACTACAGTGAAGTGTTGTATACAGAATCCACTGGAATTACCTTAATGCTTGAAGAGTTACAGTTTAAGTCAAAAGAATGTATAAAATGAGGCCAAAGCTCTGCTGTGAAAGGGTAAAGAAAGGAAAAGGTGCAACAGGAAACAGACAAAACACATCAGCAAAAACACAAGAAAGTCTGAAAATGGCGAGAATTTCTGCACATTTAGCCAAAATCAAGAAATCTGTGACGTTTTCTTGGACATCGTTTCTGCAGAACGGCAAGAGTTCATAAGAAATTCATCTCTAAGCTGTAGCTTTGTTTTCACAAGCAACCCCGCCCCCTTTCCCCTCTCTCTGTTAGCTTACATGCCCAACCTGACATTAGTGACATTAGTGACTGACATTTTTCTGTTTTATCATTTTATCATCTCAATCTGGCCTCCTGGAATCAAACACCTTTCCCCCCTTTCCGGTGTGCAGGAGCTGGTGCTGCTTTTAAATTAGGTGGTGGTGGCCGACACCAAATTCTCTATGCAGGAAAAACCCTCTACTATTACTACTACTAGTAGTAATAATAATAAAACATATCAATGACATGAAATAAGACTTAAATAAAAACTGAATACCTCCTTTCTGTTTGCAGTCTTTTGAAGTTAAGACGGCTCACTACCTTCATACAGCCAAGACCGCTACAGAGGAGGGGGCGTGTCTGCCTCTGTCCTAATCAACTCACTGAAACAACAGCAGAGCATTATGGGATTTGTAGTATAAGCGGTGAATGCTGTGTTGCCGCTCTGCCACTGTATAATACAGGCGGGCCAGCTCTAATATTAATATGAAATTCCCGCGCGGGCCAAATATAATTACACTGCGGTCCAAATTTGGCCCGCGGGCCAGAGTTTGACACCTGTGGTTTACAGTCACGGTTAGAATCAGATTTGATCAGTAGAAAGGGAAATAAAGGAAAATTTACTAGCCTAAAGCTAAAAATGTCTTTTTTAAAAACATTTTACTCTCATATTTTAATAATTATATATAAAAGTTCAAAACACAGATAAAATCAAACGTTTGCTTATTGAGGCCTAATTATATTAAAAAAAAACATCTTTGATCTCATGAATATTCAAAAACATTAAAAAAATACCAAAGATTTTAAAACAAAATAATTTTATTAGGCACTGCATCTTTAAATAAACTTGATGGATGGAATCATTTACAACTTTAAATTCTTAATCGTGTCCCCCTGCTAAAGCCAGTACATGTACAGGCCCGTCTAGAGTTTGCTCGAGAGCATTTGTGTGATCCAGAAGAAGATTGGAAGAATATCTTATGGTCAGATGAAACCAAAACAGAACTTTCTGGTAAGAGCTCAGCTGTTTGGAGGAGGAGGAGCTGCATCCAGAGAACACCATACCTACTGTAAACAATCATTTATTGCCGTGGACTCAGCTGGCACTTTGGGTCAGATAGAGACTCTTTTACTGTTTGCAAAAAAATCATGACAAAGCAGCATCAGGTAACGGAATTTAACGACTGAAAGACGACGCTTTTGGATTTTCAGCCTCCAACAGAATTTTGATGTGAAGAATTTGAAATACATTTGCATCAAATCAGCTTATTTTATCTAAGTTATATTAACCTTGTGCTCTCTTCTGGGGTTCAGATGAACCACTTTTAATGTAAACATGCCTAGAAAAACAGAAGGGTTATAATTATATTAGAATAAATATCATTCTGGATAATCACCACCAACTGTGCTTTTTAACTATAGTTGCAATACTATTTCAACTTTGGTCTTTGTGCCATATTGTTATGAGTTTTTGAGTTAATGCCAAAAATGTATTTAAAAGCTACTATCAGGGTCAATCAGCTGTTTATACACGTCACACTTCAACACCTGGTGAAGACGGAAGGTCTCCGTCGAAACATGTCAGGTGTGATTTAAATCATGTCTGCTATCAAAATAATCAAAAAAAAGTTGTTTTTAAAAGCTGTTTTGGAGTACGACGCTGAAGTTGGCTTCCGATTCGCGAGAGTATTCCACTGTGTTTTTTGCACTCTGACCACCTAAAAACAGGTCCTGTTCAAAAACTACAGAACCTAGACAGTTCAAACATGGATTAAATTATGCTTTAGACATTAAAGAATAAGTGAAGAATAGTTTCTGATTTGTGAAAGCTTTTACTGATTTGTGAAAATGAGAAATAGGATGATTTGCGGTCAGAGTGCAAAAAATGCAATAAAATCACAATATTTCACATTTTCACAAATCAGTAAAAACTTTCACAAATCAGAAACTATTCTTAATTTATTCTTTAGTGTCTAAAGCATAATTTAATCCATGTTTGAACTGTCTAGGTTCTGTAGTTTTTGAAAAGGACCTGTTTTTGAATGGTCAGAGTGCAAAAAAATGCAACAAAATCATCCTATTTCTCATTTTCACAAATCAGTAAAAGGTTTCACAAATCAGAAACTATTCTTAATTTATTCTTTAATGTCTAAAGCAGGGGTCACCAACACGGCGTCCGCGGGCGCCAGGTCGCCCTCGAGCACCTCATGAGTCGCCCGCGGGTCTCTTCTAAAAATAGCACAACTCGTGAGCTGCTCAAAATTTTAATTTTATTGTGATGTATTTTTTTGAACTCACACTTGCCTTCACAAAGAATTAAAACATCTTAACATATATGTTTATTATTGCTGAAGCCAAAAACGGCTTATCCCACTTTTAATTTAATCGTTTTCTCGTTAAAACGAGATAATCAATAACAAAGAATGGGGCGCCGCGTCCCCTTCTCCTTTTCCCGCATGGAGACACTGAGACTTTACCTGTGTTGAGATTCTTTATTTTGTGGTTAACGACAAAAACAATAGAGGAAGACACTCCACAAAAGTTGCTTTTGGTCAGTTCTTTTACTTATTAGTGGAGCTGCGCTCTTCAAATGCCCGAGTGACCCAGCCCCCTCCGTTTATTTCCCCCAAACCCCGGCTGCTTTCACATTAATGCTGACATTTCGCGAATTGGGTTTTTGATTATTAATTTTCTTTAATGGAAACACAGTTTATTAAAAAAATTAAGAAAAATGTTCCAGCTGCTTACTTATTATGGACATTCTTTTAAATACAACTGAACAGACTTCTGACACCTGCACCTGGGACTGAGCGAGTCAGCGCTGCAAGCGCGCACCACACTCCTGTGACGTCACCCAAATGCTCCCTTTGTTAGTGAATCAAATAAAAAAAGCACACACGTCGCCGTGTTTTAATGACTTATCGCTGGAGTTGGTTTGTGTTTTGTCGCATTTTTAAAAAAACTGTGTCATTGCGACACTGTGTTTTTTCGAAATTCCTGCTTAACGGAGACAGAACCCAGGGCTGCTGAGTTTCTGCATGGTGCGTTCACGGAGCCTCGGATATCGGCAGCAAAACGAAGCAGTTTATCAGAGAAAACATGGAACACCGGCACGGATCCGTATATAATCGACTGATGAAACAGTGTCGATGTTTTCTCTGAAGAACGGATTTGTTTTGCTGCAGATTGTATAAAAATTACAAAGTTTGTAGCGGACTGAGTTGAGCGGCTGTTTGGGTTGGTTTATTTCCAGAGCTCAGTGAACGCTCCATGCGCAGATTCTTCAATCAATCTGTGCGGAGATTTAAGGAGAATAAATGGACGGGTGCATGAGACTAAAGTAAAGCGTTTGAGGAGCGTAGATCCACTAATAAAAAAAAAAACAGTCAAAGAACAACTTTTATGAAGTGTTCTTATGCTGTTTTTGTTGTTAACTACTTAAAAAAAACAGTTTTCTCACTTTTTCCTTATAAAGATTTAATATCTCGTTTTCTCTCAAGAAAAAGATTTAAAGAAAAAGAAGTAGGGCACGGCGTTTTTGGCTTCCTTACATTATACATGAACTTTGGATAAGCTTTGGTGACCTCGGACCTAGTGGATATTCAGAGAAAAAAGTGCTGCTGAAAGACAATGATTCTGCATCCCAGGCATTTGACAGAGTGGCAGAAAAATACTGTGATGTCATCAACAGACTTGGGCAAGAGTTTGAGAATAGGTTATGTGACATCGATCAGCTCCAACCCTTTCATGAATGTGGACACGACATGCTTTTCTGAGCAACTAAGTTCAGCGTTTGACTTGGATGCTGGTCAGGTGGAGATTGAAATCATAACACTGCAAAATGACCTCCACCTTAAAGCCCACCAGGGTGCACCAAACTTTTGGTGCCTTGTTGACTCAGAGAAGTACAGAGGAGTATGCACAGCAGCTATGAAGACTGCCAGCCTGTTTGGTTCAACCTATCTCTGTGAATCAGCATTTTCTGACATGAACTTCATCAAGTGCAAACACAGAACACGCCTCACTGATGCACATCTGAAAGACTCGCTCACAGTTGCAGTATCAAGCTACACACCAGATTACACTAAACTGGTGAACAGCATGCAATGTCAGTCTTCCCACTAACAAAGAAACAGATACAGACGTATGTGGTAATATGGCAGTGCCATGGCAAAGTTAAATTATAGTATTGAAATTTGTTCAATTCAAAAGTGTGTTCATAACACGTAGCAGTTGTAATTTTGTTAAAAACATTACATTTGGTCATTACCTCAAAATGTGACAAGATTTGTTGAGATTAATAAAGTTTTGAATATTCATATTTGTTTCCTGGCTTGTTGTCGTTATTGATAATTACGATGAGAAATCAGTGTCTTCACATAGAGGAGTATCATTATTACTAATGTACAACTAAAGGCAAACTAAGGAAATGTATTATTTCAATTTGGTAGCCCTTCGTATGACTCAGTACCCATGAAGTAGCCCTCAGTTTCAAAAAGGTTGGTGACCCCTGGTCTAAAGCATAATTTAATCCATGTTTGAACTGTCTAGGTCAGGGGTCGGCAACCCAAAATGTTGAAAGAGCCATATTGGACCAAAAAAACCAAAATCAAATCTGTCTGGAGCCGCAAAAAATTAAAAGTCTTATAATGAAGGCAACACATGTTGTATGTATCTATATTAGCTATATTAGCCTACTATCAAAATGACTAAGTTGGTTACAAATACATGATGAACCTTCATGATTGAATGTTTATTTAATCCTGTGGAGAATGATCCCCCACGTGACTACACAGTTGTAGGATGAAGTTTAACTTCATTACAATATTAATGAATTACAGTTTGTTTCATTGTTTTGATGAAATTAAAGAAATGCAATAAAGAAATCAAATTTCTGATGTCATTTTTATTTTGAGGATTCGTAAAAACAACAATGGAACGTGCATAACGTGCCCTTATCTGGGCAACAGAGTACAATAAAATGCAGCATACATTAAAAAATAAAACAACAGCCTTTTGAAGAGGTAAAGTGTATAAAATCAAATGAATACAGTTTAAGTTTGATTTCTGTGCAAATGCCAAACAAGTCAGTGCATGGGTAAAACGCAGCAGTATCCTCTCTCTCTCTCTCTCTCTCTCTTTTGACACCAAATCAGTGCAGCTATCCTTGTTTCTGAGCAACCAAACACAATAATACCCCTAACCCCGGGCTTACACCGCTAGAGTCACGGCTCTGTTGCGTTGCGGGAGCGGACTAGCTACAGCCAATGGCTTAAGTGTCATTCCAAATATATACTGACAAAAATCAGAAATTACGGACGCTGAAAGCGCCCTGTCCTACTTTTCTTTTTATCGTTTTCTCGTGATAACGAGATAATCGATAATGAAAAATGAAGCGTTCCGCTCTCTCTTTCCCGCACGGAGACGCCGAAACTTCATCTGTTTTAAGTCTCTTTATTTGGTGGTTAACCAGAAAAACAGCAGCAGAACACTCCACAAAAGTTGTATTCACTAATCATTTTATTAGTGGGGATACCTCGAACGCCTTCATTCCGTCTCATGCACCAGCCCTCCCCCCTTTATTTACCCCAATCCTCCGAACAGCTGATTGACAGATCACTGCGCATGTTGTGTTCAATGAACTCTGGACATTAACTCAGTCCGCTACTATGCTTTTGACATTTTTATACAATCCTCAGAAAAAGCAGTTTTTCAGGAAAAAAAATGGCGAGACTTTTTAATCCCTTGATTTTATAAGGATCAGTTCTGGGGTTCAATGTTTTCTATGATAAACTGCTTTGTTTTGCTGCCGGTGTCCAGAGGTCAGTGAACGCACCATGCAGAAACGCTCGGCAGACCTGAATCCTGTCAATCTGTCAATGTTTGTTCGGGGTTAAAACAATGATTAAAACCAAAAACATATTTCCCTCCTCCATCTTTTTCCATTTTCCAACATTTTGGAAATAGTGCCAGGGAGCCACAAGGCAGCGCTTAAAGAGCCGCATGCGGCTCCGGAGCCGCAGGTTGCCGACCCCTGGTCTAGGTGCTGTAGTTTTTGAACAGGACTTGTTTTTAGGTGGTCAGAGTGCAAAAAACACAGTGGAATACTCTCGCGAATCGGAAGCTGTGAAACGGAAGCCAACTTCAGCGTCGTTTTGGGAGTTAAATACAATTTCTGATATATTGGAAATGTTTTTGCATTTCATTGTATTAGAGTTCACATTATATTTGGTGATAGCACTGTTGTTAAGGAGAAAATATAAAAGACTTCGTTCATGTCATCAGCGTTGCTGACCCCGGATAAACAGTAATCATTAGGGATGTAACAACCTTCGATATAAAACTGAAACGTTCGATATGCGTTCCACGGTTCTATGCCAGTTTTCACAGAAGCATTTTATTTATTCAGTATTGCAGTGAGCTGCCTTTAGCGTGAGCAAACTGTATCTGCATCACTAGTAATCATTATTATTTATTTGACTGGAGAGCGTAGAAATAAAATTAGTACAGATCTGAAGATGTTTTGCAAGAATATTTGAAATGAATTATTTTTTTTTTTAACAATTTATGTTATCTTAACAAATATCTAGTTTCTTCTGTTTTGTAAAGTTCTCTAAATAGGTAAAGGTCTGTATCTGCTCAGTTTTACCGCCATTTATCCCGGCTGGTTTCCCGCGTTTTTTAAATAATTTGCACGTAGTTCCAAAATGGCGGATCTGTGACGTCAGCGTAAACACTTTGGCGGGTCAGTAACACAAAAAGTAAAAAAAAAAAAAAAAAAAAAGAAAGAAAAAGGAAACAAATAACACAAAAAGTAAAGTCCCATGGAAGGGTTATTATAACGCACAGTGTTCTTACCTTTACCTGTAGATGAAGTCCATCCGTCTCTCTCTTTCTGGACCCACATCCGGGTGATTTTAGCTAAACGTCTTTTGGTTTTTAAAACATTTAGACTTTTTTTCTTAGAGTTGAATCTTAAATCCCGTAACAAAGTCCTTTTGGTCTTCCTGCTTAGATAGAAAGTCCAGTTTTGAGAAATATTTTAGCTGAAACGTAACATCCGCCATTTTTGTCAGAGCAAAACATGACGGACTTCAAAATCTAACTTTATTAACAAGCGCCGAAGAACAAACGTCCGCGCGCGAGCGCCCTCTACAGGCAGCGATCCTCACCTGATATCTTTAATCCTGCAGCTTGATGTCAGACCCAGACGGTCGAGAAGTGACAGCAAACATTTATCCTTATACAGGAAAGTAAAGACGTTTCATAGAAATGTCTAGAATGAACAAAAACTTGTTCATAAAGCGTTAGCATACGCTGAGTTAGCCACAGGCACGCGCTCAAACAGTTAGCATGGGATGACATCACCTGACACAGAGCTTTTTTTTTTAATAATAATTATAATAATTCGAACACAATAAGTATAATATTTAGTAAAATACTCGAGACATTCCAGAAAAAACTTATTTAAAAGGGAGATTTTTTTTCTGAACATTTTTTGTATATAATATTTTTGCCAAAACTATAAGGTTTATTAAATAGTCTTAATTGAAGTAGAAAATTGACTCATTAAACATAAACAAAATCGTGCGTTTAGATAAATAAACAGTTTTTCCAATGATTTTTTTATGGATAATCTATGTTCAATCTAGAATGAAAGCTCTTTGCTTTTTTTAGAAATAACACTTTTATATTTATTTATTTATTTATTTATTTCACAGGGACAGTGCACATCAATAGCATCTCTGCAATGTGCCAGAATTAGCTAAAAGCTATTTTTCATCTGTAGTTCTGGACAGGTGTTAAAAAATTGTGTTAAATGTGAAAATTGAAGTGCGCCCTTACTCAATGTTTTATATGTGTTTTGAGGATGTGTCCATATTGCATGGTTTACGGTAATAAAAACGGCACTCTCTGAGTTTCTGCAGCTGAGCTGCGCATGTGCAGGTTTTCCTATGGAGTGGATGTAGTGATCTCTGTGATCTGAGGAGCAAATGCTGGAATGCTGTTCTGCCTGAATAAATGTGCCAGTTCTGCACAAAAGAGAAGTGACTCTTCGTTTCTCCTCCACGCAAAGAGGACACGGAAGCAGCACCGGTCCCTCCATCCCTCTACAAATTGTCAACCTAAAAATCTCAAAACATCAGTTAAATACACAAGTAAAATATATAGAAATACATTAAAAAGAAAATAATAAGAATAAAAATACAGCTTAGAAAATCAGTTATAATACGTATACAATACATATAACAATACTAAAATGCACACAGTAAGAAACAATAAAACTATTATAAAAGTCACAAAGGTGGCATAGAATGGACAGGGAGCGGCAGGCAATTAAACAGTTCAATGTAAACATATTTGTTGCGATATTAACCAGTTTTTTAAGTGTGTTTTAAACAGAGTGTATATGGTGAGTTCTCTGATGGCATGAGGGACAGAGTTCCACTCTTGTGCTGCTGTTACAGAGAAGGCGCTCTGACTAAAGGCACTTCTCCGTAAAGGAACAACACAGTCCTGTCGAACCGACCCTCGTGTCACTCTTTGGGAGATAGATCTTATTTTAACAAACTGAGTGAGTGGAGGGGATGACATACCGTTAATGATTTTATAAAATAAACATAGATTTGTATATTTGATGACGTTCTCCCAACTTAACAGTTTATGTTTTTGTAAAATATCACAATGATGATATCTTAATGGTTTTTTATCCAGTGTTTTAATTGTTTGTTTGTAAAGTGACTCGAGGTTTTAATGCGGACTTGTTTGCCTGCGACCATGAAGTGAGACAGTATGTCATGTGTGATAAAATCATTGCATTCATAAACATTGTAGCAGCTTGCAGTGACATATTTTCCCTAATATATCTAAAATTGGACAAGTTAAACTTAACACGGTTACAAACGTTTTGAATTTGGGACTTAAAACTGAATGTTGTATCAATTAAAATATGGTAACAAAGACGTTGTGTTCCATTGACGTCTATCTAAACATGGACACCTGTGTTTGAATAATTATTTAACTGGGTTCAAATAAACTTGTTTGTGCACATCTTATCAACCAGATCAATTCCCTCCACTGAAATCAATCAATGAATTCACATTTCACGCTACTAAGTATGCACTATGTGGAATGAATCCAATAACCATGTCAGAGTCTTTCTGAGGTACAACAACGTTGTGTTTACGTAAGAAACTTTCATGAGCGCCACTTTCCCTCATCATCAAATCACTAAACTAACTGTTGACTTAAGTTTGTTGACAAACCAGTCTTGTAAAATTAAAGTTTTGTTCCACAAACTGCATTTGTGAGGGGAAACGTTGTGTTTAAACAAAAGAGCATTACTGAGCTTGTTGGTGAAAATCAGCCAATCAGACGCGAGCTTTCCAACAGAAAAAGGAGGGATCGAATCCTCCATCAGCTACATTTGCCTCACAAATTCGCCAAATACTGGGATTTTGAAAATAATTAAATGTATCAAAATTAATTAAACTTGTAGCCAAGGTGCTGAGGTGGAGCGGTCGACCGTTAATCAAAAGGTTGCAGGTTAGATTACCGCCCTGCTCACCCGTATCGTGACATGTCCTCGGCCCAGACTGAAGCCCATGTTGCTCCTGGTGGTTCTAGGATGGCGTCTGTGGAGGGTGACCGGGTCAAGAGGTCAGCAGCATAAATGAAGTTCAAGTCTGAAACAAAACGACGACTTCAGAATATCTACAGTCTAACATTTTAAATCAAAGTGCAACAAAGTGACCTGCTGTTTTTAAAAGACAAATGTGTGTAAACAGTTGTTTGGAGAATGCATCAGTTGTAAGCAGCATGGCAGTAATAAAGTACCATAGATGTAAAGTGTATTAGTTACTGGTGTAAGTCAGAAACTTTTAAAAGAACAGAATGATTCGACTTTGGGCCTTAAAGAGACGTAGGAAAGCAGGATAGCAGAATATGTCATTTATTTTATATACGTCTCATGATGGCAGCTGACTCACCTGCCTCCCCTCCCACGTCCCTGACCTCCTCTACTCCTGGAGTACTGTAATCTGATTACTTTAGAACTAATCAGTTTAACTCATCTTATTTAATTTTCTCTAGAATTTCGTATAATTAAATGGAAATAATCTTTTTTTAATTCTAAAGGAAATTTAATTGAATAAATGAATAAAATGTAAATGCAGGAGTTTTTGATGGAGTCATTCCTGATAGCAGGACGGACCGAAGCCCTCCTGTGGAGCAGCGGCCGGACAGTATCTGCTGCTGAACATGTTCAACAATTATGGTCTTGATTTTCCTCAGAGGAAACCGAACCTTAAAACCAGAATCTAAGCTGATTTGGGGAAGAAAATGAGCTTCTGTTTACCTTTGGTTTCTGACTGCTCGTTAGTTTTGTTCTAAAAACTCTCCGGTTTGAAAAATGAGCTTCAATGGTTCATTTTTTGAAGCTGAAGGAAACTTTGAACCATTTTCTCTGAAAGGCAGGAAAATGACTCCGTGCCATAATTTCTGCTGCCATCTTTCTACATCCTCTTAATGTTTAGGAGAAAATCAGTGCAGAGATGACATGTGGGGAATTTGTCAGGAGCCGGTGTCAGAGACCTGCCGGATTCCTTCACAGCTCATCAATTATAACCATTCGTTTCTGCTGATCCTCACATGCCGGGTCTTTTCCTTGTGTCTCGCTGTGCAAACAAGTGAACTGACAGGACAGAAGTGTTGTAAAAATATTGGTTTATTACTGTAAATAATGTTATTATATCAGTCACAGCAGCTCTCTCTGCCTTTTTGACTTTCTGTCCAAAAATCGTCCAAAGAAATGAATCGTCATGAATCTCCAGGGTTTGTTCGGCTCCTGCAGTCGCACAAACGTCATGAGGCCGTAAACAGCCGTTCTTTACTGTTTAGCTCAGGGGTCACCAACGTGGTGCCCGCGAGCACCAGGTAGCCCTCAAGGACCCTTCAAGGTGCCCTCAGGTCTGTTCTGAAATTACCACAACTCACTTGTAAGATGCATCTAAAATTCCATTTCATTCTGTTGCAATTTTTTTTTTTAATTACACGTGGCTTTACATAGATTTAAAAATTAAAACCTCTTAAAAATATGTTCATGATACATGAAATTTAGGTGACCTCTGACCTACTCCAGTTCAAAGATCATTCATTTGTTAATTATTATTGGTTATTAGTTCAAAATATGACAAGATTTGTTTAAAATCTGTAATGTTTTTAACATTACAGATTTGATTAATATGGTACAACATAGTGAAAATGGGATATTTTCCCATGAAATGTAAGTGATTGTCTCAAAATGTTGAAAATATTGATATTTGTTTCCTAGCTTGTTGTCATTGTTGATAATTATGGTTAGAAATCAGTGTCTTTACATAGAGGAGAATTATTATTTATTATTAATAATATATAACTAACTATAACTAAGCAAAATTTGTTATTTCAAAATGGTAGCCCTTCATTTGACTCGGTACCCATGAAGTAGCCCTCAGGTTCAAAAAGGTTAGTGACCTCTGGTTTAGCTGTTTGTCTCACTGATCCAGTTCAGCAGAACTCAAACATTTTCTTCCAGTCGAGCGTTCAGTCAGCTGACGGCTCCGATCAAACCCTGGTGGTCACCTCCGGAAACCCGCAGATGTTTGTACCTGAGAAGGTGAACAATACTTTGGGAGGCATTTTGACAAGACGAAGCAGGTAAGGCGGAGGCGCGGCTTGTGTCAACAGCGGCTGCAACTGTCTGTTTCTGATAGGAGCAGATAAGACGAGGCTCTGCTTGGACAGAGCGGGTTCTGATGACGTCTGCTGTCATCGCCAGGACAGGATTTGAGATGTGCAGCAGGTTGGCTCCAGGCCTCCGTTTGCCTCAGCTTCAGCGTGTTATGGCTTTCCATGCCCCGAGTGTCGCATTCATTAAGCATTCAAATTCAGCACCGCGAATTCCAGGCAACGCCGCTCACTTCCTGCTGGTTTCCAGTCAAGCACGGAGCCTGCATGTAAAGAGCGACTGCGGTGCAGACCAAAGCAGGCCAAAGCAGACCAAAGCAGGTCATTCCACACAAACTTTAACGGTCCTGATGGTCTGACGCTGCAGCAGGACCTCCACTGCCCGCTTTGCAGCGCCGTCCTGGAGTAACTGAGCATGCAAAATATGCTGAAAATGTTTACATGTGCAGCAGCGAGGGAAACACTTCAGCTCTGACATAAACACTCCCTCCTGGAAGCGTCTGCACACGCTCAGCAGAGCGGCGAGGCCTGCAGGAAGGAGATGTTGATGTCAGGCAATCACAGCTCGTCACACATGGCAACTATTTGATGACAAAGTATGATTAATCTGGAGAAACTGGAGCTGCGTTTGCAAAGAAATAATCATTACAAGCGTTTATTTTTCCTGACATGCTTTTCATGGGGTGATAATAGCAGGTTGGGTCCTCAGCGGGACGACTTGAGGAAGTCCAGCTTAGAACCAGGAATGTTCTCGCCAGAAGATCCTCAGCGAGATTATCTGGATCCAGACAGGATCATTTGTTTGATCGAGCAAAGGTTTCCTCAGAAAGCCAAAGACAACATGAACATTTCCATGGAAGGTTTGTTGGATTCCATGGAAAACCCAGCAAAAGACCTTCCGGAGCAGGACTTCCTGCGGTGGCGTTCCGGCTCCAGACGGATCCCGACGGTCACAGTGACACACTGTAGCTGGTGAGAGTCTGCCTCCGTGTTCGTGTCATGTTAGTGTACACAGCACATCTGTTGTTGGGAACCGCTCCGCCGGATCCACAGTAAACACGCCAAAGGCTCACAGGCCCCGCCCACGTCCAGCTGCAGCCTGTCAGACGACGAGGAACCCAAACAAGCCAGCAGCAGGTGTTTCTGCTCTTAAAACCATCCGTTTGGGATGTGAGCGGAAAAATCGAATGAGATGAAGATTATTTGATGGAAGCAGATTTCTGCTGTGGAGAGACGTTCAGGTGTGGATGAATCATCTCCTCAAAGAGACAGAAATGTCCATAAATCCTCGTCATCAGCTGTTCACACGAGAACGCTTCCTGCAGAATCCGGGTCACGGGAATGCCGAGCCCACCCGGCTACTGTGGGGCGGAGGCGGGGTTTAAGGCGGGGTCTTGTCCTGTCCAACAGCCGAGCAAACAGCTGAGAGACAGACTTTACTGTCACTACAGGAGTTTATTGAACATAAACCCCTGCTGTATTTCATGATAAACTTTATTTATATTGATTTTTTATTTTTTTTCTTTCTTTTTTGTGGACCAGACAGAAAGCGGGGGGGGGGGGGGGGTGTTCTGCCGGAACGAAGCAAGTTGATTTCTCAAAAGTTTTGCATCTGGACGGTTCTGCAGATCTTGGTCTCTGCTGGTTCCATGACGTCATGTTTCTGTCAGATCATGTCTGTGGAGCTTCAAAGACCTCCTGCTGGTTTCATGTCTGAATCCATCTCACCAGTTTGTTGAGGATTCTGCTGCTTGTGCTGCAGAATCCTGCAAACATCCAGAGACAGAAGATGCTGCCTCAGCAGTATATCTCCATTTTCTCTGTCATAGCGCCACCATGTGGAACACAGGAAGAACGGCGTTTGTCCTGCATCCATCAGAGGTCATGAAGGGCTCAGGTGGACAGCAACCATCACGTTTATCCTGATGTATCATGAAGACAGCAGCATCGAGGAAATAAACCCAGAAGGTTTTCTCGGCTTGAAGGCAGCAGAAGTCCTTCCAGGAGATGAGAGGAGCGACTGCAGAGAGAAGAGCTCAGATCCTCAGCATGCATGAAATAAAGATTTATGCTAAAAAAACCTCAAGCTGAGACAAATATGACATTATTGTTTGGAGCCAGAAGCAGCGCAGCGTAAAAACAGGAATGATGCTCCCATGGAAACCCACGGCGGTCCTCGGATCACCTCAGCCCACGCCGCTTCCGCTCAGGCAGAGCTGCGGGCGCCGCTGTGATGCGGAGAGACGGCGGCGCCGCCTCCTCTGCCGCCGGGTCGCTTTCAGACGCAGGAAAGCAAATTGTCCAGTGAGCTGAAAAAGTTCAGGAATCATGGAGACTAATGAGGTCAGGAGGAAGAGAGGAGAGGAGGAGTCCACTTCAGAAGCTAAAAGTATTCAGTCAGCCACAGCTGGGTCTGTGATTCACAGCATAGAAAATCTTCAACCATTACAGACAAAACATGAAAAATACAGAAAATCCTTGAGAGTAAAAAATCGTATAAAAAACAAAGTTTAGATGAAAGGTTTGACTCGGTCCATTCCTCCATGCAGATCTCCTCCAGAGCAGTGGTGATTTTGGGCTGTTGCTAGGCAACACTGACTTTCAGCTCCCTCCACAGATTTTCTACAGGTTTGAGGGACGGGACAGACGACTCCTGAACCCTGGGATGCCTCTCGTGAGGCCAGTCCTCGGTTTCCATGGCGACATGTTGTATAGAAGATGCAGGAACATGTCATCTTCACTGATGGAAGGAGGCTTTTGTCTAAATCCATCCGTGGATCCATTCGTTCTTTCCTTCAAGCGGATCGATCGTCTTTGTCCCAAAGCCCCAAACCATGATGTTTCCTCCCCCATGCTTCACAGTAAGTGTGTTTTTCATTGGATTCAGGAGTTTTTACCTGTTTTGGTTTCATCTGATCACATGACCTTCTCCTAATCCTCTTCTGGACCATCTAGATGTTCTCTAGCAAACTTCAGACGCTCCAGATAACCTGTCCAAACAGGTATCATGAATCCAGGTAACCAGTGGAGGACAGCAGAGAAGCGACAGCTCTCTTCTGTCGTTCCTCTTTCCCACCGACCTTTAGGGGAGCGGGAGAGATTTTGGATCATAGTAGATCATCTGTGCACCTGTTCATGGCCGTAGACCACCTGGAGAAGATCTCTCCCTCATGTGGACTTTCCTGAGGTTTCTTCTTTTTCCATGAATCAAGTTTTTAATAGTTTTTTCTCACAAAGGAGGAGGGTCTACGGGGATAACCAGTTTGATTTGGTCTGTTTAGTTTTGAGCTAATGTGTATATTTTTTGACCGTCCTTCTTCTTCTGTAAAACTACCTGCTCGATGCCCAATGAGGGAATTCTTCTGTGATATTTGTCTACAGGAATACAACAGAAGAAAACTGTGAGGAACAGAAACCTTAATGTTTGTTGGAACCAAATGTTTATTTTACAGAGAAATGGATCCGTTATTTCATTAAAAATTAAACAATGTGGTTTCCTGGATTCTAAAAAAAAGCCTAAATTAGCTCAAACAGCTAGCATGTAGCTGAAATATTAGCTAAACTCAATAATAGCCAAAAAAAAATCTTAGCAAAGCCAGAAGAGTCCAAAAAGCTTGAAGAATGCCAAATTTTAAAACTTTAAAACCGTAACTTAATTATGAACAATAAAAAAGCAAGAATATTATTCCAGAATAAATCAACTTAAACCTTCAATAACTTTCAGTGTTTAACTCTTCATAAAAACATTTTTTGTCAAAATTATACAAGCTAGAAATAATGATAATAACAAAAACTGATCTGGAGGGCCGGATCCGGCCCCCGGGCCTTAAATGGTCAGCCAAAACCAGAGCTGCCAGACACCAACTGATGATGTCATTCTGACATCATCAGGACCCCAGCTGAGCCTCAGCAGTCGGATGTTCTTCACCTGCAGTGAAGTCACGTCTTCCTCTCAGACATTTGCATGAAGTTTACACGTCGAGTCAGATGATCCGAGAAGACTGGAGCTCTGTTTCAAGCGTTAACATGATCGTTCCAGGAGATTCTGAAGGACAAAAGCGGCTTGATGAGGGTTTAGATGTTGAGTCTCCTATAATTCTTTAGAATAGTTTTCCATCTTCTTCTGCATGTTCATCACAGTGAGGAGATCTGACCTTCATTTGACCCTCCTCTCTCTCATTTTAGGGAGTACCAGCAGCTTCCTTCAGCTTCTGCTCTTAAATTTATCCTCAGATAAAAGGCTCCTCATCTGATTCTCCACCCTCCGAAACAGCGAGGAGCATAAATCCGGCGGCGTCTTCGGCCCGTCGGCTCCTCGCCTTACATGGTTTCATGTCAATCCTTCCCAGCAGAAGACGTTCAGAGGAGGAGCCGCTCCACTGATGGAGGTATCGAAGCGTCAGAGGCTGTTTTGAGAGGGTAACCAAACCCGAAATCAACTTTTGTTTTGGCTGTTGAGCTCTTAGAATGGGGCTTTAAAAGTCCTGTTTGTGGATCATTGACGCATTTTTACACAAACTTGTTTAATTCTTGAATATTTAGTCAAAAACTGTCAGTGTGCTGCCCCTACAGGCAGACACCAGGTATTACAGTTGAATTTTGTGATTGGTTCAGCTCCAGCAATGATAACAGTCCTGTTCAGTAACATAATCATAACACATTCTGTGAAAACAGACACACCTCACCCACAGGTGTGCTTTATTGGAATAATAGATTTGGAAATATTAAAAGCTTGGACACTTCCTGAAACGTTTTCCAATAATAAAGTCAAAGAAATGCATTATAAAATCTCACATGACATTTAACCAACAAATATGTTAATTTCCAAATGTTCAGATATTGATCAGAACTGCAGTTTTTGCTTACCTGGATCAATATTCCACCTTTTCTATAAAGTGTATTTTCTTTTGATCTTTGGAACCAACTGGAAGGATTCATAAATTAAAAATACATTTGTATAATAAAAATTGAACATATTACTTGTTTTAAAAACAGGCAAAATATGGTCAATTTACGACTATTTCAAACCAAGTTGTTTTTACGTAAATGCAGAATTAAAAAAACTTCTAATTGTTTTTGGTTGTATAACTGAACTACATCATTATTATCTTAAAAGGATCTGAAGCACCAAACCAAACGTCCAGTTAAACTTAGTCTCTTCATACTTGATGATTCTTATTTCCTCTCGTTTCATTTTTCTAATTATTGCTTCTTTTAGACTTAAATATATTTTACTAAAGTAATTCTGTGTTGGAATATTATTGTGTGATTGCTTATTAATCATTCACACTGAAGTGATTCTCCTCTTTTCTGCAGGTTTTTCCAACACAGATTGATTTCACAAATCTTTGGATCAATACGTTCAGGACATTATTGATGGTAGTTTTTGTTATTTGTAAACTTTATAGTTTTGCAAAATATTGAGCAAAATATTCCCCATAGGAAATGAAAGAGAAAGTCTTCAAATTTCAACATTTTAAGTCGATTAAAAACAAACCTTTAATTAAATTCATGTTTTCATCTTTAAGTCATTAAAAAAAAACAAAAACAAAAACTGTGGAGTTAAGCTAATATTTTAGCGATATGCTAATGTTTTAGGCTAATGTGATTTTAGGCTAATTTAGCAACATGCTAACATTTTTGATCATTTGTTTTACTGATGAATTTTAGTTTATTTTAGAGTTTAGCTAGTTTTTAAGCGACAAGCTAGTTTTTGGCTATTTTCGCATCTACTGAGGTTTTTTATGCTAATTTGGAATTTAGCTAATATTTTAGCATCATGCTATTGTTTTTTGCTGATTTGTTTTTTACTGGGTTTTTTGATCTAATTTAGAGTTACATTTCTAATTTAGCAACAGGCTAACGTTTTTGACTCGTTTAGTTTACCGAGGAATTTTAGTTTAGCTGGTATTCAAGCAACAAGCAACAAGCTAGCTTTTTAGCAAATTTGGAATCTACAACAGTTTTTTGGGCTAATTTGATGTTGAACTCGTGTTTTTTTTAGTTTAATTTAAGCAACACACTAAATATGTTTGCAAAATTAGCATGTATTAGGTATTTTTCAACAATTAACTACATATTTTTCAGAGATTGAAGTCAATTTCAGCACTTTTCTTTAACAAACTGTCCAGTCTTTTACTAAATTAAACATTTTGGAAATAGTTTTTGATTTTCAGTAAATCCCTTCACCAACTGAAGTAAACTGCATCACCATTTTCAGCAAAAACTAGCTCTATTGCAGGTAATGCAACTTTTCTAGCTGTTATTGCTTCTTTTGGATCCATTTGTCTGAATGTTCTGTACATTTTTCCACAGCTCCACCCTTTGTTCAGCTGTGGGCGGAGTCAACCTTCACCTTCCCTGTTTGGTTACCCTTTAAAAAAGCTTCAGTGGGGAGAAAAGTGTAAAGTGTTTACTGAGGAGAAGCTTTCATGACGTAACGTTCTGCTTCTGCGACTTCCTGCCGACTCGGCGTAAAGGTTCAGATGTTGGTGGAGCCGTTCAGAGCCGGCGGTGAACAATCATCAAAATGTCCAAACTCAAGAGAAAAAAGGTAAAATGGGGAGAATTCTGTCCAAAAATGGTTTATTTTGTAAAGGGGCAGCTGGAGATGAGAAAACATGGTGCACTACTAAATAATATATTCAAATGTACATGACATTCAGAGGGGATTACAGTTATCACTCCCACACAAAGTCTTCATTCCAACAGCTTCTCCAAATGTAAATGGATAAAAAGTTTATATAAATGTCAACATAAAAATATGTCTGAACACAAAAGCCTCCGGGGTGATGACGCGTCATGCAGAATGTCTGTTAGAGATGACGGGATGACTGGATTAATCTGGTTAGAAGCTACCGGTTCCAATGAGTCGACCACATCAAACGGCGAGGCTTTTATTCTGAAGGGCGTGTCAGGAACACCGTGGCAGTAGGGGGCGCTCCGGCTAACCGTGGAAACAGACCAAATAAATTACATCTGCCAGACCTAAAGCACAGGCTGGTCGGGGGGGGGTGGACTACAGGCTGGGGGTCCTCTGGACGCGGGGGGGCCAGAGGCGCGGCGGTGAAGTGAGTAGAAAGGTCCCAAAGTAGAAACTGCAGTCTTAACATGTGCCAGTAATTGAAACGCAGAGGAAAACACCCTTACACTCATCAATATGATGAGCAGAAAAGTCCCAAACCAAAGCTTTGAAGTCTTTATTTTTGCTATCGGAATAAGAAAAAAATACTCGAAAACAAAAATAAAACACAAAACAGGAGAGGGGGGAACAAACAACTCCAGATTTAACGTTGAATGCAGAGAAGACGACTGCACGGCTTGGGTGAGACACTCCGGCACAGGGGGGGTCCTGGAGCTAGACTATCCAAAAGTACTGGTCTGGATGACCTACATTGGTCAAGGGTTGTCCGTGGAGGTGCCTGAAGAAAACGCCTGGATGGGGGCGTGTCAGCAGGCAGTCCGAGAGTGACGCTATGTGCTTCCTGCCGCCGGGCTCTCTCCTCCTTCTGAGGTCCCTGCAGACACAGACAGCAGGTTGACTGCAGGATCTTCACGCTGCGGCCCACTGTCCCACCGTCCCACCGTCGCAGATACCAGGAAACGATGGACTGGAGGTTCCAGTCAACAGATCAAGACTCCACCTTTCACAGAAACGGACTGAAGGAAATCTGGACTCAAAGTTCTCTGATCTCCACTGAAGACGTTCTCTGACTCTGTCCACCTTGATCAGCCGTAAATGTCCACAAAAACCGGATCAGGTCCCCGGCCGGGACTCGAACCGGATCTAGGCCCCCGGCCGGGACTTGAACCGGATCAGGCCCCCCGGCCGGGACTCGAACCGGATCAGGCCCCCCGGCCGGGACTCGAACCGGATCAGGCCCCCCGGCCGGGACTCGAACCGGATCAGGCCCCCGGCCGGGACTCGAACCGGATCAGGCCCCCCGGCCGGGACTCGAACCGGATCAGGCCCCCCGGCCGGGACTCGAACCGGATCAGGCCCCCCGGTCGGGACTTGAACCGGATCAGGCCCCCGGCCGGGACTTGAACCGGATCTAGGCCCCCGGCCGGGACTTGAACCGGATCAGGCCCCCCGGCCGGGACTTGAACCGGGCCCCTCCTGCTGTGAGACCACTGCACCACCTGCTGCTCTTTCCATATGAGCATCAGACTTACTGGAAGTGGATCCTGTGAATTCTGATGACTTCAGTGGCGTCTCAGTGAGAAAGAGGCGGGGCTTAAGGGGGCTCTGACACGAGGCTGTCTCAGTACAGGTGAGAACCGCTGTCAGTCAACCTCTGATCACTGATCAACTAACCTGTTAACCAGGTTACTAAAACCAGCAGAAACAACTCTCTGCTTAGAGACGGCGGTACATCTCATATTATAGAATCCAAATTTGATTTTCAATTAGAATACATTTTTTGCTCCTTATTTTTACTTTTTTTTTTAACAGTTACGCGTTATTAATGACAGAAAAGAACTATTTTATTTGAATATTTCCTTTGGAAATTGACTCAAAGACAAAAACTCGGGATGTCCTGATCCGATCACGTGGTTGAAGACTGGATCTAAATCAGGCTCTGTTGTCCGATCAGGATCAGATATTTCATTTATTATTCTTCTGATCAGAGCTTTATATTTCAATCTTCTTATTCCAGATAAATCTCCACTAGAATCTGCATGTCATGAACAGTACATTAAATGTTATGCAGCAGTAAACAGCAACAGTTCAAGCAGAAGACTGATGGAAACAGTTCAATCAAGCTAGCTAGCCGATCACAGATTCAGACTTCCAGGATCAATAACTCTTTTAAAACACTTTAAACTGACAGTTAGTGTCTCTAAACAACAACCTCTAAAGACATTTCTACAGAAAAAGACAGAGTTTGTTTCTTTTAATGTTAAACTCTTCGTGCTGCAGACAGATGCTAAACAGCAGATGCTAACTGCTACATGCTAGCACCGTGATTTAACTCCTTAGGACCCGAGCTGTCCTTTGATATGCCTGTTTTATTTATCTGACAGAGAAATAAAAGTTCAGAAAATGAACTACTCTGATAATAAACTGAAAATATGAGGTCTTAAGAACTGAAAAAGAAGCAGATGATCTAAAAAACTAATAAATGAAAATGATAATGATCTGATCTAGTCATGAAAACTCATCACATCATGATAAACATTTATTTAGATTCTAAATGAAGACAGGAATCACATTGGTCAAATGTTCAATAACTCTAAATATAATAAAGTTAAAGTCACTAAACTTTCTCACATGAATAATTATCACTTATAGAACAAGAAAATAGGATTATTTTTTCCTTAGTTTATATTTTCTCTATTTTACTTGTTTATTAAAGCTTCTTCACAGAAGAGTTCTATTGAAGTTTTTAATGATAAAAGAAGGTTAATGAAATGTAAAAAAGGGACAAATCTGTTTATTCTATTTGTTCATGTTTTAAATATGTTACAAAAATATCAGATCGGGACTCGGTATCGGCAAATCCACCAAATCCAATGACTCAGAATCGGATCAGACCCAAAAACGCCTGATCGGGACGTCCCTAACAAAAACTAAATACAAACTGTAAAATATTTGCAGAATCCAGCAGGAGTAGCTTCAGTGTCCTCAATACAATCAGAGCTCTTTTGGACTCTGATCTGAACTGATTTCACTTTGTGGTTTGATGCTACAAGTTACAACCCGAGTGACCATAATCTAGTCTTATCCTCCAGTTCTGTCTGGATCCTGTAGAAAATCCCTGCATGTCCTGCAGCTGCATCAACCACAGAGCTAACGGCTACACGGAGACGGTTAGCTATGGTGGGCGGGGCTTCTCTCATTATTTCTGTCTGTCTGTTTATATGAGACAGAAAAGCTTCAGGTCATACAAACATCATATCAGACTGAATGAAAAGCCAAATAAGACACAGATCTAAGATGTAAACTCTGACAGACGTGTGGTTGATTAACAGTCATCTGCATGTTCACACGACACATGTGAGGGTGTGAACCTGTCAGTAATAAACACCTGGAAGAGTCTGTTTACTAGCAGCAGCTGAACTCTCCTCGACCCCCCACCCCCACCCCACTGACCTGCAGCAGGAGCAGACGCCGCGGCGGAGGCCTTGTCCTCTTCGTCGCTGTCGTCCTCGTTGGACTGCGGTACCTCTGCGTCGGGGATGGCGGTGGGCGGGGCCTCCGTTTCCTGCTCCGCCTTGCTCTTCAGAGCCAGGATCCGATGGTGTAACGCCGCGGCCAGCTGCCCGATGTCTTTAGAGCTACCCTGTGGAGGAGCACACGCGTGTTTCCATGACAGCGCCTTTCCATGTGAAACACATTATCTGACTGAGCAGACAGGAACTCTGGCCTCCACGTATGTGAGGTCAGCCTCATGTCAAACATCTGGGAAGGACAGCATGAACAGAAGCTCCACTGTAAGGTGACCGTGGTGGAGCTGCGGTCCACCCTGTTAACCCGACAGAACCCTCCGGAGCCGCCCCACACACCGATATCAAGAAGACCTTGACGCCCTGGTCCTCCGTGTCCATGGCAGTGATTCGCACGCTCTTCTCGCTGGCTTTGTCCACCTGCATCTGCGGCCACAGCTTGGTGTTGAGGATCAAGCGCAGGCTGCCCTGGGTCCTCATCACTGCGGAGCAGAGACAGAGCAGATGCTGGAGAGGTTAGTCCACAGACGATCAGGAGGATTTTCCTGTTATGTCATCTGTTAGTTCTACATGAATCAAAGAAAGCCAAACAGAGAGGATATTTACAATCACCTTGAAGTTTAAAATATGGTCTGAAATGGACGGAATCATGTTTTAAATCACTGAAGTAAAAAGCTTTACTTGTAAATTGTTGTCATTCCAACATTCATTCTTTCTGTAATGAGAACCAGCTCTGAGCTCGCCCCACAACCATCAGACATGGAAACCAGCGTTTGATCTGTGAGGCGCCGCGCTCTGGCTCCCCCTGCTGGACAACGCCGGACATGCAACAACAGTTAAAACTGTTCAACGAGCCTCAAACCTCAGCACTGTGTGTGTGTGTGTGTGTGTGTGTGTGGGGGGGGGGGGTGTGAACACAGTTTTCATTCTAAATTTATCCTTAAAGCTTTTATTTTGATATTTATGCTTTAGAAACAAACAGGAGTGTTGACGCAGAGTTTGACCTCTGTGCTGCAGAGATTCATTTCTCTGATCTAAACTTATTTACCGTCACCAGGATATCAGCTGTGTCCAGACACGGAGTCACTAGGATGGAAAAGATCATAAAAAATCGTTTACGTTGATCGTTTTGAAAAGTCCCGCCCCTTAAACTCTCTCCATCAATCATTTATCAGTCAGCCTGACCAATCAGACGTGGTTCACGTCTTCACTTCCTGCTGCTGACGTGGTTGAAAGTCTCTCAGATTCAACAGTAACAGCAGATCCAGATCGGGTTTAGTGGTGCTGCTCCCCACCTTTCTGTTGTCAGACCGTGTTAAAGTGAAGACGCGAGTCTGTCCAGCTTCATCGTCACTGTTAGCACTACATCTCCCATGATGCATCACCCCGGGCTCACACTGCTAGCATTAAAGCTCTGATGCATTGTGGGAGTGGTCTAGCTACAACCGATGGCTCATGTTAGCTGCTGCCGACCTCGCCAAACGCCAAACAGACACATGATCACGCTAAACTCCCTTCGATCGCTGCGGTTCAGCTGCGTCGTCCGGCGAAATCTGAACCAAACGAAGAGATTTGCAGCAACGCAGAGCCTGACCGCAGACGCAGGACGTGAACAACGGCAGTGGGATCTCCTCTCGCACTTTTAGAGTTACGGAACGACTGCAGCGCTCGCATCGGAGCCGTAACGCTAGCGGTGTGAGCCCGGTGTGAGCCCGGGGTCAGGCCGGGGTCACCCTGGGGTCAGCAGCTCTTTCACTGCGCTGCTGTTAACAGTCATGAAAAGCAACAAACCCAAACATGGAACAAATTCAGTCTCTAAGACTTTTGAAAGATTTTTTTAAACAAAAGTAATAACAGGATTACGCTAAACTGAAAAGAATGTATTCAATCAAAAACCTTTCTGTTGTTGTTAAATTAAAATTTTTTTTAATATAGAAAAGACAAACTTGAATGTAAATGTTGGTCTTTTGAGTGTAACATTTATGAATGTTGTGTCCTGCTGCTGCTGCCAGAATCCCGTTGGCTCACCTGACAGGTGTCTCCTGATCGCCACCTGCTGTCTATTTAAGGCAGAGGAGGCCGGGAGCAGAGCAGCAGGCTGGGCTTCAGTTTGGCTGGTCTGGTTCGTCTCTCAGCAATCTTAGATTGCTGGGTTTTGTTGTGTTAGTTTGGGGTTGGACCTTGGTAGTTCTGATTTGTGGACTTTGTTTCATTTCTTTTCTTCAGGTAGTTTTGTTCGGCAGCCTTTAGCAGGGAGCTGCTGACCCGTCATGACTGGATCTGCAGTCTCCATGACATGTAGATTTTTTCTGTGGTTCTGACTCTGTTTTGGTTTGTCTTTTTGTTTTACCAGCTTACTAATAATTTGATCTTTATTTCAGGACACATAAACTGTGTTCCTTTGTCATTGTTGTCCAGTTTTCATTACAGCTTTAAAGATAAAGTACTAAAAGAAGTAAAGTAACTTTCTCAGTGAAGTCTGTTTGAAGCATGAAAACTGCTTTTCTCCGCAGACGTTTACCTAGACGCGACTGCAGGGTTCCGTCTTCTGTGGAGGCCATGTCGTTGAGTCTCAGCAGCCCTCGACCTCGCTCTATCCACGACTGAGCCTTCTTCTCAAAAACGTACAGCTTGCATTGCATCTGCAGCAAACAAACAGGCGTCAGAGTCTGCAGCGTTCAGTCGACCCTCCCACCTCCAGTTCTCACCTGTAAGACGTTGCTTTCAGACTCCTCTCCGGTTTTCACGTCCACTTTCTCTAAGATGCACTTCTTGGCTGTGGCTTTGGTGTAAGCGGCTGCAGACTCCTCCAAAGACTCAGACACGCTGTTGACTGCAGACACAGGAGGACAGCTTAGCTGGAAGTCCAACAGGAGTTTCACTAACGCTCTCTGACACACTGTCACTCTACCAGGAGGGTCAAACGTGATCTCACAGGGCCAGAATCCAAAACACACCTGAGGTCGCAGGTCGAACATTTATTGAACTCTAAAACTACATTTGTAAAACCAAAACTTTTTAACAATTATTAACTAGATATACAACATAACCTGCAATAATGCTAGTGTGAATGCTGCAAGCTGAATTTGGCCGTTGAAAATGTTTGTGCTGACAGCTGAAAATGCTAAAATAAAAATGCTGAAGCTCACGGCTGAAAACGCTGAAGCTGATCAGCCAGCTAAAGGCCAAAAAAAAAAACTTTGGTTTGTCAATAAAAGCTGAAAAAAATAGCTAAATTTCAAAGTAACCAAAAAAAAAAGCCTGAATTAGCCAAAACAGCAGTTTTGTAAAAATTCTACAAGTTAGAAATAAGATAACATCAGTCCATTAATAGCAAAATGAAACTGATCTGGAGGGCCGGATAGAATTACCCGGAGGGCCTGATCCGGCCCCCGGGCGTGTCTCAGACTTTTAATGTAAATATTCTGACTTATTAAAAGCTCTAACGGAACGTGAATGACGTCATAACCACGCCCCGTCCACACGAGCAGGTTTGGTACCTTTCTCTGCGGCGGTTTCCTGTGACGGAGACTCTGCCGCGGGAGCCGCACAGACGTCTTTGTTTTCCTCGCTCGCCGCCTCGCCTTTAGGAGGACTCTGGAAACACAACGGCCGTCACCACTCCAACCCCCCATGAGGTGAACTGCTGCTCTGCTGCCGAGCCAGAACTTACCAGAACCCGTTCAGACATATTCTGTCCAAACACAAACTTGGCTCCGCCCTCTCCACTGTTTGAGGCGTTTTTTGAACTAAAGAGGGAATAAAAACTGAGATTAGGGAGTTTTAGTTGAAATCCTTCTAAAGCTAATGGGATCCTCACCTGGGGGTAGAGATGTACTGTAAGAAATAATTTGTGCTCTCCGATTGGGAGTCCGGTAGCAACCCATCCTTTGAGTTTTCTTCTGTGCTGCTGTTGTCCAGCTGTTTAGATAAAGGAAGAAATATTCAACCATAGGATCAGAGTGAAATCTAAAACACAGGTTTACGGTAAATAGACTCGACCCACCTTTGCTCTGTCTTTGATATTCTGACCAAACACAAACGATAGAGCTACAGACTTCTCGTTTTCTCTTCCGTCCTCGTCTTTGCTACCACTCTCTCCATCTTCCTGGTTTTCATGTTTCTGAAACACAGAAAACATCAGGATTCATGTTTGTTCTGGTGCCATCCGGTCAGTCCAGGTGAACACACAGAGGGGTGGTTCTGCCAGAATGGAACCAATCATCTCCTTCCTCCTCCTAATGTCCTCACAGAGACATGGACCCGGGCAGTCATGAGAGTTAGAGACTACTCCAGATTTCCAGAAAGTGAACTCAGAATACTGATGGTTTGATACCAAAGCTTGCTCCCTAATGCTCCGATAAGGTTGATGAACAGAAACATCTTCATTTATGTCATCAGTCTGAAGGACTCCTGGTCATTTCTCAGGCTATGCATGAATAATGCTGATCCATGGATTTAGTGCTGAAACAAAATGATCACATGATCACATGACATCTCGCTCTGACTGCAGAACGCGTCGCAGCAAGACGAGATGGAGTCTGACCGCGGAGCGACATCCGAGCATCCAGTCAGGTCAGACGCTCAGAAGTGATGAGGCTGGTAGGAAGTTGGGGCCAAACGGCAGGAGCTGCACCACTGTTAGAATGATGGTTCTGAGTTTCATGAAGTTTATTCAAGATCAAGTTCAGATGTTTTAAGACCTTCTGGAGACCGTGTTTATTAATAATTACAGAGTTGTAGTCACTTTTTAAAAAACGGTCCTGGATGAGCTTCAAATGTGTCCAAAGAGAGTCCCGTATTAAGGCACAGGGGTGAGACTTATACTCAGGAGCGACTTATTTGTGTGTTTATGAGACATAAATAGGCTCATATATTTGTTATTTTCCCAGTAAACACCGGTTGTTTCCTCTTATAACCTCTAGAGGGCGCTGCATCTGAGCGTAAGTATTTGCTACTGACCATAACAAATGAAGAAGTGTCGTCCAAAACAAACATGGAGGAGAATCTGATCGTTTTCCTCTTAAACTTTAATCTTTTGATCTGTATAAGAAAAATATCTCTGGGCTTAGTGGATTTATTCTAAAACATCATCTCCCAAAAGTGTGACTTATTCTTCGTGATTAGACATTTTCTAGCTCTTACGAGTAATACTCCCAAAGGTACAGTAAACGCTTCACTAAAGGATATTAAATAAAGTGTTCAGATTTGTAAAACTGTCAAGATTTTTACACTGGAGCTTTAGCGTCTGACACGTTTGACTGCAGTTAACCTCAACCCTTTACCCTAAATAAGATGACTTCATATGAGGAAATGTGTTTGCATATCAGTGAAAATCTGCATCAAAGTGTTGCCTATTAGCACAAAGTCACTTTCCTCTGCAGATCAGCTAATTCACATGGATCATGTAAGGAGTTGAGGTTTGTCAAAGAGCATTGTAGGTTTAAAGTTAAAACAAAAACTAAATAAATAAAACTGTTAAAGGTGCCAGTTATACAAGAATGTTTCCACTGAAATGTGCGTCGCGGGAGTGGAACGATGTTCTGGTCTTGGACTTCCTTCTAACTAAAGATTTTCAGCCGCCATTTTTTCCTGCTATCAGGTCCCCTCAAAACTTCAGACCATTTTCTGAGCCTACTTAAATTATAGAGTAAATGACGTATACTTGTATAGCACTTTTCTGCCCTCCTTGAAGGCCCAAAGCGTTTCACCGTCAGTCACACGCTGATGGCGGCTGTGCTGCCCAACACTGGCGTCAACCTTCCAGAAGCAAGTTTTTATTATCATCATTCAACCTTTATTTAACCAGGAGAGATACTAAGAACATGCTCTCATTTACAGTAACCACCTGGGTGGGGTTCAGTGTCTTGCCCAAGGACACTTTGACACACGGCGGGAATCAAACCTACAATATTCTGATCAGAGGTTGACTGCTGTACCGCTGCACAGTCGAGCATCTGCTGGATTCCTGTTCCATTTGTTCCTGCCTTGTTTGCAGTCTGTGTTGCTTTTGGCACTTTTATTCTTTCTGTAAAAAGTGTTGGGCGGCGTGACTGAGAATAACACATGGTTCTATTATTATTTACTTTATTGAACTAAAACATTTATGGGTGAAAAAAATGAACATTTTGACCAGAAATGTGAAAAAGTTTCTCAGATATCAAAGTTCAAGACCATTTTAAAGTTTTTAAAGTATTATTTCCAAATTCATAAACTCAATACTCCTTTGCAGGTCCATTCTTCTGGACCCTCACAGAGCAAAGAGGAGACCCAACATCCAGCTGTTGGCCTGACAGCTTCCTCACAGCTGCTGAAGCAGGAAAAACATGGAAACGTTCACACAGACGCCGACTGACAGCTTAGATTCCACAAAGACGCCGACCCGTCCCGCCTGTGGCCTCTTCCTATGACCTCATCGGTCCAACAGGACCAGAAGTCTGGAGAAAATCAGCACAGAAAACTGTGTTCTGGCTTCTGATGAAGATCCAAGAAGACTTGATGCAGAAGAACATGAGGACAGAAACAGATGCTAACTGCTCCTTATTTATCTGCTTTAATTGTTTTTACCTCAGTAAAATAAGGAGTTGAGCTGTTCACTGATGAACATTATTGATGGAGCGATCAAACTGCTTTTATTTACCGATGCAGCTCGTTATAGTGATGGAAGTCCAACAGGAAAACATGAACTCTGTTTTTATGGAAACAGCAATAAAAGCTCCTGAGAGAGAACCCCTGGAGGAAGACAGCTGTGAGGACGGCTCTGCAGCTCTCAGCTCTAAAGCCCTCCACCGTGACTTTATATTACTTTTTCAATTATGTTTTCAGGCTGAATTAATGCTCAGCCGCCACACTGAGGGCTGGTTCAGGAGGACCAGCAACAGAGCTTCGTGGAGGAGAGAGGACACGGGGTTGGTGTCGCCGGATTCCAGAAGCAGCAGGAAGGGCAGGAATTCATTACAGCGGTCCCTCACGCCTGTCGCGCCCTCGTCGTTTGGTGGACTTTTTCTGTACAATTTTGCTTTTTTTTTTGTTTTTTAACAGCGCCGTGTTCTGCCTCCTGATTGGCTTTAGAACTGAGCTAAATCTTAATTCATTCCTTTCTCCCAACCCCTACATTTAGCTCTGCAAGTGGAGGAATATGGAAAAAATAGTATCTTCAAATCCGGACGTCAACCTCACTGGATGACGCCATCAATATTCGCCGGTTATCCAACAGCTTCCATTTCATTCTATTTTCATTTAAGATCACAGACGCCCTGCCATGAAAATTCTACTTTTTGAGGTTCTAAACACATTTAACTGTTCATTCCTCACCATCACGAACCCCAAGGCAGTGTTTTAATCCGTTCATGGATTTAAGAGTAATCCTGTAAAAACCTGAACTGTCTACAGCAGCCCCTCCCATACCCACGAAAACGAGCGGTTGGAAACGTGTTGACGTAAGATCGATATTTTATTTAGAATTCTATTATGTTCTTGTCCTGTATTTTTTATAATACTATATTTTTTTTTACTGTATCTTTGAAATATTCAATAAAAAAGGAAGATTTTGTGCTGAAGGCTCCGCCCCCGGACTACAATGAACACACACCCACTTTCTCCGCAGAGCTGTGGTGCAGCGGTAGTCATCCTCTACTAGAACGTGTCTCCTGCAGGAGATAAGGACCTTCCTGAACCAGAACCGCTCTCTGACCCGTCTTTCAAGGTGGTCTCGGTTCGTTTCCAATCGGACTGAACTTCTGTTCACTCTGAGATTCCTCAGTCTGAATATGAACCGAGAGCGGAAAACTGGACCAAAAAGGCCACCGTACCCGACAGTCACGTGATGTAAAGACGGTAGAAATGATGTGATCGGTGAGACAAATGTAGAGTATTGATCATCATGTTATCCAGAAGGGAATAATTATTGTTAGAAGGTTTATTTTAACAGTAAAAACGTAGAACTCTCTTTTCTGCGTCTCCTACGCGGCGCCGGCTGCTGCCGTGACGGCGTCTTAAAAGATCTACTGAAGTTCCAACAGAATTCTCTTAAAAACATAAAACCTCAACGATGAGAAACTCATTCAAATGTGGTCGGATGAATTCAAGCTGTTAACATGATCCACATTGATTCTACAGACGTGTCTTTAGCGTGTGGACCTGTAACCGTCATGCAGGATTCCTCCGCGGTATCAAACCGTGTTGAATCTGACCTTCATGCAGACGATCAGAATCCATCAGAAAAATACAAAGTTTGATGAAGGGAAACGTTCTGACAAGCGTTCTCAGACCGCAGAGCATCCATCTTTAGTCACGCGGTTTTGTTTACAAAGTTTGTTCACGCTGAGGAGGCGGGCTAAATGATGATGTCGTGAAATGGGCGGGACCAACAAGGAACGAAAGGCGGAGCCTCAGAAATCGAGTTGGTTTCCTTCTGGGTATTAAAACGGGCCACAAAAATGACTCGTATTTCATATATAATGTGTTTTTTAGTGTTCCCAATGTAATCTATGATATAGTTTACTCTGAGAGGATGAAGAAAATGGTAGGGCCCCTTTAAATGTGTATAAATAAAATAATAAATGCATTTCTACTCCGCACCACAGCAAGCCGCAGACCACCCCGCGGTGGAGGGATACCCGCGACAGTTGGGACGCCACTACAGCTTCAACGATGGGGAGGAACCAGAGGGGTAGGGAGGAATTTGGATTTGGTCTTAGTCCATCATTGAACTGTGTCTCCTGTACAGAATGTGTTCGGGTTCCAGAACTTATATTTTTAATTCCAATCAGATGTTTAATTTTATTTTATAAAACTGAATATGAACAAAACTGAGAGTTTAAAGAAGAGAGAAAAGTGTAGAAAGTGTTTAGAGAGTTTCACTGCCTTAAACTGTAATTCTACCTCATAGATTTAATCTCTACAGATTATTTTAGATTATAATAAACAGCCACTGTAATCCCAAATACATAAACATAGCTTTGGTTTTTTTATCAAAGACATTTTGTACAAACAGCTAAACCTCATTATTTGGTTCTGGTCACATTAGTTTCTGATGCAGGCTAGCTTCTTTTCTTCTTTATGACTTTCTCTGTTCTGGTCAGAACACGTTTTGGACAACAGCGCCCCCCAAACGAGCGCTCGACCGGCCGAGTATGAAGGAACCATTTTTATCGGCATTCATGCTCGTTTGAAGAGAGACCACCAGAGGAGAAGACCCAAACTGAACTGGAAGTCTGTCAAGTCTTACCAGTGACTTGGTCAATGGAGCTGAATGATCTTTGTTATTCAAGAAGAGCGACTGAGTCACTGACGCTCCGTCTGAGGACTTCTTCACCCCATTGGTTCCACAACTGGAATCTAAAATTAGAAACAAAGATGGTTACTATTAAGACTGAAGTTTTACTTTGATATGAAAGATTCAGAGTCTGTTCTGGAGCCACGAGTCCAAACTTTCTGCTGACAAACCATGACAGGAAGGTTGTACCAACATCTTTAGACTGACTTTGGTCAAACCATAACAAGAAGCATTTCATAGATGTTTGCAAACTAAGAACCATGTTAATTATAAACGTTATAAATGTGGTAGAAGCCGAATACTTCAAATGTTTAATTTTACATAGTAATCATATATTCTTGAATAATACTTTAATAAAAACTTGATGAAACTATTCTCCATATGTTTAATTCAGCTGCATGATGATGTTCTTTAATGTTTCTAATAGATTCCATCTACATTTTCTCTCATTGTCCAATCTACAGCCCATTTGACATTTCATTGTGTCTGCTCAATTATCGTATTTTTGCTTTTTAAAACGTGTTTTTTATGCTTGCATTGCATTTTGTTTCTAATTTTAAGTTTTTATAGGGAGACCATTCAGCCATCAGTCCAGGGACGTCGGAGGAAAATGATCTCTGATGCATTAGCAATGATGTTTGTTATTGTGCATCGTCTATGTCAAATAAATGAACAGAAAAGGATTTTCTGCTGGCTTTTCACTTTAAATCTTTTTTAAACCTGTTAAGTGAAATAACCTGAACATTCAGAAATACTATGATGTTATTTTGCTCCAGAAATCACTCATAAAGCCTCGTTATAACACGTGGTTCTGTCACTGAAGGTACAGGACAAGAGTTTCAGTTTCATGGAGATAAAAACCATCATGTTTATGTTTTAGAATGTCCTGTTTCTCATACGTCTGAACACCTGACTGTTCACTGTTGTTATCATGACGAATATTCCTGGACCACCACAACATTCCTACACTACCGTCCAGCAGCTGGACGCTGTGTGTGGACTAGGAGTGTTTTTACTCACTTGACTCTATATGTGATTTGGAGGGAGGTGCTTGCAGAACGGCGGGGCGGAGGACACTGCGTTGCTGTTCCTTGGGTTTCTGACTTGGGACGCCTATAACAGAGATACTCGTCTGATCACGTTTAATGCCATCAACTGTTTGGGATGCTCAGGTTAAATGTGTAGCTAAGCCCCTCCCCTTTCTACAGTAACTGTGTGCTGTTTGCAGGTCTGAAGTCAGAATGCAGTAACTGGTTAACCATGTAGAGCCGGTTTACCTGAACTCGGCGCCTGTCCGTGTATTAGAGTCGGTGGCTTCAAGCGGAATCCCACAGGTTTCTCTTCTGGTGAGACAGTTTAAGAGAACAAAATAATCAGGAGGAGAAGAAGTGGAGAACAGTCAGCAACATGAAGCAGACGTGCTGGTTTTCCTCTGACCACAGGTCCAGTTACCACAGCAACCTCAGGAGCCCGACCAGCGCTGCAGCACTCCGGTTCTTGTGCAGCCTCTCTGGCGTCGGATCTATTTCTACTTTTGTCTCGCCAACTCTCTGGCTTTATTAGCTTGCATGACCCGCTCTAATCTGCAGCAAAGCCAAACCTGAAGCAGTTTGATCCTGAAGCGCGCTGCGGGTCCGTGACGCTCCATCAGGTTAACACGGAGCGGACATTAAGCAGGCAGGATGCGGAGAGATAATGACCTGAGAGCGGTTTCAGTCTGAGCAACCAACAGAATGTACATCCCCACAGAAATGCTGCGTCTCCTTTTATGTGGTCACTTCTGATCTGCTGCCGCCCAATAAAAACTATCCGCCTGTTTGTTCAGCTTTAAAAATGTGGCCTACATCCAGCTCCAAATGACCCGTTTTACTCCAGTCTCCTCGTCCTGCTGGACTGTTTGTGCCAACACACGAGTCCAACCGTGTTGTTCTTTTGGAGGAAGCGTGACCTGAGCGAGCGGTGGACATATCATCCTTAAGGGAGGAATCTCTCATCTAGGGCTGCCACGATTAGTCGACTAATCGATGACTAATCGACTACTAAAATAGTCGACAACTAATTTAATAGTCGATTAGTCGTTACTTTATAATATATGGAGTCAGGCTGTAGTAAAGTTGAAAGTTATAATGACATTCTGCTAGCTTTTTAGACTATTTTGGCATTTATTAAGGGTTTTCAGGCTATTTTGGAGTTTAGCTAATATTTTAGCTTCATGCTAGCTATTTTGGCTAATTTAGGCTTTTTCAGTTTTTTAGGCTAATTTGGAATTAAGATAATATTTCAGCTACATATTAGCTCTTTTGGCTAATTTAGGATTTTTTTCAGTTTTGTAGGCAAATTTGGAGTTTAGCTAATATTTCATTTACATGTTAGCTAGCTAATTCTAAATGTTTACAGTTTTTTAGGCTAATTTGAAGTTTTTCAAATATTCCAGCTACATGCTACCTATTTTGGCTAATTTGGAATTTTTACAGTTTAATAGGGCTAATTTGGAGTTTAGCTAATATTTCAGCTACATGTTAGCTATTTTGGCTAATTTGGAATTTTTACAGTTTTTTTAGGCTAATTTTGAGTTTAGCTAATATTTCAGCTACATGTTAGCTTGCTAATTGTAAATGTTTACAGTTTATTAGGCTAATTTGGAGTTTTGCTATTATTTCAGCTACATGCTAGCTATTTTAGCTAATTTGGGATTTTTTTTTACAGTTTTTTAGGCTGATTTGGAGTTTAGCTAATATTTCAGCTGCATGTTAGCTATTTTGGCTAATTTGGGATTTTTACAGTTTTTTAGGCTAATTTGGAGTTTTGCTATTTATTCAGCTACATGCTAGCTATTTTGGCTAATTTGGAATTTTTACAGTTTTAAGACTAATTTGGAGTTTAGCTAATATTTCAGCTATATGCTAGCGATTTTAGCTTATTAGGATTTTTTTGTTTTAAAGCTAATCATTTTTCAGATTTTCTTTACATCCACTTTGTCCATGAAAAATTAATCGATGATTAGTCAACTATTAAAATAATCGTTTGTGGCAGCACTACTCTCATCTAATTCAATCACATGATCTTTGTTGATGCGTTTTTTTCTCTCTGCTTCTGGTTTTAAAGCGGTTAAAAGTGACCTGAAAACGTTGCAGCCGAAGCCGACTCTTCTGCAGGCAAAGACACGTCTGTTCTGTTCACACATGTTCTATGGATGAGTCCGGTTATGTTTGGAGTCTGCTGGCTTTCAGACATTCTCTGTTCAAACCAACAGAGGAAGACATTCTTTAACAGAATGACAGGCGATAAAACTCTAACAGATATCACGATAGAACTTTTTCTTGATGGAAGGAGTCTATCGCGATACTTTTATTTTGAAGGGTCCACCACCTCCACTTCCGCTAATCTTCCATGTATAACGGTACTTTCGGCTGATGGAGCAGCGGGACGTTTGGCGATTTTTAACGGGATCCAGTCAGAACTGGAAGACAAACTCGATGGACTCGTAGCAGCAACAGGAAGTTGATTTGGTGACAGCAATGTAGCATTAGCATGATGCTAATGAGAAGTACTGTGTTCACTGACCAGTTTGAAGTCAGAGAATATTTTTGGAAAATTATTTCGTAGGACCTTCAACAAAAACACAATATTTTGATAAAATGACAATTGATTGTGCATTAGCGGCAGGTGTTTCACACAAACAAGAGTAACATCTGTGACTAGATATAATATATAATGAACAATTATCCAAATGTGTATGCTTTCAGGCTGTTTTTTTTGATGATTTAATATAAATGTGATCACTTGAAGGCAGAAATAGAGAAACTCTGGTAAATCTCTCCTTGTTCTCTCAGCACGATTGAATTTGAGCTTACAGTTAGAAGACAAAATAAATGTTATACCATTTATTTATAAATTCCCTCTGTGGACTATAATTTAAAGAAAAAAATGTTCAATAGTAAAATGTCTAAGGTATTTCTGTGTAAAATGCTGTTATCGTTTGACGTTTGTTCTGTAAAACATCAGTGTTTACTTGTAGAATGAATGTTTTGTTTTTAATGGAACTTATCAAATAGCTTAGTGGTCTAATAAACTCTCTTGAAACTTTATATATAGATATATATATATATATATATATACACACACACATCTCCTTTTTCTTAGTTATCTGAAACAGCAGTTGCATCATTTTCAGTGCATCTGTTTTATTGAAAGTATAACAGGAAATAAACAACCTGCTAATGATTACACATTTGTTTTTAGCCGCAGAGCGTTCAAATTTGACAGTAGTTAATTTATATTATGATAAATAACTAAATTCCATACCGCCCATCTCTACGATCACGCATCCAAACAGCGTTCCCTGGCTGGAACGCAGTTCACCTTTCACCGCAGTTTTTTTATTTTATTCATTTTTTAATAGTGCATAGTGTTCTGCTTCCTGATTGGCTGAAGACCCCGTCAATCAATCACCTCAGTGAGTGTTCATGCACAGACTGAATTTAGTTTATTACGGTTACAGAAATCTTCAATCACGATCAGATCTTTGGTTTGAGTTTTCCTGGACGTATTTTCTGCAAAAGTTTAAACTTTGAAAGTTTATAAAGAGAGAAACGCGAAAATGTTCATGTTTGTGTGAGAAAAGTGTAGAATGTGTGTAGTAAGGAGTTTCACAGACTTAAAACATTTAAAATCCTACTTTGTGGATTTTGTTTATCTCAGATTATTATCAGTATGTTGTGTGTGTTCATATTATTGGACACAGTCATCTAATACACACTGGGATCAATGACGCTCCATCGGATTTGTCCGTGTAAACTGAAATTATTCTCAATCAATTTACCTGGAAAACTAAAGATTCAACCTCCATCATAAATGAACTAGGGCTGCCACGATTAGTCGACTAATCGATGACTAATCGACTATTAAAATGTCGACAACTAATTTAATAGTCGATTAGTCGTTACTTTTATAATATATGGAGTCAGGCTGTAGTAAAGTTGAAAGTTATAATGACATTCTGCTAGCTTTTTGACTATTTTGGCATTTATTAAGGGTTTTCAGGCTATTTTGGAGTTTAGCTAATATTTTAGCTTCATGCTAGCTATTTTTTCAGGATGTTTGTAGGCTATTTGTACTAAGCATTAAGGTATTTGTCAGTTACTCTCATATTTAGCTTTTGCTAATTCTAAATTTGTGCTTTAAGCAGGTTTTAGTGCCAATTTGGAGTTTAGCTATATTTCATTCAAATGCTTAGCAGCTACACTATTTTACTGGCTAATTATAATTGGAATTTTTATTCAGCGTATTATTTAGGGCTACATGTTTGGAGTTTATGCTTAATTGAGTTTTTTCAGTTTTTAGCTAATTTGGGATTAAATTTTTTTTAATATTTAGAGTTTTTTTAGGCTAATTTTGGAGTTTAGCACTAATATTTCAGCTATATGTTAGCTATTTTGGCTAATTTGGGATTTTTACAGTTTTTTAGACCTAATTTTGAGTTTAGCTAATATTTCAGCTATATGCTAGCGATTTTAGCTATTTAGGATTTTTTTTGTTTTAAAGCTAATCATATTCAGATTTTCTTTACATTCACTTTGTCCATGATCCGATTAGTCGACTAATCGGAAAAATTAATCGATGATTAGTCGACTATTAAAATAATCGTTTGTGGCAGCTCTAAAATGAACTACATCAGAATTGTTGGAAGCTTAAAGTCATCATTGATCGGACGTTTCAGCTGCAGGTAAGCATGACTCTCAAAGACGACATCTTTATACGTTCCTCCTGAACCCAGACAGTATTTACTGAGGGCATTACTTGTATTTCAGTCAATCTGTTGAGCTCTTTACCTGTGATTTATTCAGGAAAGATTAGAAACGTGGATGTTGTGCTGTTCTCACCTGGTTCAGAGTCTGAATTCGCGGTGGGTGACTGGCAGAAACTCGAGGGCATGAATACATTGTTCTTGGGAACTGCAAAGCAGCAGACGCTGCCGTCAGCATACAAATCCATGCATAATGTGGAAACAAGAAAAGGCTCTGCTTATTTACTAAGTGTTCGTACCAGAATGTGGGGGCCGGAATGAGGAGGTTCTTTCCCTTTTCACAGGAGGACAGTAACTTCCCTCATCTTTGTCTGAATCTGAAAAGTTTAGAGAGAAAAACATCAAGAACCAAATAATAGAAACATAGAGGGTATATAGACAGATTTATGTTAGAAGTGTTATGAACCTTCTCCATCCTCTGCACTTGAGCCTTCTGCAGATCGCTGTTAAAGAGACAAACTTAAGTCAGAAACTTAAGTAGTAAACAAACCAGTAAACAAGTCCACCGTGTTTCTATTCTTGAATCTTTATGGATTAAATAACTTTAATTTAGCTGATATTTACACAACTGATTAACCATTAAGGCTGGGTTCATATAATCAATGTATTGATCTGAATCGATCTAAGCTTACTGGATCGATAATCAATCCATAAAAATAGATCGATATAGCAAATAAAGCTAAAGTCTGCCAGCTTGATGCTAACGTTTAATGGAATTTCCCATAGGACGACTAATGCTAACACTGGTCGACCTAAACATACATTCTGACTAAATGAACATCTTCATAAACTCACAGGCATGAATTTTCCAAACTATTCAATAAATATTTTTTTAAAGTAACCATTTGAGGTCTAAAGCACATTTTTTGTTCATTCTTCTTGAAAAAAAGTGTAATGCTAAAGCGTGATCGCCACCTAGTGGCCAAACGGAAACACCCTCCAGGAGAAGCAGAACAATATTTACATGTTAATGATCTGAACATTTTTGTTAGAACTTCTCCTTTAGAGAATCCATGTAACACTGCATGATGTTAACAATCTCATTATTTCACTGAAACATTCGACAGTATGTGAACTGGATCAGATTAATATGAATATCTTAGAAAATTAACTTTTGTCTAAACAAATATGTGTAAACTCAAAATTTAATTTAACCAAATTAATTTGAGTGAATCGAAAGAATCAGAATCAAATCTGAAAATAATTACAGATACCAATCCCTACTAATCATACCTTTAATTCTATAAAATGTGGTGTATATCAGTGTGAATTGTTCCAATCAAAGCAACATCCTTTAACAGACAGAATAAAATGTGACATCAACACAGCTGAAGACACGTACCTTCTGAGCTTTATCTTTTTGGAAAACAAACACAGGAGGTGCAATGGCAGGCTTGTCTGTTAAGAAGAGAGGTGGGCTAGTCATCCACGCACCGACATCAGGGTTAGGGTTGTGACTTACAGCCACGCTTACATTAGCTACAATAAACTTTACATTAAAAAGTCATACTGGGCTATGGAAGCCACTGAGCGTTAACCAAATCGACACTTTTATAGTCAAACACAAGCTAAACATCTATTAGAAAAGATGAAGATTTTTAAAGACACATAGCAGAGATGTGGTCAGAATAATCTAAAAGATTAAAAAAGTTTGAACGAGAAAAATAAAAGAGTTCGTGAAGAGATTTTAAAACATACCACAATAATATTCAAATCAATATTTAGTATCAAATTTATGGAGCTGAATTGTTGTCAATATAATTTGAAAAGCAAATAAAACATTCAAAATGTCAGAAACTCTTTGCTTAAACCTTAAATATTTGTAGGTTCAAATGTTCTATTTTTTTAAGATGTCAAAATAAAAACATTTTTTCAGTTTCAAATATTTTTTCACTTTAAATCTTTTTTTTCCTATTCAATTTTGAAATTTTCCGATTGAAAATGGGGAAAAAAAGATTTGAAAGTGAAAAGAAAAGTTTTGAAATTGAAATTTTGAGTTTTAAAACCTAAAAACAGCAAATTTGAAGCTGATAATGACGTTTATTTTAGAATAGCAAAAAAGTTTGACATTTTATTATTACCAAAGCATCAATATGTGTATGTATGTATGTATGTATGTGTGTGTATATATATATGGGTTTGAGGTAATGATATTGGCCCCAATTTAGCTCCATACAAAATAAAAAAATTAAATAATAAAATAAATGAAAATCCCAGTTAGGCCAAATGAAAGAATCCAGATGAATAATGAGGTTCCAGATTAAACTGCAGCTTCATGATTTAGGCTGAATAACAAAACTCTTGTGTAAATATGTGCAGAGACAGACAGAAACTTGTGGTTCTTCCTCACAAACACACAGATGATGCTGTCTCTGAAGCTTTCCAACTTCCGCTTTCAAACCCTCCTCACGTTCAGCGGCACCACACAAAGGTTCCCCGGGTCCGGCCCGTTTCTCTGAGCAGGTGTAGCATCCCCGCTGCGAGCTTTGAGCGGGGAAGCGTCCGTGAGACGCCGCGGGCTGTGCGGGGAGGCGCAGTCCCGCACAGCACCGCACAGCCCTCAGACTATCCCCGTGGGTTAGCTAGAAAACTGTTATTCCAAACGCCTCCAAATGTAGGTCACACAGATGTTGTCATTCACCTTCGTCAACATTTACAGCCGAACATCGGGGAACCGGACCGGAGGAAAACGCGACGGTTCCCGCGAGTGTTTTCGGTCAGGCAGGAGAAGACGCTGCCGGCGGATGCTAAACAACTAGTACTTTTAACCATCTGACCCTTTCCAGCAAATAGACGGCGCCGCCGCTGCTGTAAAGCTGAGCACGGAGTAGCTTACATGCTATAGTTAGCTTGCTAATTCGCTTCATCCCGCATGAGTCATCTCTCCTTTACAACTCCCGCCACCGAGAGCCGCTCCAAAGCTTTCACGCACGTTTAGATTCATGAGACCCGCCGCACATTTACACACAATAAACGGGGATTTTAGCTCAATCTGTTAGCAACTGCTAGCATGGGGGGGGCTGTCTTTCACTCTCCGCGCCTAAAACAGCGCTCATCGATCCCGCACATTTACACCTCCAGCCGGACAGCGCCGTCCCGCTCCGCGCTCCCCGCCGGGCAGACCGGTGTTACCGTGACATGCGCTCGCGGACCCCAACCTAATGTCACGGGTCGTTGGTGCCGGAGCGCGCGGCAGTTAGAGCTTCACTAGCGCCAACAGAACGCGGCTATAAATAGCCGAGCGCTCGCGCTGGGAGGTAAGCCGGCTAGTGACGAACAGCCAATCCAGGAATTAGCCTCAGCCCGGGCGCTAGCATGTTTGCTAACGTTTCTGTTTCCGAGCCGTTCCTGGACCGGATTTCTCTGACGGTCGACATTTTCGCGCCACAGAGCGGCTCCTCGCCGCGTGCCCCACCTGCGCAGCAGCGACGTGCGAACTTAGAATCCTCAGCGGACGAGCATTTTTCTCTGTTTCTGCTACCAACTCACCTTCGTTTGCCAAGTCCGCCATTTTACTTCGACGCTCACACACCCACAACCCACCGCGCAGATAAGACGAGCCGCGGAGCAGGGCCTGAGCTCCGGGGCCTCTGACCGAGGGCCACCGCGCAGGGGCCCCGGGGAGCAGGGGTCACCCGACCCGCCACACTCCCCAGAGAAAACCTGGAGCCCAAAAATGTCAAATAAATGTCTCTGGGACGGAAACATCTGTGACCTGCAGAGACAAAACCCAACAACAAATATCAACAAAAATACTAAATGTAATGTTGTATTCTAAGCAGAATATTTTTTATAGTTTATTCATTTCTGAACCTGATTTCAGCTACTGTTTTTTTTTTTTTTTTTTTTTTTACTTTGAGTTAAATTATCCTGCATTTTTTATAGGGCTGCCTTTCACCAATAATTTCCAGAAATGATTTGGTTCACCAGAGCCTGGATCTATTCAATTCTGATTTTTTTTTTATTCTTTTGAGTAACTTCTTTTACTTTGACAGCAGCGCACACCAGTTCCTTTCAAAATTAAACCCATCCAGTGTCATAAAGCTCATCCTGCTGCAGCAGTTTTACTTAAATTAAAAATGCAGGACAGTCAAACATGGTTTTTATCATTAGGATATTGGTGTGCCACCATCATTTATTTCACCCTTTACTTTCAGATATAAACAACAGTTTAGTAAAATAGATATATAAAAAAACTCTAAACATTTAGGATAAATAGAGCTTTTTAGTGTCATTCTCTAAGATGTGAGACACAAATTTAAATCATTATTAATTATTTTAAACGATATTTGTTTGAAACATATCTAAATAACATCTAAATAAAACAGCGTTTGGAGACTTTTATTTGATTGACTTTAAATTACAAAATACAAGTTTAAAGAACATTTCTACATAACTTCTTACGGCAAATTAAATTTTTTTTGCTCAGCTGTTTGTTTGTTTGTTCTAAGCAGAAATGACTTAAATAACTAATCTATTATGTATTTCATTGTTAGCATTTTTCATTAAAGCTAGAGCCACAATAAAGAGACAAAAGAGCCAAAACATTATGGAAAATGAGATTTTATACAAGATAAATGACTCTGTGTAACATTTACAGACACAGCACAAACAAAGAAGCAAATCCGAAATAAAAAAAAATAGAAAAAGGAGAAAAATAGCGTTTTGTTGTGTAGTGACGGAAATGTGACGTTTTCATTTTCTGCCACTAGAGGGCAGCCTCGCTTTGGGTAGATCCACGTGACCTCACTGCTGACCTAAAACCATGAAAACTGTTTATTTAGAGAATGAAATCTTTAAAATTTGGATTTTTTCATAAATATTTACACAGCATTTTGACTCAACCCCGTCTGTTGTTTTGTGATACTTCCATTAAGCATCAGTGTGGCTCTTTTCACCGCCGTCTTTATTTCTGTCAAAAACTTGAATCTGTCATAACACATTTCTGAAGTACTATAGTCCTTAATGAATACAATTTAAATAACATAGAAAGCAGCCTTTCAGTTTGACGACAGACTTGGTAAAGAAAAGGCTCGATGAAACATTTCTCTTGTGCAACAGAAATCCTGACAGATTATTCATGAAGCTCCTCAGGCTGAACACAGACAAGCTGCCGCATGTGTTTGCTGCAGAGCGGCCTCACTTGTCAGGAAAGCTTGGCTTGTCTTAGAACCGTAACAGTTTCTCTTTTTCTCCCCTCCATTAGTGAAGCCACCGGCCCTTTTACATCCTCGTTACATAATGAACACGGTCTCATTGGTGCGGGGCCAGGAGCGTTAGCTCTGAAACCACACATTCCCAGCACACACCAGGAGCCGCTTCTGTGAAATGATTCTGAACTTCAGAGCTCCTCTTTCTGTTCCTCACATTATTGAAACATACCTGAAGATGAAACTGATGGTGGGCTTTCAGTAGGAACAAACACGGGATTCAATCACAACTCCTCCTAATAGGAAATCTAGCAAGATTGATTCTGTGGCTGTGAGGAGAGATCACCGAGAAGACAGAACAGACCCAACTCATCACAGTTACCATCACGGAGCGCCAACAGAAACATGATGCTTTGACATTTCTTCCTCCATGAGTTGGCTCCTCCGGACCCCCGAATGGCAGGGTTACACCCCCCGACCTCCTCCTGTGTTTGCTCAGCTGCCCGGACATGTTGCTGTGATTAATGGACAGCCCGCCGGGAGCCTCTGTTCAAATAAGCTCCTGGCCCCCGAACCCTCCGGAGTAAGTGGATGTAGCTCATGGATCAGAGGAATTAATTGAATTTTGTGAGGATACTGGACTTCAGGGGTCTGTTGCACAATGCAGGATAAGTGGCTTAGTGGGGTGACTTCAGGTTTGACTTAAGACTGGTACTGATAGAAAGGGAGTTCACCTTGTGGCAGGTGAAGCTGCTCTGGAACAGATTATGGTCCTGAGATAAACAGAAGGAAAGCGCTGACAGCAATTCATTCTCTTAGAAAATCAAAACCAGACAAAAACATCCGAAAGTTTACTGAATACTGAGATTAAAAAGCGGAGGATTAGGAGGTAATAATCTGTGATTTGTTTATTCATGTAAAAATACAGATTAAACGTTCTTAGTGACAAACATTTGGAAACTCAAAAACACAATTGTTTAAGATGATATTTCCAAACAACTTAAAGACACTGATAACTGTTTCATCTGTTTCCAAATCATTCACAGGGCTTTTTAAATGATGATGTTTTTAGCCATAATTAAAAAAAGAAACTGTTGTTATTGGACATAGTTTCTGCAGAGTGGCAGGACTGCATTAGAAATTCCCCTCTGAGTCGTGGGCTGGACCTCCAACAGTGCAACAGAACCAGTGATCAATATGGTTTCTATCCAGCCGTACAGTTCTGATCCAAGTTCCAGCTCAGACGGAAAACAAAGACGTTCATGGATCAATTTGTCTGCATCAAAATGGGGCAGAGCGGGGAGCAAATGTTCTACATCACAAATACGATCTTTTTCAAACAGCGTCTGCATCTGATTCACAACGGTTTGAATAAAGACAAACTCAGAAATGTCACTTGGAATTTTTTCCTTTAATATCTTCCATCATCAGACAAATGTCACAAGAAAATGTTAAAATCAGCTTTTTCATCAGAGTGGGTTTTCAAGGGCAGATATCCTGATTATGTTGACATCACACGTGCACGTGGATGGATGAGAATCTGAGGAGAGTCCAGGCTAAGAGGCCACACCAGTCATGTCCTCCTCCGACCACCAGAGGGAGCTCTCACCTGAATAAAACTGCATCTGTCATCCAAATACTCCAATTCCCATCATGCACCAGCCAGCATTTCCTGTCACCACCAGCTGTTCTTCATCCTCATCACTCTTCTCTCTGTGAAGTCTTGAATGGTTTCTCTGTGCATTCAGTCTGAGCATTCTCCCTTCTGCCCATGTTTGGCTCTAGCTCCAATGTTTCACCCTGACCTGTTTCCTGACCACATCCATCCATCCATCCATCCATCCATCCATCCATCCATCCACCCATCCATCCATCCATCCATCCATCCATCATCCATCCATCCATCTCCATCCATCCATCCATCTCCATCATCCATCCATCCATCCATCCATCTTCTTTCACTCATCCAGGACTCATGCCCAGACTTCCCTCTCCCCGGTCACGTCCTCCAGTTCCTCCGGGGTTCGAGGACCTCAAGGAGTTCTCAGAGCAGCCAAGAGACGTAGTCTCTCCAGTGTGTCTTCCCGGGGTCTCCACCCACTGGGACATGCCCGGAACACCTCTCCAGGGAGGTGTCCTGGTGGGACCTGGACCAGATTCCCGATCTTCAACCGGCTCCTCTGGATGTGGAGGAGAAGCGGCTCTACTCTGAGCTCTCTCCGGATGACCGAGCTTCTCCTCCTTTCTCTATGGGAGCGTCCAGCCACCCTGACCTCACCTATGGTCATGACCCAGAGCTCATGACCATAGGTGAGTATACTGGAACAAAGATTTACCGGTAAATCAAGAGCTTTGCTTTCTGGATCAGCTCTCTTTTCACCACAACGGCTCAGATTTAGCGGTGCTGACCCTCAGCTGCTTCACACTCGGCTGCAAACCGCTCCAAAACATGCCGGAGGTCCAACAGAACAACATCATCTGCAAAGAGCAGAGATGAAATCCTGTGCTCTCCAAACCAGATCCCCTCCGGCCCCTGGCTGCTGCTAGAACCGGTGCAGACCTGCCGGAGTCCAACATGTGCCAGGAACAGGTCTGACTTACTGCCGGCTATGAGAACCAAGCTCCTGCTCCTGGGAGGAGAGAGAGTAAGGTCCAACGAGCCTCTGCTGGAGACCCACACTCCGGTAGCCCACAGCTCGTCTGTGATCCCTTTTAGGGTCACCGGGTTGCTGGAGCCTATCCAACTACTTTAGGGTGAAGCCGGGTTACACCCTGAACAGGTCACCGGTCGGTTGCACCACACATACTTAAGGAGAACATGCAAACTCCACACAGAAACGACCCAGCCGGGATTTGAACCAGGATCTTCCCACTGAGGTGAGAGTAGAAACCACTCTACCACCGTGCCACCTGCCCTAATGTGTTCCAGCGTGAGCCGCCATCCCACTCACGAGAACAGATCCCAGTGATGAGATCCTCGGTTCCGTCTGCAGCTCTCTTCTGGTTCATCTGATGATCCAAACACACGATCATCGATTAAACTCTCAGAAAAGAGTGCTGACGGCAACACAGAGCGTCTTCACGCGGCCCGCAGAGCGTCTTCACGCGGCCCGCAGAGCGTCTTCACGCGGCCCGCAGAGCGTCTTCACGCGGCCCGCAGAGCGTCTTCACGCGGCCCGCAGAGCGTCTTCACGCGGCCCGCAGAGCGTCTTCACGCGGCCCGCAGAGCGTCTTCACGCGGCCCGCAGAGCGTCTTCACGCGGCCCGGTCCTCCTGGCGGCGGACTGTTTGTCTGACAAATGAAAGTACCATTAATCCTTTGGGATTGTTCAGAAATGTAGGCCAGGATCGGGGATTTTCACTGACAGTTTTAACTTTTGCTTTTCAAGATGCAGGTTTTTTTCCCAATAAAGGCTCTCTTCATCGTGGTTGTGGTTAGTCGCACACAAAACAAGACCAGAGCTGCATGAAGCTGAAGCAACAAGTGAATAAATCACATCAAACCGGCCTGTCAGATGTTTGTTATGCATTCCCACAATCGTCTGAGAGAACTCAAACGGAGTGTTTTCGATCTGTAACCGGCTCGTCTCTGAACCACGACGGCACAGAAAGAGAAAAAACTCCAACGCGCTGCTTCACTGACGTCTGGCAGATCATGTTGACACCAGCAAAAAACACAAACATGAGCTGCCTGATCAAATGTCCTCAAAGAGACTTAGATCCCCTCAAAACAACACTTCCCGTCAGATTCTAACAGGAAGAGCTGCATCTTCTGGATCTGGAGATGCTGCTTCGTCTTTAGCTGCTCCCTTCAGTGAACCTCCATCTCTGCTCTGGATCCTTCTCACACATCTTCTCCACATCCATGAACCTCCTCTTTGGTCTTCCTCCTCTCAAACCTCAGGATCCTTTAACCAACATCATCACTGTTCCGTCTCTCGAACTGTCCCAACATCTCCATCTGCTTTTCTGTATTGATCTCCAGAACATCTATCAGGATCTGATCCTCTGATGGATCCATCCTGGTTCCTCCCAAAGAGAACCTCAACATCTTCATCTCTACTGCCTCCAGACCTCCATCAGAGCCACAGATCTTCCCCATCTCTCCAGATGTTTGTCAGGAGTCAGATCACTGACACCCCCTCTGGTCACCAGCGGGAACAGTCACCAGAATACTGACTGAACTTCATCTCCCAGCAGCCCCAGCGCACAGTTCCTGGATGCTGCTCAGCTGTCTCCAATCAGACAATCACCCAGCTGCTTCTTCAGCAGCACACACCCTCAGTGTGAAGTATTGTTTGTGCCACTCTGCCTGCATTACTGAGCTTTTCTCCTGCTTTATCTCTGACTGACTGCCGCCTGCCCTGACCCTGGCCTGGACCTTGACTGCTGCTGTCTTCTTGGACGATCTCATGCTCATGATTGACCTCTATCAGTCTGACCCTGATTTAGATTTGTGGACTTTTAGCTGTGCTTCATTCCAGTCTGAACATGTGGAACCGGCTGTCTGCCCGTTTGTGACAACGTTCCTCCACCTTTAAGATATTCTTCCACCTCTATCTCTATCTTTTCCTGCAGTCACCGTTCTTCACTCCGTCCTTTAATCTTCTGTACAAACACTGTCCTTCGTGACCTGCAGTTCCTCGTTTCTGTTTGCTGATGAACATCTTCACAGCGTCTGAGGCCAAACCGATTCCTCCGTGTTCAAAGTGTCACGTTTCAGTAGGCCTCCCTCAGAACGTTTCATGAGAAGTCGTTTCTGAACAGTAAATCCAGATTCTGTCACTTCTGTTCCAGCCGGAGCCTGAAGCGTTTTGGCTGGGCTCCTGCGTTTGTCATCATTCAGAACAAAAGCTTGATTGTTAGTCACTGAGGAGCAGCGGCTCTGTCTGCACAGCTTTTACTCTTATTCCTGCTAACATAAATGAGGATTGAGTCTTTAAGGTGCAAAGCAGATGAAAGTCATGGCTCCTGTGTGGATCATTTCCAGTTACAGCCTCTAAACGGAGCTCCATAAAGCTCGGCTTTCCTGCTGACTCGCAATAACCAAAAGATCTCACGTTATCGTCTCCTCAAACCGTGATTGCTCAATTAAAACATAAAAACTCCGAGGCTTTCCTTCATCCTCTGCTGCAGCTTCTGTGTGAACACACCACCCAACCCAAAGCTTTCAGAACACAAAGTTCTGCTGCTGCAGACGCTGAAGATCCGCTTTGAGTTCAACCAAAACTGGGAAACAGAAAGGAAAGATGAGCCCAGGTGCAAAGGTGAGTCTGTTTATGGAAATATGATCCTGCTGAGGTGCTGCACTATATAAGCGCGAGCTGCCTGAAGCCCTGCAACACATGGACTGAGATCCAGCCCTCTGCACCACCACTGGAGGTATGCCGCCCTGCACATAGAGCAGTCTGAAGGCTTTTTTGAAGCATTATCGGGAACGTTGGGTTTAGTTCGACATGAAAAATTAGTCTGCATGTTTGTGAGTTCAGGAGCTGAGATGTTTCTATTCAACGAGGAAAGGATTCTTCATTGAAGCTCAGAGTTCAGGGTTTGAGGAAAGACAAACGGAATCTTCATGAAGTAAAAAGAGATTTGTTTAAGAAGAACGGACTTATTCTCCGAACAGCAGAAAACGTGTCATGGACACCAGAACCTTTGTGTTGAAATGAGAATTCTTGGTAGAACGTGCGTCTTATCCCAGTAGCAGATTCATTATCCCTGTTTAAACGTCTGCATGTTTATGCCCTGTGGGGTCTCTGAGAGGGGCAGGTGAGGGGCAGGTGAGGGGCAGGTGGTGAACCCGCTCACGTTCTGAAATTCTTCAGGTCTTCCTGCAGACTGAACCATGAGGTTCCACACGCTGTTCCTTCTGCTCATCCTCTGCTGTGTCTATCTGGCAGCAGGACAAGGTAAGACGTGAAGCAACAGCAGACCAAAGAGGAGACAGATAGAACCCGCTTGGGGGGGGGGGTGTTTATGGTCTGTTTGGAAGCTTTGCAGTCAGGGTTCTCAGGTTCTTCTGGGTTTGTTGATGATGTCTCTCTGACTTTCAGTGTCCTATGATGACTGCTGTCTGAAGTACGTCAGAAAACTGAGCCGCAGCACTCAGAGACACGTGGTGGATTACAAGATCCAGAAGGCAGACGGAAGCTGCAACATCGCGGCTCTCATGTGAGTGTTCATCCAGAACGTCCTCAAACTGTGTCCCGGTCCAGGACGTTGTTGCTAACTGGAACGTTTGGTTCTCCGTCAGCTTCATCATGAGGAAGGGTCGGATGATCTGTGCGAACCCCAGCGAGTCGTGGGCCTCCAGACTGAAGGAGAGACTCGATGCCAAGAAACCCGAGCAGGATTCCAGTTTCTCCAGCAAGGTAACGCCGCGTCCTCTTTGATCCACCACGGAATGAATAACTAAAAACGTGTCGGCTGATGTTTGGATGTCTTTGATCTTTACAGCCCCGCCCACTTCAGAGAAAAGGCTGAGGGTAAAGGTTTACTGCCGCCGCCGCCGCTCATCCATCGAGCCTCACTATCTGAGGGTTGAGCAACGGGCCGTTTGTTCTTGTTTTATGGGGGAGGCTGCTTTTGCTTTCACTCTGCAATAAAAGAGGTCAGAAGCTGGTCCAGAGTCCGGCAGAACTTTGTTCCGGACTTCTGAAGCTCACATAACCACATGGCTAGAATCTGATCATGAGTAAGCTTTCTGATTGACCCTGTTAATGTGCAGCTGATGTGTCACAGAATCGAAGAAGTTCTCTTCAGTGTCTTTTATCTTTTCACGTGTTTTGTATACAGGATTTATAACAAAATGTAACCAGATCAATAAAGTGTCTCGACACATAAATCTGTGTTTTATGGTTTGTTTTAACTTATTAAAAACAAATTAACGTTTCAACAGCACGTTTTTAGTTTTAGAAGAAGAATCCAAAGAAAACAACATCCTGGCTGGAAGTGTAACAGGCTCCACCTTCAAAGACCTTTGAGATCCTGCAGTAATAAAGCAGAGCTGTGGTTGGAGCTGATGGTTTTGGTTTTAGATCAGACCATAAAAACCTGCTCCTTCAGACTCGCAGGAGATAAGATCTCCGTGCCAGCCTGACTGCGGCCTGCGTGGAGATTGATGACTGCGCAGACGCTTCTGCTGCAGCCAGGCGGAGCGAGGACAGGGTCTCCGTCGGGAGATGGATGGCTCCTGTGTGTTGATGAAAGGAGGAGTTTTGACACCTTCTGGAAGATCTGCCAGCTCCTCTCTGCAGATGTGAACACGTGAAATCAAGAACCGTTTCTCCACCAGGGAAGAGTTCCAACACGCTGCCAAGCTGCTCAAGGGCAACAGTGATAGACGGCTCAACAAATACAAGATAATAACCAAGACATCACCTGCAGAGGAAACTGACTGACACCTGAAATGACTGATAAATGCCTTTAAATAGATTTCTGTGCCAACATTTAGTTTCTTCATGTTTTTAATCAAAACATTACTGATGAAAATGTTTCAATCTATTTTTTTTAGAAAGGGAGAGCGGAGCTTTATCAGTGAAGATAAAATCCTGGAAGCGAAAGTGGTAATGATTAACACAAGAACCAACGGCATCTCCATGCCTTAAAGCTGGGTCTGTAGCTAACATCTATAGAGGTCCAGTTAGGAAAAGTGACATTACCTGCAGTGATGTTAGTGAACGCTTTCAGCTGAATGTGGTTGCTGAAGATGAAGAAATGTATTGCAATAGCTGTGATAGCTAATGCTAAAGTTGCTAAATGACTAAAAGTTGCATTAATAACATAAAATTTGAAGGAATTCTTGAAAAATAAAAAAAATATCAATGATATAATAATGCATAAAAGGTGAACTCGGAATTAGTCCAAAACTTCAAAAGATTCCAAATTAACCAAAAAGATGTTGCTAAACTTTTAGCTCAACTCAAAATAAGACCAAAAACTTGAGTGGAATTCTACTGATGCTACTACAATACTAACAAAATACTACTAAAATGCTAACACGTTGCTGAAATACTAGCTTAACCAGGAATTAACCTAAAAAACCTCAGTAGATGCCAAATTAGCCAAAATTGCTAACACGTTGCTAAAATAAGAGCCTTACTCAAAATTAGCCCAAAAAACCTTACTAGATGTCAAATTAGCCAAAAAAGCTAACACATTGCTAAAGTATTAGCTTCAATCAAAAATGAGTCCCAGAAAACCTCATGCCAAATTAGCTAAAAAAAACTAGCACGTAGATGAAATATTAGCTTAACTGAGAGTCAGGTAAAACAGACCCTCAGTAGACGCCAAATTAGCTAGAAAAGTTAGCATGTTTGTAAAATAATACCTCAACTCAAAATTAGCCTAAAAAACCTATGTACATGCAAATTAGCTAAAACAGCTAGCACATAACTAAAATACAAGCTTAATTCAATATTCGCCAAAAATAAAAACTCAAAAAAGGCCAATTTAGCCAAAGAAGCTAGCACTTTGCTAAAATGCTAGCTTAACTCCATAGTAGCCCAAAAATAACTCAATAAATGCTAAATTAGCCATATTAGCTAAACTCAAAATAAGCATTAAAAACCTAATTAGATGCCAAATTAACCAAAAATGTTAGCATGGTGCTAATATGTTAGCTAAACTCTTGAAACCTCAGTAGCATGAATATTCTCAACATCTGAATGTTTGATACCAAACATGCAAAGTTTGTAGAAAGTGAACAAATATTTGAAGAATTACATTTAAAAAATTGCAACGTTTTCAGACAATTTTTAATAATTGTGTAAAATTAAAAAATGTGCGCATGTAAAAGCATGAATGTCCTGAACATGCAGAATATTCTTTATTGCATAAATAAGAAAGTATTACCATTAAAACCTTAAAACCCTTCCGCTCTCTCTGGGGTCCAGATGACTCCAACCACACATTGATCTGTGATTCCTTCCATGACAAAGAGGGACAGGATTGTATGTCTGCCATGGACATTAGTGAAACTCAAAAATCAAAGATAAAAATAACTTCAGCGCACTGTCTTGTGGGGTCCAGATGACCCCACTTTTAATGTAAACACCCTAAGGAGAGTGGAAGGGTTCCGGCTAGTAAAATCGCAAAAAAGTTCAAGCTTGAACGTCCTGAAAGAGCTGAATGTTTGATACCAAGATTGTAAAAATTGTTTAAAGTCTGCTTGAGATTTTAAGAGTCTAAAACAAACAGAAAAAGATTTAAATTATAAGGAAGGAAACCAGGATCACTTTAGTGTGAATGCTGACTCGGCGTTCACTCGATTATTTCTAAATATTCAGTGTTTAAGAAGCCGAGGATTGGTGACGCATCTGCATGTATTCATAACTAACTCTCATTCAAATGAATTCAGTACAATCTTAAACTTTTTGACAGTAATGTTGCAGTAAACACATGGAACTGTGTACCACACACACACACAACAGAAACTCTACCAGGACAAATGTTGACATATAAAGGAGGATCCACCAACTTCTTCAGCTTCTTCCACAAACCAAACTCCTCCCAAGAAGAATATGTGTCTGAACGAATGTTTCAAGTTTTCAGTCCTAAACTCCACAGAGAAGAACTGTCTCTGATTCAGCCTTTCTGCATGGAGAGAATCAAGTATTTACCCTGATTTATGCATGTGTAATTCCTTATTTGTGCATAATTTAGGATTTGTAAATCATAAAATACATTATGTGAATTAGTACAAAATTCAGAAATTGAAAAAATAAAATTAAATTTTACACAAGCACAAATTAAAATCATAACAAATTAGACATGTGAAAATTCTGCAAAAATCACTTGTTACGCACATACAAAACATCATTTACACACCCATCATTGGTGAGACTCTCCTCTCTTTTTTTTTAACTTTATTGAATATAAACAGATTTACAGAACAATAAGACAAATGCATCTAACACAAAGCAATGACAATAATAATATTCCAACACAGACAAATTATAACAGGGAAAATATGAATAAAAAAATAGTATATAAGTTACAATAAAAAAGCAACTAAGAAAAAAATACATGAGAAAATAATTTAATCTTTAAGTATTAAGGCACAAAGTTCAACTGTATGGTGCTTTGAATCATTTTGATAGTGATATAAAATTGATGTTGTTCAGTTATACAAGCAAAAAAATTGAGAGAAGTTTTTCTAATTCTGCATTTGTGTAAATAAAATTAGGTATGAAATAATAATAAATTGACAATATTCTTTATATTTTTATTATCAAAACTAAAACAAATAATAATATGTTCCAAATGTATTTTACAGATTATTTTTAATTTATCATTTATAAATTGTTCCAGTTGATTCCAAAGATCTAAAGAAAATATACATTTATAGAAAAGGTGGATTATAGATTCAGGGGAGTTGTTACAAAAACTACAGTTATGATCAATATCTGAAAATGATGATATGTACAGATTTTCTGGGTAAATATTATGGAAGATTTTTTAATGTATTTTTTTGACTTTTGTTATTAATGCAAAATCTTTCAGGTAATTTCCATGCTTTATTTTAATTAATATTTCCAAATATATTTTTCCAGTAAAGTACACCTCTTGGTGAAGTGTTCTTTATAACAGAATTGCACGGTTTTAATTTGGTGATTTAAATTCCATTAACTGATAAGGGAGAGTCTATCTTTACTTATAACTTGATAATGCAGATGAGAGGTCATTAAATGAAGTAAACCTGAAGGGATGGCTTTCATAACTCTACTAAAGTCTCTGTTACAGGAAAAGATTTGATCTGCAGAAACCTTTCATGATTTAAAGGATTCTCATCAAGAAGATCAGAGACATGAAGGATTTCTTTATCTATTGGTGAGACTCTTCTCACTCAAGGTGCTTCTGCAGCGGCCGCATCAGAACCAGGTCAGAACCAGGTCAGAACCAGATCAGGACCAGGACAGAACCAGATCAGAACCAGGTCAGAACCGGGTCAGAACCAGATCAGAAACAGGTCAGAAACAGGTCAGAAACAGGTCAGAACCAGGTCAGAACCAGATCAGAACCAGGTCAGAACCAGGTCAGAACCAGGTCAGAACCAGATCAGAACCAGGTCAGAAACAGGTCAGAAACAGGTCAGAACCAGGTCAGAACCAGGTCAGAACCAGGTCAGAAACAGGTCAGAACCAGGTCAGAACCAGGTAAGAACCAGGTCAGAACCAGATCAGAAACAGGTCAGAAACAGGTCAGAACCAGGTCAGAAACAGGTCAGAACCAGGTCAGGACCAGGTCAGAACCAGGTCAGAAACAGGTCAGAACCAGGTCAGAACCAGATCAGAACCAGGTCAGAACCAGGTCAGAAACAGGTCAGAACCAGGTCAGAACCAGATCAGAACCAGGTCAGAACCAGGTCAGAACCAGGTAAGAACCAGGTCAGAACCAGATCAGGACCAGGTCAGAACCAGGTCAGGACCAGGTCAGAACCAGGTCAGAAACAGGTCAGAACCAGATCAGAACCAGGTCAGAACCAGGTCAGCACCAGGTCAGAACCAGGTCAGAACCAGGTCAGAACCAGATCAGAACCAGATCAGAACCAGGTCAGAACCGGGTCAGCACGCATTCAAGCGCACAGTGGCGTCGCCTGGCCCGGACATTCCCGCTCCAGTCCATAGACATAATATTATAGACATAATATTGTAGACATAATATATAATAGCCCTGAATGATTATCTTCAAACCCAGAAGGTTTTTTCCTCTCAGAACTGCCTTGTAACTGAAAATAGTAGTTTTATATTTTTCTAGCTTTAGTAAATGCAACACATCCACAGCCAGCTGACCAATCAGAGAGGAGTTGAACAGAGAGTGAAACAAAATCCTCTGTGTTTTATTGGCTGGCAGCTCTGCTCCGCCCCGCCCCCCTCTCGCCATGTTTAGTTCAACTCCTGAACTTCAACAACAAACGGACACTCGGCGAGTTTTTGAGGAAAAGAAGCGGGAAAACTCTTCTGTTGTCCTGCTGCAGCAGACAGGAAGACTGTCCGAACACGTGACACAGGTAAACCCGGGAAATGTTCAGGTGATGTGTCTGATCTGATGACAGTTTGTTAGCTAAAGCGTTAGCCTAGCATCATTCAGTGAAGTTCCTCCATGACAGAGATAAACTCAGTAGAAAATGTCAGAACTTCTGAAGAATGTGATGAGTTTGGAGAACATTTGTTATTCACATCAACAAACATTTCAATGAAATCTTGTTTTTAATTTGATTCTAGAATGTTTTTCAGATCTACTAGAGCTGTTTTCTGGAGCTGTTGCTCATTTTTCAGGTTTAGACTGCAGTTTCTATTTTTTTCATGCAGAGATTCATTAATATGATAACTGTTTAAGATCATTTGATTTGATCATTTGATTTACTTTAGATACTCACTACCATATAGTTGAAGGACTTTAGGTTAGATCTGCATTGTAGATTGATCTATTTATATAAGTGTTTGCATGAAGGTATAAAGTCCAAATATCCAAACAGAAGAGAGTTAACATCATCTATTCTAGTTCACAATGTTATCCTTTACATCTGTGCTGATGCTAATGCTAGCGCTAGCATTAGCTTTGTGTCTGAGACGTGGAGATGCAGAAGATCTTTTCTCACCAGTTAAAAGTTGTCCTTGCTCATGTAATAATAAAAGATAATAATAATAAACAGAGAAAAATCCAGACAATTCCAGCGTGTCTGACATTAAGGTCAAACTTATGACTGTTGTAATGTTTTCTACTGTGGTCAGTAATAGTGACATTGCGCCTCTTTGTTTTTGATCATCTTGATCAATATAAATATAATATAATATAAAGGTAAAAAAAGATCAAGTTAATTGAAACTGTTACCAAAAACATGAAAGTGACTGTTTCTGTTTTCTTATTATTTCTTATTTTGAAAACTGAAACTGAACATTTCCACCAAACCTGTTAGATTCATGTATAACTGTAATTATTTTTCTTTGTTACAGAATATTTAGTTGTTTTTTCATTTTCACCACTATGGGGCGCTGGTCTATAAATGTATGTGAATGTGACGTCATCACATGAGCATGTCTTCTTTCCCTCCAGTTTTTCCTCTTCTCTTCCATTCATTTCGTGTTGAATAAATACGCCAGAGCGGCGAGTGACGATTTCTGCCTCCGTCGTGTTTTTCCTCTGAGTTTAACGCTGGACAAACTGAAACAAACATTCCTGTCTTTATAATATCCTGTTGAACGACGAGTCAATTTATCCTTGGAAGCCCTTAAAATGTGGAAATAACATCAACCAAAACAGAATTAGAATAAAATCTGCTCAAATGAAAGGATGATATTTTGAATAAAACCTCAAATGTTGAGGAATTATTCCAATTTGTGTTTAGATTTGTGAACAATCTAAGACAGGAAATGAAAACACAGTCTAGCAGAACATCCATAAAATAAATATTGTACATTTTTCTGTTGAAATTGGTTATTGATGTAAAACTGCGTCCAACAGCGCTCAGATCTTTGGTCTCCCGCTCTAAATCCATTATCACACTCCCTGAGAGAGCAGGTCGTGAACATTATCTGATGGAATCTTCATCCTCTGTTAAATATTTGTAGCTGCTTTAAAGGGTCACCAAACTCTAAATGAGCTTTTCTCAGCTGTTGACATCTATAAATGGGGCTTTTAAAGTGCTTTCTGTTGGTCATAGCCACATTTTTGACAAATTGAAATAAAACTGTTTGTCTTGTCAAAATATAGTCAAAAACCGTCTGTGTGCCGCCCCCTACAGGTTGAAATGAGGCATTACAGTTGAATGTTGTGATTGGTCAGACCATGAAAGTTCCTGAAGTCTGATGTCATGATCTGCAGCTCCAGTAATAATGACAGTCCTGCCCCCAAGCCCCGCCCCTCTGACTGGATTTTCACATTTCAGCTGTGGGTGGAGTCAGCCTCCAACTTCCTGGTTCGGTTACCCTTTAAACTTAATAGGCGTGTTTGAGATCATGCAGGCGGACGCGGCGCTGCGCAGATCGCCTGGATTGCGGTGCATGCTGGGTAGTTTCTGTCACCGACGTCACATTTGTGACGACATGAAGTATCGCGACAAATGGGCGGGTTCAAGGCGCCTTCCTAAGCCAGCGCAGCCAGAAAATAGGTACTGCGCTGGCTGCGAGCCGCCTTGATGACTACAAAACAATGCATTGTGGGAAACGGTGTCCCGAAAGTTTTTGTAGTTTAATGTGAAATAACTGGCGCTAAATGAAGGAAATATGTGTATGTTCATACTTTTTCTGGAAGGTAGTGAATCGCTGATGGAAAAATATACAAGATTTTAAATAATCTGTGGTTATTTGTGTCATAGTTGTCTTTAAAATGAACTTTAATTTTTATTTTATCTGTTTATTTGGGACTGTGTACATGTAATGAATCCCCCGACTATTTTTTTTATCTGTTTTACTCTAAGAGATGTAAAAAATACTATAAAAGACATAACAGCACAGATCATACTAGGAGGAGTGGCGTATTAAAATTCAGCCGAATGTTGAGGACAACCCCCAACTCCTCGTTCTCGTGCAGTCTCGTCGTCCACCTTCATCTCAGGCGCCTTTCTCCGCCCCCTCCTGCAGCAGCTTAGTCTCGTCGACGAAGCAGGCGAGGCGCAAGTCAACTCAAACACGCCTATTGTCTTTATTTGAGATGTAGTGAACAAATGAAGCAGAAACAAAAGGACTCAACCATCTAAAACTGGTGTTTTCTACACATAATAACAAACAGGAATCCATCGTGTTTGTAACTTTATTACTGTGAGATTATGTGAAACATTGAAGAAAATGTCTCCACGTATTCTGCAGAGCGGTTTGGAAAGAACCTTCTCCATGAATCCATGGAGGAAAACTCCTGGTTGTGTCTGTAAACAGCAGCTTTATGTTTCTCTGAAGTGGAAAGTTCAGGTTCCTCCTGGCTCTTTTCTCTCCAAACATCTTTTTTTGTTTGGCTTTTATGAACTTTTAGCTTCAGCTAGCGCTCTAAGCAAGCATCCGATCTTCTGTCACCCTCAGCTCCAGCGCTGTTAATCAAACCTATTGTTCTGAGCAGACACATGTTTACGTTCTCCATCAGTTCTACTGTTCCACTGAGTTCATTCATGAAATCTCTTCTCTTGTTTTTTCTCTGCTGAACCTTTTTGGGGTGAAATGCTTCTGTTATTGCATCAGCATTTTCATTCACCGACTGAGAAATCAAAACATTCCCGTGACCTAAATATTTCCATCCCAAAGATAAAAATCTGTCCAGCAAACCTCTGGAAACTCCCGAAACGCTCGTGGCCTCAGGCGGGGGGACGTGCGCGGGGACGTGCGCGGGGACGTGCACGGGGACGTGCACGAGGCTGGAGACAGAAACCTCCCCCAGAAGGCCGTTCCTCTGAGCGTGCACGTTTCCCGCCGTCCCAGAAGCCTCTCTGCTCCCTGACCTCCAGCACTACATGAGGACGCAGACCACGGAGTGGCGCTTCAGCAGCAGCCCGTCCGAACCCGCCCTCCGCCGGAGCCTGCCCGGGGGCTCCCTGGGGAGGGCATGGCCGAAGCCGGCGGCCTCCACGGAGCTCCGCCTCTGGAGGCGATGCAGCAGGATCCTGTAGGTCCCGGTGACGGGGCTCCTCACGTCCAGGTTGCTGAGAAGGTGGGCGTCGCCGATTCCGATGTCCTCCAGGACCGCCTTGACGTGTCGCTCATCTGAGGTGAGGATGCAGTCGGGGTCGGCCAGGTGAGAGGGTGTGGGCCTGTAGGGGGGGTAGGGCTGGGGGTATTCCACGCCTTTCATCCAGTCACTCTTCATGACCTGTGCTGTGGTGTAGCGGTCGATGGGAACCGGCCTCAAGAGGCCCTTGATGATCTCCTGGCAGGAGGCGGGAACGTAGTCGGGGATGGAGTAGGAGCCCTGCAGGATGCAGCACTTCAGCCGGTTGGTGTTGGAGCCTTTGAAGGGCGTGGCGGCCGTCACCATGAAGTACAGCAGGACCCCCAGAGCCCACATGTCCGCGTACTGCCCGATGTAGCCCTTGTCTTTGAAGAGCTCCGGAGCGGCGTACGGCGGCGAGCCGCAGAAGGTGTGGAGGACGTCGGTGGAGCAGCAGGAGGCGCTGAAACCAAAGTCCCCCACTTTGATGCAGAAGCTGCTGGTGTAGAAGACGTTCTCGGCCTTCAGGTCCCTGTGTACGATGTTGTTATCATGCTGGAAGCAGAAAAAAGAGAGAGGATTTAGAAAACAGTTGGAACTTTGACAGAATGATGGAGGAGTTCAGCTGCTGCAGATCCCTGAACCGGTTCTCCGTGTCCATGGAAAGATGAGCTTCATGCTACCTTCACACCGACCGCAGAAACACCTTCAAGCAAACAGAGAGACTTCCACGTTCACGGATGTTAGCATCAAACCCAAACCCTGGGCATAGGCGAGCTAGGCGGCCGCCCAGGGCAGCGTATGCTGGAGGGGGCACCAATTCATTCATTTATTTCTTGGCCTCTTTGTCCCTTTCAGGATCGCCGGAGCCTAACCCGGCTACTGATGGGTGAAGGTTCATGCTGGACAGGTCACCGGTCAGTCACAGGGCCTCAATCACACAGATTCACACCTACGGACAATTTAGACTAACAATGAACCTATGAAGCATGTTTTTGGACGGTGGGAGGAACGCATGCACGAGGAGAACATGCAAACTCCACACGGAAAGGTCCCAGATGGTTCTGACCCCCCAGCTGGGATTTGAACCGGGGACTTCTTGCTGTGAGGCAAGAGCGCTGACCACTGCACCACCGTACAGCAATTTCTTTTACAATTTGACAACCACTCATTTCATGTAAAATGGTAAAAATATAATGATTAAAAACATAAATTAAATAACTCAAAATTTTAAATAATAAATGATTTTGCTGGACGCAGCCTCTGTTGAAGCTTAGTGAGGAGGAGGAGTGTGGTGGCTGCTTCTTCGAACCTTTAAGGATGAAAAAGCGGCAAAACAAGTCCTCAGGGACAAAGGTCAAAGGTCAAGGTCAAAAAGGGAAGAAAGCGGAGGAAAAAACAAACTGGAAAAATCCCGATTGGCCCAGAGCGATGCAGCCCCGGGGTTGGTCAAACAAGTTGAATTTGACCAATCAGGGACTTGGATTTGGTGCTGAGGGATGGATGGCGTCCTCTTCAGGTCACGGAACCGTTTGAAAATCCGTCACGAAGGAGAATGATTCCTTCCATAGTTAGTTTGTGTTTGAATTCTACGACAGTCTTTCATTTATCAGAATAGAGCTGTGAAGGATAACGTCTGGAGCAAAGAATCACCAGATTTACAGAACATCACGTGTCAAAGTCAAGGCCCGGGGGCCGGATCCGGCCCTCCAGATCATTTTATCCTGCACTTATTTCTAACTTGTATAATTTTAATAAAAAACATTTTAATGGAGAGTAAAATATTGAAAGTTATTCAAAGTTTAAGTTGATTTATTCTGAGATAAACTGTAGTTTTCGAGTGTTTCCTACATGTTGTCCAGCGATCGGAGGCGTCTTTTGGTCTCCTCTGACCCCCCTGCAGTACATGCTTTGACATTTCCCACCACGACTCCCCAACAGTAGATGGCAGACGAGGAAGAGGAAGCCCCTCCCTACGTGTCCAGTGTGGACACCATAGAAGAGCAGCGTTGAGCGGTTTCTGGATGTGGCCAGTGTGAACGTAGCTGAGCAGCAGCTGGACTGGAGCAGCAGAAATGAACACCTGAGATCAGCGTCCCTGTGGTGGAGTGTCTGTCCTGAAACCGGAAGGTTGTGAGTTCAAATCCTACCAAAGACTACTAATGGGACCCGATGCCTTCCCGTTGACACTGGGGGGGTTGGATTTGGGGGTAAAACCCTTAAATCACATGTGTCAAAGTCAAGGCCCGGGGGCCGGATCCGGCCCTCCAGGTAATTCTATCCGGCCCTCCAGATCATTTTATTTTATTGTTATTAATGGCCCGATGTTATCTTCCGCTTATTTCTAACTTGTATAGTTTTGACAAAAGATATTTTTATGGAGAGGAAAATAAAGAAAGTTATTTAAGGTTTAAGTTGATTTATTCTGGAATAATATTCCTGCCTTTTTATTATTCATGGTTATGTTAAAAAGTTACAGTTTTAAAGTTTTAAAAATTGGCATTCTGCCACCTTTTTGGACTATTTTGGCATTTACTAAGATTTTTTGGCTGTTTTGGTGTTTAGCTAAAAATGCAGCTACATGCTAGCTGTTCTGGCTAATTTAGGCTTTTTTTGTTTGAGTTTTTTTGTCCATTTTGGTGTTTAGCTAATATTTTCTGGGTAATTAGGGCTTTTTAAAATATTTTTTTGGCTGTTTTGGAGTTAGGCTAATATTTACACGCTAGCTGTTTTGGCTAAACTATGTTTTTTTTTTTTTAGTTTTTTAGGCTAATTTGGCATTTAGCTAATATTTTATCTGGCTATCAGCTTCAGTGTTTTTAGCTATCAATTTCAGCATCTTCAGCTATCAGCACTAACATTTTCAGCTGCCAAATTCAGCTTACGCATTCACACTAGCATTACCGCAGGCAATGCTATATATCTAGTTCATAATTATATTTAAAAGTTACGGTTTTAAAAATTTAGTTTTAATATTCAATAAATGTTTATTCTGCTCGGCCCGCGACCTAAGGTGTGTTTTGGATTCTGGCCCCTTGTGCAATTGAGTTTGACACCCCTGCCTTAAATGGTTCATGAGCGCAGCTGTGTCTGCAGCTCACCCCTCCCCCCCAGGGAGGGTCAAATGTAGAGAAGAGATCTCAAACAGTTGAGTCCAGGTGTGAACTGACGGGACGTCAGAGTGTTGGTGTGCTGCTGCAGAGCTCTCTGAAGACGAGAAGCTCCACAGCAGAACCGTGTGATGAGGTTCTGATCGCTCAGTGAAGTTTCTGCAGCTCCGAGCAGCTCGGATGAACCGACTCCAGCAGCAGCTGAGCGGACGGGGGTCCGCGTGCTCACCATGTGCTTGACCGCAGACAGGACCTGACAGAACACCAGCTTGCTCTCCAGGTCGGACAGGCGTCCCTTGGTGCTGACGCGGGTGTACAGCTCCCCCCCGCTGGCGTACTCCATCACCAGGTAGAGCCTCTTGAAGGTCTCCACCACCTCGTACAGGCGGACCACGTTGGGGTGGGACAGCCTCACCATGCAGGTGATTTCAGAGGCGCAGAGGGCGCGCAGGGGTTTGCCCAGCCGCTCCTTGTCCAGGACCTTCACCGCCACGCGCTCTGCCACACACAGAAGCTGAGGGTTAGCTCCTCCTCCACCTCTGATCAGGAGGGGTGGGACTTCCTGCCCGAGCAGATGAAGCCTCTGCTTACCGGCGTCGCTCTCCAGCTGAGACGGCTGCTGCTTGATGAGATTAACCGCGTCTTCTGACATATGGAACGACCCAGACTGGCTGGGGTTTGAGTCAGCATCTTTATACTGTCGTCTCAACATCAGACTGACCGTTACGACACACTGAAGAGAGCGTCTTCCTGCACGCTCGGATTTGAACTAAAACTGTTTCTTTGGAACTTCCTAGATTCCTAAAACGCTTGTTTACTGTAGAACTGCAGACAGATGTTGTTTGAAGAGTTTTACACATTTATTTATTCAGTGAATCCAAATCTGTGGAGCTAAATTGGGGCCAATATTAGTTGAAACCCAAATGACACAGATTGAAAAAAAAAGTAAAATGACCAAAACTTTTAGCTTTTCTAAAATAAACGTAATTATTTTCAGCTTTAAATCTTCTGTTTTTTCCTCAAAACTTCAAATTCAAAACTTTTTTTTAAATTTCAACTCTTTTTTGTGTGTTTTCCAATTTGAAAATTTCATTTTCAAAACTTTGGTCCCCATTGTGGGGCGTTGGGGCGGGGCTAACGCGAAACACCAATCAAAATGGATGAAGGTGGAAACTCCAGTCCAGTTCAGCTCAGTGCATTCACCGAGAACTGAGATCATTACAGTCAGAAAATGTCTGTTTAGGCTGTGCTAGCATCATCTAGAAGTTGTTTCGTCGTGTTCGAGCCGCGCGTCCAAACGCTGTTCTCGCCCGTCTTATCATGTTCAATACAGGCGTAGAAAATATCCTCATGTAATCATCACAGATCTCAGAATCAGTGCATGATCAGTCATCCACCGGGACTGAAGTTACCACCCTCATCGACTGGAACTGGTCCTTCATGTTAGCCCCGCCCCAACAGAGCCAAAAGTTTTAAAACTGAAATTTTCAGATTTAAAAAAAGGGATTTAAATCATAGAAATTAAAAAAATTGAAATTTTGAGTTTTGAAACCTAAAAAAGAGCATTTGAAGCTGAAAATAATGAAGTTTAGTTTAAAAATAGCACAAAGTTTTGGACATTCTTTTTGTCCAAACACAAACATTTTTTTCAGAATGTTTTATTTGGGTTTCAAATAATATTAGCCTCAATTTAGCTCTATATAAATCTACAAGAAAAAAAACTCTTCAAAAACTTGAAAGATGAAAGCCTGTGTTCATCGATGCTCATTGGATCGGGTGAATATAGACCACAATGCATTGTGTTTGAACAGTTTTTCATTTTAAAAAAATCATAGTTTTTGTAAAATGTTCCTATTTTTGAAGTTTTTACTTCATCAAACTGACGTTTGGCGTCTCACCTTTTGTCAGGTCATGAATTCCCAACCTAACCTGGGAGAAGTTTCCGGAGCCGATCTCCCCTCTCAGCTCGTAGAAGCCCACCCGCCGTCCGAACACCAGGTCGTCCATCACCCTGTCCGAGTGCGTCAGATTGTACAAGGCCTTCCCAAAAACGGTGCACCGCGGCGCCTCCTCGTCCTCGGACGGCGTCGTCTTTCTGTTTTCATTCTGGCTTTCCAAAGCGATGCTTCTGTCCGGCCACGGAGTGGTCTTCAAGCGAGCCCCTGAGACGCAGAAGGTTACAGATTCAGACTGTTGCGGGTGGAGGAGGCCTGCAGGGATGCGTTTCCACTCACAGGTTTTCCCGGTGATGTTCCTCTTGTTGATGTTTTTGTTGTTGCAGTACATCCTTCCTGTCCGCCGCTCCACACGCCACTCTTCTCACAAGTTTGACAAAATCAGGGTAAAAAATAGTTTCAACAAAAGGAAATCGACCCTTCAGAACATTTGGAGATCATTTCAGCTCAAAGCCATGAGTGAGCATCAGGAAGTTGAGGTTGGAGTGGAGAAGCGTCCGGTCAACGTGCAGCTGCTCCTCTCTGCTCCGTCTCTGCTTCTCCTGGAATATAATCCACAACCTCTGCACGGCGCCCTGTAATCCCGCCGGGCGGACTCCTCCCATGCAGACAGAACATCTCTGGATGTGACTTTAGCCCCCAGACACAAATGCACCACTGAGCGCTGATGGGATTACCTTTGCAGACAGCTGCATGGTGCAGAATCATCTCTAGAGGTCAAGAAGGTCACGAGGATAAACCTGCATCTGCAGCTCCTCTTCACAAACATCAGACGCACTTCAGCTTCCAGGAAGACACGAAGAGTTTGATCTGAGCTGTTCACTGTGGAGCTGATAAAAAGTCGTGTTGGCGCCGGGGCGCCGCTCGTCCCATCAGGACCGGCTGACCCAGACGGCGGCGAGCGTGACCCCAGACGGCCCACACGAACACAAACACGTCAGGCTCAACAACCACCTCCAGACGGGATATGAGGCCGTCTCATCGCCATAATCTGCTTCTCCTGTTACAACGGCAGAATATAATCCAATTGAGGGGAGCGACTGAGCACGTGCAGAGCTCCGGGACGGGCTGCAACCAGGAAGGATGGAGGAGGGGGGGGAGACGGCGTTCAGGTGAAGGAGGAAGGCTGCGGATGTCATCAAAAAAAGTTTCATCAACAAAAACTTTTGGTCACAAAACCAATAAAAACATTTGAAAGCTCAGTAGATCTCAGAGATTATGAAGCTACAACAGTTTTTATAAAACAGTGAATATTTATTAGCAAATTCATATTTGTTCAGTTAAATCCTCCAGTTTTATTTGTTCTTTTACAAATAAAATATGCATACAAGAACATCGCAGTTTTTCAAACCTCAGATCTGTTTTTAGGAGAACTTTAAATGGATTGATGAGATCCGTATGAGGTCCTGATAAGATTCTGATGAGATCCTGATCAGATCCCCATGTGATCCTGGTTCCTGATGAGATCCTGGTCAGATCTGGATGAGATCCTGGTCAGATCTGGATGAGATCCTGGTCAGATCCTGGGTCCTGATGAGATCCCATTAAGATCCTGGTGAGATCCTGGTTCCTAATGAGATCCTGCTCAGATCCCGGTGAGATTCTCATCAGATCCTGATGAGATCCTGGTCAGATCCTGGTTCCTGATAAGATCCTAGCAGGATCTAGAACAGATCCCGATAAGATCCTGGTTCCTGATCTGATCTCAATAAGATCCTGGTTCGTAATGAGATCCTGCTCAGATCCCGATGAGATCCTGATGGGATCCTGATCAGATCCCAATGAGATCCTGATCAGATGCTGATGGGATCTCGGTGTGGTCTGGATGAGATCCTGATGGGATCTTGATGAGATCCCCAGGCCGCTCTGGAGATGCAGGTTTCAGTCATGAAGCCTCTCGGCTCTCTGGAGCTGAAACTCCAGAATGAAACTCACGTTTGTGGATCTTTAGGATCACTATCAACTCTCTGGGACATTTGTTGGATGTTCTGATCAGAAATCTTTCCCATACGGTGCTCCAGGATGAGGGGGGGAGTCCCTTTCATCAGGAAGTGTGATGTCTCTCTGATCCTCTCGGATTAATCTGAGTGAAATGAGCGGATCAGATCAGCTCATCAAAGCCTGGATGACCTTTGAACCCTGAAAACTCTGAGACCCTGCAGCAAACCTTCACTGAAAATGACTTTTGGATGAAGATTCCTGAAAGAACTTCAAAGTTTTTGGAAAGTTTCATGTGTTGCTCATTGACTGTATAGGCTCCTACTTATACAGTCAGTGGTGTCGCTCTGTTTCTCCCCATCTGTGAGGAGAGGGAGGGGGTGGGGTTTGGAGGAGGAGAGAGGCTGAATAAACATGGAGGTGCTGGAGGGGTGAAGGTGAGCCCCCCCGTGATGATCCTGTGTGTTTGGGTCGGTTTTGTTTTAAGTGGAGGTGCTAAACGCCCCCCCCCTCCTGAGATAAAGGCGGCGGGGGCCTTTGAACGAGCGAGCCTTCACGGCTCCGGGACACTAAGCTCCTCATTAGGAGCTCCGGTCCAGCAGCAAACCTCCAGGTTCTTCTGGGGCTTCTCCTTTGAAGTGCTGCTGGCTTCAGAGGCTGGATGGAAATGTGATCAGCTCTCTCTTTTGGGGGCAGAAGCTGCGTCCTATATAAACTTTGGGGCATCAGTCAGCAGCGTCCTGCAGCCGGAGAAGGCCTCAGCTGGAAGTCATGGATGCAGCCCAGCATCTGCTGCTCCTGCTGACCCGTGAGTATGTTCTCTGCTGCAGCCCGAGGAGACGTTCCCTCTTCTCTTTAGGATGGAACGGCTTTTCTGAGCTGAAGTTAGAGTGAAGCTCCTCAGCTTTGCTGCGTTTCTCCTCGTGTCTGTCAGTGGGCGGCGTGCTGAGCAGACCCAGCGACCACAGGAACCTCTTCACACAGCGAGCGTGCTGCAGGAGGCAGAGTCACGTCCTGCACGTGGGACGAGGTGAGACGGGGGGGTCCGGCCCGGGAGGGGGGGGTCCATCAGAACATCTGGATCTCTGTTTTCAGGTTCTAAACACCAGAACAGAAGCTTCAGGATTTCATTTTGAGACAGAATTTAGAGGACATGTGTCAAAGTCAAGGCCCGGGGGCCGAATCCGGCCCTCCAGATCATTTTATTTTATTGTTATTATCTTGCTCTCATTTCAAACTCGTATAATTTGGAAAAATATATTTTTATGGAGAGTAAAATATTGAAAGTTATTTAAGGTTTAAGTTGATTTATTCTGGATTAATATTTCTGCTTTTTTATTAATCATAATTATGTTCAAAAGTTTGCTAAATTTGCATTCTGCAGCTTTTTTTGGTATTTACTACGATTTTTTTAGGTTATTTTGGAGTTTAGCTCATATTTCAGCTACATGCTAGCTGTTTTGGCTAACCTAAGTATTTTGTTGTTTTGGCATTTAGCTAATATTTTAGCTAGCTTTCAGCTTTAGCTTTTTCAGCTGTTAGCTTTGATGATTTCAGCTATCAGCTTTAGCGGTTTTAGCTATCCATTTCAGCATCTTTAGAAGCCAAATTCAGCTGACAGCGTTCGCACCAGCATCATCACAGGTAATGCTGGAGTTCATCATTAAAAATTTATGTTTTTAAAGTTTGAAAAATGTTTTTAAGAAGTATTGTGTTCAGTAAATGTTTCTCCTGTTCGGCCGGCCCCCTGATGTTGGCTCCATGTGAGATTGAGTTTGACCCCCCCTGATGTGGGAGCGTCATCGTCCTCTCACTCATGGCAGAAATAAACATAACCAGATAAAATATCTAAGTGCAAAACACAAAGAAAACGTTCAGATTTGATTTGTTTTTGCTAAAAGAAATCATTTTATTTGTATTTCCATGCTCTGTTTGTCAGCGTGTTCATGCCCCCCCCTGTCCCCCCCTGTCCCCCCCTCAGACATCTCCGGGGGTCCAGTCAGCGTGGACGTGGGTGTGTGCAGGTCTCACTGTGGAAGACCTCCACGTGCTCGAGACCAGCAGGATCCGTCCTGGTCCGTCCTGGACCTCCTGAGGAGTAAGAAGGTGAGTCGACCTGCGGCCGCGGGGGGGCGCTGTGACCTCACGTTACCCGGACCGAACCTCTCTGTGTCTGAACGCAGAGGAGGCCGCGCGGACCCCCTCCCCCGGACCACCTGCTGCCGTCGTGCGGGATGAACCAGGTGTGCGCGCCGGCGGGCGTGCGCGTGGAGCGCGTGCTCCTGTTCGAGGGCCCGCGCGAGGTGGAGGTCATCCAGGAGTGTCAGTGCGAGGTGCGGGTCGGCCAGTGCATGCGCGTGCCCGCGCTCAAGACCTACCACGCCGAGACCCCCCACGAGGCTGTGCTGGACGTGGGGGGGTGCTCTGGCTCCAAGGGCGCCCCAGGTGAGTCTCAGGGGGTGGAGGGGCAGTTTGCTCCTTCGTGGAGCTCCTCAGATCCTCTTTTCTCCTCTTTCCTCTCTGTTCTGCCTCTCCTCTCTCTCTTCTCCTCTCTTCTCCTCTCTGCTCCTCTTTTCTGCTCTCTCTTTTCTCCTCTCTGCTCCTCTCTGCTCCTCTCTGCTCCTCTCTGCTCCTCTCTTCTCCTCTTTTCTCTCTCTGTCTCCTCTTTCCTCCTCTCTGCTCCTCTTTTCTCCTCTCTGCTCCTCCAGCTCCTCTCTGCTCCTCTCTGCTCCTCCTCTCTGCTCCTCCTCCTCACCAGCCTGTCCTGTCTCCCTCCACAGAGGGCTTCTCCTGCCTCCCCTCCAGGTTCGACTCCTCTCTGCTGGAGACTCCCAACAAGGTGGAGGTGGTCCGGACGGTGGTGGACTGTGAGCTGAAGGAGACCTGCTTCAGGACCCCCCATGTGGAGCACCACTATGAGCTGCTCCTCCATGGAGGAGTCAGAGAGGAGAAGCTGAGGGTGAGTGCAGACCCCCCCCCCACCACCCCCCCCCCCCTCCTGAACGGCTCATTCACACTCCTTTGTGATCCAGCAGGCAGGAAGGGGGCTTTCAGCAGGTGTCAGACTGTGGTGGTGGTGGTGGGGGGGGTCATCCTCAGACAGACACCCCCCCCCCAAATCTCCCCCCTGAGGACATCCTCACCTGAACCTTCTCAATCCTTTAAAAACTCAATTCTGGTTTTCAGTTTAAACATTTGAAGTTCTGAAGAACCAAAAAGCGGGCCTGGACTCAGCCAGCTCCAGCCGGGGGGGGGGGCCTGGCCCCTCTAAACGGTGTCGGCCGCTGATCCACAGCCCCCCCTGGAACAGCTGCTCTCACACCCAGGGGTCAACAGAGACCGATTCTGTGTTGTGCTAATTCTCCTCAGGAAATAGACGTGGGCGGTGTGTGGGACGCTGCTCCACAGGAACCCGCTGCCTTCTCAGGTCAGTACGAACGCCCCCCCCCGCCCTCATCACACCCGCCTGTGAGCTCCGACACCCCCAGCAGGACGTCTGCATCTGAAGCTCCTGCCAAATGAAACGGGACGTGCGGGCACGAATGCGGCCTCATGAGGATCGTTCCTCGTTCCTCTTCATCAAATCTCAGGAGGATCAGATTTTCAGTCAAACTATTGAATCCAGAATTCAGCTTGAATGTTGACGGGATTCTGCTGCTGCTTCTCTGGTTTTTTACTGCGTATTTGTGATTTTCAGAAACTTTAATGTTTTTAAAATATGATCCAAATGAATGAATGAGAAAGTCTTCAAATCTATTCATGTTTTCATCTTTTATAAACTGAAGTTTAGCTGATAGCAACATGCTAACATCTATCTGTTTTCTGCTGGAGCTTTTTGGTCTCATTTTGAGTTTAGCTTCTATTTTCTAACGTTTTTACTGAGAAATATTTGGATGTTTTAGAGTTTAGGATTTCAGACAAAAGTTTGTTTTTTTGGCTGATTTGGCATCAACTGGGTTCTGGAGTTTAGTTCATATTTAAGAAACTTACTAAATACTTTTGCAACATTGGCATGTTCGAGGGAGTTTAAGCAATTTTACTACTATTTTTTTTCCAGGAATTCAGCTTCAGGACTCTTTAAAGTTCTTTCATAATTCTTTGAACAAACTTTTATCAAATTTGACATTTTACAAAAATCACATTTGCATTACTGCAGATAATGAAACATCTCCAGTTTACTACAGACCATGTACTTGTACTGACTTTAGTGCAGATGGGCTCTGGACCCACGTGGTTCTGGTTCCCTCCACTCTGGATTGAAATGCAGTTCATTCGAGTAACTCTCTGCGCCTCAGACCCTTTCAGTGTCAAAGGTCACAGACCCGTGACGCAGCGTACCTGCAGAACACCTGCAGAACACCTGCAGAACACCTGCACCTGTCCGGCCCCCTCTGAGCCCTCCCGGTTCTGATCTCCGTTGCAGACGTCCGTCGGATCCAGACGGCTGCTCCTTGTGGGCGGAGCCTCAGTCCAGCTCCTGCGTCCCTGAAGGTCACGAGAGCCACACCTTCATCAGCCCTCACCTGCAGATCCGCAGCGTCCTGTCCATCACCTCCTGCCGCTGCCGCTCCTGAAACAGCGCCCTCTGCTGGACACCAACACCCCCCCCCCCCCCCCCCGTGTACTGTCAGGAACTTTAAATGTTATTGTAATATTTGTAATATATGTAGAAATACTACTTTTGTACATAAAGATTTGACGGATTTTATGATGACAGTTTTTCATGTCCATTTCTTGACCTCAACTCAAAGTCTGGATTCACTCTTCAGAGAAATAAAACAGGTTAAAAATAAATAAAATAAAATTAATAAATAAAACAGATTTATGTCACTATTATGATAAATATCAATGAGATTTTTTAAATATCATATAAACTTGAACAGAAAACAGACAGTTTATCATTCTTAAAAGATGTTTAAATGACTTCCTTTCAAAATAAAAGACTCACTGTGTCACATGATACAGTAGTGTAGTGGGATTGGAAAAAAAAAACCTTTTGTTTTATCGGTTGTGAAGCATCTGAGCAAGAAATGAGGAAATCTTACAGAACAAAACCCAATCAGAGCTGAAATGACCTCTGCTGTGTTTTACATTTCAAATCCTGCCTGAGTGAGAAACTCCGTTTCACCGGAACCCCGCCTGTTTCCTGACCTCTGGCGCTCATAAATCTGTTCCAACGTTTTAGTTTGACTTGTGAGAAAAAAAGATACAACATAATTAAAATAAATAAAGTTTAGCATGAAATACAACAGGGGTTTATACTTAATAAACCCCTGTTGGGACATTAAAATCTGTCCAACACAAGAGGTATCTGTTTGCTCAGCTGTTGGACAAGTTAAAATAAAAAAAAATGACTTGTGAGAATTCATTCTGTCTTTCAGTTATTTATGATTGTTAGTTTGAGTGAATTTTGTTTTGTTTTTGTTCATTATTCATGGATCCTCAAACCTCTCCAAAAGAAAAAGAGAAGAAAAGCTTGAAGGATCGGAGTCAGATGACAAGAAACAAGACAAAATCATTCAAATGATTCTTACTGATGATCACATCCTGATCCTGATCCTAATCTGATTGAAGGGGGGGGGGGTGTCACGTGGTCTGTGGAGCTGCAGGCCTCTGAAGATGATCCACATCCTGATAAATTCTAATCTGAGGACGTTTAAACATCTGCTGCATAAGGTGACATCTGCGCATGCTCAGTTTGGAGAACACGTTTAAAAGTAAAGGGAAGGCGCACGTGCAGAGCGCGCGCGCAGGTGCGCTGCTCCTCGTTTTTGAGGCGGATGTGTGAAGCAACACTTTTCTGTCAGTTTTCTGTTTAATCCCGAGATTTTCTTGTTTTCCCGCGAAGTGTCGCGGCGAGGTAGCTTTGATCTCCAAAGAGCTGATTAGAGAGGAAACGGCCTCAGGGAGCGGGACTTTGGCGCGTGCGCGACAGTGCGCAGAGATGGAAAAAAAAAAAAAAAACTCTAAAAAACGTTTGAAACGACCACATGAAGAAGCGTGTTTGAAGCTTTCATGTCGTTGAAGTTCAGACCTGGTGGAAACATCCGTGCGTAAAAACGCGCGTGAACAGAGAAAATGATCCTCAGGAGGCGTTTATGCAAATCTCTCCAAACGCAGAGACATCTGCGCGTAATCGGTTTCCACCTAAAACAATGAATCCATTATTGTAAATTAATGGATTCATTTGGGAGCACCCCCACCCCCCCCCCCACACACACACACACCCCGCGCCGGGAGCTTCGGCCTCCAGGAAGTCTTCATTTCTGTCTGTAAACGGACATTTCTCTAGTTTAAGGAGTTCTTTGGGTGGTGGACGGCCGCTCCACCACAGCGCCCCGGCCTCAGCAGAAACGTTGATTCTGCCGCATTGGAGCGTTTATTGCCAGACATGCAGACAATGGGCGCGTTAACGCGCCATTAGTGTCCCTTTACTCACTGATGGCTGATTTACATTAGCGGCCAAATAGCATCTTTACTGCTGTTTACTGAGGGCCCGGGGGCCCGGAGGGGCCTGGGGGGCCCTGATATAAAACCTGCCGCCCCCAGGACTCCGCAGACCCTTCGCCTCCACGCCTCGTCCTGCAGCTGTCCGGGAATCCGCTCCTCCAAGCGCACACATGCGGGCCCTCCTCAGTCTCTGCGCGCTCATGTGCGCCGCCGCCGCGCGCCCTTCCGCTCGGCATCCCTTCAACGCTTTTCCCGCCGACACCGAGTCAGAGGAAGTCCGCTCCGCAGCCATCAAGAGGCTTTTGGAGGTGTTCGGCATGGAGGACCCCCCCGCCGTGCACGGGCACAAGCAGCCGCCGCAGTACATGCTGGACCTGTACAACACGGTGGCGGACGTGGACGGCGTGACCAGAGACCCCGCCCTCCTGGAGGGCAACACCGTGCGCAGCTTCTTTGACAGACGTGAGCTCGGAGACCCAAACGCCGCGTGCGGGTTCTGATCCGGTTCTGATGACGTCTTTGTCTTTGCAGTGCGCAGCGAGCAGGTGGAGTTCCGGTTCAACCTGTCAAGCGTCGCCAAGACCGAGAAGATCCTGACTGCAGAGCTGCACCTGTTCAAGCTCAGACCTCAAGCCGCTCTGGCCTTCAACCGGCACCACTTCTGCCAGGTTTGGACCGGAACCTGATCCGCTTCGTGTCTGCAGCAGCTCTGGTCCTGCTCACTGCGCATGTCTGTCTCCCTCAGGTCAGCATCTACCAGCTGATGGAGGTCAGCTGGAGCAACAGCACGGAGAAGAAGCTGCTGTCCTCCAGACTCCTGCCGGTCCACTCCTCCGGCTGGGAGGTCTTCAGCATCACTCCAGCTGTAAGCTCCTCCTCCATGCTGGGATCACGAGTGATCCTGTGTGATCAAGTGTGATCGTGAGTGATCACGAGTGATCCTGTGTGATTCTGTGTGATCGTCTGTGATCATTTGTGATCCTGTGTGATCGTACGATCATGTGCAGTCGTGTGTGATCTTGTTTGATCGTGAGTGATTGTGAGTGATCATGAGTGATCCTGTGTGATCCTGTATGAACGTGTGTGATCATCTGTGATAATTTGTGATCCTGTGTGATTGTACGTGATCATGTGTGATCCTGTGTGATCATGAGTGATCGTGTCTGATCAAGTGTGATCAAGTGTGATCAAGTGTGATTGTGAGTGATCACGAGTGATCCTGTATGAACGTATGTGATCGTCTGTGATCATGTGTGATCCTGTGTGATCATGAGTGATCGTGTCTGATCAAGTGTGATCCCGTGTGATCGTCTGTGATCCTGTTTGAACGTGTGTGATCTTGTGTGATTGTGTGTGATCATTTGTGATCCTGTGTGATCTTGCTTGATTGTGAGTGATCACGAGTGATCCTGTATGAACGTATGTGATCGTCTGTGATCATGTGTGATCCTGTGTGATCATGAGTGATCGTGTCTGATCAAGTGTGATCCCGTGTGATCGTCTGTGATCCTGTATGAACGTTTGTGATCGTCTGTGATCATTTGTGATGCTGTGTGATCATGAGTGATCGTGTGTGATCTTGTATAAATGTGTGTGATCGTGTTTGATTCTGTGTGATTGTCTGTGATCATGTGTGATCCTGTGTGATCATGACTGATTGTGTCTGATCAAGTGTGATCAAGTGTGATCAAGTGTGATTGTGAGTGATCACGAGTGATCCTGTATGAACGTGTGTGATCGTCTGTGATCATTTGTGATCCTGTGTGATTGTTCGTGATCATTTGTGATCCTGTGTGATCGAACGTGATCCTGTGTGATCCCGTGTGATCACGTGGATCTCTGTGATTCTCCTGAAGGTCCGGTCCTGGATGTCAGATGAAGGCAGTAACCTGAGGCTCCACGTGGTGGTTCGGACTCTGGGGGGAAGCCAGGTGGACCTGAAACTGATCCGCTTCGCCTCAGGACGCCACCACCACCCCAGCAAGCAGCCCATGCTGGTTCTCTTCACGGATGACGGCCGTCAGTCCGCCGCCCTGCAGAGCTCAGGTGAGTCTCAGCTCCACGTCATCACAGCATCCTCCTCCCGCCTCTCTCTGACTCCTCCCCTCTCCCCTCAGACTCGGAGGACCCCTCCCCCCTCCCACAGCCCCCCGTGTCCGCTCCACCGTCTCGCTCCGCTCGATCTCTGGACTACGGCGAGGACGTGGGCGTGTCCAAGCCGTGCCAGCGCTGGCCCCTCTACGTGGACTTTGAGGAGATCGGCTGGTCGGGCTGGATCGTGTCCCCGCGGGGCTACAACGCCTACCACTGCAAAGGCTCCTGCCCCTTCCCTCTGGGGCAGAACATGCGGCCCACCAACCACGCCACCGTGCAGTCCATCATCAACGCCCTGAAGCTGGTCAGAGGCATCCAGACGCCGTGCTGCGTGCCCGACAAGCTGCACTCCATCAACCTGCTGTACTTTGATGACGACGAGAACGTGGTGCTGAAGCAGTACGACGACATGGTGGCGGGAAGCTGCGGCTGCCACTGAGCCTCACCGCCAGCCTGTAAAGCTGTAAATATCCCAAATATTAATATATGTTTACAAAGTGAAAGTCATACAAATGTAAATGTGTTTGTACAGTTTGAATAAATGAGGAATGACTCAAATATTTGGTCTTTTTATTTAGAAAAATCAACTTATAATCATGATTAACTTGAAACAAATAAAGAGGAAAATCCTGTCAAGTGAAATAACATTCATCGTTTCTGCAACAATGTTCAAAACATCATTTCATCACTTCTGGAAAAACTGAGTAAACGTGTGATCAGACTAAAGAAAACTCACCTGTGAGCAGGTGAACGGGGTCATCTCTGTCCTGTCTGCAGTTACCTGCTGCCCCCAGCAGAGGGGGCTGTCGCGCTCTCTGCTCCAGGTGTGGAGGTGAGCGGTGAGAGCTTCCAAAAGGAAACGTTGGGAACAAATTAATGTTTTCCTAAAAATAATATAATTAAAACATTTAGTTTTAATACAATTTAATGATTTAAGTTCAACATTTATAAATGTGAAGATTATTTTCCAGTTTAATAACATTCTTAAAAGTTCTATTTTAATAAATAAACTTTAACACATCACTTCCTGTCTGCCCGTGACCCTGTGACCCCGTGACATATATTTAATAGTTTATTAATAGTTTATTAACGGGATCCATTTGAATTCAGAGATATATTAAACTAAATATTATTTTCACATTTTCTTCTGCAACATTGGTTCCCAAATTCATGACGCTCCTTCAATTTTAATTTGATTTTATCATGATGTCAACTTATTTATTGTGTTTTTTTTTTTTGATGTTATTATGTTTTATATTATGTTTTTTATATATATACATATATATATATGTATATAATATATATATAATATATATATAACATATATAATATATATATATATATATATTATATATAGTATTACATATATATATATATATATATATATATTATATGTATATATATATAATATATATATATACATAATATATATATAATATATAATATATATATATATGTATATATACATATATAATATATATATTTATTTGTACAGTGTCCTTGAGTGTTTTGAAAGGCGCTTTCAAATAAAATGCATTATTATTATTATTATATAAATGTCTAAATTTGTTTCTTCCTGACTATCTTACTCAGACTGAACCTGAACCTCCAGAGAAGAGCAGCTGAAAGTGTTCCTGTTTAAAGGGTTTGCAGCGACAGGTGGAGACCCCCGCTATAGAAGCTCACCTGAATGTCCAGTGTGTGTGGGGGGGTCGGGGTCACAGAGTTCATCAGTGGAGCTGCAGGTCACTGGAACGTTCCCGTCTTTGTTCATGAGATCCAACAGAAACGGCTCCATCGGAGCAGCAGGTAACCCGATCGGGGAGCGAGGCGTCGGCCGTTCAGTGGCACTAAAGGGGGTTGAAACCACTTGGCACGGCGCTCGACGACAGCCCTCATTCATGCCACACGGGCTTCTATTCAGCACGCAGAGAACCATGAACTGCTGCCATTATAGTGGCGAGCAAAGGGCCCGGCTGCGAGCCGACACCCGATCCGCTTTGGCTCCGGACTCCTTTTGTGCCAGGATTTCATATCTGAACTGCCCTCCATAAAAAAGCCCTCCGAGCTGCAGCCATGGACCTGCTGCTCCGGGATGGGAAATAAGCAGAGCATCTTCACAGCGCAGCAGCTGGACGCCTACCAGGTGAGGCAAGACCTCTTCTGGTCTCTGAAGACCTCCTTCTGGTCTCTGAAGACCTCCTTCTGGTCTCTGAAGACCTCCTCCTGTCTGTGCTAGACCTCCTCCTGTCTGTGCTAGACCTCCTCCTGCTTCTGAAGACCTCCTTCTGGGCTCTGAAGACCTCCTCCTGTCTCTGAAGACCTCCTCCTGTCTGTGCTAGATGTCCTCCTGTTTCTGAAGACCTCCTCCTGTCTCTGAAGACCTCTTCTGGTCTCTGAAGACCTCCTCCTGCTTCTGAAGACCTCCTCCTGTCTCTGAAGACCTCCTTCTGGTCCTTGAAGACCTCTTCCTGTCTGTGCTAGACCTCCTCCTGTTTCTGAAGACCCCCTCCTGCTTCTGAAGACCTCTTCTGATCTTTTATGACCTCCACCTGTCTCTGAAAAACTCTTCTGGTCCTTGAAGACCTCTTCCTGTCTCTGAAGGACCACTCAGAGCTCTCAATGATCAATACATTTGTTTTGCCTCTGATTTACACCGATCAATAACAAACTATAGAGTGATTGATGGGTTTGTTGTAGATGTCTGTCAGAAGTTCTGGTTCAGATTTTCTGTTTCACTCACGACTGTCGAAGAACAAGAATAGAATAGAATAGAATAGAATAGAACAGAACAGAACAGAACAGAACAGAACAGAACAGAACAGAATAGAATAGAATATTGTCATCTTAATGTGCATTAAGCATCACAGGAATAAAAGACAATAAAAAAGCACATTTCCAGCAGAAACTGGAGGAAAATGAAAGCTGATGTTTTTTGTGAATCAACTTTAACTGCAGAAACTTTACAGTTTTGAAATAAAAGTTTCCTAACGAGGTTCTCAGGACTGCAGCTCCTCTGCAGGATCAGCTTCTAACCTATCTGGATCTATCTTAGGACTGCACCTATTTCACCAGGAAAGAAATCCTCAGGTGAGAATGTCTTCATCTCTTGGATCCTGCTCTGTGTGTTTTGCAACCTTTTCACTTTTCATTTTTGGGACGAATTGTTCTTTCAAAATATAAGCCTGGAAAAAAACAGGACATTTATTTTGAAATCCAACCCTGAAAGTGAAATGTTTTTGCCGCCTCTCCAGATTGTTCTACCGTTACCGGGACCTGGCCCCGCAGCTCGTTCCTCTTGACTACACCAAGCAGCCAGATGTGAAGCTACCATACGAGCTGATTGGCAGCATGCCCGAGCTGAAGGTAGAGCCGCCCCCGTCCCCATCCATAATGCACGAGCAGCTAATGGGCAGAATTCTCTGAAAGGTTACACGTTACATGACTCCTTTAAACTTGGAGAATGCTGGTGGGTTCCAGAGGGCACATTTGTTTAAAACAGGTCAGTTATGGAGCTCTGCAGGTGAACGGGTGAACGGGTGAACAGGTGAACGGGTGAACGGGTGAAGAGGTGAAGAGGTGAAGAGGTGAACGGGTGAGACGGGTGAACGGGTGAACAGGTGAAGAGGTGAACGGGTGAACGGGTGAACGGTGGGTGAACGGATGAACGGGTGAAGAGGTGAACGGGTGAGACGGGTGAACGGGTGAACAGGTGAAGAGGTGAACGGGTGAGACGGGTGAACGGGTGAGACGGGTGAACAGGTGAATGGGTGAACAGGTGAAGAGGTGAACAGGTGAACGGGTGAACAGGTGAACAGGTGAACGGGTGAAGAGGTGAACAGGTGAACGGGTGAAGAGGTGAACAGGTGAACAGGTGAACGGCGAGTGAACAGGTGAACGGGTGAACGGGTGAACGGGTGAAGAGGTGAACGGGTGAACGGGTGAACAGGTGAACGGGTGAGACGGGGTGAACGGGTGAAGAGGTGAACGGGTGAACGGGTGAACGGATGAACAGGTGAATGGGTGAACAGGTGAAGAGGTGAACAGGTGAACGGGTGAGACGGGTGAACGGGTGAACAGGTGAACAGGTGAACAGGTGAACGGGTGAACAGGTGAAGAGGTGAACGGGTGAAGAGGTGAACGGGTGAACAGCAGTGAACGGTAACGGCGAACGTGACGGTTATCGTACAGTGAACGGGTGAACAGGGTGAAGAGGTGACGGGTGAAGAGGTGAACGGGTGAACAGGTGAAGGGTGAACGGTGAAGAGGTGAACGGATGTGAACGGGTGAAGAGGTGAACGGGTGAAGAGGTGAACGGGTGAACAGGTGAACGGGTGAACAGGTGAACGGGTGAAGAGGTGAACGGGTGAACGGGTGAACGGATGAACGGGTGAAGAGGTGAACGGGTGAGACGACGGGTGAACGGAGACGGTGAACAGGTGAACAGGTGAAGAGTACCGTGAACGGTGAACGGTGAACGTGTGAACGGAACAGTCTATGAACGGTGAAGAGGTGAAGGGTGAACGGGTGAACGGGTGAACAGGTGAAGAGGTGAACGGGTGAGACGGGTGAGACGGGTGAACAGGTGAATGGGTGAACAGGTGAAGAGGTGTGAACAGGTGAACGGTAAGGGTGAAAGTACGTGAACAGGTGAACGGGTGAAGAGGTGAACAGGTGAACGGGTGAAGAGGTGAACAGGTGAACAGGTGAACGGGTGAACAGGTGAACGGACGAGTGAACGGGTGAAGTGAAGTAGTGACGGAGCGATGACAGGTGAACGGGTGAAGAGGTGAACGGAACGCCCGAATGACGACGTGACGGGTGAACGGGTGAACGGGTGAACGGGTGAGACGGGGTGAACGGGTGAAGAGGTGACGGTTCTGTGAACGGTAGTGAACGGGTGAACGGGTGATGAACAGAGTGAATGGTCGTGAACAGGTGAAGAGGTGAACAGGTGAACGGGTGAACGGGTGAACGGGTGAACAGGGTGAACGGGTGAACAGGTGAACGGAGGTGAACGGGTGAAGAGGTGACGTGAACGGGTGAAGAGGGTGAACGGACAAAAAGCCGTGAACAGGTGAACGGGTTGACTTCAGTGAACGGGTTCGAGAACGGGTGAACGGGTGAACAGGTGAAGAGGTGAACGGGTGAAGAGGTGAACGGGTGAACAGGTGAAGAGGTGAACGGGTGAAGAGGTGAACGGGTGAACGGGTGAAGAGGTGAACGGGTGAAGAGGTGAACGGGTGAACAGGTGAACGGGTGAACAGGTGAACGGGTGAAGAGGTGAACGGGTGAACAGGTGAACAGGTGAACGGGTGAACAGGTGAAGAGGTGAACGGGTGAAGAGGTGAACGGGTGAACAGGTGAAGAGGTGAACGGGTGAACAGGTGAACGGGTGAACAGGTGAACGGGTGAACGGGTGAACGGGTGAGACGGGTGAACGGGTGAGACGGGTGAACGGCTGAACGGGTGAACAGGTGAACTGGTGAACAGGTGAACGGGTGAGACGGGTGAACGGGTGAACGGGTGAACGGGTGGACGGGTGGACGGGTGAACAGGTGAACGGGTGAACAGGTGAACAGGTGAACGGGTGAATGGGTGAACAGGTGAACGGGTGAATAGGTGAACAGGCGTGGCAGCCAGCAGCTGGTAACCAGACTGTCTCCGGTTCTGGTGTCGGTTCGCTCCAGGACAACCCGTTCCGGCAGAGGATCGCAGAGGTGTTCTCTGAGGACGGAGAGGGAAACATGTCTCTGGACGACTTCCTGGACATGTTCTCGGTTCTCAGTGAGATGGCGCCGCGGGACCTGAAGGCCTACTACGCCTTCAAGATCTACGGTATGAGAGTTCCCTCCGATCCGTTCGTGCTCCTTCAGTCACACATCCTCCACGTTCTTCTGCAATCATTTCAGTTCTAACCAGGTCTGGTCCCTAAACCGGGAGCCTCAGAGGTCACACGTCTTCAAGATATTAAAGCCCCGATCTCCTGGATCAGGTGGTTCCAGGTGATCAGAACCCCCCGACCCAAACCTTTAGAGACAGAAAGTTTAGGTCCAAAATCAATCGATTCTAAGAGAAAAAGTTTGATGACAGAAGAAAGAAAATCGTTTTCCATTTGAGAGAATTCCCAAAAGCAGAATCAAACGAAAAACAGAATCCAGAACACACCTGAGCTCCAACAGGATAAACAACTATTTAACACTCTGGAACGACATTTTTGTATTTATGAACAAAAACAGGCAGGAATATTATTCCAGGATAAATCAACTTAAACCTTAAATAACTTTTGATATTTTACTCTTCATAAAAATATGTTGTGTCAAAACTGTACAAGTTAGAAATGATTTCAATGTTTTTAAATGTTAAAAAAAGTATAAAGACTCCAAAATTACGCTGGTAAATTAGCCAAAAAAATGTATCTCCATAAAATCTGCCTTGTTAAAATGATCCAAATATGGATGAAAAACAGACAAAACAAAGCCTGGAAATCAAAAATAAAATGTGTTTTTTTAACCAAAAACAAACTAAAGCAGAGGAGATTAGAAGTTAGCTGCAATGATGCTAATGTGAAGGATTTTTGCTGAAAGTAGTTGCTGAAGATGTTGAAGCTTTTTAAAGAAAATAGCCTTTAGGGATTTGCTAACAATACATAATCTGTTTGTAAAATGTTATGAAATAACTATGAAAGAGCTCTGAAGAAGAGCTAAACTTCTGACATTTAAAGACTTTCTCTTTCATTTCCTATGGGGAATATTTAGCTCAATATTTCAGAAATGATCAAGTCTGTAAAGAGCAAAAATACAAGCAGTAAAGTCCTGAAGGAGCTGAACGTTTTCAAGCTGAAATCACTGAAAGCTGAGTTTCTGTTTTACATTCACACATTCATTCAGTTCTCGTTGTGTTTTGTCTGTTTTAGTTTTAGTCATTTCATCCGGTTATATTTATCTTTCTCCTCCACGAGCGTCAGGACGACCGGGATGTTCTGCTGTCATCATCATAGTATTGCTTCAACATGGAGCTGTTAATGAGAACATTAAATGATCTGGGGGGCGGGACCCGGCCCCGCCCCCTGGCCTTGACACCTGACTGAATGATGGAGAACGTCTGCCTTTTCTCAGACTTCAACAACGACGACTTCATCTGCAAGTCGGACCTGGAGAAGACTCTGAACAAGCTGACCCGCAGCGAGCTGACGGACGACGAGGTGAAGATGGTCTGCGAGAAGGTGATGGACGAGGCCGACCTGGACAACGACGGCCGCCTCTCGCTGGAGGACTTCCAGCACATGATCGTCAGAGCTCCAGACTTCCTCAGGTGAGCCGCAGGGATCGGAGCTGCCCCGGTGAGGCCGGTTCTGACCCGGTTCTGATGTGTCCGCAGCACCTTCCACATAAGGATCTGAGGAGCATTTCCGTGGACGTGTGGAGAGAGCGGGACATCACGCTGAAGCCCCGTCCGTCCCACACGGCCCGTCATCCATTATGATGATTTGTTTGTATCTGAACGGGTCGGGTTACACAGAACTATAAAGACGCTCACAATGGAGCGCCGAGGGGAGGGCCGGCGGTCACCAGAGCGGCTCCTGGGGGACAAACGAGAGCCGACGGCCGTCAAACAACAACCTCTGAATAAAGCAGAAGTCCATTTCTGTCCAGATCCGTGTGACGTCAGACTAAACCTTTATTTGGTCTCATATTTACACTCCGTTCTCCTCGTTAGAATCAAAGTACAGAAGATCAGATTCAGTCTGAGATGAAGATGAAGAGACAGAAAGCTGGAAACGCCTCCAACAGAGAACATGAGGGGAACCCGGCCTGGTGGTGGAGCGTCCCCCTTTAAAAAACATACATTCAGGGCTGCAAACGTGTGGAAGAACAAACAAACAAACAAACAAACATCTCAGCAACCACCACAGGCGGAGACTGAAGTCAAATGAAACTTGATGGAAGGAAAACCCTGAAGCTTCACGGGTTCCTCTGAAGCTTCACGGGTTCCTCTGAAGCTTCACCGGTTCCTCTGAAGCTTCACGGGTTCCTCTGAAGCTTCACAGACGTGACCTTCAGTCCTTCATGCTTCCATCAGGTTTGATCACGTCAGAGTCATCGATGAGGAAGAGGAGCGGCTCATTTAGAAACGCCACGTCGAACGCCAAACTACACACCAACGCTTTACTGCTAAAGTGCACAGGAAGCTGCATGGAAGGCGGAGGGAGGAGCCTGTGCGGCGTGGAGGGCGTCGCCTCGCTTCATCAGTCCCGGACCTCGCGGGCTGTTTGCCAGAACCACAGCGCGGTAAACGGAAGGCTGAAGTTCTGGAACGCGTCCAGAACTGCAGTTCAGCGGCTCTGCTGCAGAACCGCTCTCTGGATCTGGGGGGGCCGGGCTTTTACACCAACACAAAAAGGTTAACCGAGTCTCAGCAGAGGAAATGACACGTGACAGCCCGTCAGTCTCCGGGTCAGTGCTCATATGAAAGAGAAATGTACGTAAATATTCATTTGTATTCAAAAGTTACAATAATTTACAGGTTCGTCCTCGTTGTGCAAACTCAACTCTGCGGAGTTAAAGATGGCGGCTTCAGCCGAGTCCTTCGCCGGCTCTGATCCACGAAGACGGACGGAAGGAAGACTCTTGGAAGCTCTGAAGGACGGACGTCCTCTCCGTCTGAGGAAAAGGCCGTGGAAGAGGAAACGGGAAGGAAGCGCTGAGAGCCGGCCCGGTCCGTACAAGTCCAGAACCGAGTCCGCTCCTCAGAGGAGACTGCAGCGGAAGAAGCTGCTCTTCTTCTGAGGCTCCGAGATCTTCACGCCGTGACTGCTTCCCTGGGGGGCGTTTCCCTCCTGCAACAGATCAGCATCAACGGTGAGGCGGGACCGGACTTTAACGTCACTCCAGCCACATCTGACGATAGAATCTAAAAGCTTTTGTCACTTAAAAAGACTTATTTTATGCGCAGCAGCAGCAGATTATTAGAAATACAATTCTGGGCGGGACTGAGAGCTGAGAGCGCCGTTTGCACGCTTACACGCAAGCTAATAGCCTCAAGCTAACATTAGTGACGAGCGACATCAATACAGTTTTGAGCCACAACTGTTATTCGCTTCAGCACGAGTGTGGAACGCTCATCGTGTCTCACACACCTGAGCGGGCCAGGACGAAGGCGGGACTTTAGCTCCGCCCATTTCAGTAGCTGCATTATTACTCTGAGCTTTTTCTGGCACCCGGTTTTCTGATCCAACGGAATGTGAATGAAGAAATCCTCAAAGATCCAGATCCTCTACTATGAGAAAAACGTAAGTCGTGTTTCTATAGAACCTTTCAGAGACTCGAGGCGCTTCACAAGAGAAAACCAAAAAAAAAAGAAATACTTCAGAAGGTAAGAACATGAAGACAAAGCTTCACAGAAGATAAAACTTCATAAGAGACATAAAGACAAGCAAGTACCACAGAAAATCAACACTAAAGCCTCATTCAACACAGATTCAGTTACAACGCAGAGCAAAATAAAAGCTTTTAAGTCGACATGTAAACGAGTCTTTGAAATACTACAACATGTTAGAAACAACAAAGAAGATTTTCATTGGAGTGAGTCTCTAAGAGGAGATGTTTGTCAATAAAGTGGATTTTCTTACCAATTTTGTGTCCATTTTTGTTTTGATGTCTCTGGCTAGCGTCAGAAATGCCTGCGATTCCAAACAAACAAACAAACAAACAAACAAACAAACAAACAAACATGCCGTCAGTTCCCTGATTTGAAATATTAACAGGAGAACATTCCTGACGTCCTCGTGGACTGCTTACGTTTTCAACATTAATGTTGGATTTTGCACTAGTTTCCATAAACTTGATTCCATACTCCAACGCGAGCTACGAGACAGAAGAAAGAAGAAAGGATCATTTCATCTGTAACCTTCTGCATCCATGACATCACAAAGCAAACACTTCTCCTCACCTTCTCTCCTCCCATCTTGGTCACCTGCCTCTTGTCGTTGATGTCACACTTGTTGCCGAGAACCATCTTCTCCACGTCGGACGACGCGTGCTGCAGTGAACACGCGTCAAAACGTTACGCTGTGACTCCAGGAGCTACAGATGTCATCAGGTGACCGTCAGTACTTACTTCTTCAATGTTTCTTATCCAGTTCTTTATGTTATCAAAAGACTTCTCGTTTGTGATGTCGTAGACGAGCATGATGCCCTGCAGGAGACAACATCAACTTTACATGAGAGATAAAGTGGAGTTCTGGAGGAAGGCGTGAAACTCACCATGGCTCCTCTGTAGTACGCCGTGGTGATGGTCCGGAAGCGTTCCTGACCGGCTGTGTCCCTGAGGGAGAACCACACCGGATGAGACGCACCAGAACAACAAACAAACATCGAGTCCCATTCCAGAAGAAAATGTTGAGAAGAAAAAGGAACCAAAACTCTAAATGTGATTAAATAAGCATTTACATACAAATATGACTGTTCTATATTAGGGCTGCCACAAACGATTATTTTAACAGTCGACTAATCACCGATTATTTTTTCCAATTAATCGACTAATCGGGTCATGCGCAAACTGGATATAAAGATGCTCAAGTTGATAACCAGCTGAAATATTAGTTAAATGCCAAATTAGCCAAAAAATAAAAAGAGCCAAAGTTAGCCAAGGTAGCTAGCATGCTGCTGAAATAATAGCTAAACTCCAAATTAGCCTTAAAAAAAACTAAATTATCCAAAATAGCTAGCATACTGCTGAAATATTAGTTAAACTCAAAAATAGCCGAAAAAAAACAAACAAAAAAAAACTTAAGTTAGCCAAAACAGCTAGCATGTAGATTCAAAAATAACCTAAAAAACCTTAATAAATGCCAAAGTAGTCCAAATATCTAACAGAATGCTATTATAACTTTTAACTTTACTACACTCTGACTTCATACAATATAAAGTAACGATTAATCGATTATTAAATTAGTCGTCGACTATTTTAATAGTCGATTAGTTGTCGATTAGTCGACTAATCGTGGCAGCCCTATTCTATATATGTATATCTATAACAATGTGGGATGATTCTGAGGCTTCTATTCATCAGGAAACAGCTCAAGCATCAAACTCTTCCTTGGTGTTGTGATGTCAAACAATCAAAAGTGCTCTCACCATATCTGTAACTTTATCTTTTTGCCGTCGAGCTCTATCGTCCTGATCTTGAAATCAATCCCTGCAGAGACAGAAGGATCGGAGAGGCCGGAAGTGTTAAACACACGCCGACTAACCGACAGGAAATGACTTATAAATGAACAACACGTGAGACGTTCACAGAAAAGCGGAACTAACGGTGTTTCAGAGCGGTTTATATCTGCTAATGTGTCCCAAAGCGGCTTTTCCGGTGAGCCTCCAGAGAGTAGACGGGTCCCGGCTAACGCTAGCTAACCGCAACAGCTGCTACCCGGCGTGAATCTAAAACGCTCTTTATCGCTCTGCGGTCCACTGTCATCTCAGCAGATATAACCGCATGCCTTCAGGAAATCATATTAGGAATAAAACGTCATTTGACATGAATTATCAGCGCACTTTAGCAGATTTTTTTTTTTTACATTCGGTCTTCAGTTTAGTCTGACCCGCATTCCAGCAAGTAGACGCAACCGGATAGGATGCCCGTGAAAAAAACACACCGGAAAAATGTATGATTCCGGTGACAAACATACCTATCGTTGATATGAAGGTGGAATTAAACGCATCTTCTGAGAACCTGAACAGGATGCAGGTCTTTCCGACTCCCGAGTCTCCGATCAACAGTAATTTAAACAAATAGTCGTATGTTTTCGCCATACTTGATATTGACTGCGGAAATCCCGCCCGGTAATGACGGAAAGTGTTAAATATGGAGATGTCGCCCCCTGCTGGCCCGGAATTCACCTGCAGCCACATCCGCCTTTAACCGTCACAGCGGAATAACTGATGGTTTAAAGCATTACAGGGGGAAACTGTTGTATGAAACACACTGCCAGTAAATAAAAAACACTATTTCTTATCCAATTAGACTGATTAGCAGCTCTTAAATGAGTAGAAATCCGCTCACAGAATCAGAAAGATTTTAAAACGATCATTTCCGGTGGTAGTGTCATTTCAAAATAAAAGCAATTGATCAGAAATTACTGTTTGAATGTTTTTCATGATTTCCATATACTTTTAGAGAAAAAAAATGTTAGTTAAGAGGTGTTATATAAATATCCTTTTATATATATATATATATATATATATATATATAACATTAATATTTACTGTCCAAGCATGAAGCATTATTATCATTTATATTGACTCGTTAAAATAGTAGATATTTCTTTCTTTTATTTTTTTTTAAAGTACATTTTAGGCGTAATCCCATTTCCAGTTTCTCTGATGAAAAGCAATTTCCAGACAACAATTGTTGTTGTTCACCTTTGGGCATTTCCCATCAGGGGTCGCCACAGATAATCAGGTTAGTCTTGTAAAAGACAGTCGTTTAAAAAAAAAACTTCATTTTAGAAGCTTAGTTACTTTAACGTATGACTCTGATGTTGATGCATGTTTGTTTTTATGCAGAAGATGACATGTTTTCACACAGCACAAAGTTGCTGTTTGCTACAGTGTTTTTGGTGGGCGGGCTGTGATGTGTGGACGGCGGTGCCGAGTGGTCCCACATAGGAAGCAGTTATTGGAAGTTCATGATGCAGTTGGAGAGCTAAGGTGCTTAAGGTGGAGCAGCACAACGTTCAGATGACATCTCTGGAGTTACTGTAGTGTTTACCTGAAAAAGACTTTTTTGTTTCTTAAAATGTTCTTGATTTTTATATATTTGATGAAGATTGATCTACGTCAGAAACAAACCCTCATGGGATGAAAAAGCTTCCACACAGAAAGGATGATTTATCTGTTGGTTGATGATGGAGCTTCTTCCTTCCATCTCAAAACTGAGACTGATTATCTTTTTTCTGTGAAATGAACCTGAAAGTAAATCAAATGTCGTTTTGAAGCGTTTGTAAGAGTATCTTATCTTTAGGAACCTCAATCATGATCAGTTTGAGGAATTCATTCATCAATAAGTCTGAACTGAGAGGAGCGGTGTCTCAGCATGTTCCTGCAGACCTCCTCCATGGAGTCCACAGACGACGAAGAGCCCTCCCGGCTCCTCCTCCTCCTCCTCATCACCATCCCAGCAGCATTAAGGCCGACATCATCAGCAGCTTTATTTGTGCTCAGTTTGGTCTACAACAGTTTCCAGCACAGAAACTGTGACGGCATGGACCCAAAACCATTTCCATCAAAAGAAGAGAAACAAAAGGAAACAAATACGTATAAAAAAAGGGCTATCGGTGTTTAACAGGCACAGGTAAAGGAGAAGTGATCAAGAAGAACGTGGAGAAAAGTCTTTTACAAAAAGAGAGCAGTTTTCATGTGGATCGTTTGTCTTGATGCTTCACAAGCAGTTGAGCTCCTGCAGCGTCTGGTCCAGGACTTGTTGCATCCCCAAGTTCTCCTCCTTGGCTTGTGATAGGCAGTCTGTGCAGAGTGGAGGAAACAAAAACGGGAATTATAAGTTTAGCAGAAATGAGGATAAACGGGGATCAAAGTCAGATAAAGCTGAAGCAGAGAAATGCAGAAGGAGGAAAAGAGAAAACGGATTTATTGAGCTCGAGAGCGTCAGAAGGTGCTCATGTCGTTGAGGGCGTGCTCCAGCTCCTCGCTGGCCGCCTTGTGCTTCAGCTTCTGGGTGAAGAGCTCGTCTGCAGGTCAGAGGCAGACCGAGCCGAAGACGAGCGGAGAGGAAGGAAAAAGAAAGGAAAGGTCTGAGTGGTGAGCGGAGGGGTTTGTGAGGAGGGGAGTCGACTGAAGACACGCAGACAGACGTGATGTCATCAGGTTACCTTCCAAGTCGTCTATGGCCTTCTCCAGCTTAGCCACCGATCTTTCTGCAAACTCTGCTCTGGTTTCCGCCTGAGAATGCAGCAGACATCAGTAATCCGCTCAGATAACCAAACGCTGAGACCAACATGAAATTACCTCCTTCAGCCTGTCGTTCAGACCTTTGATCTCCTCCTCGTATTTGTCTTCTTTGTCAGAGTACTGCACAGAAAAAGCAGAAAAAGAAGGACGTTAACTTCATGATGCTGATCCGATTTAATGAAAACAAGCTTGATTTCTGATCTGCAAACGTTTAAATTCCCCCGTAACATTTTATTTTCTATTTAAAAAAACACTTCCAGGAGTGTTTTATTGATGATGATGAAGTTTTTAACCAAAATCCAACAACCTAGCTTTTCATGTTGATCTGAAGCCTCTGTTTCCAAAATCTCCTCTGAGGGGGTGTGGCTTTTGAAGCTCCGCCCCTATCTGATTATAATAACTCTGCATCTCTCAAGCATAAATCTTCATAAAACATCCATGAATCTGGGTTCTGATCCGGATGTCAGCTCAGATCTTCATGGACAGAACTTCCTCCAGAATCCTGATTCTTTCTCCTTCCAGATCATTCTCCAATGTTTCTTGACGTTGCTGTGATCAATCATTCAATCATTGGTTTCTCAGAGCAGAAAATCATGAAAGCTAACATCCAAATGCTCTTTCATTCATTTACAATCCTTTCGGTCAAATGAGCCGCCGTTCACATTTCTGTGGTCACATCAAGAAGCTCCGTGGAGTCTGGTGGAGATTTTCCAGCGTTCTCATTGGATGAAACTCACACCAAAAATCCAGTGATGCTGATTGGACCACAGAAATGTGAAGATAGCATCTTCTCTTCTCCAGAACCTGAACTGATGAGGGTTTAGATGATTGATGAAGAACAGAGTCTGTCCAAGACTGTTGGATTGATTTAAAGGAGAAATAAAGGATTTCTGATGACATTTGTCATGGGGGGGGACTTTAAGTCGGAGTGAACACTGACGTCCAGGTTGATCAGAGATGCTTACTTTATCAGACTGAGCCTCCAGAGACTTCAGGTTGTTTGTCACGTTCTTCAGCTCGTCCTCCAGTTCACTGCACTTCCTGGAAGACAGAAGCGGAGTCACATCCCAGCGACACCTGAACGCACCTTTCCCGTCTGCACTTACATCTCCGCTAGCTCTGCCCGCTCCTCTGCCCTCTCCAGCTCACTCTCCAGGATCACCAGCTTCCGAGCAACCTGTCATGAAACACGAGGACCACCTTCAGATAAGGAACAGATGGGGAAAGCTGGGACGTGGTGGAGGAGACGAGCGCGTCGGCACCTCCTCGTATTTACGGTCAGCCTCCTCAGCGATGTGTTTGGCTTCTTTCAGCTGCATTTCCTGAACCTCCATCTTCTCCTCGTCTTTCATGGCTCGGTTCTCGATCACCTTCATGCCTCTGAAGACGCCGAAGACGCCATGAGCAACAGAAACACGAGACATCACAGAAAGAACACACCCCACACATTCTATTTGAATCGGTTTAAATGTCCTGTATGAGGATGAATTATTGACATGATTTTAAACTGATGGTGTGAGAAATGTGAAAAGATTTCATGCAACCATGAAAGAAACTCAAAGACTACAAAAATGTCATGAAAGTTTCCATGTTTTCCAGAAAGTTCTATAGTCATTCTCTCTTTAGAAAACAGGGAAACTTTAGTTTTCATGTACATTTCTACCAAAACTAAATGGATATCTGCTAACTTATGATCATCTAGGGCAGGGGTGGGCAATTGTTTTGACTCGTGGGCCACAAAGGGTTCTAAAATTTGGCATAAGGGCCGGACAAGGAGCAGATGGAAGGAGAGATTGGGTAATCAACCTCATAAACTAAAAAGATAATATGGAATTTAGAGAAAAACATGATTTAATTTGGATTCAAATTCACATAGATTAATTTAAAAACAGAAAATTTGGGAGTTTTAATTTCTAAATTTTGATTTTTGTTCTCTTTTGGGTGATCCAATGGGTTGATGTTCTTCAGAGGAAAATGTGAACTCAGAGAAATGCTGCATTTATGTGGAGTAGGAATAATCCGAAAGATCACCATCTGACTCAGAAAGGAACACACACGAACGTCAGAGAAACAACATTATTCATGGGAAGAAACCAGAAATACAATGAAAATAAAACAATAATTAGGATTTTTGATTCAGTGTATTTTAATTTGGAGGGCCACATTAAGTAGCTTAAGGGGCCGCATGTGGCCCCCGGGCCGTAGTTTGCCCACCCCTGATCTAGGGTGTGACAGCAATGCACTGTGGGTATTGTAGTGATGTTTGACCTTTCGCTCTCGTCCGCAGCCTTCTCAGCCTCCTCCAGCTTCTGCAGGGCCGTGGTCAGTCTCTCCTGAGCGCGGTCCAGCTCCTCCTCCACCAGCTGGATGCGGCGGTTCAGAGACGCCACCTCCCCCTCCGCCTTAAACGGCGGCGAAACGGAGGTTAGATGACAGAAAAATGACTGAAGGAGAGCAGCTGGACCTCACAGGTGTTCTCTTTAATTCAGGAGGTCAAGTTTCCTCAGAGATGGAGTCAGACAGAGCAGACAAGAAAAAAATTATAATATCAACGTAGAAAATCTGTGGGCGGGGCAAAGGCTCCGCCCCCTGCCTCTGCTCAGGTGAGTGTGAGGAGTGGAGAGATGATGGGGAATCTGCACCTGTGTGCTGCTGCAGGTCAGATACATGTTAGCTTTCATTTTTCTTCACCCAAAAACTAAAATCTAATGGGAACAGAGAGCTCTCATTGATGGGGAAAGGAAGGGGGAGCGGGGTTGCTTTGTACCAGGAGCCCCGCCCAAACCCCAGAGGTGAATTTCTGATGAACTCCTGCCACTCTACAATTAAAAAAATGGACTAAAAAACAACATTGTATTTATTATTTTAGCAACAAGCTAACGTTTTTGACGAATTTATTATCTACTGGGGATTTTAGTCTAATTTAGAGCTAAGCTTCCATTTTAGCAACAGGATAAAATTTTAATTAATTTGGTTTACTGAGAAATTTTGGCTATTTTAGAGTTTAGCTAGTATTTCAGCAATGTGCTAGCTTTTTTGTGGCTAATTTGACATCTACTGATGTTTTTTTAAGTCTAATTTAGAGTTTAGCTTCTATTTTAGCATCAGGCTAAAATAGAAGAATTTTCAGTTCCTTTAGTTTAGCTAGTATTCAAGCAATGTGTGAGTTTTTTTCTTTTTTTGTTGCTAATTTAGCATCTACTGAGGATTTTTATGCTAATTTGGAGTATAGCTAATATTTTAGCAAAATGCTAACGTTTTAACAAATTTCGTTTGCAAAGGAATTTTAGGCTGTTTTGGATTTTAGCTCGTATTTACGCAATGTACTGGCTTTTATTCTCTTTTTTTTCCACTAATTTGGCATCTACTGAGGTTTTTTATGTTAATTTGAATTTTAACTAATATTTGAGCACAACATTCTTATGTTTTTGGCTGAGTTGTTATATACTGGGGTTTTTATAGGCTAATTTAGAGTTAACATTTTAGCAACAGGCTAACGTTTTTGAGGAATTTGAGGCTATTTTGGAGTATTTAAGCAACGTACTAGCTTTGTTGGCTAATTAAAATCTACTGAGGTTTTTTGGAGCATTTTCAGTAAATCCCTTAAGTAAATTGCATCACCATTTTCAGCAAAAAGCTTCAGCATTTTCAGAGATTACTTTCATACTAGCATTATTGCAGGTAATGTTACTTTTCTAGTTAATATTGGAATAATATTTCAAGTTGCATGTATTTAAAGAAACTTTATACATTTGTTCTTAGTTTCATTTTAGACTTTTCCATCATCTTGTATTTTAATCATCGTCCAGTCAACCTGAACCTCCTGATAGTTGAATTTCCTCCTCGGGGTCGGGGTCAGACTGACCCCTCACCATCAGTATGAACGCGGGGACTCTCGCGCCCCCTGGCGGGTGGCTGCGGTACCGGTTCCTCCCTTTCTCTCTCAGAGATGAGACTCCGCATAACTTCAGATCTGAGATTCGTTTCCTTCAAAAGTTGTTTTTATGTCTTTAATGAAACGACTTTCTAGCTGATTTTCCTGAACTTTCTCCCTCTTTACGACTTTTGGACTGTCCGGTTCGAGCGGGGTTAAAAACACCGGACAGGGGTCCCGCTTTGGACCCTGAAACCCCCCAACCCCCCACCGCTGTTTCCGGTGGGGCAGAAATCAGATAACAGCGCCGTTTCTTTTGTCCCCCACAATCTGGGAGGAACCGCGACTCCGTTTTCCCGACGGGCCTGAACACACCCTCATTGAAAAGGCTTGAAGGCGGAACAAAGACTTCTGCCCGGACCACTTCACTGACGCCTGAAAAGTGTGGGAAAACTCAGACTCCACTCACGTAACGATCAATCACTTCACTTCACTTCATTACAGTTGAACGGAACAAAGATTTATCAGATTCAACCCCAAAAGTCACAAAAGAGGGCTAAATGACGTCACAGAGCTCCCGCCGCGGAGGGCCCGTCACGCGCTCGAAGTTTCTCACTTTCTCCCGCAGCTCCTTCTCGGCGTCCAGCTCCCGCTGCACGGCCAGCGCGCGGTCCTCCGCCTCGTCCACCTGCAGCTGCAGGCTCTGGATCTTCTTCTTCACCATCTCCATGCTTCCAGCTCTTTGTTCTGCGCCGGAGGAACTCGACAATGGCCGGCAGGCGGACCCGCGCGGAGCTGCAGATTCCCAGGAAACTTTCCCGGCAGGAAATCAGGGACGTGCGGGGCGGAATGAGGAAAAGAGGGCTGGGAGGACTCAGGAAATTTACGGGGAGGTCATCCAATCCGGAGCGGAGGAGTCTGGCTGTCACGGGACGCAAAGGTTCGGCTCCTTACACTCTATGGAGAAGTTCAGCCGCACTTCCTGGTCTGATCTGGTTTCAGGATAAGGCTCAGTCTTTGCCCCTGTCTGCCCCCCCCGCCCCACAGGAGTCCTCCTCACCTGGCTGCACCTCTGACCCCTCAGGCCTCACCTGTTCTCCTTCAACCATCCAGAATACATTCACAGATAAAGATAAATGTATCAGAGGAACTCTCTACCTGTCCGGGTCATTTCAGGTGTTCTCACCTGTGAATCCTCTCCTCCAGACTCAGACTCAAGCGGTCATCTGTGTTCTGATTTATTCTCAAACTCATCAGATTTTGTGTCTTTTTAAAAAAAACTTTTCTGAAAAAGAAATTAAAACTTTTGCCTCTGAATCTGAATCTGTTCGTCTGTTCAGGAACAATAAAGTTATTTTGAAACACATTTTTTTTCTCAGTTCTTTGTTCAGAAAAAAATGACATTAAGATGTTTAGAACTAAACAGAACAGGAACATTCTCCAGAAGTTTCTTCACTCGAGTACAGAGAAACTGTGATTTGACGTCATAAAGTGATGGATTGATTGATTTCAGTCATAATAAACAAAGAAGAAGACGATAAAAACATCAGTTCACATATTGATTAGTGCTTTCCTTGAAGGTCCAAACAGATTTACAGTCACTCATTCAAAGACGGCACCGGTCTAGAACCATCAGAGGCAGTGTTGGGTTCAGTGCCTTGCCCAAGGACACCCCACACACGGAGGTCAAACTCAAGGCCTCGAGGCCCGGTTTTCCAGGGATCCTGCCTCATTTGGTGCTGATTACCTGGATCAGGTGTGTTTACCAACGAGGAGCTTCAACAGCAGGTTGCTTGGAAAACGTGTCGGACGCCGAACCGAACCTCCAACCGTCTGATCAGAGGTTGACCGCTCTACCTCTGCACCAAGACCGCCAAGACGAGTAGAAGAAAATGCCGGCATGTATTATTCATGGAGACATTTCTGCGTTCATAAACTCGAGTGTTCAAAAGTTTGATGTCATGAACAGAAAATATGGTCAAGATTTTGATAAAGTTAGAAATATTTGAAATTTCCTTCAAACTTTCTTTGGTCAAAATGATGTTGAGACTGGTACTATATGATGAAGCTGCTGGTCTTGGACCTGTGAGGCGTCTGTGAGGTCCTCCCACTTCTCTTTCTCCTCTTAGAGCCTGTTTGTGCTGTTCTCTAAATCACTAGGACACCCCGCTGAAGGAAATCTTCATTTTCTTGATCATTTCTCTCATGGAATCACCTTCATTTCACGTGGAAGTTCTCTTGTTCTGGTCATCCTGAGCGTTTAGTCGACTCCACAAACGTGAAGCTCCAGATCCTCAGAGGAAGGTGCGTTTTAGAGCTTCTCTAACAGATGAACTGTTTCCAGCTGTGCTAACACGACTGCAGAAAGGTTTCTAATCATCTGATAACCTTCTGACTTCATGAACTAAAACATTAGAACGGTGGACTCACTGGAAACCATCTATGGAGATGATGCACCAAAACCAGATATTTGGAGCTGGAAGAGTCAATGATTATCATTTATTACATTAATAGTCTATAGACTGTATTCCTGGTTCATTTAAGGTTTAAAGAACTGAATGATCATCAGATAGAGTTTGATTAAAGACTTCTAAAGAACAGGAACTTCCCAGTTATTCCAGAATCTGGTTCTTTACTGTTAGAACTGAATGCTTTGTTTCTTGTTACTGATGAAATGAGCTTCATAATGACTGTTGGTTCAGCCTGAACCACAATAATAAAATGTGATGTTGCGTCACATTCATCCGTCTCATCGGGTGTGAAACCACGCTGGCGTTCTGCCGTGTTGGCTCTCAGAGAGCACGCGTGACGTGGGCCGGCCTCAAGGCCATCCACTCCAAAAAAGGCCAGAGCATTGATTTCATTACAGCTGCGGTGTGGGCTCCTCTGTTTGCCTAAGCCGCATTCCTGGGATTCCTGCGCGGCTGCAGCTCCCGGGTTTTGTCTCTGCCCAGGAGGAGCCGGCTCTGAGAAAGCCGCCGCTTCATGATTCACGGCAGGACTTGGTTGGTTCCAGATGAGAAGCAGCCGAAACCAGGAGAAACCGTTATTTGGCTGCATTGTTTCATGAGCTGAGTGCTGCATTTTTCTGTTGTTCTGATGTTTCCACAAACGCAAAGACAAGTTCAGACGCCGCTCCTCTGGAGCTGCAGACGGAACTCGGACAGGATCCAGAGCTTCAGGAGAGACACTTTCAGCTGTTTTCATGCAGGTTTTCAGCTGTTCTTCAGTCACAGATCATTAGGAATGAAAACACATCCAATGTTTTCCATTTCTCTGTGTTAAACTCGAATGAAAAGTTTGAACTTCTGAGGTCAGTCGGCCATCTTTTAATATTGAGTTTACACATTTATACACATTTGTTTAAAAATCCATTAATAATCTACTTTATGTTTTGAATACATTCATATTAATCTGATCCAGTTCACAGACAGTAAATGTTTCAGTAAAATACTGAGATTGTTAAAATCATCCAGAGTTTCATGGATTCTCTAAAGCAGAAGTTCTAACTCAAATGTTCAGATCATTAACATTGGAAACATTGTTCTGCTTCTCCTGGAGGACGTTTCAGTTTGACCACTAGGTGGAGCTCGTGCTATTGCAGTAACCTTTTTTCAAGAAGAATAAGCAAAGAACTGTGCTTTAGTCCAAAAATAGTTTCTTTAAAGAATATTTCCTGAAAAGTTTTGAGGATTCATTTCTGTGAGTTTATAAAGATGTTCATTTAGTCAGAATGCATGTTTAGCTCTACTGAGCGTTAGCATTAGCTGTCCTATGGGAAATTCCATTAAACATTAGCATCAAGCTAGTGGACTCAGGCTTCATGTGCCAAATCGATCTCTATTTCTATGAATCGATTATTGATCTGTTAAGCTTAAATCGATTTAATCAACCCAACCTACTGTTTCATGGTCCTTCTGTCCAGGGGCGGACATACCATTAGGCAAAGGTGGGCGAATGCCTGGGCCCCCAACACTTTGGGGCCCCACAGCTAAACACTAAATGTACAAAAGAATTACTTCACGTTTCTCTCCCTCTCATCTTTAATTCAGTTTTTCCTGATATTTTGTCTCTTTGTCTACTTTAGTAAAATCCTGATTATTTGACAAAAGAAATTCAGAAGAACCTCATTTGTTCCTACTAGAAAGAGGTTGGATAACAAATGATCACATTTAACGTATTGTAAAATATATTATTTTATCGATTACATGTGATCTATCTCTTTAGATGCTTATAAAATGATTTGACATCAGTGTCATCTAAGAGTGGAGGAAGTCTCTGATTTGTTTCATCCTACAGTATATGCTGGATTTGATAAAACATTCAATGTTATTGTTGGTCTGGAACCTCCAAACTGCTTCTACCTTCATCCACACTCGGATCAGTGAAGAGGAGGAACGTCAGATCTGAACAGCTCAACTCACTTCTGTGGCCTTCTTCTCTGACTGCTCCAGCCTGTCCTGAGCGTCCTTCAGCGCCTCCGAGTATTTGTCCAGCTCGTCTTCTGTTCCCTTCAGCTTCTTCTGCAGAGCGAGGAGTTCATCCTGCAGCTGAGGAGAGAAAAACATCTCAATCCAGGAACAGAAACCTGAACGATGAGAAGACGGGGAAAACAGGAGCTGATGAAACCAAAACTCTGCAGATGTTCTGGTCCAACCGGTGGATGTTTTAGGGGTTGGACTTCTGATCTGATCTGATTCTGATCTGATTCTGATCTGATCTGATCTGATCTGATCTGATTCTGATTCTGATCTGATTCTTATCTGATCTGATTCTGATCTGATCGGATTCTGATCTGATTCTGATCTAATTCTGATCTAATCTAATCTGATATAATCTGATCTAATCTGATTCTGATCTGATTCTGATTCTGATCTGATTCTGATCTGATTCTGATCTGATCTGATCTGATTCTGATCTGATTTTGATCTGATCTGATTCTGATCTGATTCTGATTCTGATCTGATCTGATCTGATCTGATCTGATCTGATTCTGATTCTGATCTGATCTGATTTTGATCTGATCTGATCTGATCTGATTCTGATCTGATCTGATCTGATCTGATTCTGATTCTGATCTGATCTGATCTGATCTGATTCTGATCTGATCTGATCTGATCTGATTCTGATTCTGATCTGATTCTGATCTGATTTTGATCCGATCTGATCTGATCTGATCTGATCTGATCTGATCTGATTCTGATCTGATTCTGATCTGATCTGATCTGATTCTGATCTGATTCTGATCTGATTCTTATCTGATCTGATTCTGATCTGATTCTAATTCTTATTCTTATTCTGATTCTGATTCTTATCTGATCTCATTCTGATCTGATCTCATTCTGATCTCATTCTGATCTGATCTGATTTTGATCTGATCTGATCTGATTTGATTCTGATCTGATCTGATTCTGATCTGATCTGATTCTGATCTGATCTGATCTGATCTGATCTGATCTGATTCTGATCTGATCTGATCTGATTCTGATCTGATTCTGATTTGATTCTGATCTGATCTGATCTGATTCTGATCTGATTCTGATCTGATCTGATCTGATCTGATCTGATCTGATTCTGATCTGATCTGATCTGATTCTGATCTGATCTGATCTGATCTGATCTGATTCTGATGTGATTCTGATCTGATCTGATCTGATCTGATTCTGATCTGATCTGATCTGATTCTGATCTGATTCTGATCTGATCTGATCTGATCTGATCTAATCTGATCTGATCTGATCTGATCTGATCTGATCTGAGTTCTGCTGCATTAAAGCTTCTGAGGCTTCAGTGTAAACTTGGCTTTCAGAGATGTAGTCAGACATTTTCCTGGCTGTGCGACAGCGGGACTCACTCATGTGAGACGTTTTGTGTAGTCCGGGTCTGGAATGTTCTCTGGTGGAACCAGAGAGGATTCTGGGTTATCAACAGGAAGTGGGTCACACAGTGCAGGAGAATATTTGGGATTTTTGTGACCCGCCCCCCTCATGTCTGCTGCAGTCTGATGTTTTGTCTCAGAGATGTTGATGTTTCTTGGACCTTATGTCGACTCGGCGGTTCTGCTCATCTCCCCAACAATACCAAAGGACACCCCCCCCCCCCCCCCCCAGGTCACTATCCTGGGGGTTGGTTGGGGGCCGGGGGCATGTGAGGGCCGGGGGGGCTGGTGGGGACTCGGGGGGCCTGCAGGGGCCCGGGAGCCATCCCTCTGGTAAATGTGGACCCCCTCCAGCTGTGACAACACCTCTCCAACCACTCCTGCTCCTGAAGCTTCTCTGGACTCGTCAACAGTTCTCTGGCATGTTCTTGGAGCGCCGCAGCTCCGAATATGGATGTTCTCCTGAAAGAGTCCAGACCAGCATGCTGGGAACGGCTGAGGGGGGGGGGTTCAATCCTCTCAGCTCCTCCTGTGCTTCCCTGAAGCATCAACACCTCCTCCTGCCAACACGGCGCCGGCTGGGATCAGCTGTTTTCTTTCTGATCAAACATCTGATTCCATTTTTGTTTCATTTTTAACCCACATTAGCTTTTTAAAGAGTTTTAAAGAATATTTTTCTTTTAAAATCAGATTTTCCTCTTTTGGTCTCATGAATAAAAACGATCTGAACATGAAACCTGACAGATAATCCAGAGTGACTCATCAGCTCATCAGATTTCATCAGATGCTTTAAGGTTATTATGATCAAACTCTTTATCTGATCTGCATCATTTTTGTCTCTTCAGTTTTTAAACTCATGCATCTCCTGGATTCCTGCTGGTTGAACTTCTCCTGATCTGCTTCCTCTCACCTGCTGGCATTTATCCTCCGCCATCTTCCTGTCGCTCTCCGCCTGCTCGGCCCGGTCCAAGGCGTTCTCCTTGTCCACTTTCAGCATCTGCATCTTCTTCTTGATGGCCTCCATGGCGGCGGCGGCGGCGGCGGCGGGCTCTCGCTCGGCGTCTGCAGGTCCTGCAGGAGGCGGTGAAGACGAGGGGGGAGTGGGAGCAAGAGAGGGCAGGAGGATGCAAAGTGGGAGTGTGGAGCTGCTGTGGTCTGCTCTGGAGTTTGGAGACAGCCCTGTCCCACCCATTCACCCCCCCAGGAGCTCTGCCCCCCCCCTTCCCCACTGAGCTCACCTCAGAGGATCTCTGCGGTTTCAGGACGACGTCTCTCCTGCAGGTGAAAGCAGCAGAAAAAGCTGCTGGTTGATCTCAGTAATCGGCTTTGTTCTCTCTGTGGGTTATAGACGGTTCTGGTTCTGGTTCTGAAGAACGTTGATGTTCACACCAGCAAATGATCCATCACTGCAGAAACCCAGACCACACCCCCCTCAATCTGGATCCTGGTGCTGGACTGACAGACCTTAAAAACACCTGTGTCAAAGTCAAGGCCCGGGGGCCGGATCCGGCCCTCCGGGTAATTCTGTCCGGCCCTCCAGATCATTTTATTCCATTGTTATTACTGACCCGATGTTATCTTGTGCTCATTTCTAACTTGTAACATTTTTTTGACCAAATATTGTTTTATGGAGAGTAAAACAATGAAAGTTATTTAAGTTTTAAGCTGATTTATTCTGGATTAATATTCTTCCTTTTTTATTATTCATGATTAAATGGTAAATGGTGTATACTTGTATAGCGCTTTCTACCCTCCTTTGAGGGCCCAAAGCGCTTCACAGTCACAGACCCATTCACACACACATTCATACACTGGTGGAGGCTCTGCTGCTGAACACTGGTGCCAACCTCCCATCAGAGGCAATTTAGGGTTCAGTGTCTTGCCCAGGGACACTTTGACACATGGGCGGGCGGGGAATCGAACCCACCATCTTCTGATTGTGAGATGACTGCCCTACCACTGCACCACGGCCGCCCACTTATTACTGATTACATGAATAATTTACTGTTTAAAGTCTCACAAATTGGTATTCTACTCGCTCATTGGACTGTTTTGGCATTTACGAAAATGCATTTAAATTTTTTAGGCTGTTTTGGAGTTTAGCTTACATTTCAGCTACACGATAGCTGTTTTGGCTAATTTAGGCCTTTTTAAAAATGTTTCGTAGGCTGTTTTGGAGTTAGGCTAATATTTAAATCCCAGCTGTTTTGGCTAATCTAATTTTTTTCTTTTAGTTTTTTAGGCTACTTTGGCATGTTGCTAGTATTTTAACTATCAGCTTCAGTGTTTTCAGCTGTCAGCACTACATCTTCAGCTGCCAGATTCAGCTTCCAGCATTCACACTAGCATTATCACAGGTAAATGATGTCAAAAAGTTACAGTTTTAAAAATGTAGCTTCAATAAATGTTTCTCCTGTTCGGGCCGCGACCTCAGGCGTGTTCTGGATTTTGGCTCCTTGTGTGATCGAGTTCAACACTCCAGATTTAACGGAACGAACGTCTCTGATTTGAAGGAAAAAGGTTTGAAAAGTTACTTGAATTCCAGCGTTTTATCAGTGTGAAATTCAATACTCTCATTAAACCAGAAACTGAGAGGAAGAACCGGATGGACAGAAGAAAGGAAATCTGAATCCGATTCATCTGCTTCAGGATTTGGACCTGGTGGACTCGTAGACTTGTCTTCTTATCAGCTGCACAAGATAAACATAAAGATCCCAAGTCAACCGTTCAAGTCATCTGAGGATAGTTTTAATGTATCCCACAAGCCCCTGCTGTTGTTGATACGTTCATCCATCATCGACAGGAAAAAACCTCCTGCAGGTCTGAACCGAGACACGACGGTACAGAGAGGGAAGTTTATGTTCATTTACTGATTTAAAAACAGATTTGGAAATGATTAAAATAGACAAAATAATGAAGAAGTTTTTCTATGTTGTTTCACTCTGTAACACTGAGAAAACGTCCTCATACAGAGACCGGAGGATGAGTGTGAATGTCTTCAGAAAATCTGAATCTGCATCTCAGAAAACAACTTTCAGGTTTTGATCTGAAAGAAAATCGGTAACATCTTCTAATCTCATGAGGGGTTCCTGGGAATCCCTTCAGCACAAAGACCAGCCTGTTTTTGGCAGACCTTCACAGGGTGGTTGCTCTTTGAAGGCTGTGAAATCCTGCTGTTCACCAAAATGAACAGAATGTGGAGAGATAAGGCAGCATTCCTGCATCTGGCTAAAGAAACGCTTCCAAACGGTGTTCCGGGTGAGAGCGGCGCTGGTGGGACGGGTGTGGAGCGGCTGAAGACATGGAAGCTGGAGGGCAGAGGAGCAGAGACAGTGTGAATCAGAGAAATCAGAACCCTCCCACAGGAAACCGAGCCGGACTCCTCTTCTCCTTGTATGGTAAAAACTGCCTCAAACGCCACAGGATCGCCCTGGGAGTTCAGTCCTGCTGCGTGTAAATCACTGAGCTCTGAATGGAAGAACGACAAGACTTCATACGAGTGCAGTCTGTCTGCACCGTCCTGAGACGACTAACCTGTTCACAGGCAGCAGAAATACCTGCATGTGCTGATCCTGCAGGAGGCGTGTGTCATACATGTCAAGTATGTTCAGGTCCTCTGCCTGAGGCAGAGAGTTTTCACTGCGTCTGAGAGAAAAAAAAATGTTCTGAATGTTTTTCTGTTGAGAACATTTACTGTTCTTAATACACAAACATGCTTTACCACAGTCTAAGATTACATAATACTTGCTCTTCTTGTTTGACCTTCATAACTTTAAAGTATAGTCAGTTTAATAGAAGTTTAAATAAAAACATCTATAAGGGTTATGCATTTGAAGTATTTATGGTTACCTACAATAATGTTAAAGTTTTGCCTTTCTCTAATTCAGTTAGTTATACAATTATGGCTCCTTCTATAATCAAAACAAATATTTTTATTGTTAAAGACATTTTCACAGGTGAAACAGCGACATCTTGTGGTGATCTTTGTGTGATTCTTCTGCTCTCAGGACCGATGGGATGTACATTTATCCAACAGGGGTGCTGTAAAACAAAATGTTTTGATATGTTGAACATTTTTACATCCAAAATAAGTAAAAGATTGTGATTTCACTTATCAAATAAGTGCAAGTTATGAAGAATTTGAAGTTTTATTATACTTGGTTTCTTTTCAGAGTTAGCGATTTATTTTTTTCTGCTTTAAAAAATATTTTTTAATGTCATGGAATAAGACAATAATGCAACAAGACTACATTTGTTAGTGGATATGATAAAAACAAAAATGATGGATCTACTCAGACATCAGGTAGCAAAGCTGTGCAGTAAAACTCTTTGTCAACTAGGGCTGCCACGATTAGTCGACTAATCGATGACTAATCGACTATTAAAATAATCGACAACTAATTTAATAGTCGATTAGTCGTTACTTTATATTGTATGAAGTCAGATTGTAGTAAAGTTGAAAGTTATAATAGCATTCTGCTATCTTTTTGGAATATTTTGGCATTTATTAAGGTTTTTTAGGCTATTTTGGAGTTTAGCTAATATTTCAGCAGCATGCTAGCTATTTCGGCTAACTTTAGCTTTTTTAAGTTTTTTTAGGCAACTTTTGAGTTTAACTTATATTTCAGCTATGTGCTAGCTGTTTTGGCTAATATAGGATTTTTCCGTTTTTTTAAGGCTAATTTGGAATTTAGCTAATATTTCAGCAGCATGCTAGCTATTTAGGCTAACTTTGGCTCTTTTTATTTTTTGGTAAATTTGGCATTTAACTAATATTTTAGCTGGTTATCAACTTCAGCGTCTTTACATCCACTTTGGCCATGAACAGATTAGTCGACTAATCGGAAAAAATAATCGGTGATTAGTCGACTATTAAAATAATCGTTTGTGGCAGCCCTATTGTCAACTTGAAACTAGTGTACGCAGGAACCAGCTGACAGTGTTAAGAAAAAACAACAAAGGACACGAAAACTCGTCGATATAAATGTAAACAGGAGTGTAACAGGATGAACTGCTGGTTGACTAAGGCGGAGAGCTTTCTCTTGCAGTTATTCCTCCTCGCCGGCAGGGGGCGCTCCTCAAACATCCTGCGGTTGCGTTGAAACGGAAGAGTCTCGTTCTTCTCAGTATTATGAATGAAAAAAGTCTGTGGTTTGATGTTTTCCTGATCGTATGATTATTAAAAACCATCTGTAAATCTTTGGAGCGAGCTGTGCGAAGCTCGGCGGGAACCGCTAAAGATGTCTGCGAGCGCCGTCTACGTCCTGGATTTAAAAGGAAAGGTAGGACTGCGGCGCATCCGTGCTAAGCTAGCGGGCTAGCTGCGCGGTTTCCGCTGACAGATGATGATGTCGACCAGTCTGAAAGCGACGAAAGGCTCGTTTAGCGGTGGATTTTTAATTTAAGTGATTATTTTCACCTTTGTTGTGGAACCACGTGACCCTCGCGTACTGTCATTAATGTCCGACATGAATTTTAATCTGACTAACGATCAGGTGACCCGCGGCGGTTCCACGTCGCACCGCGGCGGTCTCTGCCTCCCTAATGTTTCTGCGGGGAATGAGTAACGCATTACAAAAGTAACGCCCAGAATAGATTGGTTTATAGTAGACTCCGCGAGGCGTTTATTGATTGAACGGGCTCCGTGTTCTGCGCATGTTCAGACACCGAACAGCTGTTTAACTTCATAGCGAATTAAAGCTCCTGAACTGATTGATTGATTGATTGATTGATTGATTGATTGATTGATTGATTGATTGACGTCATTAGAGACGTGAAGCCTTCTCTGTTCGTGCTCGTGTCTGGTGTAGAGCTGCAGGTTGGACCTCTACCTGTGTGAGATCCTTCTTAAATCTGTCAGAAAGCTCCAGAACCCTGCTGTAAGAACCGAACCAGAACCAGGAGAAGCCTCCACATCAACAGATTCTTGAAGAAAAGCTGCTACTCCAACCATCACTGTGGTGGGGCATTCAGAGACCCGTCAGACCTTTCAGTTTGTGGTCCCTGAACCCGTCAGAGACCTGCAGGAACCGAGTCGGAACCAGACACAGATGGAAGCAGCTTCTGTGGAGCTTCAGACTTCTCCAACTGTTTTTGTTTACATTAAAACTTTGCTTTTTCCCTTTTAAACAACTTCACTTTTAATGGTGTTTTTGGTGAAATGATTGTTTTTTTTCTGTTGGAAAAGTTTCAACGGCATCAGCGTGGGTCCGATTCTGCTCCAAGATTCCTTCATAGTCTGTGAAGGCGTCACTCGGTCCATCAGACGCAGTCACCTCGTGGTGGTTCTGTTGTGACCTTCAGGGATTGAAAACGTCCTGGTAGAACCTCGAGTCCATATGGAGTTCTGTCTGATAGAAAAGAAGCAAACCTCAGTGAAGCTGTCGCCATTAGTCGACTAATTGACTAATTTAATAGTCGATTAGTCTTTACTTTATTATATGGAGTCAGAGTGTAGTGAGGTTGAAAGTTATGTTTGCATCCTGCCAGCTTTATGAACTATTTAGGCATTTATTAAGGTTTTTATGCTAATTTAGGGTCTTTTTTTTTTAGTTTTTTTGTCATTTAACTAATATCTTAGTTCGCTATCAGCTTCAGTGTTTTTAACTATCAATTTCAGCATTTTCAGGAGCCAAATTCAGTTTACAGTTCACATGAGCATTATCTCAGGTAATGCTATAGATCTAGTTTTTTAGCTTAAATCTAATGATAGTTACGATGCTTCACATCCAGTTTGCCCATGACCTGATTGATCGACTGTTGAAATAATCGTTTTTTCTTAATCCTGAGGTTCTGGAGCCACATGTGGAGCTTTAAACCCTCCATTGTGGCTCTTTGGTTTTGAAAAGTAATGATCAAAAATCCAATAAATAATGAGTTTATAGTTTATTTAAATTGATATTAGTTACAGTTGACAGTTGCTGTTCAGAGGAAACTTTCTTAAACTTTATATTTGCATTTATAAATACAGATAAAAAACAATTTTACACCCATCAAGTCATGTTGATATTTAATAGTAAAAAAAAAAAGATTGAAAATGTCATCTTTTTTACATTATTTTACTTTGAAAGGAACTGCTGTAAAAAGAGTGATTCTTTTTATGGTTCATATGAAAACATAAAATGTGATTATTGTAAATATTTCAGCTAGATATTGTAAACGAGGGGCTTAATGGGCACAAAGATCAAGTAAAGAGAATCTTTCTCTGAATCCTCCTGGTTGGATGGGAGCGTGTTTGGATCGGATCTGCAGATCCCGTTCCTGTTTTCCTGTGGGAGCCGAGCGGATTCTCCAGCATCCGTCTTCCTCTGTGCCGTCTCCTCCTCCTTCAGGTCCTGGTGTGTCGGAACTACCGCGGAGATGTGGACATGTCCGAGATCGAGCACTTCATGACCCTCCTGATGGACAAAGAGGAGGAGGGCACCCTGTCCCCCATCCTGGCTCACGGAGGAGTGCGCTTCATGTGGATCAAGCACAACAACCTGTACCGTATCCTCTTATCGCCGCCGGCAGGTCCGGTTCTCGTCTCCGTCAGGAAACCTTAACCAGAACCTCCTCAGTGGTGGCCACGTCCAAGAAGAACGCCAGCGTTTCTCTGGTTTTCTCTTTCCTCTACAAGATTGTCCAGGTGAGGAAAAGTTCCTCTCTAACTCCAGGTGTGTTCGCTCAGGTGTCAGTCAGGTCTCTCTCTGCTGGATGTTTTCAGGTGTTTTCAGAGTATTTCAAAGAGTTGGAGGAAGAGAGCATCAGAGATAACTTTGTCATCATCTACGAGCTGATGGACGAGCTGATGGACTTTGGTTACCCTCAAACCACGGACAGCAAGATCCTGCAGGAGTGAGTATCTCCTCCTCCGACTCGTCACTTTTACTTTGGGTGGCAGAAACTCCGCCGTGGTTGTTGGAGGTCTGCACAGCTTTGAATGAGCCGCTGTGTTCCTGAAGGACTCGAGTTACCAAAGAGTTGAGATGAAAGACTGAAAAGAAGTGAAGAAGTTTGGATGTGTGAGCTTCTGTTAACAGCTGCGTTCATTCATCGGCGTCGGGTTTATCTCCTGCTGTTGATGACGATCCGGTCAAATCAGGATCCGCTTAGAGTGAACGAAATAAACATTCAACATTTGAAAAAAATATATTGAAAACAATATTGAACATTTGGGTGGAAAGTGCACATTTGAAACTAAGAAAAAGTTTATTCTTTACTTTTCACTTTCCTTTTTTACGTTTCTCATTCTTTGCTTTTGGTTCTGTTTTCAATTTTTTTTCAGTTTTTTAAGTTTTTGCTGCTGAGCTGATCCTCATTTTACAAGTTTTTCAAGCTTCAAATTTACTTTTTTTTTTCAAGTTTTCAGTATGTATTTTCAAGATAAAACTGCTTTCAAATTTTCTCTTTTTTTCAAATTTTCAGCCCTCAATGAATTGTTTGAAAAGCTTCAATACATAAATGTAATAAATTATACTTCAAAACACACAAATATATATATATATCACATGAAAATATGATGTCATTGAGATCTATTTATAAAAACAAAGCAAATACATCCTTAAACTTCAGATATTACTATTTTAAAAGGTGCTCATATAAACACAGCTGCATTAGGAAAAATTGCATCTTGGGAAAAATAAATATATTTTACATAAAAAGGTAAAAACAGTTGATGTCAGAATTTACTTCTTCAGATTCTTTCCCTGTGTCTCCTGCTGCCATAAGCTCCTCCCACTGGTTCCAGACAGCGCGGCGGCGTTCTCCGCCCCGTGCGGGGCAGCTGGATGAGGTCATGGAAACAAATCAACCTGACCTCTTCACCTCATGTCTGTCCTCGTGTTGAGGCCCAGAAGGTTTCGGGTCAGGCCGCTTTTGGACAAACGTGGAGGAGGAACGTTGGTGGATTCTGGACTGAGATGCTGGTTCCACTGAAACAGAACCTTTCTCCTCGTTTCTGTTTCATGAGATCTCTCTGATGGATCCTTCATGGTGTTCACACCAGCGCACCTTTAAAACCACACTTTCAATGAAAAGTCCATGCTAGTGTGTGGAGAGCAGAACTTCTACACACATCTGCATAAACTTGTCATTTAAAGTGGCCGTTTAAACGCAGCCGGTGTGTCTGGTAACCATGACGACGGAGAAACTCCTGATTCCTGCTGTCCTCAAATCAGTCACAAGTTCACTGCAGACTTCCAGAACAAACTTTCTCCTGAAGTGACTTGTTCCTGAAGTGACTTGTTCCTGAAGTGACTTGTTCCTGAAGTGACTTGTTCCTGAAGTGACTTGTAACTGAACCTTTAGGAAATGTTGGATTTCATTTTAGGAAATGACCCTTATCGATGCAGAGAAATTGGAATTCAAGAACCTCCCTCATCTCTGTGATGCATTCAGGAACCTCTCACCTCCTCTGTGATGCGTTCAGGAACCTCTCTCTCCTCCTCTGTGATGCGTTCAGGAACCTCTCACCTCCTCTGTGATGCGTTCAGGAACCCCTCTCCTCCTCTGTGATGCGTTCAGGAACCTCTCTCTTCCTCTGTGATGCGTTCAGAAACCTCTCTCATCTCTGTGATGCGTTCAGGAACCTCTCTCTCTTCCTCTGTGATGCCTTCAGGAACCTCTCTCACCTCCTCTGTGTTGCGTTCAGGAACCTCTCTCGTCTCTGTGTTGCGTTCAGGAACCTCTCTCACCTCCTCTGTGATACGTTCAGAAACCTCTCTCGTCTCCTCTGTGTTGCGTTCAGGAACCTCTCTCTCTTCTTCTGTGATGCGTTCAGAAACCTCTCTCGTCTCCTCAAACCTGTGGAGAGACTTTACAATCGAGCTTTAAAGATTTTAGATTTGAAACCAATTCAATTTCATCACTGCCATATTTTATCAAAACACAAAATTTTAACATTCTCAAATTTTATCCATTTCAATCTTTTAAAAAATATTTTTAAATGTGTTAATGAATTAGCACCTAAACCCTTAAGCACTTTAATTTATAAACTAGAGAGTTCCAGTAGACCCACTAGAGCAGCTTCAAGTGGAAACTGCAACATTCCCTTTCGCAAAACTTCTTTTGCTCAGTCTGCTCTCTCTGTGAAGGGAACAGGACTCTGGAATTCACTCCCTGCTGATTTGAAATCTATGACCAGCTTCAGTCTTTTTAAAAACAGACAAAGTCCTGGCTGTACCAGCAGCAGCGTTGCACACATGTTTGAGTGGGGTTTGCTTGGGTGTATGTATGCATACATGTATATGTATATGTGTGTGTATGTATATGTACATATATATGTATATATTTATCTTCTTAACAAGTCTGTTTTTAAACAATTATCATTTTTGTAACCAGTCACTTCATTTTATGTCTTATCACGATTATTTTATTGTATAAAAAGCCCATCTGGGGACAAATGCTGCAAATTAGCTCCTGCTATAAGCATGATGATATGGGCATGGGACTGCTGCTCTGCTGTATGTCTATGTTTTTTATATCCGTCCCTACTAAATAAATAAATACAATTCTCTCCTCCTCTGTTGATGCGTTCAGGAACCTCCCCTCTCTCTCTCTCTCTCTGTGATGCGTTCAGGAACCTCTCTCACCTCCTCTGTGTTGCGTTCAGGAACCTCTCTCACCTCCTCTGTGATGCGTTCAGGAACCTCTCTCTCCTCCTCTGTGTTGCGTTCAGGAACCTCTCTCTCCTCCTCTGTGTTGCGTTCAGGAACCTCTCTCTCCTCCTCTGTGGTGCGTTCAGGTACCTCCCTCACCTCCTCTGTCCGGTCTCACAGGTACATCACCCAGGAGGGGCACAAGCTGGACACCGGCGCCCCGCGGCCCCCCGCCACCGTCACTAACGCCGTGTCCTGGAGGTCAGAGGGCATCAAGTACCGGAAGAACGAGGTCTTCCTGGACGTCATCGAGTCGGTCAACCTCCTGGTAGGAGCTTCTCCCGGAAACGCCGGTCTGCAGCCGAGACTCCGCCTCCTTCCGCCCACTGTCGTCTGCTCCTCTTCCAGGTCAGCGCCAACGGGAACGTCCTGCGCAGCGAGATCGTGGGCTCCATAAAGATGCGTGTTTTCCTGTCGGGAATGCCGGAGCTGCGGCTGGGCCTCAACGACAAGGTTCTGTTCGAGAACACCGGACGTGAGTTCCTCTGTGGACCCGCCTCTGCGGACCCGCCGCCGAGTCCCGCCGCCGAGTCCCGCCGGCTCGTCGGAGGACGGGTTCTTGACGTTTGTTTCCGACAGGAGGGAAGAGTAAATCCGTGGAGCTGGAGGACGTGAAGTTCCACCAGTGCGTCCGTTTGTCCCGCTTCGAGAACGACCGCACCATCTCCTTCATCCCCCCCGACGGCGAGTTCGAGCTGATGTCGTACCGCCTCAACACGCACGTGAGTCCGCGTCCGGAGGCTGCCGGCCTCCGGGTCTGCCTCACACTCTCCAGCCCGATCTGAAGACGGGCCAGAGAGGATCATGGGTAAAAGTCCTTTAAGGTTCTGGCCTGGTTTGCAGCGTTCATGAATGAGACTTTTCCACAGATTGAATCCCGACTCTGAACGTCTCCTCGGAGTCGGAGGCGTTTCCCAAACCTTCACTTCCATCACCTTCAACCCCTAAAGACACTTTCTCTCCATCTGGAAATGTCCATGAAAACAGGAAGTGTTGCCATGACTACAGAGTTCACTCTAGTTCACATGCTCATTACTTTGTTTTTTGACAAACGTGATGTCACCAATATCCTGAAGTAAATCCTGATAAATGTGAACATTTTTCAGGAATTTACTGTCTTCTGATGAGAAAAACTTGAATTATTAAAAGTAAGCATACACACAGATTTTTCTGAGGACAGATTGTTCAGATGCATTGTGGTCCATTGTCACCAGTCTACTGAGCATCAATACTTCCTGGTTTTATGCACAGAATGTAACAATTGTAGATTCAGAACCACTGAAAGAATTCACATTCCATTTTTATTTGTCACATACATATACATACATAGTATAATATACAATGAAATGTATTGCACGACTGTCCGACGGTTTAAGGATAAGAGGATATTTACAATAAAATATAAGAAGTAAGATAAAATAAAATAAAAGTAAATTCTGACATGAAGGAGGAGGGTCAATCAACCACACATTCAAACGGGTTCCTCCATTCCTGAAAACCACTTTGAATCACCACCGGGAAAGTGTTTCAACAGGGGGCGCTACAGTCCATAAATGAACAGCATCTTTGCTCTAAAACAGGCTCAGAGTCAAGGCCCGGGGGCCGGATCCGGCCCTCCAGATCATTTTATTTTATAGTTATTATTGACCCGATGTTATCTTGTGCTCATTTCTAACTTGAATCATTTTATTTGACAAAATATTTTTTATGGAGAGTAAAATATAGAAAGTTATTTAAGGATTAAGTTGATTTATTCTGGATTAATATTCCTGGGCTATTTTGGCATTTACTAAGATTGTTTTAGGCTGTTTTGGAGTTGAGCTAATATTTCTGAGACAGACTGGCGACCTGTCCAGGTGTGCCCATCAGTAAGGTTAGGCTCCAGCATCTCAGCGACCAACAAGATGAATGAGCTAATAATTGAGCTACATATTAGCTGTTTTGGGTAACCTGATTTTTCTATTGTTTGTTTTTTTTTAATGCTGATTAAGAAATTAGCTAATATTTTAGTGCCTCTCAGCTTCAGTGTTTTCAGCTGCAGTGTTTTTATCCATCAAATTCAGCTTCCAGCCTTCACGCTAGCATTATCACAGGTAGTGCTGTCTATCTAGTTCATAATTATGGTATAAAGCTTTAAGAATGTCGTTTCAGAGTGTTCAGTAAATGTTTCTCCTGTTCGACCTTTGACCTCTGGCGTTCTGGATTTTGCCTTTCTAGCGTTCAGGTTTTAGTTTGTTTGAAGCTGATAGACACAGCAGGAACTGAGCTGGATCTTTACATGAGGTACACTATAGGATCTCATTTGTGCTGTATGCTAACGGTTCTGAATGCACCCGCATGTCTGGTTGATGATTTCCACTTCAGACCATAGAAGTGACTCTGTGAGAGTCTGACGTGTCCTCTGTTCTTCTTCTGGATGTAGTTGAACTGAACCCTCTTTATAACATTTGTCATGAGTTTATCCTCCTCTTTTATTGGCTCTCAGCTGCAGTGAAGGACAGTTTGGGTATCAGTCTTTAGTGCCTCCACTAGGGGGCGTCAGTGACCTGCAGCTGGAGTTCTGAGGTGAAGCTGCTGCCTGTGTTCTGTGTTGAAGGTGAAGCCGCTGATCTGGATCGAGTCGGTCATCGAGAAGCACTCGCACAGCCGGATCGAGTACATGATCAAGGCAGGTCGACACTCGTCCGACATCCGGATGTGATGATCCAGCACTCATCTACTGTCAGAATCTCCATGACAACACAGAACCGCAGCCTGGCTGGCCTTACAGCCCATATTTGATCCACTCTCTGGTTCCACAGGCCAAGAGTCAGTTCAAGAGGCGCTCCACAGCCAATAACGTGGAGATCCACATTCCTGTGCCGACAGACGCCGACTCCCCCAAGTTCAAGACCACGGTGGGCAGCGTGAAGTGGGTTCCTGAGAACAGCGAGATCGTCTGGTCCATCAAGTCTTTCCCTGTGAGCAGAAAACCCCGACTCTGAATGATGTGGATCTGTGAGGATCTGCTTCTGATCAGCTTCAGATCAGCTTCAGATCCACCTCAGATCCGCCTCAGATCAGCTTCAGATCAGCTTCAGATCCGCTTCAGATCCGCCTCAGATCAGCTTCAGATCAGCTTCAGATCAGCTTCTGATCTGCTTCAGATCAGCTGCAGATCCACTTCAGATCAGCTTCAGATCTGCTTCAGATCAGCTGCAGATCAGCTTCAGATCAGCTTCAGATCAGCTTCAGATCAGCTTCAGATCAGCTTCTGATCCGCCTCAGATCCGCCTCAGATCAGCTTCAGATCCACCTCAGATCCGCCTCAGATCAGCTTCAGATCAGCTTCAGATCAGCTTCAGATCAGCTTCAGATCCGCCTCAGATCAGCTTCAGATCCGCCTCAGATCAGCTTCAGATCAGCTTCAGATCCGCCTCAGATCAGCTTCAGATCAGCTGCAGATCAGCTTCAGATCAGCTTCAGATCAGCTTCATCTTTCTGACGGCGTCTGTCTCTCAGGGGGGGAAGGAGTACCTGATGCGAGCGCACTTCGGCCTCCCCAGCGTGGAGGCAGAGGACAAAGAGGGCAAACCCCCCATCAGCGTCAAGTTTGAGATCCCGTACTTCACCACCTCCGGGATCCAGGTAGGTTCTGCAGAACTGCCCTCACTCACCATCAGAACCATCAGATGAGGGTGTTTGGATTCTGCTGGCTCTGTGCAGACGCTCCACATCCGTCCTCTCAGAGGAACGACAGCTGCTGTTGTCTGTTTAACCAGAGGGGGCAGTAGTGAGGCGCTGATCACCTCCTGCTGTGATCCAACCCCCCACCACAGACGTCACTGCTTCTGTCGGGAATGTCCTTCTACGGGACAGAGACGTTTATGACCTGCTGCTGCATAATTACAGCCGGGTCGGGATGAGGCCTTCTCCTCCCGTTTTCCCACGACTCCGTGAGACTGAAACGATGAATCTGACGGTCCGTCCTGTCAGAGAGAACAGATACAGCAGAGCCCACTGAATCCTGGGAGGGGTCAAAGGTCAAGGCCTCAGAACCAGATAGCAGTCATCGGTTCTGGGGTTTAAACGGTACGGCGGGTTCCAGCCTCTCCTAGAACGGACAGAGGAGGATCCCAGTGAACAACAGGTGTTAAAAACATAAAAAACTCATTTAAAACATTCAAACCAACATAATAAAATGATTTTTATCTCAAAAATAAAACTCTTCAACTGCAGTGTTCCACATTGTTTCTGCCTGGGGGTGGGGGGTGGGGGTGTCCAACAGGAGGCTCCGTAGACCTGCAGCCTCTGGAGGATCCTCCACCTTGATGTTGGTGGACTCCAGCTGCTGCTGCTTTAGCGGCTGCTCTCTAAATCTGATGCAGAAACCTCCTTCACTCCGTCCTGATCTGCACCGACTCGAGAGTCGGAATCGGACTCGCTGAAGTTTCCCTGAAACATCTCAAGTTTTCATATTTAGTCTGAGACATTTAATAATTATTAATTATTAATAATCAGATCATTTTTCTTTCTCATTTTGTCGGACGATGTTTGTCTGATTGATGATGAGGAACGTTCTTCTTCACCTGGAAACTCCCAGGAGTCTGAGGTTGATGTCAGAGATCCACAGAGACACAAAACAAAGAATCTTTTTGACACTGAAATACGATTGACATCATTTGGAAGACATAATAGAACACAATAGAGACGACCGATAGTAGAACTCCTGATCCATTAGTAGAAATTCTCCTGACAGTCTCGTGTACATCCACTCCTCCACCTGCATCACTTCAAACACAACATCTGCATTTCTGCAGGTGATTCTGTCATTTTACCTTTACATACGTGTCGTCATGGCTACGTTTTGGCTCAGCAGTCACCATGTTTGCCGTGAGGCCTTGACCTTTCACCCTGCACGTGTGAAATCCGTATTCACAGAATCTGTTTCTTAATGTGACATTACAGTTTTCAGCCGTGACGGTTTAGTCACTTCATAGAAGACATCAAGAGTCCAGTCTTATCTCAGCCTTTGATACAGAACATTTCCTTCATTGTGATCGTAACAAAATGAAGTTTTTTACATCAAGCATGGCTTTGTAATGATGATGGGGGCAGACAGAGGAAGTGTTGATGTTCTCCATCCTCCATTTTTCAAACGTCTTCCTGAAACTGACTTAAAGCTGAACTTTTAAGGCCATTTTCTCTCAGACTCATTAAAAACGTTTGTTCTCCAGCATTTCCTATGAGAGTCAATAAAACCTGATTAAGTTGAATGGAGATGATGCAGCCCACGCGGAAGTAGACGCCTCATTCAAACGCAGATTAAAGCCGAATCTGAGAATTCATTCATTTTCTAAAGTCAATTAGCTGATGAGTCATTGTGGATCGAAAAGGTCGAGAACATCAAACTCTCCAGCAGAAAGTCAGATTTGCTTTTTATGAGGATGAAAGCTGAAAAATCTCCACAGTTTTATGTTTTTACTTTTTACTTCAGGCCTGATGATCAGCTGGAGGCTGTTCATCACGCTGAGAGCGGGAAGAGCTCCGCAGGTGGAGAGTCTGGTTCCTGTGAATCCTCCTTCAGCGTTCTCATGTCTGAGAGTCGGAGGGATCCCATCCAGACCGGCGTTCCCATCAAACCCCGCCCCTCCTTTATTACAGGGCCCCGGCCGCCGGTGTCGCTCTAACGCGACCAGCGGCACCGCGCTTCACGCACCAGAAGTTTAATTAGATGCATGAGAAAGTTCCTCTTAACTCCACCACTAAGTGCAGGGCAGCGCACGTGTGAAGTGTGCACGATGCACGCAAGTCCACCTTGTAAAGTGAGGTAGAATATGGAAGGAGACCCCGCCCCCGTCCAAGCCCCGCCCCTGCAGGTGACAGACGGGGTCTCCCAGGAGCCTCAGACCACACATGCAGGCTGTACTTACAGAGATCCTGCAAACATCCTCCTCATCTTACACGCCGTCATGACGCCGCCGAGGCCGGCCTTTGATGCCGTTCTGCTGACTGCGCAGCCGCAGCCGCGCAGACTGCACGTTTGGCTGCAGAAGTGCTGCGCCTGCAGACTCCTGTCTGTCGTCACGTCTCCGCCGACCACGGCGCTCTGACCTCACTCTGCACGGGAGCTAATGACAAGGCGGCCGCCGCAGAGGCCTCGGCGGAGCCCTGGCCCGCGCAGGTCTCCGCCCCCTCGCAGCCCGCCTGGCTCCGGCGGGAAAAAGCCTCTCTGTGGGATTATTGTCCCCGTCAGAACGGCGACGTGAGCGTGTTGAAAGTGTAGAACAGGACGGCGTGTTTTTAGAGGCGGTTCTCGGCGCTGGGCTGACGGTAAGCAGCTGGAATGTTGGTTAAGAACTTGTGAAAGTGAGTGATAGTGCTGATGCGCTTCGTTTTTCTGCTGCGACCTGAAAGAACCGGGTTATGTGAAAGTCTGTCCGTTCTTCCTTTTTCTCACAGTGACTCATGCTAACACCCTCACAGCGTTTGCTTCTGTTCCCACCAGGTCTGTGGGTTTAACTACAGATGCAAAGAAAAGTGAGAGTACCGTCGGAACCGGTTCAGAACCGGTTCAGAACCGGTTCAGAACCACAGAAATGAACCCGATCATGTTGGTAAAAAGGTGTAAAAACAACCAGGAAATTCATAATTTAAGTTAGTTTCTCTTCCTGTTGTCTTAATCTACAGGTGATACAAACATTGACAGTACATGAGAACTGGACTGAGTGACCCCGCCCCTCTGGCGTTCCAAACAGGAAGTACTTGAGAATCCTGCAGGCTACGATCGCATTCCCTCCCTTCTCCCTAACTACTGAGAAACTCTCTATCTGGATTTCAGAAGCAGTTCAGGAACCTCAAACCTTTTCTTTAGGGTTTCTAAAGGCAGGATATGATGTCACTGATTTGAAGAGGTGAAAATCAAATAGATACGAACGCATGCGTTTTAGTTTGACTATTACGTTTATTATTGAATATAGATAAATAAACAACTTAACAAATGTTCAAAAAAAAAAAAAAATAGAAACGAACGTTTCACGACGTCTGTTTATGACTCCACTTTGTTCTGATGATGATGGAGCTGAATAAATTTAAACGTACTTGTTTTTGCAAAAATTGTTCGACCGCAATGCATTGTGGTCTATATTTGCTTGTAGTGATTAGTAATATTGTAATGTCGTTCTGATGCAGGCTAGTTTTTCGCAAAGAATTCTAGGAAATTTCTAGTGGACTCACTTTTGAAATTGTGGATTCAGACCGCACTAGAGACCGGAAAACGCACTGTATACAGCGAGTAGATTCCAGACCCGCCTATAGAGACATTAGCAGCTGTCGTTCTATTGGTCAGAATCTGCCACCTTTCTAACATCTTCTTGACTTCTAGTTATAAACTGACCACTCAGTAAAAGCCTGTTTCAAGGGGTGGGGTCTTTCAACAAGCTCACTCCTGATTGGTCAGAGTGGTTGCCATAGAAACGCTGACTCGGACCGACTCGGTTCTGGACGTGGTCTGATCCAAACATGTCTGCATCCGAATGACTAAAGGTGGTGACTTCATTTGGTTAGAAGTGAACCATTTTTGGTGGGGGTGGAGGGGGGGTGTCCCGCTCACTCAGTCCAGTTCTCTGATACAGTCGATGGATTCAAGCAAAAACAAACGTGCAATCACAAGCTCGGTTCTGGTCCAGTCAGATCTGACTGACTGCAGGTGAACCACGTCTTCATTAAAGGGATTTTTACTCTTCGTTTAAATGAATCTATTTAACTTTATTTCACCACATAGATCTAACATTTTGCTGTTTTGTTTTCTTCAGAACAAGTTTCTGTTTAAATCAGAGATGTCTCTAACCCCCCCCCCCCTCCCCCGACAGGTGCGTTACCTGAAGATCATTGAGAAGAGCGGGTACCAGGCGCTGCCGTGGGTGCGCTACATCACCCAGAATGGCGGTAGGTCAAGAGTTCGCCGCACGTTCAGGTGTTGGGTAACGGTTGGGTAACGCGGTGCGGTGGGGGGTGGGGGGGCACACCGCGGAGGATGTGGCAACGTCCTGCCGCACGTGAGAAAGTGAAGTTTCTGGCGAGCAGCTTCCCCGTCCCGAGGTTGCACACGCCGGCCTTTCGCTGATGACCAAACATCCGCCGCTCATTTCCTCCCCCCCCCCCCCTCCTCCTCCCCCTCATGATTTCTCCTCTTCGTCCATCTGATTAAGTCTCTTCATTTCCTCCACAGATTACCAGCTCCGGACGCAGTAGGCGGCGCCACAGCAGGTGGAGATGGCGAGGGGGCGGAGCTAGCTGCCGGCGCTCCCTGAAGACCGTATCAAGTTTTGTCGTTTAGTTCTGTGTTTGTCCTTCGTTCTGGATCCGTGGAAACGGGAGGCGGGGCTTCAGCAGGAGGGATGTTTACGTTACAGGAAGCAGTCGTTCACAATCGCAGCAGGTCAGTTTGGAGGCCGTGTTACCCCGCGGGGCGGTCCCGGCTCCGGACCGGGACATGTTCAGTGTTACTGGTTACTCCGCTGTAAATGAGCAGAAACTCTTTTCTATGATTTTTGTCGTCGTTTTTTTTCTGTTTGATTCCCGGATGATCAGAGGACCCCCCCCCTCCCCCGACTGTAACCACAAACTTTTCAATCATTAAATCATTGGAAACACGGCGTGGTCTGCGTGGTCGTGATGTCACCAGAGGAGCTCTGCTCTGTCTGCCGGATGTTCTCTCGTTCTCAAACAGTCACCAGCAGCTGGGAGGACCCCCCCCCCCCCACCCCCACCAGGAAGTGACTCCAACCGCGGTCAGAGGAGTGTGGGATGGACGGCACAGAGCAGGGATTGTTCCTGCTGAGGGGGCGGAGTCACAATAACCTCTGCTCCAGAGATTCCTGACGATGTTCTGGATCAGATTCTGGTCTGGGTCTGAACGAGGTGATCTGTTCTCCTGGACTCTGAGCTTTGACTGAAGGAGCAGACTTTGGGTCTGAGATGTTCTACCAGGATCATCGACTGTATCAGAGAACTGGACTGAGTGAGTGTGACCCCCCCCCCCCCCCTCCCCCCTCCCAATAGAAAAGGGTTTGCTCCAGCTCCAACCAAATGGAGTCGATTCAGATCATGTTTTTACGGAGGCCGCCATATTGGAGCCAGACGTCGTCAGTGAGCAGCGATTGGTCTGAGTCAGCGTTTCTATGGCAACTACTCTCACCAATCAGGAGTGAGCTTGTTGAAAGACCCCACCCCCACCTCTTGAAACTGGGCGACATGACATCTGTCAATGAAAGGTTTCAAACGCTGACTGTGGGGCAGCAGGCTCCGCCCACTTTTCTCGAGGCCTCTGATTGGTCAGTTTATCCTGAAGATGTTAAATAATGTTTATTCTGACCAATAGAATGACTGAGGGACAGCTGTTTGTTTCTCTATAGAAGTCTATGGGATTCTGCAGGTACTTCCTGTTTGGAACCCCAAGGGGGCGGAGTCTCTCAGTCCAGTTCTCATGTACTGTCTACGGCCTGGGTCGAACTGGACGACAGGTCTGAGTTTCAGACCAGAGGAAGTTGTCCTGGCCTCCGTCCTGCAGCAGAAGGTTCTGGAAGCCCGGAGAGCGTGTCGGACCTGGCGCAGTGACAGCTGCTGCTGACGTGACGCTGGAAGCCTCCCGCTCCGGTCCGCGTGTGCTTTTCCTCATGACACACGGCTGCTGTAATACTTGGCAGGACGTGAGGGTGTCTGGCACACGATGAGAGGGGCACATTCATGAGGTAAACTCCACCTGGGAGGAGTTCGGAGGAGGCCTGACCCACGGCGTGCTGCGCAGACGCAGCGAGCTCCGATCTTCACTACAACCTCCAGATCAGGGGGTCAAACTCGATGGCACGGGGGAGACGCGGCCGAACAGGATAAACTTTTATTAAACACTCTAAAACTACATTTTTAAAACTATGAATAAAAATAAGCAAGAACAACTTAAATGTATATTTTTACTCTCCATAAAATCCATATTTTGTCAAAATTATACAAGTTAGAAATGAGTGCGAGATAACATCGGCCTCAAAACTGGCCGGGGTCGGTTTGTCTGCTAACAGAAAAAAACTAATTTAAACATTTACATCCGTGCAGAAAGCCACACGAAGTAAATAATTAATTCCTGCAATCATAAAACAATAATACTAAAACATAAAAAGAACTTGATAAATAGCATTACATGTGATAATGCTAGTGTAAACGCTGTAAGTTGATAGCTGAAAAACACTGAAGCTAATAGCTAACTGAAATTTTAGTGAAATGCCAAATTAGATTAAAAAAAGAAAAAAATTCTCAATCAGCCTAAGCAGCATGTAGCTGAGATATTAGCTAAACTAAAAATTAGCCTTAAAAAACTGAATAAACCTAAATCAGCCAAAACAGCTAGCATGTAGCTAAAATTATAGCCAAATTAGCCAAAAAAAACTGGTAAAATGTTTAATTTTGCCTAAACAGCTAGCACAAAGCTAAAACATTAGCTAAACTCCAAATTAGCCTTAAAATTTAAAAAGTCTAAATTAGCCAAAACAGCTAGCATGTTGCTAAAATATTAGTCAAACTACAAATTAGCCTAAAAATCTTTATAACTGCCAAAACAGTTGAAAAAGCTAGCATAAAAAGAGCTGAATATTTTATTATCTGAATTATCTAAAGAGCTGAAAAAGCTGAAGAGCTAAAGACTTTCAAAGAACATACGAATGAAAAGAAAAAAAAAAAATGAATCACTATGGTGTGAATCCTTCACAGTATTCACACAATTGAATGGATACAATTTATATATATATATATATATATGTGTTTTGGGGGGGCCGGGCCAAATGTGGAGCAGGGCCGGATCTGGATTGGGATCCCTGCTCTAGTGCACACGTGTCAAAGTCAAGGCCCGGGGGCCGGATCCGGCCCGCCGGGTAATTCTATCCGGCCCTCCAGATACTTTTATTTTATCGTTATGTTATCTTGCGTATATTTTTAACTTGTATAATTTTGACAAAATATACTAATATTGAGAGTAAAATATTAAAGTTTAGGTTGATTTATTCTGGAATGTTCCTGCCTTTCTATTATTATTATGTTAAGTTTTGGTTTTTAAAGTTATAAAAATTAGCATTCGGCTAACTTTTTGGAATATTTTGGTATTTTCTAAGATTTTTTGGCTATTTTGGCATTTAGCTAATATTTCAGCTACATGCTAGCAGTTGTGGGTAATTTGGGCTTTTTTCAGTTTTTAAGTCTATTTTTGAAGTTCAGCTATTTTTTCAGCTACATGCTAGCTGTTTTGGCTAACCTAAGTTTTTTTGTTTTTCTGTATTTGTTTTATTTTTTAGGCTAATTTGGATTTTAGCTGGCTATCAGCTTCAGCGTTTTCATCTATCAGCTTCAGCTTTTTTAGCTATCAATTTCAGCATTTTCAGCTAGCATCTCCAGCGACCAAATTCAGCTTACAGCATTAACACTAGCATTATCGCAGGTAATGCTATATATCTAATTCATAATGATGTTAAAAAGTTACGGTTAAAGTTTTAAAAATGTAGTTTTAGAGTTTTCAATAAATATTTATCCTTTTCGGCCCGAGGTTGTGCGGTTGAGTTTGACACCCTTGCTCTAGAGGATCATCATAATTCTGTTTATCGTCTCAAACCAACCTTTATCAGATGGATATAGAACACCCTCACATGAGAGAGAAACCTTCATACGATCCATAAACACAGACGGTTCTGTTGTATAACTCTTCTGGTTTCTGTCTTGTAGGAAACGCTCCGTCATTCCTCGCCGTCTTTGATTCGACGGCGTTTCCTCGTTTACTCTGTGTTGTAATTTTAGCCCTTTCATCCCTTCAATCACACTGAATCAAAGAGGAGAATTCACCTTTCCTCTCCAGGATTATTGCGTTGTCATGCCGACGTTGCACAATTGAGCTGTATTTTTACAGCAAACACCTTTGAGGATCTTCCTGCAATGGAAAATAACCCTGGTTACTCAACAGGTGGAGATGTGACAGCGTGGCGTTGTCAAACACAGGTGCGCCACGAGGAGCCGGCTGTTTGTCCACACACGGAACCCTCGCTCCTAGCAACCCAGGGAAACCCTGGTGTCACATGGGGACTCTGATCCCGCCTGACGTCAAGGCCGGGTCGTTCCTCGCTCAGGAATGCAGAGCCTGCTCTTATCTCCGGTGTCGACAGTCGACCTGTTGTGAAACGCTTTCCTCCAGTGAGTCAGAGCCAGACATCACCACGAGAAAAGGTGCTGTGCTCCAGCGGGAGGCAGGCGGGAGCGCCGCGAGGGAGGCCCCGGCGGCTCGCTGTGTGGTCCTCGCCGATCTGCAGGCCTCCCGGTTTCCACGGGCCTGCGCAGACGTTACAACAATATTGGTTTAAAGAGCGGATCGCTGAGCGCGGGACTGCAGCGGCTGCAGCCCACACGCGCCGCGCAGCCCGCTCGCTCCTGCCGGGTCAAAGGGCGCCTGAGGGTGAACGTGCGGCGCCGCTCTGGTGCTTCCTTCCTTCCAGGTTTCTCTGAAGGCTGGAGAAGTGACTCACGGACAGAGTGGAGGATCAGCGAGCGCCTGCAGCCCCTTCATTTCACTGCAGACAGACCTTATTATTACAGAGCAGTCGACTAATGGTTCCCAAACTGTGGGTGAGACCCCCCAAGCGGCTCTGAGGCGCATTAAAGGGGTCAGCAGCAAATTAGAGGGGAGACATTTATAGAAACGGAGTTGGTTTTGTCTCTGCTGCTCCTTTTAAACACTTTGGACCGGTTCCTTCAGGACGTCAGGTGTGAATGTGAAATGTGAAAAATTATTCTTTTGATCAACATATACTTTAGTATTACGACTATTTGATATACAAGTATTACTTTTTTTCTTTAAAATAGCTGAATCATTGTTAACTTGTTTGGATTTCTTCAATGTTCAGTGATCGATCTGGTAGGTTTTTGGTGTGAATAACTTTAGTTTAGTTTAGTTTTTTTTTTTCTAGTTTATTAATTTATCAGGACAGTGTACAAATACATTGAGCTTAGAAAGCAAAGATGCTTGCACCAGATTGTAGCTTACTAGCTAATTTCCATCTGTAGTCCTAGTACAAAATACATCATATCTAAACATTATAAACATATTAACCATTTTAAGACATTTTAAAAGAAATCCAATGTAAAACAAGTTATCAAGGATAAAAAAACAAACACAATATAAAACACAATATGAAATCTAAAATATTTTATAAAACTAAAACTACTGCAATATAAAATACATACACCAATTTATAAAAACAACATAAAAATACAATATTCCAGTTAAAAATAGGATAAAACAATTACAGCAATGGTCTTGTACTCTGATAGCCATCTATTAATGTGAGCAAAATTGCTGCTCCAGCATTCATTTCTTGGCAGTTTGTGAAAAACTGTAAAACTCTGCCATGCTTTTTATGTTTGTTGGAAATCTAAGGCTTTGGTTTAAGAGAAACATCTTTGTGATATTAATTTAGAATGCTGACAACAGTCATTAAACAGTAAAATATATTAGAAATCATAATAACATCCCTTAAAAAATGATATTTGGTTGTTTTTCTTGAAATATACTTTGAAGTGTACTTTTTCTAAACTTAAAGTAAAGCGGTTACTTTAAGTCAGGAGCCCAAAATCCAAAACACACCTGAGGTCGCAGGTGGAACAGGATAAACATTTATTGAACTACATTTTTAAAACGTTTAAAACCTGTTAAAACTTAATTAGGAACTAGAGACGTAGAATTACCTGTGATAATGCTAGTGTGAATGCTGGAAGCTGAATTTGACGGCTGAAGATGACGGAGCTGATATCTGAAAACACTGAAAGTGAAAGCCGGCTGAAATATTTGCTAAATTAGCATAAAAATGTACAAAAAAAACGTAGGTTAGCCAAAACAGCTAGCATGAAGCTGAAATGTTAGCTTAACTCAAAAATAGCTATTAATAACGATAAAATGATTTGGAGGGCCGGATAGAATTACCCAGGGGCCAGATTCGGCCCCCGGGCCTTGATTTTGACACACGTGCTTTCAGGAACTTGAAATAAACTTTATTATCAATAAACTATGAATATGCCATAAAGTTTACTTTAAGTGTACTGTTTCTAAACTAAAAGTGGGCCTTTTTGGTCCCCAGAAGTAGACTTAGTAAACTCCCAGCATGCTTTGCAAGTGAAACCCTGTAAACATATCCTTGCAGTATTGATGTTTTTGGTAGGGCAGACCCTCCTGCTTCAGGGTTTTGAGGGTAGCAGCTCCACATTTCTTCGCTCCCCGAGGTTCTGCTGTCATCCAGACGTATTTCATCCCGTCCACCTTCAAGGATTTCAGGATTCGGTCTGTAACCGGAGACGCTGCTAACACACAGAAGGTCCTGCAGTTCTCCGCCTTCATTATTCATCCCGTTTTCAAGCTTCTATTCCTGGGAAAGAACTCTGGAAAGTCTTCTGGCAGCAGAGCAGGGAAACCAGCCAAGCGGCTCACGCGCTGGAGCTGCGTTTGTTTGGTGTCCTCCTTTCATTCCAGGCCTTTCCAAACATCCCTGCTGCAGTCCGGTGAGGTCACGTGACGGCGGCGACGGTTCCTCATGAGGCCCGGACCGGGCGGACCCTTCACGAGAGCGCCGTCGGCAGTAAACGCAGTAAACACAGACGTGTCCGGCTGCTATAAGGAGGATGTTTCCAGCAGAAACCCACAGGAATAATTCATGTTTTACTCCACAGAAGGAAGCCTCTCATTCTTCTCTGGAACCACCAGTGAGAGTGTGGCTGCAGGCGGCAAACAGTGGAGGCTGCAGCCTTTGTCTGTCCTGGGGGGGCACACACACCTGGCTGCACCTGAGCTGAGCGCTCTGGAAGACCTTTCTGTTTGTTCTGCTATTTTCATGGAACTCCTGGATGTGGTCTGAGGCTCAGCAGCTGTAAAGAAGCTCACAGACCCCCCCCTCCACAGAGCCCGTCGCGTTCCCTCCCCATCGCTGTTTTCTTCTCCAGAGACCTTGGATGGCGTCCCACCCGTTTTTAATGACGACCTGCTGCAGCCAATAGGACGGCGGCACAAGTGCACGGCAACTGCCAAACAAAGGGGTGCAGGAGCATTCCTGGGCGGACCACGCTCTGAATTACTGATCGTGTAAAAACCCGCCGTGGAACCAGATTGCAAACATCAGGACTCGCCGGCCGCACGCTAACCGCTCCTCCAAATAGGACGCTCTATTTCTGTCGGGCTGCGGGGGGAACATGTGTTTGACATCAGTGTCACTCAGTTTCTGTCGAGCGGCACCGCCCCCCCCCCCCACCCCCCTACTGCAGCTTCGTTTAGACTGAACCGAGGTTCTGGTCTGTGGAGAAGGTTCTGGACCAACAGCAGCAGAGTGACACAACCCCAGAACCTGAGCCTCTAGACCCGCTGGTTCTGGACTCCAGACCACAGACCCCCCCCCAAACAGAAACCCCCTAACCTTCTCAGGTGGGTTTGAGTTTCCGGACTGAGTCAGGACATCAGAACCGAGTCCAGACAAGCTCTCTGCAAAGGGAAGGGGGGCGGGCTTACTGCACTCCAGAGAGGGATCTCTGATGACTTCCTGCTGCTCTGCAGGAAATATGTCAAATATGAGGCTAAAACTACATCAACTGAATAAAACACAGATGAGAAGAGGCAGGGGTCACCAACGTGGTGCCCGCGGGCACCAGGTAGCCCCCAAGGCCCCCACAGGGTGCCTTCAGGTCTCTTCTAAAACTAACACACTTGTGAGCTGCATCTAAAATTAAATTCTCTTGATATTTTTTTTTTATTACACTTGCATTTACTTAGATTTAAAAATGAAAATGTCTTACAAATATGTTGATGATACAAGAACTTCAGATAAGTTTAGGTGACCTCTGACCTATTCCAGTTCAAAGATCATTCATTTCATTAAAAATGCTGCAGATTTGGTCTTTAGTTCAAAATGTGACGCGATTTGTTTAAAAATATGTGAGTTGATTTTTCTTTAACATTAGATAATTGATGAACATGGTACAACAGGGAAAATGGGACATTTTTCCCATGAAATCTAAGTAAACATCTGAAAATGTAACAATTACTGAGATTAATAAAGTGCTGAATATTGATATTTCTTTCCTAGCTTGTTGTCATCTTTGATAATTATAGTGAGAAATCAGTGTCTTTACATAGAGGAGGATCATTATTCATTATTAATTATGTTTAACTAACTATAACTAAACCAAATTTGTTATTTAAAAATGGTAGCCCTTCATAAAACTAAAGTAGCCCTCAGGTTCAAAAAGGTTAGTTACCTCTGATCTAAGCACTTCAGGGGACTTTTATACCTAAACTTTATTTGTGTCTTTCACAGTTTTGTTTTTTTCTCCTGAAATGCGGTTAGATAGAAGCTTTTCATCTCAGGTGACCCTTAGAGTTGATGGTTTGTCCTCATTCGCTGCTTTAAGGGTTCAGAGCAGAACCAAAGCCTCCGTCTGTAAATGAGACAGGTGCAGTGTTCAAAGAAAACAGCAGAAATCTGAAAGTATTGGGTGGCGCGAGACAGAACACTCAAGCAAAATACACAAAGTCCAAATGTTCTGGAGCTCTGTCATCTTGGGCCGGCCACTCGCTCATTTCTCTGCTGAGAAGCAGCCGAATTACACGGCAGCCGTCGCAGCCCGATCCTCCAAACAAACAGGGTCCAGCTGTACAGACAGGTGAAGCATGTGACCGGCCGCCTCATGAAGTAAAGCCTGACGTCTTCCCGCTCTCAGGGAGAACTTGTGTATTTACCCAATCACCATCTCTGTAATCTCCTTCTCCACGGCGACCGCTGCTCTGTCAGCCATGTGCTGCTGCTATAACCATCCACAGCCGGGACGGAGGGACGGGGAGGGGGTTAGGGGAGCCTCCTGTGACTCATCCTGGTGTCCGTGGGGGTGCGGTGGGGGTCTGTGCTATCGCGCCTCGACCACATGAAGACGCTCGCAGCAGAAATAGCATCTTTGATGGGATCTATTTCAGAACCGTGGGGTCTCCCCGCAGAGCCCCCACATCCCCCATCGTGTGGGATTTAGGCCGCCGCACGCGTGGTTAGGCCTCAGCGTGCGCCTCAGAGGGATTCACACGACCTGCAGCTCCTCCACGCCGCCGTCTGCGGCGTGAATCACCTCCACGCCGCTGATTCCTCCTCGTTAATGAGATTAAACTCTTTGTTCTGCAAACACGGCAGGTGAGGCGGCCTCGGAGAAGGTGTGGCCTCGGTCCGCCGCCGCCGCCCACGTTCACATGTGCAGACGCTGAGACACAGCCCTCCGCCACCTCAGAGCAATAAAGAGATTAGAGTCTGCAATCGCCGAACCTTTCACAAGCCAAACACGCAGCTCTGCTCCATGATCCTGTTTTGATTTCCTGAACGTTCTCTTCTCACTGACGGAGTCTGACCTCCAACAACAGAGTCTCCAGACCTTCAGTTCCTCGAGTCACATCGTCTGTGCAGGGAGTGAAAATGAAGGAGAGAGCTCCGTCGGAGACCAGAATGGTGCTTCTCATCCTTTGAAACGTCCTTCATTTCTCTAAAGCATAAAACATGTTTGGATGAAAAGGTCAGACATGAAGGTTTGACCATGGAGTCTTCAACGTCTACAACATGTTCACCTGAAAGCAGGATTCTCTTTGAGCTTCTCTGAGATCAGATGATCCTACCAGTTGATGTAAAATAATCTGATCCCAACCGTCAGAACTGATGAAATAACCAACAGTTTAAAGAAAATCTTGATTCTGATTCTCCAACAGTTCCGGCTGAATCCAGGAAGATTCATTCACTAATTTAAGAAGAAAAATCCTCACAACAAAAGTCAGAACCTGAAGATGCAGCAGAACTCATGAAGCAGGAACCAGAGATCAGACGGCAGCGAGCATCACTCTGATGAGGATTCCTGAAAAACAAAAACAGCTGAATGCTGAGGAGCAACAGGACTGCTCTGAAAACCGGTTTAGAGCTCCTATGAGGGTCAGAGTTCTGCTCCTCTGCAGGTTTCTGCTCCAGTCCTCCTGGACATGAGGACTTTATGAGGTTCTGCCAGAACCGGCCGATCCTGACAGGTCCGTTCCCATCACCGTCTTCCAGTTTTCTGGCTCGTTCCTTCAGGTTCTAAGGGTTTTCTTCATTCCCAGAGGATCTCCATCAGGATTTCTGCTCATTGCATGTAGATAATGTTGCAGAAATCTACCATGAAAGTTCAGGAAAATCTGAAGTTTTTGTCAAGAAAACCAGAGGTGGGTGGAGTCTCCTGCCTGGGGGAGGAGTTTAAATATGTAGGACTCTTGTTTATGAGTGAGGGAAGATCAGAAGACCCAGGATGTCTCTGGGCTGGTCTGGGAACATCTCGGGGTCCCCCCAGAGGAGCTGGAGGAAGTGACTGGGGTGAGGGAAGTCTGAGACTGCTGCCCCCACCCCTCCGGTCCCGCATGGATGGATGGTCACTAAACTACAGCTGATGTTGGTTAAAATGAAACTTAAATGCTGATGTACCCATCAACAACCAGTGCAGAATCTCATGTTAGGATTGGGGGTTGTCCATCAAATATACAGACTATGGGCAAACTTCTAAATGTGTTTCAGTCGAAATGTAAATGTGATTCGGTCGAAATGTAAATGTGTTTCGGTCAACTTGTAAATGTGTTTCGGTCGAAATGTAAATGTGTTTCGGTCGAAATGTAAATGTGTTTCTGTCGAAATGTAAATGTGTTTCGGTCGAAATGTAAATGTGTTTCGGTCAACTTGTAAATGTGTTTCGGTCGAAATGTAAATGTGTTTCGGTCGAAATGTAAATGTGTTTCTGTCGAAATGTTAATGTGTTTCGGTCGAAATGTAAATGTGTTTCGGTCTAAATGTAAATAAATGTTTCGGTCGTAAATGTGTTTCGTTCCGAAATGTAAATGTGTTTCGGTCGGTCGAAATGTAAATGTGTTTCGGCGTAAATGTGTTTCGGTCGAAATGTAAATGTGTTGTCGGTCGAAATGTAAATGTAAATGTGTTCTGTAAACTTGTAAATGTGTTTCGGTCGAAATGTAAATGTTTCGTCGAAATGTAAATGTGTTCGGTCATGTGTTTCTCGAAATGTTAAATGTGTTTCGGTCGAAATGTAATGTGTTTCGGTCGAAATGTAAATGCTGTTTCGGTCGAAATGTAATGTGTTTTCCGTGTTCGAAATGTAAATGTGTTTCGGTCGAAATATGTAAATGTGTTTCTGTCCGAAATGTAAAATGTGTTTCGGTCGAAATGTAAATGTGTTTCTGTTTCGGTCGAAATGTAAATGTGTTTCGGTCGAAATGTAAATGTGTTTCGGTCGAAATGTGTGTAAATGCTTGTTTCGGTCAATTGTAAATGTGTTTCTGGTCGAAATGTAAATGTGTTTCTGTCGAAATGTAAATTGTGTTTCGGTCGAAAATGTAAATGTGTTTCTGTCGAATTGTAAATGTGTTTTCGGTCGAAATGTAAATGTAATAAATGTGTTTCGGTCGAAATGTAAATGTGTTTCGGTCGAAATGTAAATGTGTTTCGGTCGAAATGTAAATGTGTTTCGGTCGAAATGTAAAAATTTTGTCGAAATGTTGTTTTTGGTATCGAAATGTAAATGTGTTTCGGTTCAACTTGTAAATGTGTTTCGGTCGAAAATGTAAATGTTCATGTTTTCGTGGGTCAAATTTGTAAATGTGTTTTCGGTCGAAATGTAAATTGTGTTTCGGTCGAAATGTAAATGTGTTCGGTCGAAATGTAAATGGTAAATGTGTGTTTCGGTCGAAATGTTAAATGTGTTTCGGTCAAAATGTAAATGTGTTGTTTGCGTCAAATGTAAATGTGTTTCGGTCAACTTCGGTAAATGTTGTGTTTCGGTTCAAACTTCGGTCAACTTGTAAATGTGTTTGGGTAAATGTATTATTGTTTTGCACTTCCCGGCCACCGTATTCAGGTGAATCTGAGGTTCTTGTCATGAAAAGCGTAAAGCGCCGAGTCAGCCCAGCTGTCTGTGGATCATGTTTGATCCCGGTGGGATCTGGAACTCATGGATGAAAGAATCCAAACGTTTAACCAAAGTTAGTTTCTAAATATAAGATAATGGACTTCTCTAAGCTCCGCCTCCTCACCTGTAGCAGCACTGATCACACCTGGGGGGTCAGAAAGTCTGAGTTTGAACAGGAAACATTTGCAAAACAATGTTCCCGCCGGTCGGACCGTTGAGGGGAACTTTTCTGTTCTGCCTGTCTCAATAAGACCCACTTCCTCGTCAGGAATTACTGATTGTTACACGATCGACGTTTCCTCAGGCTGGAGCTGGCATCGCGCTTGTGAAATCCCACTTCAAGAGACAAATGAGGAAACCCGAGCCGGCTGGACTTTCCTTCCTGAGAGTTCCTCATTCTGGGAGGAGAAGGCTCCCGTCAGGAGCTGGGAGCAGAGCGGGCTGACCTCACCTGCGGAGCGGCCGGCGTCCCACGGCCGGCGTCCCGCGGCCGGCGTCCCGCGGCCGGCGTCCCGCGGCCGGCGTCCCGCGGCCGGCGTCCCGCTGAAGAACGGCTGCATCCAAACCTGGATGTTGTGAAAACTCCAGCAGCGTTTCAGCCTGTCTTGCATAAAAAGTTGCTGAATTCACTGCCAGGACTTTCCGGCCTCGAGGATTGCATCGCAGCGTTTTTATGCTACTTTAGTTTCCTCAAAATGCTTTCAGAGGATCAGAGTTGGGTCACATTTATAGTTTTAGGCATTTTTGTTCATTCTTAACACAAATACAGAAGAAGCATCAAACTCTGGAGGTTTTTCTCGAGGAAAAAGCTGTCTTTCTTTATGCATGAAGCTCTCGACACCGAATCATAAGAGGAATTGTAGAGAAGAGATGAAACAAAATAATGATGGGAACGTTTGTAGACATCCATCCTCCAAACATGCTGAACTTCCAGAAATCTTTCTGCTCTTTATCTGCAAACATTTGATTCCATCCAAACAAACAGACAAACAAACTCTTACAGAAGAATATAAACCTTTAGTTCCATCGACTTTCTTAGTGTTCACCAGACTTTAGCCTCAAGCATAATGTTTCTTTTCCCACATTTTCCTTGTTCCTCTCAGGAACACACCTGACAGGACAGGTGCGGTGAGCAGCAGGGGGGAGGAGCTCCCCTCAGGCTGAAACTCCTCTCCTCCTCCTGATGGAAGCTCGCCTCCGCCGTCAGAAGTCCCGCCCCAAACTCGGGCTCCTCCCACTCTCTGATCTGAATCTCTGAGATCCGTTTGGGTGGGAGTTCACCTGAATCCTGAAGAGGACTTGCTGCTTCCACCTGTTCAGGCAGCGGACGGTGATCCAGAGTTCACCCGTCAGCCTGGAGCTGTTGAGCAGATGCTGCGTCTTCAGCGGGACCATGTGGTACTTCCATCCCGCTCTCTGCAGACCCCATTAAACCAAACCCACCACTTGAGCCAAATATATCAAGCCATTTAAATTTATATAAAGTGGACTTGGTGAGTCAGTCTGGGTTTCACCGCCGTGCACAGGTCGGTTTGCTGGATTCCTCCTGGAGATGCATTTAAAACCTGGAGAAGGGTCCGGCGTGAGGTTTGTGAGAGTGTTTTATGGTGTGGGAACGTCTCCAAACATCTGCATCTGACAGATACATGGAGGCCACGTCCACCGGTCCACCGGTCCGGGGCGGGAATCAGATGCTCCTCATCTAATTGAGCTTGGCATCCCAGAAAGTCATCTCCTGCTCTCCTAATGATCAGCCCCTCCCACACGGACAGCAGACGCCTCGTTTCCCTGAGCAGAACGCTCAAACTGGGTTTTATAAGGAGAAGGAAAAATAATAACAGCAACATTCCTGAGGGGCCGTAATTTTCTTCCGGCGGTAAAAGTTGTCCATTATGGTCAGGGTCAAGGAACACATGCAACCCCGTCATCATGGCCGCATGGTTGGCCACATCACAACCTCCCGCCACAACCAGTGGAAAAGCGCTGTCTGTTAGCACAACACTCAGCCAATCGCCAGCAAGCGTCCTCCGCTACATTTGCCCCCTCTAACCGCGCCGCGCTCTAATTTAAGCTCACATATCCCATCCAAATTATAGCATTCAAACCCACCCTTCCCTGCAATTTACATGATTTGCACGTTGATGGATTGAACGCCAGCAGAGCGGCTTTGGAGGAAGTGGACTTCTCTTTGTTCTGAACAGGTTGGAGGAACAAAGTCCTGAGACGTTTACGGCCGGGAGCTGGGAGGATGGATCCGGATCTGGGAATCCTCTGCAGATCTCACAGGCCTGCCGCTAAAAACAGGTTCCACATAAACTGACGACACGACCGTCTGGAAGCAGAAGCGGCTCGGGGTTGGAATCTTTGGCATAGCTGGGCTCCAAAGCAGCCCTGGGACAGTTTGGTTGTTTACTTTTCACGTTGGAATGAGAAGAATCAGAGCGGCCGCCGTTCCTCCAGAGGGGCGTGTCGGCGGTAAACGCTGCGTGACACTTTGTCCTCATTGTTTCGAGTTCAGCCCACAGCAGCTCTGAACAGGTGGAGTCTGTCCAACGTCGATCCTCCGCTGCCTCGTTAGGCCCTGCCCGGCCCGGCCCGGCCCGGCCCGGCCCAGCCCAGCCCGACTCTGGGCTTCATGGCGCCCGAGGCGAAAAAAAATTGTACGGCCCTCATAGAGTTTGAGATTGCTGGAGCTGGGGCTCGTCGGACCGGGTGACTCTGCTAACCAATCAGCTGATGATCTGTTGGAAAGTGAATTTCAAAGGAATTTTCTAGAAGTAAAACAGACAAACTTCTGCTTCGAGCCGCAGTTTCCTCCGCTTTCAAAGTTTTAAAGAAGCGCTGACAGCAGCAACAGTGCGCCCCTCTCCTCCCCCTAACCCAGGAAGGGAGGGGCGCTGCGCTGCAGACTTATTGATCACATCAAACTTTTGAGTTGTTTTATTTATATTTTTAAATAATTATTTCTTTCATTTTTACGTGAAACGAGCGGTACGTTGATCTGTTTAACAAAAGAAAACAATATATGATAACTGCAATTCGGCGCCCCCTCCACCAGATGTACCCCAGGCGGCCGCCTATCTCGCCCGTGACCAGGGCCAGCCCTGATGAGGCCGACTGAATATTCACACCGAATGAAAAAATGAACTGAAACTGTGTTTATGTGTCCGGCTGCCACTGCTAAAGCAGCATAAACATCCTGGCCTCGTCAGTCAGACGTGAGACCATCCAGGTGGGAGTTTCCTTCACGCCAGAGTGAACCTCCATGAGCGTGAATGTCACCTGACGGCTTCACTGGCTCGTCCAGGCTGGAATTCTGCCGCGGAGGGAATGTGGTGGTGTGGGAAAAGCGTCTTCATACCTGCAGAGGTTGTTCTTGGACCTGAAGGTGTTCCTCGTAAATCTGGGCGGGGTGTTGACAGGGCGCTCGCTCGTCTTGCATGCGCCGCTGCTGCCGGGTGAAAGGCGGCGCTGAGTCAGAGTGTGGGAACCTGCAGGGTGAAACCCGCGTCAGATCAGATCTGGTTTGGCTTTATTTTTAGTGTCTGTTGTGCTTTCTGTTTGTAGTAACTGAGTGTACAGACATAATGTTTTTATTTTACTACTGACGCATGACAGACGGATGCCGGCGCTTTGATGACATTCCATCGTTTATGCAAACATTGGTGGAATTCATGCAAACCTTCAGCCATTCCTCTGATCAAAACAAGAAAGATTTGACCTCCTGGCAGGTGGAAGTATCATGATCTGGGCTCTAGCTGACAGCAGCTTCCTTCATGCAGACCTGGAGACTGACTGGAATCGAAAAGGAGGAACAAACAGACAAACTCTGAAAACATGAACAAAGAAAAGGCTTTAGAAAGGATGTTTGGTGTGAAAACGATGTCAGGTCTCGCCCTCTCCCTGTCACCTGAAGGTCCTTTCATTCCTGACCTGCTGAGGAAGCTCAGGGACTTTCACGGCCATCGTAAATCGTTCTGAATCTTAACCTACTTCTCCTTCGCGCCCAAATACTTTTGAAAACAAAGCAGAGACGTGCAGCAGCTGAAAAACTCCCTCCAGCGCCGCTGTCATGAAGAGCTCCGCCTCCAGCTTCCTGAGGCCCAAAATAAACTTGTTTTTAACTGAGCATGACATGGGGGGGTGCTCTGTGGTTCACATCCACCCCTCCCCTCACGCACGGATCCAGGAGATCTTCCATCCAGAACCTCTTCTCTGTTCTTCAGGCTGCAGAGCAGACGTTTGGGTCAAGTCGACATTTGATGTTTGATATGAAAACGTTTCTGTTTCTGGTTGTTTCTTCTCTGCTGGGAGTCAGAAAACATCTGGAGTCCATTTGGTTTGGAGAATGTTCTTTAACTGTTAATTATTTGACCTGTAAAATCATTTAAACAGTCAAATGTGAGGTTCTACTAAACGTCATTGTTGAATAAAGTCAGTGGATTATTGTGGTTTTCATTAAATGAACTTAAAACCTTCAGATTCTGGTGTTTTACTGGACTGTTTCTGTTTAAATGATGTTTTTGTTCCTTTGAGACGCAGAAGAACCTGATCTAGAAGAGCTGGATTCTAGAATTGCTCTCTAGAACTGAGGAGAACATGGAAAAACGTACCTTAAAGCATCAAAAGGCCTCGCCAGGTGAGTCTGCCAAACAGGTAAAGATGAAGACACCTGCAGGTGGAACAGACTCTCCTCCATGGTAGATATGAAGGAGGATTCTTCAGACAGACGAGTCACAGCTTCTTCATGAAAATCAACAGAAGAACTTCAATCCGTTTGTTTATCTATCCAGGACAATCCCTTCAGGTGCAACGTCTCCTTATCAGGAGGGTTCTCTGGATCAGTCGCTGGCAAAGTCAACGAGAAACTAAAACATGAAGAGTTAAGCCAGAGGTCGGCAACCTTTAAGAGTAAAAGAGCCATTTGGACTTGTTTTCTACTGATCAGAACCTAGAAGGAGCCGCATTGACTCACGTTAGCCTTTAAGAAATTTGGATTTGCATTTATAACCTTCTTTTTTGTTTTTTTTTTTAAATAAATGTGAATTATGTCTATTTTTGGCACAAGCAAAAGCAAAAAATTATATAAAAACAAAGAAATATCTCACAAAAAGGTATTTTTTTATGTTTTTAGCAAAAAAGCTAGTTTGTTGCTTAATTACTAGCTGAACTTCAAATTAGCATAACATTTCTCTGTAAATTAAATCAGTCCAAAATGTTAGCATGTTGCTGAAATAAAAGCTGAACTCAAAATTAATCTAAAACTCCCAGTAGATAACAAATTAGCTAAAGATGTTAGCATATTGCTAAAATATTAGCTAAACTCCAAATTAGCATAAAAAACTAATTAGAGGCCAAATCTGCCAAAAAAAAGCTAGCTTTTTGCATTATTACTAGCTGAACTCCAAAATTGCCTAAAATTCCTCAGAAAAGTAAGTTAGTCAAAAACGTTAGCATGTTGCTAAAATACAAGCTAAATTCTAAATTATAGAAAAAAAATTTCAGTAAATAACAAATTAGCTGAAAACATTAGCATTTTACTAAAATTTTAGCTAAACTCTAAATTAGAATAAAATTTCTCAGAGAACTCAACCAAAAATGTTAGCATGTTGCTAAAATAGAAGCTAAAATTCAAAATTAGCCTAAAAACTCTAGTAGGTAACACATTAGCCAAAAACGTTAGCATGTTGCTAAAATAGAAGCTAAAATTCTAAATTAGCCTAGAAACTCCAGTAGGTAACACATTAGCCAAAAACATTAGCATGTTGCTAAAAGCTAAAATTCTATATTAGCCTAAAAACTGCAGTAGGTAACACATTAGCCAAAAACATTAGCATGTTGCTAAAATAGATGCTAAAATTCTGAATTAGCTTAAAAACTCCAGTAGGTAACACATTAGCCAAAATTGTTAGCATGTTGCTAAAATAGAAGCTAAAATTCTAAATTAGCTTAAAAACTCCAGTAGGTAACACATTAGCCAAAAACGTTAGCATGTTGCTAAAATAGAAGCTAAAATTCTGAATTAGCCTAAAAACTCCAGTAAGTAACACATTAGCCAAAAACGTTAGCATATTGCTAAAAGCTAAAATTCTAAATTAGCCTAAAAACTCCAGTAGATAACACATTAGCCAAAAACATTAGCATATTGCTAAAATAATGGCTAATTTCCAGTTTTTTGGAAATTTACTATTAATTTTTTTTTCTTCATCCAGAGAGCCACCATGGAGAGATGAAAGAGTCACATGTGGATCTGGAGCTGCAGGTTACAGACTCCTGAGTTTAGCTTTCAGAGTGTGTGTAGACTCACACACTCACACACACACACACGCACACCCACACTCACAGAAGCTCAAACTAAAACTCAACAACAACCAAACATTTCCAGAAGACGTTTCATGCCGTGACCTTCCTCCTGACCTCTGTTCCTCCAATCACAGCTCAGAAATCTGAGGTGGAAGCAGTGACAGGAAGTGATCCGGTTCTGTTGGATCTTCAGCAGGAGCGTTCTGATCACGTGACCTCCAGAGTTGGGTTTCTTTCATGAGCTGCTGCTTCACGACTAAAGAGACAGACCAGGTTCTGCCGTGGGTCTGGTTCCTCGTTTCCTCTGGACGGTCTACGTTTGGACCGGTACCGGTCTAACAGGTGAGCGCCTCATGTGCTCGCGTCAGTACGCTTTCATGTCGCGTTCAAGGCCGGCTTTGTTCGGCGGCGAGGTGGCTCCGTCTTTGCTCAGGTGTGCTGACGCCGCCACAATACACGGCGTGCACAGTAAGCGCTCTTGAATAGGAATGTGTTCATTGTCAAAGAAGATGGAGAGCCGCGGGGGCTCTGGCATTTGAAAAGGTAATATTTGTGGGCCTCCTGTGTGAGTGTTTACCTTCAGGACAAATGAAGCATTGAGCGGCTGCGAGCTGTGAATGAGCTCCTTCTACACACAGCGGCGTTTTAATGCACATCAAAACAACCTCAGCAAACCCGGGACGCATTCCTCGGGCCTTTAATGTCGGGGCAAATAGGCCACCACTTCAAAAAACGCCTCTGGGATGGAGCTGCAGGCCAGAACCAGCTCCAACCGGGCCTCCAGCTCCAGGATTGAACCCGAAGATTTCATGTCATGTGACCCGTTGATCTGTGGTTCCACCTGAAAGCTGCTCCGACCCGGGTCGGTCCAATGAGAGAACAAGAATCCACTTCTGGTTCTGGACTTAAAGTTGTAAAGACACAAAACGGGGGGGGGGGGTTTACCATTACTGTGACCCCCATCCCAAAGCCCCTCCCACAATGCTACACAAAATCTGTTTGAATGTGGGGGTCAGCAGGCTCCGCCCACTGTTATTGAGACATCTGATTGGTCAGTTTATAACTTGATCTTCTTTAGCTACAGAACAAATATAAAAATATGAAGATGTTTAAAAAGATCCAAAATGACCGACTAACAGCTGTTCATGTCTCTGTACATGTCGATGGGGTCTGAGCCACTTCCTGTTTGGAACGCCAAGGGGGCGGAGTCACTCAATGATTCACATTGATCCAACAGAAAGTAAAACAACGAGGTTTAAATGTTTCATAGAACTTCAGTGCGGCTTCCTGGTTAAATAAAAGTTAACAAATAAAAAAGCTTTTGTTGTTTATTCATGCTGTTAAAAATATGAATGCAGATCAGAGGAGATTTATCATCCATCATCCATCCATCATCATCCATCATCATCCATCCATCATCCATCATCCATCATCCATCCATCCATCTATCCATCCATCATCATCCATCCATCCATCATCCATCCATCATCATCCATCCATCCATCATCCATCCATCCATCATCCATCCATCCATCATCCATCATCCATCATCCATCATCCATCCATCCATCATCCATCTATTATCTGTGTTCACCTCGCTCTTGACATTCTTTTAAATGGACATACAGACCATAATAATCCATTCTGAGTTGGTGTAATGAAATCTGCTCTCGATGCTGATTAAAGATGTATCTTTAAATCGTGGAAGCGTCCAGAGTGATGTCACGGCGTCCATCATGAGGGGATTGTCCTAGAACTTTCTGAATGAATGATTATAAATGTTTATTATCAGTTTGTTATTTATTGTGTTTTATGGATTAGACTGAATCTGATCAGATTACTGGTGTTTTTGTTAACAGTCGATCTACATGACGTTTATGATTCTTACTTCATCACAAACAGAAGATTGATTTCATGGAGAACTCATCCAGCTCCGTCACAGAGCTTTTATTTTGAAGGAGGCGTACTTCCTGTCTTCTTCACGTTCGCTGTGGCGCTCCTCTTCTCCTCCCAGCGCGTTCAGGCTCTCTAACGTTGATGCGGGGAGCACGGCGGCTTCCGGCGCTCCACGCCGTCACACACCAGCGGGTGTTTGCAGGAGTTTATCTCAGGTTCAACCCAAATGAAACTTTTCTCTTTGGTAAAGAGCCAAACGTTAATCTAATCTCCAGCAAACACTGGAGCGGGGCCAGCGCTTTATATAACTGACAGAATCTGAGGCAGCTTTATCTTATCTGACAGATCCTGCACAGGAACTGATTAAACACGAGTTATTCAGTCTTCTTTAATGTTCAGAGCCAAACCAGGAACGAGCTGGGATGCTTTCTCCTCAGTAAACCTGGACGATTCTATTCCAGATTCGTTTACAGTCACTAATGACTCTCAACGGCTTTTATGGATGAATCTGTTTCATTTGAACCAGAATGTCAACAGGATTTCAGCGTTTTCAGTCGTTTTCTTATTCAGCTTCAAAACTTTACTCAACTGAAAATGATTCTAAACATCCAGAAGAATAAAAGTTGTTGAAGTCACTAAACTCCTTGTTTGTTTGAGCTTCTGCATCTTCAGCGGCTGAACTGTAAAGCCTCCATCATCCCTCCATCCGTCACTCTGAATTCTTATTGTCTTTGCTGCAGTTTTGGTCAAACTCGTTTCTTCTTCTGTGATTCACCAAGAGCAGCTAAAGCTTTCCCTCCAGCCTGAAAGCATCATCTGTCAGACAACAAAGGCTCCGGAGAAACTGGAAAAGTCTCTTCTAGAACAAAGGTTTGTATTTAAAAATGATTTATGGGTAAAACTGTGAAATCTGCAGCAAATTCGAGGTTGAAGCACCTGGAGAAACCTGCCTGCTAAGCCCCGCCCAGACCCGTTTGTCCACCCGAACCCTTCATGTTCTGCTATCATTCCTGTTTCCTGACATGTTCAGCACATTTAGCAGCTTTGAGTGAATGAATCTTCTCCTTAATCAGACGTTCATTCATTTAATCCTGAAGCAAAACTCCATGAAGTGTCAGGAAGACATTTTGTGTGTGTGAGCTGAGAGGATTGTGGGTAATAAACCTGATGAAACCTCCAGGTGTCCTGCAGAAACTCCTCCTCGTCTGGTTTTTCCAGCAGACCTGCAGGTTTGTTCTGTTCTTGGAGAGTTTGGAGACCTCAGGGGCTTTGAGCTGCAGATACCATCAGATGATGGAGTCCGAATGTTTCATGACTGCAAACATGGAGCCGCTCCTCCACAGAGCCAGCTCCTCTCAGCGTGGCGTCTGTGTCCGTCATCATCAGGATGAGTTTCCACTTCAAATGTTGTCTTTGAGATGGGACAGAGTTGGCGGGAAGGCCGTGCCTGCAGGAACCCAGTGAACGGCGGCGGCGGCGGCGGCGTTAAGCTGGACGGCTTACCTGCGACACATCTGCAATTACAGGCTGTCACAGAGACGGAGGTGACGACTTAAGCTGAGCGCAGCGGCCGCACGCCGCTTCAAACGTCCTCCTCATCCCAGGAAATCCAAACGCGCGGCGGTTCAAAACTCCGTTTGAAGGTTTGAAACCGAGCGCCGCTTCCTGTTGGTGAGGAGGACTCTCCAAACGGTTCCAGAACCAGAACCTGATCTCCAAAGGGGCGTGGCCACAGCTGCTGCCGTGTGATGTCACTTCCCTCCAGCGTTGGTTTGGCAGCGCCGTGGGAGATGAAAGGTCCCGGGGATGCACTTCCTGTCCCTCTGAAGCTGGTGTCCCCCCCTCTAATTTGTAGATTAGAGGCTTTGAAGCGGCTCCCCCGCACACGGACGGCGACGCGTGTCACCGATCACACGCACAGCAGCACGCCAACACGAGGCCGGCTACCCGCCGTCATCACCAACCCAGAGCTGCGTCCATCGGTGCGAGCGTCCGCGTCCGGTTTCATGTTCAGATTCTGAATATATTTATCCTCTAAACCTGTTTCTGAGCAGAACCCGTGATGAGTCAGCATTTCCACCGACCGCTGTCCGTTTCTCAGCGTTTCTGCGTTCAGCCTCCATCTGCAGCAGCATTGAGCTGCAGCGGCGCGTCCGTCGCGTGCTGACGGATCCAGGACTCGGCCGGCCCGCGCGCCCGCTGACAGACGCTAAAACGCTCCCGATCTGATAGCAGCTCGCTCTTTGATTAGCTGTTGAAACGGCGGCTTTGAAACGAGAGCGAGAAGGAATTCAAAACACGGACGCTGACGGAGACGTTTAATCACAGCATCCTGCTGAGGCTGCGTGGCGTCCAAACATGGAGGCCGTCACCGTGACGTCGGCGGGGTTTCAGGAAACACGAGGTCGACCACGCGGAGCACGAGGACGGATGGAGGAGTCGGCCGAAGGTCTTCTCTGCTGCTCTGGTCGTCCGTGGTTACCTGGAAAGTCAGAATCTGATCCGGTTCTGGGGTTCTGCAGCTTCAGACGATCTTCTGGTTGAATCTGAGACTCATCAGAAACATCTGAGAACTTCTAAATGTTTCAATCACAATCCAGGATGGAACTGCTGTCACGAGAAACCACCGCCATCATGAGGAACATGAGGAAATGTCCTTTTGGTGAACCTGAGTTTTGAACAGATCCCAGAAGTTCAGGCCGTTCAGCCTCTTCTTCTTCTTTGGTGCATAAAACAAAAACACTTTAAGCATCAGGTTGTGATGTAATTGGAGGATAATGTGGGAGGTTTTGACATGTTGCTGCTTCTCTGCTCTGGTTCTGTGGGCTGTGTTTATCCCAACAGCAGCCTTTCTCCCTTAATCTGCAGTCACGTCGGGTCGGGTCGGGCCGGTGCCCCGGCGGAGCGGCGGCCTCCTCCAGCGGGTCAACAAGACCTCACAGGGGCTGCTGGGATGTCGGCGCCCACACAGAGTCCAAACATGGAGGCCGTCACCGTGACGGAGACGAAGAGACGAAGAGATGAAGCCGCAGGATCCCGATGCAGCGCAGACGACTTGAGAGTTGCAGACCGTCATACTCGCATGTAACCTGACACACGTGGGGGGGGTCTGGATGAACCTGAGTTTGGTAAAGTCCCAGACATGTTTGCAGCTGCAGCTCTCTCACTGCTGAACAGATTACATAAGGACTCCTCTGCTCACAGACAGGAGCTCACAGGCCTCTAAGCCCGTCTAAATGACTGTAATTAACCTGTCTTCTTCTAGTCAGTGGGCTCATCAAGCCTCATTTGGGGTTTCTGCTGCAGGTCCTCGCTGTTTGAAGGGTTTCAACATTTTGTTCCTGAAGAAAAGCATCAGAATGAAAAACTGGATCTGAAAAGACGAGAGAGAAATAATGAGATTAACGAGATGATTTCCTGTCTGACTGAAACACAAAAACATGTCGTTTCATTTATTCTACAGATTAACCACCAGACACGCCCATTTATGGTCAAAGTCAACACATTTACACACAACGCATCATAATTCATAAACACACATTCTTCTATTTTTGTTATTACTAACATTAAATAATAATAATAATAATAATAATACATTTTATTTATATAGCGCTTTTAAAAGACACTCAAAGACGCTTACAATACACATTACATTAAAAACACTAGTAAGAAGAATTTAATAAAAAATAGTAATAATAATAGTAAATAAATAAATAAAATACAAAGTATGCAGTAAAATTAAAGATTAAAAGCAGTTGAGTATAGTAATGTATAGTAATGTATAGTAATGTATAGTAATGTATAGTAGTTTAGTAGCAAATGAGCATAAATAATTATTTACACTGATATTTCTAACCATAAAATTAAAATATTAATGTAGATAGCACAAAAGGACAAAAACTTGCAGAATTTAGTCATGAAATATTAACAATAGTTAAAAACTAAATAAACTGGTTATCTGCTCTTAGACCCTCCAGGTAAGGAAAAAACTCCTGAAAAACAGGAAAAAAGAAGAAACTTTAGGGAGAGATGACACCTTCATCCTGCTGAGATGAAGAGGAGAGTTTGGGGTTCCTGGAGGAGAACCAGGAGGTCTCTGCAGATCCTGAAGAGGTCAGAGGTCAGACCTGCAGCTGCAGAACATCAGAGTCTGAGGTTTGTTCTGAGAACCTCTGCAGCATTTCTCTGAAGACATCCCAGATGCTGCATCTGATGGAACGGTGTCATACTTCATGAAGTCAGCCTCTCATTCTCCACATTCTCCGGTCGGGGAAGGAGCTTCACACAATTGAAAATAAAAGTTTCCGTCAGTTTGTGGAGTGCGAGGAATTTCATTTTGGCTTCTTTCCTGTGAGAAAATCAAAGCTGGAAGTGGCTTTACCGGCACGACCTGATGCTCCTCACGGATGGAGAAGAACGTCATCGACGGCGCCGAACACAATGTTCTTTGTGAAGGACAGACTGCCTTATTTATTCAGGTTTGTCCATAAGAGTCCATAATAGTTTTTATGACGTTCTCTTCAAAGAAAGTCTGTTTCTGTTCTCAGCTTTTACAGTTCAACCACAGCGGAGAAAGAAGAAGATTCTCCTGTCAGATCTTCTGTCTGCTCAGATTTGGAGTCACGTCCTCGTTCTGATGTTTTTGGGTCAAATATTGTTAAAGATGTTTTGCACCATGGTGGGTGGGTGGGGGGGGGGGGTTAGAGGAAGCAGAGATCTTCAGGAAGAAGGAGACAAGACTGGAAGATGTGCAGGAAGGGGACACATGTCCTCACTGAATGAGGCGGGGGGGCTCATACAGAGCTTTAGTAGATTTGTGGGAGGAGCTAAACGAGAAGAGGTTGTCATTTACATGTTAGGAGTGTGAGAACCGCCGGCGTCCGTCATCCTCCACGGTTCACTCCGCAGAACCGAAGCGCTTACTATAAAAACACTCGGGGTGTGGTCAAAGATGAGACAAGAGCAGACAAGTAAACACACACATGGAATGTAGTAATACTTTTATAATCCTGTTCAACACAAAACACACCTACGGAGCGTGTGACCGAGCTTCAGGAACAAGTCCAGAGACGATCCCGCGCCGCAGGCCTGACGCTCGGGGGTCCGGCGTGCGGCGAGCCCCTCACGCCGGTGAATCAGCGTCTTATCAAACCGCATAAAGATAAGTGTCAACTAGAAAAGAAGCTAATGTCGACAAACACGTCCCACGTCTTTGAACTTTGCATTTACCCTGAACGATAGCAGCAACTTTATCAGGTCCAAGAGCAAAGAAGGCTGGGGGGGGGGGGGGGGGGGTGGGTTCTGGTCAAACCAAACACGACGTCTTGAGTTCACGGCGTTCTCTCACAGGAAGTCTCTTTCTGAGAAGTTCCTCCTCTTCGGAGGAACTCACCTTTACCTGCAGACGGTCCAGGTAAACAAACCCAGCAGTTTTATTTTGAAAGGGTGAAGCAGCGGCTGAAACAGAGATAACCTCTTCAGAAGAGAGATTCATCTCCAAACGTCATAATTCTGCTTGGCGCCAGCGTGGCCCGCTCCTGCTGATAGCAGCTGGGCTGGGCTCCGGTTTACAGGTAGAGCGCTCTCACACAGGTGACTCCAGACTGAACCTCACCCCCCCCCCACCCCCCCCCCCCAAACCAACCCAAAACCCCAGCTTTCTCTGCTCTGACACCAGCGCTGTCCACACCTGTGGGGTCAGGATGGGGGCGCAGCTTCACTCCAGGTGGGGGCGGAGCCGGCCCCTCACCGCGGAGATGCCAGGTAAAGCGGGATTAACCCCTCCTACTTTCCCGGTTGACCAGGAGGTCAGAGGGAGCCTCTCTTGTTTTCACTGCCTTTGTCCCGAGGAGGAGACCAAATATTTCAGTCATTTAAGGAGCTTAACATGGAGATGTCTGGGATAAGAGCCGGCGGTCCGGCCTCGCAGCAGCAGGTGAAACGGGAGACGCTCATTCCTGGAATACCAAGGATGAGGAGGATCCTCCTGATTCAGTGGGAAAATAGTTTAGTTTGTCATTTCCTCGGAGACTCACTGATGAGAATGTGTTTTTGTTCCTGCTAGATTCAGAAAATCCTCTCCTCAATAAATTCAGAACAAGACTCTCCTCTTATCGCCTCTCTGACAATAACAGCGTTTCTGGTGCTTCTAACATGTTCTTTTGAATTTTGGTGGAGATTTATTAAGAGAATGTAGATCAAAACTGTAATTAAGAGCAGTTTTTTTTATTCAAATGGTTGTGACTCAGGAGCAGCTGCTTAAGACATGGACAATCTCCTGATCATCAACCTGCAGACAAACAGATCTGAGCTGGAATCTGGATCAGAACTGAAACCAAACTGCCAATGTTAAGTTGTGAGGGGCTGTAAGCTAGTGGGAGAGAGTGTAAACAAAGGGATGCTGGGATATCAACGCAGAGGCACCGACAGTCCCGCCCAAAACTCAGAGGTGAATTTCCACTGAGCTCCTGCTTCTCTGCAGGAATTCTGTCAAAATGAGAAAAAGAAGAATGAGAGAAGGAGGACAAAAAGGAAAAATGAACGTTTTTTTAATATTTCTTTATTGTTCTCACTCCTGAACGGTTCCTCTTTCAAAAATGTCAAGGATTCAGACTTGTTTTCCTTCTTTGGTAAAACCTGAACATTTAAAGTAAAGACAGACGGCCTTCACTCGTTTATTTTATAAAGTGAGAAATATTTCTGCAAGGAAATAAAACTGTAAATCAAATATATTTATTTAATGTTTATAAATGATTTTAAATCTTTGGAAACCATTTATATCTTTTCCGTCTGAACCAGTGAAAGAGTTATTTTATCGACGTTTTACCCTGAAAACAATGATCGAAAAAGAGGAGGACCAGGTTTCAGCAGCAGCACTGACAGAAACAGCAGGAACCTCCATCTGATGTCTTCATATCTCGTTTAGAAAACTGAAACGTTAACTTTTAGAGAAAAAAAAGCTGATCTGAGTTCCAGTTCAGGCTCCACACATGATAAGAATGTTTGCTCTTGTTTTCTGAGATGACAGCTTTAGAGAAATACTATATCAGCTGTTAAACGGAGCAGATAACAGCTGAATGTTCTGTATCTTATCACATCCAGATTGAAATTAGCACATTATTCAAACCCTAATTATGTGTCATTAGCAAACAGGACGCGGGTGCCATGCTGGCGAGCTGACGGCGTGCTCTCCGCCTCCGTGGGACGCTGATGGACGCATGGAGGCGGGGGGTGGGGGGCAAAGGTCCGGCATGAGACTTTCCACAAACGTCCCTGAAGTTGTGGCGAGGACACGTCTGCGTTTGTGGGACAGCGTAAACATGTCACTGCGGAGCATGGGAGCTCATAAAGAGGCTGATTAGAGGGCACCTCCAGCTGAGTGCAGCTATCAGTCACTCATTTCAGCTTTATGACCATTTTCTGCTTCTATAAAATGTTGCTGGAGTGACTGGAGGAGCCTTGGAGGAGATAAGACGCCCATAACGGCTCCTTATCAGCGCCCGGGTTAACCCGCTCCAGCCCGAGCGCCAAACACCCACACTCGTTCCTCACAGGCAAAGCATTCTGGGACGTCTGCGACCTGAGAAGAGGAATTTGTCCCGCGCAGCAAACAGCATCAGAATGAGTAAACCTGAGTGACAGGTACGATGCTAACGTGGAGAAAAGCTAACGACGGATGCATTCAATCTATGTGAACCGGCAGAGAGAGAGAACAGCAGCTAGCATGCAGCGAGTCACTGCAGCGCCGGCTAAAGGCTAACAGCGCCGGCTAAAGGCTAACAGCGCCGGCTAAAGGCTAACAGCACCGGCTAAAGGTTAACAGCACCGGCTAAAGGTTAACAGCGCCGGCTAAAGGCTAACAGCATCGGCTAACAGCGCCAGCTAAAGGCTAACAGCGCCGGCTAAAGGCTAACAGCACCGGCTAAAGGCTAACAGCGCCGGCTAAAGGCTAACAGCGCCGGCTAAAGGTTAACAGCGCCGGCTATAGGCTAACAGCATCGGCTAACAGCGCCGGCTAAAGGCTAACAGCACCGGCTAAAGGCTAACAGCACCGGCTAACAGCGCCGGCTAAAGGCTAACAGCGCCGGCTAACAGCGCCGGCTAAAGGCTAACAGCACCGGCTAAACGCTAACAGCATCGGCTAACAGCGCCAGCTAAAGGCTAAAAGCGCCGGCTAAAGGCTAACAGCGCCGGCTAAAGGCTAACAGCATTGGCTAACAGCGCCAGCTAAAGGCTAACAGCGCCGGCTAAAGGCTAACAGCACCGGCTAAAGGCTAACAGCGCCGGCTAAAGGCTAACAGCGCCGGCTAAAGGTTAACAGCGCCGGCTATAGGCTAACAGCATCGGCTAACAGCGCCGGCTAAAGGCTAACAGCACCGGCTAAAGGCTAACAGCACCGGCTAACAGCGCCGGCTAAAGGCTAACAGCGCCGGCTAAAGGCTAACAGCACCGGCTAAACGCTAACAGCATCGGCTAACAGCGCCGGCTAAAGGCTAACAGCGCCGGCTAAAGGCTAACAGCACCGGCTAAAGGCTAACAGCGCCGGCTAAAGGCTAACAGCGCCGGCTAACAGCGCCGGCTAAAGCTAACAGCACCGGCTAAACGCTAACAGCATCGGCTAACAGCGCCAGCTAAAGGCTAACAGCGCCGGCTAAAGGCTAACAGCGCCGGCTAACAGCGCCGGCTAAAGGCTAACAGCACCGGCTAAACGCTAACAGCATCGGCTAACAGCGCCAGCTAAAGGCTAACAGCGCCGGCTAACAGCGCCGGCTAAAGGCTAACAGCACCGGCTAAAGGCTAACAGCACCGGCTAACAGCGCCGACTAAAGGCTAACAGCGCCGGCTAACAGCGCCGGCTAAAGGCTAACAGCACCGGCTAAACGCTAACAGCATCGGCTAACAGCGCCAGCTAAAGGCTAACAGCGCCGGCTAACAGCGCCGGCTAAAGGCTAACAGCACCGGCTAAAGGCTAACAGCGCCGGCTAAAGGCTAACAGGGCCGGCTAACAGCGCCGGCTAAAGGCTAACAGCGCCGGCTAAAGGCTAACAGCACCGGCTAAAGGCTAAAGGGCCGTCTGCGTGAGTCAGGGACACATGTGGACCGCGGCAGGTCCAGACTGCAGCCGCTCACACCTCCATGGATCTGAAGCAGGAGTCAAACTGCGCTCACACGAGGAGCTGCAGTTTGACTCCTGCTTCTCCTGTAACGTCTCAAAGTTCAGATGAAAGGTCAGAGCAAACAGCCGGCCTTCAGGCAGCGCTGCACATCCTGCCACCGTTCCTGAACAGGATCTAGAGCTTAGTCTGCACACAGAGCAAAGACCACATCTCCTCCAGGATGAAATGAGTCTTTGTGACGGATGCTCTCTGTCGTTCACAGTGTTTGGTGGTGGAGCTGTTTGGATCAGGAGCTCCAACACTGAAGCTTTTCTCATGAAGCTTCATTCCAGCCCAAGAATGACATGAAGACATTCCGTACTCGCTCTTTGTCTGGAGCAGATCATTCATGCTCAGGAATGTGGACTTTCCTGCTGAAGGCTGATCAAAGACGGAGGAACGTGGCAGCAGGAACGTCTGTTCAGAGTCCAGTCCAGGAACATGAAGGACAGACTCACCTGTCAGGTATCAGGAGACGAGGATCCAGCAGATCAGTTATACTGTCAGCTTTAATGTGGTCAAACATTCAGGGATGTTTCAGAATCATCAAATAAAGACAGATTTAATATTTATGTTTAATAAATAAACAGAATATTCTGACCATGATATCCGTCAATCCTCTGCTGTCAGAGCAGAGCATCGACGTTTGGTTGATCTTAATTTATCCTCAACATGGAAAATACAAACAAGAAGATAGAAGAAAAAATATTAACAGTAAAATATAAACAAAAACAAAAAAACATAATAAGATGAAGTGAAATTTACAAAGACGTCAATTCAAGTGTTGCTGTGTTTGTAATAAAACCCATCATCCATCCATCATCCATCATCCATCCATCCATCCATCATCCATCCATCATCCATCATCCATCCATCCATCCATCCATCCAAAATCCATCCATCATCCATCCATCATCCATCCATCCATCATTCATTCATCATTCATCCATCCATCCAACAGTTTGTTGCAGGGTTTTATTTTTTCATGTATGTATTTGGTTTCTGTAAATTGCTTCTTTATTTTTTTCTATTTTCACAGTTTTATTTCTGCAGCTGAAACAGAATCATGAAACACAGGACAGAAACTGGATCAGGCTTCTTCAGGAGAGGAGAAGGAACATGGATGGATGTGTGAGATTTGCTTGGAGGTCAGACCATCAGCTGCTCAGTCCGTTCTTCTGAATTCTAACAAACTTTTGGTCTCATCACAGATCTTCTCCTCAGTTGAAGACAGTCCTGCTGTCAGACTCCATGAAGATCTTGATGTCAGGATGCAGATGCGCTGACAGCTCACTGACACTTTGCATCTGCTCCGTGTCCGATCTGGAGATGAAGGATGTGGCGAGTTCTGGTTCAGTTCTGAGATTTCTGAGGCTGATAAAGGAAATCTTAATCCAGAACACGTGTTTGACGCCACAAAGCAGCTGCTGGTGTGAGAACCAGGACCCGTCTGTCCGTCTTTGTCATCTGTTTCTGAACTCAAAGCAACAACCCTTCCTGCTCGGCTGGAACGTCTGGCCACGACCTCTCTGCGGTCACCCAGAGCCAGAGGATGAAGACGAGGTCTTCGGGGTCGTGGTGCAGCCGCCGCAGAGAAAGGGATGCATTCTTTCTGCTTCAGGGTCGTGTAAACAGCAGCCCCGGACCTGAGTGGGATCAAAGTGCTCATTAGAGAAGCCCACAGCCCTGAGACATGGCAGGCCAACCAGCAGCCACGGTGACGGGCGGGAACTAAATCTGGAACAAGGACGAGCATTCACGCCGGGACCGTCCCGGCCGATGTCCGACCGGAGTGACTGAACCAGAAGAACCGTGGTGAGGCTCATCTCCATCCCTCAGAGGTGTGAGAGGTTCCTCCAGCTGCACGAAACACTGACAACAAACTCCCGTTTCAGGGTTTTGTTTCTGCTGGAGCTTCAGAACAAAGGGGGGGGGGCAGCTTTGATGTGGCCTCGGAGTAAAAGCAAAAGCACGACGACGTGTCACCACTTGAAGGCTTCAGCAGGGACAATGGGTCTTCCAGCGGCAGATGGAAGTCAGGATGGAGCTGTGTAACCAGACGGAGCGAAACGATCTGGAATCATCTGTTGATTCACGTTTCTATTTGAGTCTTTGTGATTATGGCGTTCCCACCGGCGAGCTGTAATTACAGGCCTGCTCTGCTCGGCGGCGGAGTTCGTATTACAAGTGCCGTCGGGGGCATGTGTGAGGGAGTGGGGTACGTGACAGGCGGGCGGGGGGCAGCCTGCGGCCGACCTGTTACCCCGAACGTCCACGAGAGCCTCATTATCAGAACGAGGAGATTTAAGGACCGCCTCCTGAGGACGGCGAGGAAGAAAACGCTCCAGAGTTGCTGGTTTGATTCTGATTCAACTAAAGCTCCACTCCCATGAAAACGATGTTTTAACGGGTTATTGTAGAATTCTCTGATGATGGAGGATAATAAAGAAAACTAGATTAACAGCCTGTAGGAAGCTGAAATATTGAAGCTTGCTAAAGTATTAGCTAAAAGCTTAATTAGCCAAAAAAAAACATGAAAAATGTTTAATTTTGCCAAAGCAGCTAGCATATTGTTAAAATACTAGCTAAACTCCAAATTAGCCTAAAAAACTGGAAAAATGTCTAATTTTGACAAATTTTTAGCATTTTGTCTAAATCCAAAAACTGCTAGCATGTTGCTAAAAATAAGCGTAAAATCCAATTTCCTTAAAAAAAACTAATAGTTTCTGAACATTTTAATCTTTGAATTGTGTTTCTAGCTAAAAGAATGCAGAAGTTCACAAAGTTTTTGAAGGATTTGAAGAATTTCTCATTTATTTCCTATGAGGCATATCTATGAATATCAAAAGTACAAGCAGTGAAGTCCTGAACGAGCTGAATGTTTTGACATCAAGATTACTGGAAATGTGGAAAATTGATTTAGTTTTAGTGTCCCAAAAACGTTTGGAAAGGAGCAGAAGAATCACTATAGTATGAATGCTGTAAACATCTACATCTGTAGCATTAGCTATAGCATTAGCTATAGCATTAGCTATAGCATTAGCTGCAATCATGCAAGTGTGAATGCTGTAAGAGGAAGGTGGCCGCTGAAGATGTTAAAACTGAAATTTACCAAATTAGCCAAATGATGGAAAAATGTCTCATTTTGACAAAATGGCTAGCATGATGCTAAAATATTAACTAAATTCCAAATTAGTCCAAAAACCTGACAAAAAATGTCTAGATTAGCCCAAACAGATAGCATGTTGCTAAATATGAAGCTGCTGAAGAACGGTGAGAGAGAATGATGAAGACTGGATCTTTTCCTTGTTCCAAAAGTCTTTGACGACCCAAACTGTGACGGGACGGTCCTCCCTCAGAATCTGCTAGAATGATCATTTTTGAAAAGTCGTAGTACGTTAAAGATTTTGTGTTTTTAAGCGTCGCCGGCGACACCTCAGGAGTTACAGTAAACATTTGTGCAAACATTGGTGAGCGTTCACCTCCAGGTCTCCAGTTGTGCGTTTCGTGAGTGTGTTTTCTATAGATCTTAAAAGAAACCAAAAACAGAAGCTTCAGCAAAAAGAAGAAGATGGAACAGAAGAACCGTATAAGATCTCACAGGAAATGTCATGGTTACACCCAACAAGTGGCGAAAAAGGACACCGCAAAAAACTTCTCTGACCAGCAAAAACTCGTCTGTGGAGACGTCTTCCCGTCAGAGTCGGTTTGTTACAAACTTTAAAACATGAAGGCCGGAGACCAGGGGTGGGCAAACTACGGCCCGGGGGCCACATGCGGCCCCTTAAGCTACTTAATCTGGCCCTCCAAATTAAAATACATTGAATCAAAAATCCTAATTATTGTTTTATTTTCATTGTATTTCTGGTTTCTTCCCAATGAATGATGTTTCTCTGGCGTTCGTGTGTGTTCCTTTCTGAGTCAGATGGTGAGTTTTCAGATTTCTTTGAGTTCACATTTTCCTCTGAAGAACATCAACCCATTGGATCACCAAAAAAAGAACAAAAATCAAACTTTAGAAATTAAATCTCCCAAATTTTATGTTTTTAAATGAATATATGTGAATTTTAATCCAAATTAAAGCATGTTTTTCTCTAAATTCCATATTATTTTTAGTTTATGATGTTTGATTACAAATACTCCTCCCATCTGCTCCTTGTCCGGCCCTTATGCCAAATTTTAGAACCCTTTCTGGCCCACAAATCAAAAAGTTTGCCCACCCCTGCCGTAGACGGAGCCGATGGGTCGCAGCAAAATCCGAGAAATTAAAATTCTTCTCAAGCAAAGTTTGACGTCACCTACAGGCGAACCCGGATCGGGTGTGGGGGGAATACAAAAGAGGACAGAAACAAAAAAAAAACGGTAATCTGTATAAACAAAGTCTGCAAACCAAGACTGCCAAGATCCAACCTCAAACTAAAATAACAAAACCCAGCAGTGGAAGAATGCTGAGGACAGACAGGAGAAAACAGAACATATGCTACACGGTCTGCTGTTCTGGGGGAGACGCCTCTGCCTGAAGTACCTGGCAGGTGGTATATCGATTGATTGATTGATTGATTGAGATAGGGGACAGAATATATTGATAAAACATTTAAAAATGCAAATATATAAGATTATTGTCTTTCAGGCTATTTTCCATCTTTGAAAGAGGTTGATGGTTGATTAGATCAATACACAAAGATAAAAGACAACAGCAGAAACAACAGGTGGACTCGTCAATAGAAGAACACAACAGCAACTAAGCAAATAAATACAGTCAGCTTAAGAGTGACATCAGCATATTTCACATTTTTCATGAAGACATTCGGTGTTGGGTGGGGGGGGGGTTAACCAGGTGGACCATCAGGTGTGATGAGCATCAACAATATCAGAAAACTCACTTTGCTGACAAAACCGACAACATCTGTGAAACTTTAGAAAGTCATGGCAGTGAAAAAAAGAGGAAACCAAGAAGTTACAAAAGCAGAAATCTGGATGGTTGAAGGTTTTGTTCTCACAGACTTTCTGCTTCTGAGACAGGAAGGGCGACGAGCAACGCGACTCGAGTGTTTGTCATCTGCAGTTTAATCGAACTGTTGACGCAGTTTGAGAGTTTACAAGGAAAAGTTTCATGTGAGACGTGAAGCTGAAGCTGCAAAGTGAAGAGGAGTCAGAGGGACGTTTCTGCTGCTGAAGCTCTCACATGTTTCTTCCACCAGTTTTCACACATTCAAGCAGAAGATATAGCTATATTTTTCCTTCTGAGGAGGTTCAGACTTAAATCAGCTTCATGAAGACTCTGAGGACCTTCAGACTTCACCTGTTAGAGCCCAGCAGCCTCCTCTGTCGCTTCTGATCTGCAGCCCAGCCAGCAAGGCCAGGTGGGCCCCATGTGGTAAGGCCAGGTGGGCCCCATGTGGTAAGGCCAGGTGGGCCTCATGTGGTAAGGCCAGGTGGGCCCCATTTGGTAAGGCCAGGTGGGCCCCATGTGGTAAGGCCAGGTGGGCCCCATGTGGTAAGGCCAGGTGGGCCCCATGTGGTTTAAGAGTGGGTAGAAAATGTGGACCTCGTTGGGTTTGTCCCCAGTTTCTGTGGTGGCTCCACCCATGTTTGCCCACTCTGGCTTCAGTGGGAACTCAATGGGTTGGCTTGTTACGCTAGCTAGCTGCTCTGTGACAGTGCAGCTAGCTAGCTCGATGTAGCAGAGCTTGCCAGGGTGAAGGGAGAAGGGGAGTATTCGGTTCGGGCCTAAAAGTCGTTTTCTGCTGATTCTTGAGTTTTTGTTTTCTGAATTTACTACTTTATCTCTTTTGGGAGACACTTTTGAGGCGCTGCCACCTGTCAATCAAACCACCTCACAGCCCCTCCCCCTCCCTTTGTTTTCAAATTTGAATCTCAATCTAACCAAACATGTGCAGCAGATGCAAAGGCTCTGCAGAGGTTTGAAAGCTGTAACCTTTGTTCTGTGAGGTGACGGTGCTAACCGCTGCACCACGTGCCGCCCCGCTTCTCTGTCAGTTAACTGAAGAGAGGATGACATGTGCAGCGGCTCCAACCCTGAACTGAAACCATCTTTCAGAGATAGTTTTCAGTGGTTTGTGGCAGGAGTTCACATCCAGTTAAACTGAAAAGATTCTGGTTTTCATCAGCAGGTTTTTCTGAGGTCGGTGTTGATGATCATGTGACCAAAGTAATCTATTACATCCTATATTTAACAGTTAAAAGGACTCGTCTGGTTTTTATGTGTTTTTACCGTTCAGCGACGTTTAGAAAGAAGAAAACGTTTCACAAAGCAGCAAAACATGAAACTTCATCATGACAGAAACTAGAGAGCCACGAAAACTTCTAGACAATCTTCTAGGCGCCTCATTGGCCCGTAAATACGCTGAAGGCGCCTCCGCCGCCAAACGCCAAAACGACCTGACGGTGACGGCCGTAGAACCAGACCGGTGCGCCGAGGATCATAAACACAAACACGACAACTCGAACTGGGTGTGACTGGAAACTTGAAAACAGGAAACGACAGGGGCTGCACGGTGGTGTAGTGGTTAGCGCTCACACTGAGAAGCTGCGGGTTCAAATCCCGGCTCCTCTCTGTGTGCGCGCTCTTGTTGTTTTTTATGCTTCAGAGGTTGATTGGTGTTTCCAGATGTGCATGTGAGCGTGATCTGCTCAGGGGGCACCCCGCCCCCTTACCCAACAGTTGGTGGGATAGGCACCAGCAACCCTGTGACCCCAGAGGGGGTTCGGCGGGTTCCATGGACGGATGGATGAAGATCTGACAAACAGCAGGAGAAGTTCAAACTACAGTGCAGAAAACTCTTTCAACTTTATGAGAAGACGAGGAGAACGTTCATCTTTACATTCAGCCTGGATTTAGAGGAGCTCCAGCACGGCCCGGGGGCCACATGTGGCCCCTTTAATTTATCTGATCTGACTCATCAAATGGGAATAAATTATGATAATCCGTATTTGTTTTATTCTTAGTTTACAGTTTTCCCTGAAGAACATCAAACTGTCGGCACTAAAATGGCAGTTTTGAAATAAATCCCCAAAATGTTCTACATTATCTCTCGTGGGTCTGGATGAATATTGATGCTCTAAAAATGTTTGATTTTACTTCTCCTCTATTTTTATTATGATTTATCATGTTTTGTGCTTGTGTTTGGTGCAGTGGGATTCATTTGTTGTTCCTCTCTCCCTCCAGAGATTTTAGATTCCTGGAGGATCATCTGTGCTCCTGTTCTTGACTCCGCCCACACCTGTCCCTCAGTGCTTTCTGCTTGAACTCTGTTCAAATACGTAGTTGTGGAGTTATATAAACTAATTCTTTTTAAAAGTCCTGGTAAATCTCTGATCTCTCCTTCTTGTGGACGTCCCTGAAGGTTCTTCGTTTTTCCTGAATCAGGATTTTAGGAGTTTTTCCTGACCAGGAAGGAGAATCTAAGCACAGGGATAACCAGTTTAATTTAGTTGTTTAGTTTAGTAACTAACTACTGTTGATATCTCATGACCGACCTTCTGCTCTGGACCATTAAAGCTCAATGAAGGAAATGTTTTTGTGATGTTGGGCCGTAGAAACAAAATAGAATTGAATTTGTTATAATCAAAAGTAAAACATGTTTTCATCCAGATTTGATGTTATTCCTTTCTTTTTATGAGGTGGATTCTCGTCTGGTCCTGGTCCGGCCCTTCATCACATAGAACCCTTCATGATCCACAAGACACCCCCCCCCCCCCCCCCGGAGCTAAAATGACTCATTTCTGTGTTTTTCTTCCACTTCTGTAAACAGACGACACTGTTATCAGCTTGAAAAACACATTTTTCCTCTAAAAGAAACTGAAAATAGATGTTCATGTTTTCATTCCTGTTTCTCCTGCAGGACAGTTTGGAACAAAAACGCATGTTTGACATGAATGCAGAGAAACGCTGAGGTCGGCAGAGTTTCAGGGACCGACTCGGGCGATCGCCCGACCGCGTTTCAGCGCTGGAGTTCTGACGGAGAAGCCATCCGTCAAACGGAGCTGCAGCGGCTCAGGAGACGGCACCGGCAGGTAGATACAGATACTCCCCAATGAGGCCTGGACGGGCCCAACCAACATGATGAATTAGGCCATTCACCCCTCCAGAATCCACACAGACCTCTGTGTGTTTTGTCTCACGGAACACACAAGGTTGCCTCTTGTGCGCGGTCGGCGCATGTGAAAACAGAGGAAATAGCTGAAAGAAAAGGTGTCGTTTTTCCACATGTGAGGCAGTAGAAGCGCGTCTGTGTGCAGCAGGAGCGGCTGCATGCGTGAGAAGCTGGCGCAGGGAGAAGTCCAGGCAGGAGCAGAAACTGGCCTCTAATTCGCTGATCTCAGCTGATTACATTTTCCCGTCCAGACGGTAGACATTCCTGCAACCTGTGGCTGCAGCCGCCGGGCCCCCGGCTCTGGCTCAGCAGAACCCTGGAGGAGGTAAACAGAGCGGGTCCACGCGGGCCGCAGAGGCAGGTGGGCGGGCGGGAAGGGCCCAGGACAGACAGAAAATCCCCATGCGGGGGGGGAGAGGGGGGGTCCCTGTGGTCTGTTTGTTTGGATGCAGCATCTCTGCCTCTGAGAGGATCTGATCTGCTGTGATTACAGTCCTGGAATGATGGGGGGGGGGGGGGCACGCTCTCTATTATGCAGGGGACCCCCCCCTCAGACTGAAGATGAGTCAGGACCAAACATCAGGCGGGGGGCGCAGGATCATTTCAGGGTGAGAGTCTGGATCATCCCGGAGAGCGGGGGGGCCGGCGTGAGAGCGGCCCGATGCTGGCGGGCGCATGGATGTGGGCGGGTTTCTAATGACAGTCGTGTTTTCAGGGAACGCAGCAGAACTGAAGAATCTCAGATGTCTGAGCCGAGATCCGGCCGAGATCCGACCGAGATCCGGCCGAGATCCGGCGTGTTCGGGATTCACGGGATTCCCCGTTTGCTCCAGAACAAACTACAGAACTCTACCGGGTGACCTGAGGCCTCCACCTTTAAGACGGGGGTTTCCTTTCAACCATTCATACTTTTGTTTCTCTTTTAATTTCTTCTCTGTGGATCATTTGTCAAGTTCAAGGCCCGGGGGCCGGATCCGGCCCTCCAGATCATTTCATTTCAATGATGTTATCTTGCTCTCATTTCTAGCTTGTATAATTTTTGACAAAATATATTTTTATGGAGAGTAAACTAAGTTTAAATAGATTAAATATTCCTGCTTTTTATTATTCAGAATTATGTTCAGAAGTTACAGTTTAAAGAGTTCCATACATGTTTCTCCTGTTCAGCCTGAGGAGCGTTCTGGATTTTGGCCCCTGGTGTGATTGAGTGTGACCCCCCAGCTTTAGAGCTATAGTAAACAGTAGGATGTCCAGAGTCCCAAACTGTAGCGGGGGGGTGGGCAGAACGATCTGTTCACGTGAGAAGATGCCGATAAAGTTTTGAATTCTGAGCGTGAAGCAAACGCCGTCAAAACACGGGCCGCAGCCCAACGACACAGTCACTTTTTCCTCCGTGAAGGCCACAAAGGTCAGAGGATTCTGCCCCCCCTCCCCCCCCCCCGGCAGGCCCAACATTTACTATCAACAGGAAACATCTTTCTCAGTAAAGGAAGTGTTGGTCTCTAATTGGCCCGATGTGATTCAATGACCTAACTCCTCTCAGCCAATGGGAGGGGAGTTATTTTAGGAGGGGGTATAAAAGGGAAGAGGGGCCGGCGCGTCGCCTTTCTCACTGACTCCTCGGTGTGAGTGCAGCTCTCCACTTCTGCAAACCGTACGGAGACGCATTACTAAGCACATCTGGTTTCATTGTTGTTTCATGGATCCTGTAACACATCGTGAAACCACAGTCTAGCCCCCCCCTCCTCCTCCTCCTCCTCCTTCTGATGGAGTCTGGAGATGTTTCTGTCACCTGGACCTGAAGCGTCCAGGACGCCGCGAGGTTCTCATGACTACTGCAGCTTCATGATGTCACCGTCTCCGTTTTACTCCACATTCCTGGAGGTGATTGTTCTTCCTAAAAACGGCTTTTCCTTTGTGTCCCGCGTTTCAGCTGACCGCGAGGAGCATGAGAGCACGGCCAAAAATACCAGAACACAGAGGCTGACATGGGGGGCGGGGGGGGTGACGGAGTTCCCTGATTAGTGAGTTACCACGGCGAGACAAAGGACCTCCGAAATGACAGGAAACAGAACAATCACAGAGCCCGGCACATTCCAAGAAAAGCAGCGAGCGGATCCGGAACGTTCTGCACGTCTGAGGAAAGTGTCGAGTTCGGAGAGTCAGGATCATCTCGTTACATCCAGAACACACGTCTCTCTCTGCTGCAGTTCTGATGGGTCCAGATGAGAGCTCGTCGTCATCCTCCACATCAGCTCTGGGATTCTGGGAATCCAGGATTAAGTTCAAAATTCTCCTGTTAACCTATAAGGCTCTGAATGGTGTGGCCCCATCCTATATTAAAGATCTCTTAGTTCCTTACCAACCAATCAGAACACTTCGTTCACTAAATGCAGGACTTCTTGTAGTTCCTAGAATCTCTAAAAGTCCAGTTGGAGGTAGAACCTTCATCCATCAAGCCCCTGTTCTCTGGAATAAGCTCCCAGCTCATGTCAGAGATCCAGCACAGTTTCTACCTTCAAAGTTAGCCTTAAAACATTCCTCCTTAAAACATTCCTCCTTAAAACATTCCTCTTTGGACAGGTTAGCGTTCTGCTAGATTTTCTATCATAGTTGTTCTCCACATCAGCTCTGGGGTTCTGTTCTCTGTTCTTATTTCTTCCTCTCTCTCTTACTCTTTATTATTCATTGTATTTAGTTCTCCATGTTTTTGTTGGTGCAGTTCGATTCACATGTTGTTTTTCTCTCTCTCTCCCCTCTGGGGAGCGGGAGTGATTTCAGATCCAGGTGGATCCCCCACGCTCCTGCTCCTGGTCGTGGACTGCACTTCTGCTTCGTCTGACTGAGGACTTCATCACCACTCGTCCCTCAGCTCTATCTGCAGCTCTATCTGAATGATCTCTATTCAAATACGTAGTTGTAGAAGCTCATTCTTCTTTACCAGTTCTGGTATCTCCTGTTCGTCCTGGGATGGGATCTCTCCCTCATGTGGGAATCCATAAGGTTTCTTCGTTTTTTTCCTGATTCAGGTTTTTTTTGGGAGTTTTTCCTTACAGAGAGGGAGGGTCTAAGAGCAGATATCCAGTTTATTTAGTCTGTTTAGTCTTTAGGGATCTTTCTTTAATGTTTCATGACTATTTTTTGCAACTGTAAAATTACCTGCATGAAGCCCAATGAGGCAAAATTCTTTGTGATTTTGGGCTATAGAAATAAAATTGAATTGAATTGAATTCTGTTCTCGTTCTTCTCCTCTATTCTTCATGATATGGAGCTCTCTGAGCTTCTGTTTGGTGCAGTGAGATTCACTTGTTGTTCCTCTCCTCCTCATCTGTGCTCCTGTTCCTCGCCGTGGACCACGCCTCTGGCATGAAGCCCCATGAGGAAATTCTTTTGTGATATTGGGATAAATCAATACAATTGAATTGAATCTGAGCTGTTTTTGGAGAACTCCAGCCACATCTCCTGTTGATTGTGTTCTCAGGTCTTCCTCTGACGTCTCTCACTGAACCAGAACCAGAACCAGCTTTACCTGTTCTCCAGCTGTTTCTGCAGAACATTTCTCCATACTTTGTGGGATTCTCAGAGCCGCCCCGCCCCGCCCCGCCCTACATCCCATCATGACCCCTTTTCTGCCGGTGATGACTCTGTCCCCGTCTGGTTCTGGTTTCTTTGGGGGAAAGTTGTCCCAAACGATCAACCCGTCTCAGATTTCTGTTGTTTGTCTGCAGGTAACGACTGGTTGAAACCCTCAAAGCGGTTACACTCGTTCTCGGTGGAGAGATGAAGGGCATCTATTTCCAGCTGTTTATCTCGGCGGGGAACCTCTTCCCCCACTTCTCCGATCTGCGGCCTGCGTGGCTGCGGATGCCGGCGCGTCTGCGCAGTGGCAGGCTTCCTGCCTGCGCTCTCTCCTCCACGGTGTCGGCGTTCCTCTAACGTTCTGTTTCTGATTAGATCTCTGAGCGCTCTTCAGCATCACAAACACAGAGGTCTTATCAGATCATGGGATGTAAGAAAAGCCTTTTGTGAGTCTTTGTCCGCGGCTCTGAGCCGTCTTTCAGGCTCTGGAACGAGTAAAGAAGAGCAGGAATCTGAGAGCTGTCAGAGTCGGAGTCTAAAACAACAGATTTGGGCGCAGCAGTCCACCTAGAGAAGCTTTATGTACACAAATGGTGTACATGTGTTCCGGTTAATCTCTGATTTGAAAGACAACATTGGACCTGAGCCGCAGCGGCGGCAGGAATGCGGGATCTCCGCGGCGAGCCTGTGTGAGGTCCATCAGGAACCAGGCTGAGATCAAGAGACCGCCCGATCGCAGACCTGTTGGTCCGCAGAACCAGGACGCGTCATCCAATAAACACTGGCTAAGTGTGCTAAAGTTCAGCGGCCTCACACAGGAGCAGAATCGCTGACACAGATGCAGATGCATGCGCGCTCCGGCTGTTTGCAGAGCATGCTTCTGCAGCTCCGAGGTGCATCATGAGTAGAGAGGAACTGTGATTGTTACTGCAAACATGCAAGCCAACTCATTCTGCGTTAACCCACAACACACAAGCGCTGCTGCTTACACACGCACAACACACACTTCAGGAAACTCTGGCCAAACTGTGAGAAGATTCTCAGTTCGAAAAACAGGAAGTGGTTACCAGCTGCATCAAACCAAAGTACACCTCAGTAATACAAACTCTGCACAGAGACAATATCTGCAGCTCCCAGCCTGTAAGCAGAAGTGAGACCGATGTCTTTCCAAAGGCTTTTGATTTGCGTGAAACGCAGATGTACCGCTATGGCAACCCAAAGGGGGCAAAAATCACCAGGAAGAGCGGGGTAAATAACGGCGAGAAGCACGCCGTCTCGTGTTATCAACTAACGGCGCGTCGAAAGCGGCGTTTTGACCTGTGGGGGTGCATGTCTGAACTCTCACATGGGGGGGTCTGAAAGCATCTCTATACCTTTAACAAAGGAATGTCTGAATGTCTGAATGCGTCGGCAGGTAGATTAGCGGCGGCTTTTCTCCCGCACCTCGTCTGCGCCTCAGGTGAAACAGAGCAGCTGCACCCCCCCCCCCCCCCCAGCTCAGACACCTTAACGGATCAACAGCGCTGATCCTCAGCCAGCCGCAGGTGGAAGAACCCGACCCGTGTCCGGGCACGCCGACGACTGCACAAACTCCCCAGAATCCGGGAGGACGGCGGCGAGGGGCGGGCTCAGGCTCAGGTGGTCAGTCAAGGTCCTCAGCAGGTCAGGAGGGGGTGGACTCCTGACCTTTGTGGAGGCCTTTAGAGGCGGCGCCGCCGCGCTGAAGGCACGTTCGGGTGTTGGTTCACATTTTAGTCACTTTCTACCGCGACAGCTGCGATCACGTATTGAGGAGGCAGCAGGAATGATGCAGCAGAGCTGTCGTCATGTGGAGGGAAGCAGCAGCTCGCTCATCGCTCACTCCTTACAGTCATTCCTTCAGCCAATCACAGCCGACTTGACTCTCCCTTTGACATATTAGACAACAATGTATGACGTTAGTGGTGAAGCGTTCGTTCACCGCAGCTCTGATGCAGCAGATCCTGCTGACCTTCTGCCCCTCCATGCCTGGCCCGAGACGCCGGCGTCCCGGCCAACGAGTACCCCGCCCTGGCGTCCCAACGCGAGCGCCGCCCGGCATCCCGGCCCGAGTGCCGCAGTGTCCCCCGAGCTCCACTGGCGTCCCGGCCCGGGTGCCACTGGCGTCCCGGCCCGAGCTCCACCGGCGTCCCGGCCCGAGCGCCGCTGGCGTCCCGGCCCTAGTGCCGCCGGCATCCCGGCCCTAGTGTCACTGGCGTCCCCCCAAGCTCCACTGGCGTGCTGGCCCTAGTGCCGCCGGCGTCCCAGCCCGAGCGCCGCTGGCGTCCCGGCCCGAGCGCCGCCGGCGTCCCGGCCCGAGTGCCGCCAGTGTCCCGGCCCGAGCTCCACTGGGGTCCCGGCCCGAGTGCCACTGGCGTCCCGGCCCGAGCTCCACCGGCGTCCCGGCCCGAGTGCCGCCAGTGTCCCGGCCCGAGCGCCGCTGGCGTCCCGGCCCTAGTGCCGCCGGCATCCCGGCCCTAGTGTCACTGGCGTCCCGGCCCAAGCTCCACTGGCGTGCTGGCCCTAGTGCCGCCGGCGTCCCGGCTCGAGCACCGCCGGCGTCCCGGCTCAAGTGCCACTGGCGTCCCGGCTCGAGTGCCCCTGGCGTCCCGGCCCGAGTGCCCCTGGCGTCCCGGCCCTAGTGCCGCCGGCGTCCCGGCCCTAGTGCCGCCGGCGTCCCGGCCCTAGTGCCGCCGGCGTCCCGGCCCTAGTGCCGCCGGCGTCCCGGCCCGAGCACCGCTGGTGTGCCGGCCCGAGTGCCGCCGGCCTCCTTTTAGGAAGTGAGAGCAGAGGCACAGATCACAGCAGAGATACCAGCGAGGTGTGGGGGCGAGGGGGAGTTTTTCAACTCAACCAGTTGGGCCCCCCCCCAGCTCCTGCAGAGGGTTAATTACAGCCCTGCTGAAGTGTTAAATAGGCTACTAACCTGGGCTTTAGTGCAGTTTATTGATGCCAGGTGCGGTAAATAAATCAATGAGGGTTGGAGTTTGAGTCAGGTCGAACCTCGGGGGAGTTTTCGTGCGGATTCTCGCTTCTGCTGTAGTAAAACAACACCGCCGTATTTAAAACAGATGAAAATTCTGCAACTGAAAACGATGCGTTCAGGTTCGATTGCACACGGCCACAAAAGAAACTGCTGAAAGTGGAGAGGAAACCGACGTGCGGCTCAGCAAACCACTCTCTCCGTTGAGGTAGCACACTTCACACATGGTGAATTCTGCAATGGTGAGTATTCTGCAATGTGGATCCACCTGGTTAGCTGAAAACCGCACTTCAAACACCAATTCCTGTCAGCTGGCTCAGAATGAAAGAGAGACACATCAAAATAGGAATTCAGCGCGTGCCGAATTGTCGGTACGAACCGGATCTCGTTTTTCTACAACCACAGGTTGTTGTCCTGACGGCCGTTTTATAACCAAACCCAAAAATCTAAATTACTCAGTTGCAGATCCACCCTCATCACCTGGTGACTCCCTTTAACTGCCCCAACGGTAACAGCAGAACCAGATCCAGCTCTGATGAAGCAGATTTCCTCTCCATTTCTTGCCGTTAGTCAGCAGATGGTGACTGAGACAGAACAGCTGATCCGACGGTTCAGTTCTGCTGTTTCTGCTTCATTCACGCGCAGGTCAAACCCGTTTGACCCGCGCCGCGATGGGCTTTTGGCGTCCAGTAACCAGAAGCGACTGCTGGTCTAGAGACGAGCAGGAGAAAACTCTCCAAGAGCTTTTCCTCGTCTTCCCTTCACAGACCTTGAACGGCTGAGAGTGTCAGACCGGCCGAAGCCAAGACAACAGAACGTCTCGGTTCTGGAGGAGACACCATCTCCATCCAAGACACCAAAGAAGGCAAATAACCACGGATGTAACGGAACATTTGGTTTGGCCTCCTCCAGCTGCTCTAACTCTCCTCGTGCTTCTCTGCACCTGAGACAGAACTCTACGTTGGCCGAGAACCGCCGTCGCAGCAGAACGGACGGTAAAGGCGAACAAAGGAACGTGTGCAAACATGAAATACATGTCTACAAACAAAAAACTGAAAAAATGTGATGAAAACAAGAAAGCTGGAAATGTTTGATGAGGTTTTTTCTAACACCCAAACAACGAAGATAAAAACAAATGCTGGAGACTTAGGAGCCAACCATTACCTCATATTTTGGGATTGTCCCAAAATAAAATAATTTTGGAAGGAAATACATAAACATATTGAATCTATATTAAATGAGACAATTCCCTGTCATTTTAATAGTTTGATTTTAGGTAAGACACAATTACAACCTGTTAATGAAAATGTATTCAGAATACTAATAACTGCGGGTAAAAAGCATTGATTAGACACTGGCTCCTCCCCACCGTGCCCCGCCCAGACGATTGGATAGACAATGTAAATGAAATCTGCCAGATGGAAAGACTAACTTGTTCACATCGGATACAATTTTCCAAGTTCCTTTAGATATGGTCCACTGTTCCTTTTCTTCCCAGCCAGCAAGGCCAAGTGGGCCCCATATGGCTTAAAAGTGGGCGGACAATGTAGGCCCCAATTGGGTTTGTCTGCAGTTTCCATGGTGGCCCCAGCTGTGTTTGCCCACATTGACTTAGGTGGCTACGCTAGCCAGTTGCCCGGTGGACAACATAGCGAGCTCCGATGCCCAGGGTCCAGCAAAGCAAGCAGGGGCGCTGTCCAGGCTTCCAGTCCCTGGGTAGTGGAGCCAATGTGGGCAAACACAGCTGGGGCCACCATGGAAACTGCGGACAAACCCAATTGGGGCCTACATTGTCCGCCCACTTTTAAGCCATATGGGGCCCACTTGGTCTTGCTGGCTGGGATGTTTCTTGTCAGATTTTTAGTTAAATTGTTAGAAAAAAAAAAAGAAAAAGAAATGTTGAAAATGAAGATAGAAATCAAGGGCCCGAAACTTGCTCGAAGTGAATTTGAATGTAATGTTTCATAATTTTCTCAATGTTTTTAAATAAAGATTGGAAAAAAAAAAAAAAACAAGAACGCTACAAAGGAAACAGATTCTCAGGAAGTCGATCACTTTTATGTTTACAATTACAATTATTTTTGCCATGTTTTATTATCTATGCACAGTTACTCTTCTTTCTGGTTTGTTTGCATCAGTGGCAGTTCTGGACCACCGTAGAAATCTCTTTGTGAATGAATTCCTCGATGCTTGAAGTCTCAGTTCAGACCCGCCGGAGAGTTTAAGCAGGTTGTCGAAGCATCTCTGATTGGTCAAGAAATTCCTGTTTTCAAAGCCGTCAAGATGTGAAAGAATGAAAAGAAAAAAAGAAACTGCCAATATTGTCCTTCACTCTCAGCTGCAAAGGTTTTGAAGAGCAAACGTGCAGATGACATCCTTCTGTACATGAGATTCCTCTGCAGGTAGTCGTGCTGCTCCGCATGAGGAACGAGGGATTTTTGTGACTCCTCCAGACTCTTCGTCTTTCCTCCTCGTCATCGGTGTTATCGATCCACACACAGCAGCTCTGACCTTTTGACCTCCGTGATGTTTCCGCTCATGACTTCTCACCGCCTCCCCCTCCCACTTCCCATGAGACGGCACACGCCGCGCGGTTCCAGTCATCCCGCCATCACGCTGGCCCCGCCCCCTCTTCCGAGGCGCTGGGCTGAGGTCCGGTGCGTGTCGGGGCTTTTCTGTACCGTCATCCGTGGAGACACAGCTTTCATTCAGGAGGACGGAGCCGCAGTCCTTCCTGAGAGAGCGCGGCGCTGTGAAAACAGCCGAGCCCACTTAAAGAACGGTAACCAGGTGTAGAGGAGGAAATACCTGGAGCATTCCTCCTCTCAGGAATGTTTTTATTGGCCTTCCTACAAATGTGTCCATTTTGAGGTGTGTATGCCATAAAGCGCTCTGCAGGCCGGATCACTCCATCAAGAGGAGCCCCGCTTCAATGGGGAACCTGTGTTAGAAAGGGGGTCATGTTATTTGAACAGCTGGCACAGTTTAGTTCGGCATGTTCAAATGCACACAGGTCTGAGGCTGCAGTGCCACACAGGGGGGAGAAAAACAACGGCCCCCTCCGCTCCAGCAGGACCGACTTTAGGTTTGGGAGGGGGGTCAGACAGACCCGGCTCTCTGGAGGAGAAGAAGAAGGCGGGTGTCTGATGACCCCGCCCTCCCAAACATGGCAGCCTGAAACAGAAATAAGAAATGTCTAGATGTAATAAAAACAAGAAGCTTTCCTTCACGACATGAAGAAAGAGAGCAGGTTTCAAACAGGAATCTGACAGAATCTGACAGAATCTGACAGAATCTAACAGAATCTGACAGAATCTGACAGAATCTGACAGAATCTGGCAGAATCTGACAGAATCTGACAGAATCTGACAGAATCTGACAGAATCTAACAGAATCTGACAGAATCTGGCAGAATCTGACAGAATCTGACAGAATCTGGCAGAATCTGACAGAATCTGACAGAATCTGACAGAATCTGGCAGAATCTGACAGAATCTGACAGAATCTGACAGAATCTAACAGAATCCTAAAGTTTGTGATAAATATTTGTATCACGATGCTGAGAGCTTCTTTACAGACGAGTGATTTAAAACATGCTAGGTGGAATTAAAGGTTCCCTCAGGCCTCAGACGTGTTTAACAGTAAATTTACTCTGGATTTCCACTCCCCACCACTGGTTAGCTTAACCGTCGTTCACTTTAGCTTCTCGTAGTAAAAACTGTCTTTGTGTCACTTGGTAACTTCACATCTGAGCCAACAGAAATTACATGTGGTGTTCCCCAAGTCTCCATCCAAGGACCACTTCTAATTAACATCTACATGCTCCCACTGGCCCAGTTACCATAGCTATGCAGATGACACACAGATATATATTAGACTGACACCAGGAGACCGAGGCCTGTACAGGCTCTTGGTAAATGCATTGAGGACATTAATGACTGGATGAGTCACAACTTAATTCAATTAAACAAAAACTAAACTAAAGAAAAAAGGTTGGACGTCATTAAAGAGCTTCAATCTATCCATGTAAAAACTACCAACCAGACCAGAAACGTGGATGTAGTGATGGACACAGACCTACATTCTGATACAGATTTAAGGGACCCCACCATGAAAATTCTACTTTTTGATCATTTAAATGCATTTTACTGTTCATTCCTCTCTAAAACAAAAACCAAAGCCTTATTTTGATGCATTTAAGATAATCCTCTAAAAACCTGCAGCAGCCCCTCCCATACCCATGGAAACGAGCGGTTGGAAACGTGCTGACGTAAGATCGAAGCCAACAGCTCCTCCAGGAAGAGTCTGCTCTGACAGCTCCGCCTGCAGTCGAACATCAACACTCAATTTCTCCACAGAGCTAGTGATGATCAGCAAAAAAACTTTCATTTTAGATGCAGAATACCACATATCTTCCAGTTGTGTCCTGTCTTCAATAAATTCCAGCTCAAACAGGTGTTCGTTACTTTAGATGCGGGGCTGCTTTAAAGACACCCCCCAACCCCCGGTCCAGAAGCCACATATGCACTAAATTATTTAAAAAAAATTTTTAAAAAGGCTAGCATAATGCTATAATGTTGCCTAAACTCCAAATTAGTAGAAAAAATTGAAACATTCCAAAATTAGCCAAAAACAGCTAGTATAATGCTAAAATGTTAGCTTACTCCAAATTAGCCCAAAAAACTGGAAACATTTGTAAATTAGATAAAAACAGCATACCAAAAAGCTAGCTTACTCCAAGTTAGCTAAAGGACTGCAATATGTCTAAATTAGCCAAAACTAGCTAGCATAATGCTAAAACGTTAGCTTACTCAAAACTAGCTCAAAGAACTGGAAATATGTCTAAATTAGTCAAAAACAGCTAGCTTAATGCTAAAATGTTAGCTAAATCCATCAGTCCAGTTCTGAGGTCTTTCCACTGGTTACCTGTCTGTCAGAGGATAGACTTTAAAGTTCTGGTACTGGTTTAGAAAGCTTTGAATGGTTTAAATACACGACTGACCTCTGACCCAGTATGTACCAGCAAGAACTCTCCGCTCATCTGGATCCGGTCTTTTATCAGTTCCAAGAGTCAGAACTAAACATAGAGAAGCTGCATTCAGCTTCTATGCTCCACAGATCTGGAACATAGGTTAAAGACTCACCTGTTCTCAGCTGCATTTGATTCATGTGATTCAAACGTTTACATCTGCAGCGTTTATCTCAAGTTCTTTTTATGTTGTTATAACCTTGTTTCAATGATCTCACCTTTACTATTTCTTTTGTTTCTATGATGTTTTATTTAAAGCTCCTTGAATTGTCTCTGAACATGAAATGTGTTACAGATAAACTTACCTTTGATTGTTTTGATTGACATAAAAATGGAGATGGTCCAGACCGGCACATTTTGACACTAGTGAGGCCCCACAGAGCGCCCTCCACAGGACACCACGAGGGACGGGCGCCTACAACTCCCATGAATCCTCCAGGATGGAGTGATCTGGTTCACCGGGGCCGAGATTCTGGATCTGAGGCTCAACTTCTGGCCAAACTTTCCTCTTTGATACGCCGGAAGAGACTGAGGAATGGGATCTCCTGGTTTGGACCACACCACCCAGTTCTGCCATTCCAGTCCAGAACTCCCATGCAATGCTGCAGAGACGGTCCTGTCTACTGCTTGACACCGCGCCCAGGTGAGGTCCAGGAGCTTGGACCGAGTTTTCCCCTCTAGGCTAAGGTTTCCAGAACATCGGGACCCGCCTCAGGAGATTTGGGGATGCCACTGGGACAGACCCCAGAGACCGAGTGACCGGAGCTCTGAACAGTTGCAGAGACCTTAGAGGTGGAACACAAGGTCAGGACTCAACGTCTACCCTAGAACTGTTTGAAGACCCCCAGATGGGGGGCTCAGCCAAACTCTCATGGTACTTCTGGGTCTACCAAGACTTACCAGGCAGCAGTTCGACCCCCACCCAAACCCCATGGCGCCGACCCGCTCAGAGCCCTCCCGCAGGCGCTGGAACCACAGGGGAGTCTTTGTTGGTTTGTTTGTCTTTAATTCTTAGTTCACTTGAAGAAAATGTAGAAAGAAAACCATTTTCACGGTCGTTGGAGCGGCGTGTTCAGTGCGACAGGCGGGAACAGCGTGGTTCCTGGTGTTAACAGCTAATAAATCCGAGTCCGTCCCCTCAGCGCTCCGCTGGCTCAATCACATCCATATGGAGCGCTCGCTTTTCCATAGCTCAACACTGGATGTCAGAACACGTTTGGCTGGGTGGAACCAGACGCACGGCAGTGTTTGTACAGGAGGTCTTCCCCGGAGAGCCTCACAAACAGAACGGAGTCTTCTCTGTACCGGGTTCGGTCCTGTCAGCGTCGGTCCGGATCCTCAGCTGCTCTGCTTTACAAAGACACTCATCAGATGTTCTGACGGACCGGACACTAAACATGTCTTAAAGTGGAGGATCAGCAGAGCCCGCTCTGTCATTCCTTTGGGTCGTGCCAACATTTTTCTCCAGCGGGGGGGTTGTGGGCCTCAACGCTATCGTTCTCTGATTCTGTTTGAATCTGGCCGCATGTGAGCAGGAAAAGGAGCCAAACGTGCTTCCTGAAAGTTTCGGGGGGAAACGCTGTAATAAGCGAGGGGCGGGCGGTTAAAAATAACCGGGGTATAAAAGCCGGAGCAGGATCCCAGCCGCTCACAGACTCCCACTGCCTCTCCGCTGCGCGCAGACTCATGTTTCCATGAGGACGGCGCTACGTGAGGCGCGGGACGCCACGCCTGACCATCGCTCTCTGAAACCAGCTTTCATGAGGTTGCATCATGGGAAATCTGACGTCTACTGTACAATGAGAGCTTTAAGGCGACCGCGATGAGCTGGCGAACAAGATCAACAGCTGATCAACATGCTGGTTTTCAGTAGAACTCATTTCTGATGATCTGATGATGTTTTGGAGAAAACGTTTTACTTTAAATAACACACCAGTTATTGACTGTTACTAGTTTACAAACTGAATCCAGTTTGACGTCACAGAAAGTCATTAAACAAACATTAAAGCCCAGCCAGTAAAGCCGAGAGGGCTATATGGTTTAAGAGTGGCAGGAAATGTGGGTAATAAATGGGTTTTTGTCCACATTGACCTGAGTGGACACTCAGTGGGTAGACTCGCTACGCTAGCCAGCCGCCTGGAGGATAGCAGAGCTCGCTAGCTACTGTAAATACAGCAGAACATGCTAGCTTACTACAGAAGAGCTCACTAGCATGCTAAGTAGACCTGATTAGCATGCTAAAGTGGACCTCACTAGCATGCTAAAGTGGAGCTCACTAACATGCTAAAGTAAAGCACAGTAGCATGCTAAAGAAGACTCCACTAGCATACTAAAGTGGAGCTCACTAGTATGCTAATGTGCAGTTCACCAGCGTGCTAAAGTGGACCTCACTAGCATGCTAAAGTGGAGCTTCACTTTAGCATGCTAAAATGGACCTCACTAGCATGCTAAAGTGGAGCTCACTAACATGCTAAAGTAAAGCACAGTAGCATGCTAAAGAAGACTCCACTAGCATACTAAAGTGGAGCTCACTAGTATGCTAATGTGCAGTTCACCAGCGTGCTAAAGTGGAACTCATTATCGTGCTAAAGTCGATCTCACTAGCATGCTACAATGGAGCTAACTAGCATGCTAAAATGGACTTCACTAGCATGCTACAATGGAGCTAACTAGCATGCTAAAATGGACTTCATTAGCATGCTAAAGTGCAGCTCATCATCATGCTAAAGTGGAAATCATTAGCGTGCTAAAGTCGACCTCACTAGCATGCTAAAGGGCACCTCACTAGAATGCTAAAATCTGGCTCACTAGCATGCTACAATGGAGCTAACTAGCATGTTAAAATGGACCTCACTAGCATGCTAAAGTGCAGCTCATCATGCTAAAGTGGAACTCATTAGCATGCTAAAGTGGCCCTTACTAGCATACTAAAGTGGACCTCACTAGCATGCTAAAGTGGGGCTCACTAGCATGCTACAATGGAGCTAACTAGCATGCTACAATGGACCTCACTAGCATGCTAAAGTGCAGCTCATCATGCTAAAGTGGAACTCATTAGCATGCTAAGTGGACCTTACTAGCATGCTAAAGTCAACCTCACTAGCATGCTAAAGTGGACCTCACTAGCATGCTAAAGTGGGGCTCACTAACATACTACAATGGACCTTACTAGCATGCTAAAGTGGACCTCACTAACATGCTAAAGTGGACCTCACTAGCATGCTAAAGTGCAGCTCACCATCATGCTAAAGTGGAACTCATTAGCGTGCTAAAGTGGACCTTACTAGCATGCTAAAGTCGACCTCACTAGCATGCTAAAGTGGAGCTCAATAGCATGCTATGGTGGAGCTCACTAGCATGCTAAAGTGGACCTCACTAGCATGCTAAAGTGGGGCTCACTAGCATGCTAAAGTGGACCTCACTAGCATGCTAAAGTCGACCTCACTAGCATGCTAAAGTGGACCTCACTAGCATGCTACGGTGGAGCTCACTAGCATGCTAAAGTGGACCTCACTAGCATGCTACGGTGGAGCTCACTAGCACGCTACGCTGTCTATTGGGCGGCTGGCTAGCATAGCAAGCTAACCCACTAAATCCCAGTTAGGCCAGTGTGGGGGAACATGGTGGGGGCACCACAGAAACTGAGGACAAACCATTGGGGCCCACATTTCCTGCCCTCTGTGAACCCCTGTGGCCCCGCCTTCCTTCGCCTGCTGCAGCTTTCACTGTGACCTGCAGCAGAATTAACTTTTTGTTTTCCTGTCTCACTTTCTCGGTCCCAAACGTCGACAGTGGCTCCTGGTGAACCCGGAGAGCGCCGCGATGAGACGGCAGCATGAAGACGACCAGATGATGACGTTGCTCAACGCTGCTGGTTGCTCAACGCTTCTCTATTGTGCAAATGTCACTTCAGGGAAGGATCGCCTGAGCTTCTCTGGAATCGTTGCTCATCTACATTTAACGCAGGCGGCAGATTCAGCGCTTCCGGCTTACGGCTCCGCAGGTCGGACGGACGCCGAGCCCCCGCCTCCGTGAAGGTGTTTGGCTTGCTGTTGACCTTTGACCCCCTTTTAAGAAGCTGCTCTTCCTCCCGACTCTGATCCCAGCGTTTGTTTGAGTTGGTGGGACGCGGACTCTGAACAAAAACAGCAACCTGAACTTCTGAGGAGTCCCACAGGGCCTCTGAGGAGGAGTTTGTTTGTGTGCGAGTGCGTTTCACAGGGCTGTGCGCTCAGCGTGCAGCCGCCCTGCTCTGCTGCTTCGCTGCTCTTTAATGTGACAGGTGGAAACCTGAGTGAAGCTTCACAGAGACAGCCGGAAAATGACTCTTCTGTCGTTCCCTCCGCTTTTCTGATAGAAGTTTTATTGATAAGTAACTCTGAAAGCATGTGATCTTCTAACCAGAGAATCAAATACCTGAACCGTCTTCTGCACGCTGGATGAACTTCCCTAAAATGAAACTTGAAGGCATTATAAAGTGTTTAAGGTGGCTGAAAGAGGGGAAGTGAGACTGCACTCACTTTCACTGGCACAGCAGAGCGGAGGAGGCGTGTAGCGTACGCACAGGGGTCAGGGGTTCGAGCACCAGGCCGACTCCATCGAGAACACGTTTCCTCAGAGTGACGCACGTCCCTCTGAAAACACAGCGGCTCAATCACCGGGAACGCTCCCGGAGCCGGAGCAGGAGTCTGCAACCGGCTCCAGATCAGCGGGAGTCCTGGAGATGCTGGTCCAGAACATGTCAGGAGTCCTGGAGATGCTGGTCCAGAACATGTCAGCGGCTCCTCCAACCAAAACTACCTGAAGAAAACTAACAAACAAAGTCTGTAAACCAAGACTACCAAACTCCAAACTAAAATAACAAAACCCAGCAGTGGAAGACTGCTGAGGACAAAGAGGAGAAAAAATAAAAGAAAAATAAAATAGCATTTTCTTCAAGTAAGGATTACTTAATTATCATTCATTTAATTTAGATAAGTTTATAAATTGATGTCTGAGGTTCACATAGATCACATGTGTCAAAGTCAAGGCCCGGGGGCCGGATCCGGCCCTCCAGGTAATTCTATCCGGCCCTCCAGACTTTTTTATTTTATTGCTATTAATGGCCCAATGTTATCTTGCGCTTATTTCTAACTTGTATAGTTTTGACAAAAGATATTTTTATGGAGAGGAAAATATAGAAAGTTATTTAAGGTTTAAGTTGATTTATTCTGGAATAATATTCCTGCCTTTTTATTATTCATGGTTATTTTAAAAAGTTACGTTTTAAAGTTTTGGCATTCCACCACCTTTTTGGACTATTTTGGCATTTACTAAGATTTTTTGGCTGTTTTGGTGTTTAGCTAAAAATTCAGCTACATGCTAGCTGTTCTGGCTAATTTAGGCTTTTTTGTTTAAGTTTTTTTGTCCATTTTGGTGTTTAGCTAATATTTTCTATTTGTTCTGGGTAATTAGAGCTTTTTGAAATGTTTTTTTAGGCTGTTTTGGAGTTAGGCTAATATTTACACGCTAGCTGTTTTGGCTAAACTGTTTTTTTTTTTGTTTTTGTTTTTTTTGTTTTTTTAGGCTAATTTGGCATTTAGCTAATATTTTAGCAGGCTATCAGCTTTAGTGTTCGTAGCTATCAATTTTAGCATCTTCAGCTATAAGCACTAACATTTTCAGCTGCCAAATTCAGCTTCCAGCATTCACGCTAGCATTACAGCAGGCAATGCTATATATCTAGTTCATAATTATATTTAAAAGTTACGGTTTTAAAAATTTAGTTTTAATATTCAATAAATGTTTATCCTGTTCGGCCCGCGAACTAAGGTGTGTTTTGGATTCTGGCCCCTTGTGCAGTTGAGTTTGACACCCCTGACATAGATGATAGAAATAAGAGATCATTAGAAATTAGAAATAATTCATGTTATTAAAAAAAAAAAGAAGAAGTTCATGAATGCAAATCCAAATGTCTTCAGGGTTAAACTGAGACTCCAGAATGTTAAAGGTCGCTGACCCCTGTCCCGGACCGTCGTGTTCCTCCTCTCACTGCACCTGTTGGAAAGAACAAAAATCTCCTTCTGCACAGCGAACCTCTGAAACTCCTGCTTATTGGGCTTAATTGAAATGGATTGTCATTCCAAAGCTTGCTAAGCCGAGTCTGTCTATGGAGGTAAAGCCCCGAACATCTGTGGGTAAGTCTGGGATCAAGCCTCACAAAGAGCGGAGCTTTAATGTTGCACAAAAACATGTTTTCCTGGCGGGAGACAGTCAAAGCACAGGAATGCAGAAACCCGCGTCTGCAGATGGAAATGCGGGCCGTCGACACCGCGGCCCCCGCGCGGACATTTACACCTGAATGCAGCGCTTTACCTGCAGCCGTGTTTACGGCGGGAGCGCGGCTCCAGACGCGCCTGGCGCCTGTTTGCGCAGGCCCGCTGCGCGGGGACAAAACGCATCTTCACGCATGACAATGAGCCGAGAGAGGGGCGCGGGTGGGCGCGGGAGGGGGGGCAGAGTACCTGAAGAACCGAACGGGTCAGAACTTCTTCTAAAGTGATGACAGAATAAATAAAATGTTTATTTCTTCCACTTTGACTCAGATGTGATGTGTTTGTTGATGATTAACTGGAGGGCGCGCGGCTCTTCCAGCAGTTTCTGTCCTCGGCTCGTTCCACGGGCGCATTACGCAAGGATCCCCGGTTGCCATGGCGACGGGGAGTGTTTACACGTTGAAACTTTTTTTTTTCCAAAGCTTCTCAGGTGGGTCGTTCTTCAGGGCGTCAGTCTGGGGGAGGTTCTTACTTTATAGGCTGCTGTGCGCTGCCTCCGCTGTCACAGAGCGCACTGAGCCCGGCAGCTGCACGTCTGCTTATAAAGGGCTAAATTTACCAGACTACGTTGTTTCCTGAACTCTCACAATTGGCCGCCCGAGCGGAGCTTAGAGAGTATAAGGTCTGGAGGACCTCCTTCCACTTTTCAAACGTTTTCATGGTCTTGGAGCGCAGCTGTGGAGAGAGGGTTTGAAACAAGCGCAGATTGTGGCGCTCCACTTCACGCAACTTTAGAAGATTTCAGACTTCAGCCTCCAGACGGACGATGGCTCTATCCGGAGTGATGCTGCCGTCCTTCTCGACTTTCTCAAATCAGAGAGAAAAAAGCTGGGAAAACGTAAGTTTGACATTTAGTTTGTTTGTAAAGAAACTGTGTTTGTGTTGAGTTGAGACTGACCGTCCCGCTGCTCTCTCCGCAGAGGTGGAAGGGGGACATGGACAAATTAGTCTCCACAAACTGCTCCATGCTTGAGATGGTACAGAGCCTGGACAGTATCAGCAAAAAGGACGACGAGGATCTGAGTAATTACCTCGATCTGGATTTTATTCTCTCCAACACGACGGGCTCCGACGGCGCAGGAGAATACTTTGGCGCGTCCGACCCCAGCATGTACCCCGCCGGGGGCGCCGCGCCGCCGTTCCCCGCGGAAGACCACCGCTCCCCGCCGCCCCCGTACGGCGCCAGCCTCATGACGGAGCTCCTCCGCTCCGAGGGAGCCGGCGGCTTCGGCGTTACGCGCGCTCCCGGCGCGCAGGGGAGATTCTACGTGAACGCGGCCCACTTCCCCCGCCCGGAGAACATCAAGGTGGAGCCCCCCATGGACAGCTACGGGCCCGTCATGGGCATGGTGCCGCAGAGCTGCAGCAAGATCAAGCAGGAGGGGAACGGGTCCTGCATGATGTCGTTCGAGCAGCCCCGGGTGGCCATCTCCCCGCGGGCGGCCAGCAGCATGACGCCCCCCCTGAGCCCCGACGACCAGGGGGCCACGGACTGCCAGGCGCAGCTGTGCGCGCCCATGAGCTTCCAGCAGAAGTACCACGCGCCCGCGGCGTTCCAGCACCACGGCCAGGCTCCCCAGATGCAGATGAGCTTCCACGGCCCGCACTCCGGCTTCGTCATGTACGACGAGGGTTTGAACCTGCAGCCGGGCGCGCAGAGGGTGATGCTCACGCCGCCCTCCTCCCCGCTCGAGCTGCTGGAGTCCAAACCCAAGAGGGGCCGCCGCACGTGGCCGCGGAAGCGCACGGCCACGCACACCTGCACGTTCGCGGGCTGCGGGAAGACCTACACGAAGAGCTCCCACCTGAAGGCGCATCTGCGCACGCACACCGGTGAGTTCAGCCCCGCGGCGCGCGTCATGACGCACGGCGCTCCACACCGCTAACGCGTCCCGTTCTGTCCTCGCAGGTGAGAAGCCGTACCACTGCAGCTGGGAGGGCTGCGGATGGAAGTTCGCGCGCTCCGACGAGCTGACCCGCCACTTCCGCAAACACACCGGACACCGGCCGTTCCAGTGCCACCTGTGCGAGCGCGCCTTCTCCAGGTCCGACCATTTGGCGCTGCACATGAAGAGGCACATGTGAAGGACTCTTTTGTACTGTGTTGTTATTTAAATGCTCTCCACTCGCTGTCCTATTGAAGACGTGTTAGTGTAACGTAGCTGGTACTACTTCAGAGCTCCGGCGTTCGGACAGCAGGCGGACCGTGAAGGGCTGGACCCGCGAACCTGACCGAACTGGACGCTGTTCGACACAAACGTGCCTTTCTCTGGAAGTCTCAGAGAGGGGGTGACACGGCCACACGCAGCCTGACGCATGCGCGGAGGAGCCTGACGCACGCGCGGAGGCCTCTCACGCACGCGCAGAGACAACGTTTCTTTAAACTGCCTCAGTGGCTGAAGCTTTCTCCAGATCAGCCGCTCTGTCCACGAGCAGGGCTCGATGTCCTGCGCATTCTGTTTTTTACCTAAATTTATACAATAAGATAATAAGTTTTATACTGTCAAATGTGTATTTATTGTAAATATTAAAAAGACTGGAACTGAACTTTGGTTTGTGGCTTTGTCATGAGGAACACTGTAAACTGTTGAGACTTCCAGCGATGCTCTGCAGCTGCAGGACGGCCCGGTCGGGTACGGCTCGGCCTATAAATACAAACACTCCATCTCCATAATTACAGAGGAGGCCAGACCGTCTGGACAGAGGGGCACAGCAAGCCCTCATCAGGGAGCCCGGAGACTCTCCTGCTGCACATCAAAGAGTCTTAATGCTACAATTACACCCTGGAGCTTCAGCGCGTGCACGTCTGAGAGCTCCTCGCAGCACGCCGCTCGCGTCCAGGTCACAGCATGAGAATGAGATCATATTGGGGAGAAAAGAGGAAGCGCGTACCCAGACCAAAATATCTGGCCTGGAAGATGCAAATGCTCGGTTCTCATTTCACTTTTTTGGTTCCAATATTGAAGCAGATCTCCAGGACACGCACACACGTGCAGCTTCAGCAAAAATACTCCCATCAGAGCGGTTGAAGACTTTATTCATGACCCCAACACCCCCACCCCCCGCTGCGGTCTTCCCTGTGAAACACCAGAATCACGTCTTTCATGAAGGTCCACGTTACCGTGGTAACCTGATCGTACTCTAACGCTGAGCACAAGTTTAAATAAAGTTTTCCACACAAACCCCGCCCACAAACACAAAAAAGCGTCTTTGATTCTGATGCTGTGCAACACGCGTGTGTCCGTGTGAGGCGGCGTCACACACGGACACACACGCGTGTTGTTTAGAGGCTTTTGGTTGTTTAGCACTTCAGTTTCTCAACATCACAACTAAAACAAAAGAAACATCCGATGAAGGTCAGCGGCGTCTCCGTGACCTCTGACCTCCACAGTCCTTCACTACTGCAGAGATAAATAATAAAAGCTCAGAAACGTTCATGCTCATTATTTACAGATCCACATAAACTAATTAAAGTGCATTTTACAGATTCATTCTTTTAAAGACAAACATAGAATGGATGTAGTGGGGGGGTCATATTCGTTCTTCTGACCCCCATTAGTGTGTAACATGAAGCAGACACGCCCCTCAGTCTCATGTACATGGGGGGGTGCTGTAGTGCTGTCAGGCGAGCGCTGGTGATGACATCAGAGGCCGGGGGCGGGGGCGGGGTCAGGCGTTGAGCGCGTCGGCCTTGCTGAGGGCGATGGCCAGCTCCAGATCCTGCAGCTCCTGCAGCCGCAGACGCCGCAGACGCTCCTGCTCCTCGCGCTCGCCGTCCTGCCTGGCCCACTCCAGCTGCTGGCTCTCACTTCCAAACTGCAGCAGAGAAACCGGAGCACAGGTGAGTACAGGTGAGCGCAGGTGAGCACAGGTCGAGTACAGGTGAGCACAGGTGAGTACAGGTCGAGTACAGGTGAGCACAGGTGAGTACAGGTGAGCACAGGTGAGTAGAGGTCGAGTACAGGTGAGCGCAGGTCGAGTACAGGTGAGCGCAGGTGAGCGCAGGTCGAGTACAGGTGAGCGCAGGTCGAGTACAGGTCGAGTACAGGTGAGTGCAGGTGAGCGCAGGTCGAGTACAGGTGAGCGCAGGTGAGTGCAGGTGAGCACAGGTGAGTACAGGTCGAGTACAGGTGAGCGCAGGTGAGCGCAGGTGAGCGCAGGTGAGCGCAGGTGAGCGCAGGTCGAGTACAGGTGAGCACAGGTGAGTACAGGTCGAGTACAGGTGAGCGCAGGTCGAGTACAGGTGAGCGCAGGTGAGCACAGGTGAGCGCAGGTGAACGCAGGTGAGTACAGGTGAGCGCAGGTCGAGTACAGGTGAGTGCAGGTCGAGTACAGGTGAGCGCAGGTGAACACAGGTGAGTACAGGTGAGTGCAGGTCGAGTACAGGTGAGCGCAGGTGAACACAGGTGAGTACAGGTGAGTACAGGTGAACACACGTGAACACAGGTGAGCACAGGTCGAGTACAGGTGAACACAGGTGAACACAGGTGAGTACAGGTGAGTACAGGTCGAGTACAGGTGAGCGCAGGTGAGTGCAGGTGAGCGCAGGTGAGCACAGGTGAGCGCAGGTGAACGCAGGTGAGTACAGGTCGAGTACAGGTGAGCGCAGGTGAGTGCAGGTGAGCACAGGTGAGCGCAGGTGAGCGCAGGTGAGCGCAGGTCGAGTACAGGTGAGCGCAGGTGAGCGCAGGTGAGTACAGGTGAGCGCAGGTCGAGTACAGGTGAGCGCAGGTGAACACAGGTGAGTACAGGTGAGTGCAGGTCGAGTACAGGTGAGCGCAGGTGAACACAGGTGAGTACAGGTGAGTACAGGTCGAGTACAGGTGAACACACGTGAACACAGGTGAGCACAGGTCGAGTACAGGTGAACACAGGTGAACACAGGTGAGTACAGGTGAGTACAGGTCGAGTACAGGTGAGCGCAGGTGAGTGCAGGTGAGCACAGGTGAGCGCAGGTGAGCGCAGGTGAGCGCAGGTCGAGTACAGGTGAGCGCAGGTGAGCACAGGTGAGCGCAGGTGAACGCAGGTGAGTACAGGTCGAGTACAGGTGAGCGCAGGTGAGTGCAGGTGAGCGCAGGTGAGCGCAGGTGAGCGCAGGTCGAGTACAGGTGAGCGCAGGTGAGCACAGGTGAGCGCAGGTGAACGCAGGTGAGTACAGGTGAGCGCAGGTCGAGTACAGGTGAGTGCAGGTCGAGTACAGGTGAGCGCAGGTGAGCGCAGGTGAACACAGGTGAGTACAGGTGAGTGCAGGTCGAGTACAGGTGAGCGCAGGTGAACACAGGTGAGTACAGGTGAGTACAGGTCGAGTACAGGTGAACACACGTGAACACAGGTGAGCACAGGTCGAGTACAGGTGAACACAGGTGAACACAGGTGAGTACAGGTCGAGTACAGGTGAGCACAGGTTGGTTACTGGCTTCACTCACAACATTTCCATAGATATAATTTCATATCAAAGCTCAATCAAATTTCAGAATCAGGGACGGATTAGGACGATACATTCACATTTGATAGTCTCACACAGACTGGAGATGTGCACGTCTCACGGGAGGCGTGCACGTCTCATGGGAGGCGTGCACGTCTCACGGGAGGCGTGCACGCCTCACCTTCGTACCTTCACATCCGTGCAGAAACACACAGCTTGAAGCAACACGTCGACATGCGGCGGCAAACACAAACAGGACAAAAGCACAGAGACAGAGTTCAGCTTCTGTCCTGCTTCAGGTGGGAGATCTGATCCCCCACAATGCTTTGCTGCATTCCTCCCTCCTGTCTGGAGCTGCAGCGGACATGCAGACGTGCAAAAGCATGGCTTCTGGGGGCGGGGTCATGCACATGCAGACCAGCGGTCAGCAGACTTACAGAGCCCACGCCGCCGCCTCTGGACGCCGCCGCCAGACTCCTCTGCCCGAGCGCCGCGGGGCAAACGCTCGGGAGGGGCGCCGCGGGGCTCGAACCGAGCAGTCCTACTGTAAAAGACAGACATGTCAGAAAGAAGAGAACGGCGATGACGAGTCCTCTGAGAAAAGACGAGCAACAGGAAGCGCGCGGAGGGCACAGAGAGCGGTGACCCCGGGGAACCGCCGCTTCAAAGGAGGCGTTAACCACAACGCTCACTGATGCAGTGAAACATGCAGAGCGACACGCCCTCGCCCACATTAGCCTGCTCATGAACTCGTGTCAGAAGCGCTCGCCGGCGCTCTGGATCTGCACGCGTTTCCCATCATCCTTCAGCTCCTCAGAGGAACGAACGGCGGGAAGCTTCAGCTCGCCGCCGGACGGCGGTCAGAGCGAAGGGGAAGACTCGCTTCTCAGGCCGTGGCTTCTGCTTACTGAAAACGTGCGAGGTCACCGCGGAGGGCGGCGGCCTGGGAATGTGCTGAAGGTGTGGAGACGCTTCTCACACGTAGCAGAACACACAAACCGCCGCCGCCGCCGACACGTCCGAGTGTACATGTCAGCGAAACTAAACTCCACGACTCAGAAGATCATTTCTGTAATCTTACAGCTCGCTGAGGAAGCTGCAGGTTCTGCAGAGCCGGGCCTCGGCTCGCACTCGGGTCATGCTGCTGAACGCTACACCACAGCTGGAGCATTACCGTATGGAGGAGCGGGCCTGCTGGGCAGACTCTTCTTTGAGGTCAGTCCGGGAGAATCCGGCTTCTGCTGGAAGAGAAGAGACTTTCAGAACCAACAGAACCGTCGGGTCAGCAACAACCAGAGTTTCATTAGAAATACATTTTTGTCTCTACAGCCCGGTACCAGCTGACCGGTACCGGACCGCGGTTCTATAGAACCAGCCCGTGGGGTTCTGCAGAGCTTTACCTTTGACATGTGACTGAAGTCAGCGAATCCGGCGCCGCTCCCTGCAAAAGACTTGGTTCTGAAGGGGTCCACCTTCCCGAACGCATCTGTGGGGGACACTCGGTTCAGATGAAGCTGTGAGGGGGGGTCCAGGTCTGCTTCCTGTCAGCAGAACCCTCCACAGTTAAACCAATGAGTCTGCTCAGAGATAACTGTGAGGGGGGGGTCCGATAAAGATCAGAAACCATCAAACTCTGACGGGACGGCCGGACCGTTCCATGAGAAGGTCTCATTCATCCGCTCGGGTCCAGGTCCCGCCTCAGCCAGGGAGGTGGGATGACGGAGCATCAGCAGCAGCAAATGAGGTGGGCGGGGGGGCGGTTGAAGGAGCAGCAGTGTCTTCCAGTCAAGAACAAGTCACTGAGTTTCTGTTTGGCTTCTGCAGACCTCCTGTTTTTCCAGGAGTAGGGAGTATTTTTAGTTGGCCGGCGGTGAAGAGTGAATGTAAGGACTAAAAATAGGACAGACCGCAGGAAAACTGCAGGCCGGAGAGGGAAACTGTTTGCCCCCGACCCCCCCAAAGTACAGCGTCAGCCGGGGCAGCAAAGAACGGCTCTTTGAGACGGACTTCAGAACCAGTTCAGAGTCCGGGAACAGACTCGTCAGGAACCGTCACGGAAAAGGAGGAGACAAAAAGCGGCAGTGTGTTCGCTACGGCGCCGCCGTCACGGAACAGGAAAACATGAAACATGGAGGACACGCGGAGGGGAACAGGAGGAGACGGGGAGAGGACACGGAGGGGACACGGAGGGGACATGGAAGAGACATGATGGGGAAACAGGGATAACGTGATGGGGACTCGAAGAAGACATGGAAGAGACACGAAGGAGACACGAAGAGGACATGAAGGAGACATAGTGAAGACACAAAACAGTCATGAAGGGGACACAAAGGAGACATGAAGGGGATACAAAGGAGACATTAAGGGGACATGAAGGAGACATTAGTGGGACATGATGGGGACACAAAGGAGACATTAAGGGGACACGAAGGAGACATGAAGGGGACACGAAGGAGACATTAGGGGGACATGATGGGGACACAAAGGAGACATTAAGGGGACACGAAGGAGACATTAGGGGGACATGATGGGGACACAAAGGAGACATTAAGGGGACATGAAGGAGACATTAGGGGACATGATGGGGACACAAAGGAGACATTAAGGGGACACGAAGGAGACATGAAGGGGACATGATGGGGACATGATGGGGACACAAAGGAGACATTAAGGGGACACGAAGGAGACATTAAGGGGACACAAAGGAGACATTAAGGGGACGAAGGACACATGAAGGGGACACAAAGGAGACATTAAGGGGACATGAAGGAGACATTAGGGGGACATGATGGGGACACAAAGGAGACATTAAGGGGACACGAAGGACACATGAAGGGGACACAAAGGAGACATTAAGGGGACATGAAGGAGACATTAGGGGACATGATGGGGACACAAAGGAGACATTAAGGGGACACGAAGGAGACATGAAGGGGACATGATGGGGACATGATGGGGACACAAAGGAGACATTAAGGGGACACGAAGGAGACATTAAGGGGACACAAAGGAGACATTAAGGGGACACGAAGGACACATGAAGGGGACACAAAGGAGACATTAAGGGGACATGAAGGAGACATTAGGGGGACATGATGGGGACACAAAGGAGACATTAAGGGGACACGAAGGACACATGAAGGGGACACGATGGGGACACGAAGGAGACATTAAGGGGACATGAAGGAGACATTAAGGGGACATGATGGGGACACAAAGGAGACATTAAGGGGACACGAAGGAGACATGAAGGGGACACGATGGGGACACGAAGGAGACATTAAGGGGCCATGAAGGAGACATTAAGGGGACATGATGGGGACACAAAGGAGACATTAAGGGGACACGAAGGAGACATGAAGGGGACACGAAGGAGACATTAAGGGGACATGATAGGGACACAAAGGAGACATTAAGGGGAGACGATGGGGACACGAAGGACACATGAAGGGGACATGATGGGGACACAAAGGAGACATTAAGGGGACACGAAGGAGACATTAGGGGGACATGATGTGGACATGAAGGGGAAACAGGGAAAACCTGATGGGGACTCGAAGAAGACATGGAAGAGACACGAAGGTGACATGAAGAAGACACAGAGGAGTCACAGGGAGGTGTGAGGAGTACCAGAGTCTCTGGACTTGGCTCCGCCGGAGGAGAAGGGTTCGCTGCTGCTGAAGGCGCTTGGCTGAAGACGAGAACATCAGGAACCAAAACGTCACTGGAGTCCAGAACAGAATCGACTTCCTTCCTTCTGGGGTCCAATCAGACACAGAGACCTCCTACCTTGAGCGGGGGGACGGGTTTCTTAGCAAACGGGTCAGCAGATCCAAACAGGTCCGACCGGTCCGTCTTAAAGAAGTCTTCGGATGAGGTTCCTCTGAAGGGATCGCTTTCTTTGAAGGGATCGTCTCCAAACGGATCTGAGAGAGGAAGAGAGCGTCATCCAGCCGAGCGAGCATCAACGGCGAGCGCCGGCCGAGTCAGCAGGACATCCAGACCTTTGAGGAGGTTGGATCTGAAGGGGTCTTCTGTCTGGAAGGGGTCGGCGGCGGGTTCTTTGGGAGCGCCGCTGTTGAACATGGCGATCCTGTCCTTCAAGGAGTCCTGGTGAACCTATCAGGAGACAGATGTGACGTCACAGCGGAGCTTCAGCAGCAGCAAGAACAACCAAAACACGGGTCAGCTGATCCGGGTTCTGACCGGAGGTCGGAAACACTCGTTATCCTTGGAGCTCTTGCCGAGGTCCGGCGGGCTGCCGGCGTTCCCGCTGCTGATGTTGCTCAAAGCGCCGTTGTACTCCTCGATGGTTCTGGTGATTTCTTTCTGGTTCTCCTGGATCAGGACCAGTTTAGTGCGGGCCTGAAACAGAAAAAACACCAACGCTGAACCTGAAACTCTGCCTGAGGAGCATAGGCTCCGCCTCCACGCCGCGTCCGCACTGACCTGACTGATCTCCTCCTGCGTGGTTTTGAGCGACTTCATGATGGTCTCCAGCTGGAGGCGTCCCGACAGCAGCCTCTGCTCCAGCTGGGCCTCCTCCTCCTGCAGCCGGCCCAGGTCCGACTTGGTCCGGTTCAGCTCGTCCTCCTGACTGTGGAGCTCCGCCTCCTGGGAGCGGATCTTGCTCTGCATGGATGCGATCTGGACGCACACGAAAACGATGTGAATGTGGATTCTCCGCCCCCTCAGGTGTTGCGTCCCGACGCTGACGACCCCTGCTCTCCCCGCTCCCCCCCTCCCCCGGGGGCGGCGGCGGCGCCGGCCCTCACCAGCTGCCCCTCCTCCTGGCATTTGTGCTTGACGTCGTGCAGCATCCCGTCCAGCTTGGAGCGCTGCAGCTCCATGTCCTGCAGGCGGCCCTGAGCGTCCCGCTGCTGCGCCTCCAGCTCCTGCAGGAAGCCGCTCTCCTGCTCCGCGTCGCGCTGCATGCTCTGAGGACGACGGCGGACGCGCGTCACCACCTTCACCTGGCGCTCGCAGCAGCCCCCCCCCCCCCCCCGGCTCACCTGGACATCGCCGTTCTTCTGTACGAGCGACTCTTCGCTCTCTTGAATCTGGTGCTCCAGGATGAACCTCTCCCTGTGAGGGACGAACAGCAGAACATCACAGATGGACACAAAAGACCCGGTGCGGCGCCGGGGGCGGGGCCTCACCTCTCCAGCTGAGCGATCTCTTTGCTGAGGTCGTCCAGGTCTTTGACGCCCGTCAGCTCCAGCGAGCCAGAGAAGCTATCCTGAAGACAGAAAGACGGAGACGCAGGTGAAAGGCGGGAAACGGAAGAGGTGTGATGAGGGGGAGGGGTCAGAGGGTCACCAGGAACCAATGAAGAACATGCAGGGACAAACAGAGATGGAGGTCTGCAGAAAACAGGAGACGTGGAAGGAAACGCATCACACAGGTGAGGGGAGAGGCCGGCGTTTCCCATCATGCACTTTCCATGTTCTCCAGGGTGAGTGGAGGGAAATGGGACGGAGCGGACCCTGATCCTGATGTGTGTGTCGGTGTTGGTAGAGGGGCGGGGTTTAACTACACAGCCTCCTGTTCTGTGACTTTGTCGGAGTTTAAATTCTGAACGCAGTGATGCTTCCTGACGGTGTTTGTCAGTCTGGATCTTTCAGAATAAAAGCCTGTCAGCAGACAACAACTCCATCTACTTTAATGAGTCTGCACACGATGTAAACTTTCACTAGATTTTCACTCTCAATTTCTATTTGTCAGTGTTGTAGAGTAATCCAGTAAAATGTAAGAAGTTCTTATGCTGAGTAGTGATTAGTTATTCTGATCGTTTGTCGTATTTTTCTGGTAAATTTATGACGTTATTTTTGTGTCACGACATTACAAGCAAAAGTTACAGATTTGGGATCAAATTGTTCTAAATTACAAACAAAATGTAAAGTGTTGAGAATAAAACTTCAAAATTTGCAAATGAAATTATAAAACATTTGCTTTCAAAACTTTGTTTTTCTTTTAGAACATGTTCTTCTGTTTGCAACACAAACGTTTTCAGATGCGCCGTGTCTCGTCTCGCTTTCAGCATCAGTTTGTGCCGCACTACACAGCCTGTGATTGGTCTACATTCTATCCAATCAGGTGTCTCTGCCTCACATTGACGCTGCTTGAGGGCGGAGGCAGAATCCGGGCAAAATATTGTTAAAAGTTTGATTTTCTTTAAGATCAGTTAAAAAAAGTAAAAAGATTTAAACACATATTATCGTCTGCTGCTCGACAGTGAAGACACCTGATTGGATAGAATTTAGACCAATCAGCAGTGTGGTGCGGCACAAACGGCAGAAACGTAACATCAAAGATAGGATAAAAGCGAGATGAGGCAATTCGTATTTTCTTTTGCAAATTGTGAAGATTTATTCTCAACATTTTACATTTCGTTTGGAATTTAGACATTTTTGATCTCAAATCTGTGTCTTTTGCTTGTAATATAGTGATAAACAATCACTTGATCTAAATTCATTATTTACTGGAGTAAAAGTGAGAACAACAGCAGAAACTGTCACAGAATAACACGGATCAACGCTGCCCCCTTCAGACACACACTGGAACTACCGTACTCACGATGAGCATCTGGGACGCTGAAGTAAATCCTGGTCTCACAGAAGACAGAGAACCCCAAAAGTTCTGTTAGACGGGACAGGGCAGAGCTCAAAAAGGTTCAGAAAGATGGAGAAGGTTCTGCAGCAGGAACCCTAAAGATGCACGCGGCAGAACCGGGCCGTCCGGCAGACAGGAGAACTCACGAGGTCCATGGAGGATTCGGTTCTTTCCGACGGGGGGATCATGTCTGGGGTCAGAGTGGAGGGGGGGTCGATGCCTTTGCTGCTCTTCTGATGGATCAGATGCATGGCCAGACAGAACTGCTCCCGGGTCAGCTTCCCCGTGTGCTTCGTGTCGGCAAGTCCCCTGAAAGAGAAGCAAGGCGGCGTCACGTTCTGGTACCGGACGCTCTGGTCTCAGGGTCACGGTCGGGGTTTCCTGGTCCGGGTAGGTCAGAGGTCAAAGACACTTTCACAGAAAAGCTATGCTTTAAAGAGGCGGAGCAACAGAGCCCTCAAACCACAAAGAGGACAGAAATCAGAAGTTTGAAAAGAAAAGAATTCAGATGCTTGAAATACTTGACGTGTTTGCTTACATGTATGTTTGCATGGAAACATTCCTCCGTCCTGAAAGACGGGTCAGACGGACCCCGTCTGGGTCCGGCTGTCTCTCTGGTGACATGTCCTCCTCTGCTCTCCATCATTTCTTCCATTTTCTATGTTTTTAGATGTTTGATTGCATGAAAAGTATTTTCACCCTCAGAACGCTCCTGAGCGTTCAGGTCACATGACCCACTTTAATGGATTTCTGAACCATCCAAACATCCACTGAGAGTCCATTGAACTGATTCTGAAGGTTGGAGTTTCTAATTAAAAACCAGAGGGATTTTGTTGTTCAAATGTTTGTTTCACCATCAAAACTGTAGATAAATTGTATGATTTTCTACTCATTCCCCCCCCGTCTGTTTCAGGAGGTAACAGTTCTGACAGCTCTAGACGTAAGAACGTCATCGCATCAACAGTCACTGCAGCCTGCTGTGAAAAGCCGGTCAGAGAACATTTTCCCTTCATTTCTATTGTGTGAAAAGTTTACATTTATAAAGTGTTAACTCAGAAATGTAAATTCTGAGAACAAAACCGTCAACAGTAAGACCAGCAGGACTCTAAAGACTTCTACTGACAAACACAGATGCTCACATACAACCAGAAGAAACAAACATCCAGTTTCTGCACTTGAAATGGTAAATACTCCATTCTGATTGGCTGCTGGGTGTGAATGCGCACCTAAAATAATAAGTTACAACATTCTATATGCGCAGACTTCTTCAAAACAAACTCTTCTTCATCTTCTGGACAAGAACCAGCAGTTAGAGGTGAACCATCTTTATCTAACCTCTCATGAGGACCAGCTCTCACCTGCGGCATGTTGTTACCATGACAACGGGGGGCATTACCTATTGAATAATCTACTTTTTATGGAAAAAACTATCTAAAAAGTGATGGAATATTTATTTCTTCTGTAACAAACTGATTGTTTGATTAATCGTGAGTTAATGGCAGCTCTAGTGAGGAGGTCTGAGACGAACAGAACCGGACCGCTCACGGTGGAGATGGTGGGTCAGCTCTGGGCTGTGGATGAGAAGATGTTCCTCACAGCAGGAGGACAAACGCAGCCTCTATGGCCACAGACGCTCCAATGAAGACAGAGGAAATGCAAACGCCGTCGGATCCGTGAGGCGTTCGCCATTCAGCGGGTGTGATTTTGTGGAAAAAGGTGGAAATATTCCTGCTTTTTCATGTTAAAAAATGTTCATTCATACATTTTATCTGTTTGTCTCGTTTAAATCGTGTTCATCTCAGTTTTGCGTTGGATGTTCTGCACACCTGGACGAGCGTTTTATCCCGCTCATTTAAGGAAACTATCAAGATTAATTCAATGATTAGAACTTCAATGCTATTATATGTTTACAAAAGCAGACTTTAATACGCGGTGAGTGGGGTTGTCATGGTAACAGCTTCAGCACCAGGTGAACCGCGCTCCATTCTAGCTGCTTTAGAGAAACACGATCATAATTCAAAAAACAAATAAAGCTTCCTTTATGGTTCTATTTTAATCTATTAATGCAACATAATATGACTTAATAAAATACTTGAAAACGAAGCGTTTCTTCTGTTTACTTTGATGTTCATTAAACAGTGAACATGCCTGTGACGTGTTCACATGTTTTCAGCTGAACAGAGTTGTTTGGATCAGTTCTATACACTAATTTTTGGATTGTGTGTGTTTTTTTAAGCTTTAATGCTAGTCTTTATGCCCCCCCCACGCCTTGGTTTGTGTGGTTATATTTATTTATTTATTTTATTTTTTCTACCTCAGATACATTTTCCATCCATTTCCTAAGCTTTGCTTTTTTTTTCTAGCGTATATTTGTTTGTTTTAGTTCTTATTTTGTATTTTTGTTTCCTGTTATTATTTGAATGGAAAAGGACGAGATATAAACAAGTATGACTTTTCTAGAAAAATAAAATATAAAATAAAAAGAACCGTGAGTCAGTCGTGTCTGTATTTTATTTTAACTTGTTTTAGGAACAAAAGTGCAGGAAACATCGGCTGTATTTTAGCATGAAAACATAAAATTTATGTGTCTTTTAACACATTTTCTACAAGTTTCTAAGCTCCTTAAAGTTGTAGTCTTTATTTTAACTTTAGGTGAAACTTTGTTAAATATTTTTGTGATTCTGAATTGATTTGTTAAAACTTTATAGCAATAAAACAAACAGACAAATTCCATCCTGGACTCCTCAGGGTTAATCAGATTGATGTCAATAATCATGTTAATTATACACAAAGACTGTGGTAAAACCAATCTTCACAACAAACTCAGCTTTTCTGTCTAAAATTTTAGAATAAAATTATCTATTTTTAACTTTTACAGCTGTTTTTTTCCCCTCATCTTTTGTAAAGACACTAAACAAATAAAGTACGACCTGGAATGGATTAAAAAAAATTCAGTAATTAATTGCAAATCTGGATAAAATTATTCATCATAGAATTGATTTTTTTTTTCAGTATTCTCGAGCCACGTATTCAAATAATCACAATATGAAATCACACGTAAAATATTACATTTAGAACGTTTATGTTTGAACCCTTTATGGGCCTAAGACTCTTTCTCTATTTTCTGTATTTTCATCTTGAATTTGCTGCTTATTTGGTCTCATTTTATTCAGCAAAACCTCTCATTTGTGACACTCCCTTTACTTCTCATATTTCCATGTTGTTTTCACACAATAAACAGAAAATTCTCTCTGGAACAACAGGATTCATTTTGCAGAAACACAAAAGTGTTTAACAAACTGTTTTCACAACTAGAATGAAAGTTTAAGGTGGAATTTTTATAAAAACAACAAGAATAAAACTAAACTAAAACTAATCAACATGTTTTTAAAATAAAATCCAACCTAAAGTCAAACCATGCCCAAAAACTCTGACTTCCTCTCCTAAGAGCTCTGCCGTCCGTCTGACTCTTTTCCAGGATTCTGTTTTTCTTTTTTTAAACTTTTTTCTCATAAAATGTCTTTATTGTGAAAAACAGTAAAACATTTTTTTGGGGAGAAGTTTGATCCAGCTGGATTTAAGGTCTGGACTGGACGCTACACAGGTGGGGGCGTGTCTGTCCATTCTGAACTGCTCGGCTCCCACAAGGTCAGTGGGCGGAGCTTCACAGAGAACTGTGGAGTTATGTTCTTTTAATTCCGCGTCTTAACGCGTCAACTTTCTTATTTGTATTATTAAATGTCTGCATTCACGTTCAGGTCAAAAGGTGGAATCAAACTTGGTCTCTGTGACCTTGAAGCAGACGGTGACCTCACCATATCTGGGCCAGCATGGTCTGGGACAGCGTGGACTGCATGAAGATCTCGATGACGTCCCCCCCGGTGACCAGGCCGTCGTCGTCCGTGTCCGTCTTCTGGAACAGATCCTCGTACCTGGCCCGGTCGGCCGCAGGAACCGCCCACTTGACCTCTGGCTGGAGGATGAAGGGCAGCAGACGGCGGTGGTTAAGAAGGCTTCAGACGGAGGAGAGCGTCCGACACACCAAACACGGGTAACATGTCACAACGTGAGACAGCGAGCGGATCAGAAAACTTTTGACTTTTGAACCTGTGAAAAGGAGCCGATGTGACGAATGTCGTCTTTAGGAACCGAGTCTGGAACAGGAAGTGATGTCAACGCCACAGAGCTTCAGAATAAATGACAAAATGAAGACGCGTAAACTAAATTAAAAATAGGAGTCTGTTGCCATGACGAGGAGGAGGAGCAGAAGGAGGAGCAGAAGGAGCAGGAGGAGAACTTAACTGTATAACGGAGCAGAACATGCGTTTCTGTTCAAAAACTAAAGTTCATTTCAGTACTTTGTAATGTGACCCTGGTTCTAAGGACAGAGGTCAAAGGTCTACTGTGGTGTTCAAATGTTCGGTCCCCTCATCCTTGCAGATCTCCTCTAGAGCTGTGATGGAGGGTGGGGGTGGGGGCAGTCTAAACTCCCTCCACAGGGAGTCTACTGTTGGACTCCAGGAACTGACAGGAACACTCCAGAACCTTGAAGTGATTTTTTCGTAGCCTCTCATTGGTTGCCATGGCGATGTGTTTGGGATCACCCTGATCCTGCAGGATCCAGACGTGTTTCATCTTCATCGTTTTCACCGATGGAAGGAGGATGTTGCCTCCTTTCATACACATCAGTCGTCCTGGTGACAGAGAGCAGCCCCAAACTATGATGCTTCCACCCCCATGCCTTACAGTGGGCAAAACCCCAGAAGAGTTCCATTCTGGTTTCTTCTGACCACATGACCTCCCAATCCTCCAGCTGGTCTCTGGAGAGCTTCAGACGGGTCTAAAGCTCGCACCTGATTCTGGTTCCAACAACTCAAAGTTGATTGAATCAACTCCTTTTAGCTGTTCTGAAACTGAAAAGTTTGAGAGTTTGGAGTCAGAAAACTCTGAGTTGAAGGTTTAACTCTGAGTTTGTTGAACCTGCTTCTTGAAGCGGAACCCAGGTGAGATCTCCTCTGTGATCTACTTCTTCCATTTTCTAATCAATATTTATTAGTTGATCTCCTCTCTAAAAGCTGCTGTTCATCGTGAATCGGTTCATTCCAGTTGGTTCAGGGCTTCAGTTTGGTGTCCTTCGACAGCTCTTTGCTCTTAGTGGAGAGGCTACAGTTTGTTTAAGGGTGTGGACAGGTGTCTGTCACAGAAAAGCAGTTTAAACTGGAGGATAGAAGAGAAGATGTTACAGAACTGAGACAGAATTATTGTTTGTTGGAGAGAAACGTTGATTTTCTGCTTAAAAATCAAACGGTGAGATTTCCCGGATTCCGTCTCTCCTCAGGGTGTAAACGTGCAGCTTTCCTTCCCTTTCAAGGAAGTGTTTGTTCTTTCAGCAGGTGAGACGAACGGAAGCTTCTCAACAATGTGGGGGAACAGGTTTGTGACGCGTCCGACCGTGACCTGCGGGTTTCTAACGTCTACGAGCTGCTCCTGCTGAACGGGTTCCAGCGGTCAACGAACACGCTCGTCCCACACGTTCACGGCACGAAAAGGATCCAAATATAGTCATATGTGAGCCGATTTCACTCAGAGTGAAATATGATCCACAGGAAGACAATCTGGTTCTAGAATGAAAACTTCATCTGCTGCGTAGTTTGATGAAGAGTTTTAAACCTTTACGGTAAAGGAGCCAAAACTAAATCTATAAGAATCAAAATTCGGTGACTGACCTCTGAGCTGGACTTGAAGGAGGGTTTTGGCGACAGGCTGACGGCGGGAGCCGGCGAGGAGCTCTGCGGCGTCTCCTTCAGGGTCACCGGGCTGGACAGCAGACCCGAGAGAGAGGGCAGCACCGCCACGGCGCCCGGGAGCGCCAGGGCGGACTTTTTCCGTTTAGAAGGTGGGACGAGGTTGGCGGGTAAGCTGCTGGGAACGGGCTCCTTCTCCATGGCTCGGTACACGAGGTGCAAGGCCTGCACACGGCAGGAACGGTCAGCACGCCACGGGCGGGATCAGCGGCCACAAAGTAAGAGAGGGAAGCGTGGAGCTTACCACGGTGAACTCCTCCTTATCCAGGTGTCCATCTTTGTCCACGTCGCTGAGGTCCCAGATCTACAGAGCAGACGTTTGGTCACAGACTCTCCAGAACCAGCCGCTCCACGGGTTCAGACCGTACCTTTCCCAGAACTCCCAGCGGGAGCTTGGAGTTGATCAAAACGGGACGGACTTTATCTCCGGACAGCAGACCCTGAACCGGCGCCAGACTCTCAAATATTCCCTCAAACTTCCCCTTTTCGTCCGGCTGGTCGGGGAGGGAGAGGTCAGAGGTGAGACGCTCGCCGCCGGACATCCGGATCAAACCAGACCTCACGACTCACCCTGATGGCCCACTGAGAGTCTGCCGCCGCCGCCGCGGAGCTCCTGGTTAACGGACTGCTGGCGTCTCTCTGAGAACACACGACCACATGAAGAACCCTCGACTGCGCCCGTAACGGGGTTACTGCGGTGAACACCTACAAACTTCGGCACGGCGGCGCCGTGGCTGAGGTTGCTCAGGCTGACGTCACTTCCTGCCTGGGCTGATGCCACAAGCCTCAAAGCGATGAAGAAACCCTACGAGCGGAGAAGAACGAGGAGAACGTCAGCGCCCCTCCAAACCACCAGAACATCCACCGCGGCTTTACCTTCTTATCCAGAAATCCTTTTCGGTCCGAATCGGCCAAATCCCAGATCTAGAAGGTTCATGAGAAAGAGGAGAGGGTCAGACGGTCCTCAGAGTCCACCGGGCTTCGGACTCAGAACGAGCGAGACCCACTTTTCCCAGAGTGCTGTCTGGCAGGCCGGACTTCTTCAGGAACTGCGCCGCCTCCGCTGCAGATATTTTTCCCGTGTTTCCCGGGTCCAGCTGTGCAGGAAGGATCTCCGTTAGTGACAGACGGGACAACCGGGAACGGAGCGGCGGGAAGACGTTACCTGTCTGTAGTAAAGCTCGTACGCAGAGTTTCCATTGGACAGCTGCAAGAAAGCACAGAGGAAGGACGTCAGACGCAGGAAACCAGGAAGTTCTGGACAGGAAGAAGCATCAGGACAACAGCAGAAGAAACTTTGATGGTTTCAAATGCAGACGAGACCACCAGGAAGGTTTCTGTGGGGTCAGGTAGAGGTCACCTGTCACCTGCTACTGGAGATTCAGGTGAAAGACTAAAACAAACAAACACCTGCAGGTAAACGAACAAACAAGAAACAAAAACTTACAAAAACAACAATAATGATTCACATTAACGACTGATATGATGGTTGACTGAATACATTCACACAACACAAACACACAAACAACAACAACACAAGGCAGGACACAAACAAACAAACATGAAACCACACAATCTTAAAAAGAAAACATTATAAATCAGTACACACACCGACTAACATCCGTTACAACTCCTCCCTGTCGTATCCGTACATGTTCATTGTAGTTAACGTTACTCTGTTTAGTTTCCTGAAAGTTACTTCGTGCCTTCGTTACTCCGCTGTTGACCCGCAGAGATCAAAGCGCCGCTAAACTTGATAAAGTTCTGTAAACGAACCCAAACCAAAGAGTTCTTCAGACGGAAACCAGAGGCGCAGAAACCCGGAAGCAGAGCAGAAAATCTGACGAACGTTCCCGACTTTTCCCGCTTCTCACCTGGCTGACGGTCAGGAGCTCCGCCATCTTTCCTGCCGTTCCGGAAGTGTCAGGAGGAAGACGCGCGCGCCCAGACTGGGAGGTTCCGGTCGTTAGAGCCCTCCCCCGCCCCCGCCCACACCGCCGCGCGGACGGGGGCGGGTCTTCAGGTCAGCGTGGGTCACGTGGTGGGTCATGAGGGCAGAGGGTCAGATCCTGGTCTCCATCAGATCCAGCAGAACTGGACCCAAACCCAGAATCACAAACAGAACTCTGAAACCGGATCAGTGTCATCCGCCGCCAGGGATCATCATGACCCACACGGTTCTGGAGGAAACCGGATCACTGTCAGTGAAAGGAGAGGAGGAAGAGTAGAAGTTTAGATGAGCAGATGGATCTCTGGTGGTTCTGGAGACCGGATAGAAACAGAACAAAGCTGACGGATCTCTGGTGGTTCTGGAGACCGGATAGAAACAGTAAAGCTGATGGATCTCTGGTGGTTCTGGAGACCGGATGGAAACAGAACAAAGCTGATGGATCTGAGCAGCTTCTAGATCAGGGGTGGGCAATTGTTTTGACTCGTGGGCCACATAGGGTTCTAAAATTTGGCATAAGGGCCGGACAAGGAGCAGATGGAAGGAGAGATTTGGTAATCAACCTCATAAACTAAAAAAATAATATGGAATTTAGAGAAAAACATGCTTTAATTTGGATTCAAATTCACATATATTAATTTAAAAACAGAAAATTTGGGAGTTTTAATTTCTAAATGTTGATTTTTTGTTCTCTTTGGGTGATCCAATGGGTTGATGTTCTTCAGAGGAAAATGTGAACTCAAAGAAATGCTGCATTTATGTGGTGTAGGAATAATCCGAAAGATCACCATCTGACTCAGAAAGGAACATGAACGTCAGAGAAACAACACCATTCATGGGAAGGAACCAGAAATACAATGAAAATAAAACAATAATTTGGATTTTTGATTCAATGTATTTTCATTTGGAAGGCCACATTAAGTAGCTTAAGGGGCCGCATGTGGCCCCCGGGCCGTAGTTTGCCCACCCCTGTTCTAGATGTTTGATGGTGGGGGGTGTGAAGAAGATCAGAGGAGGAGGAGTTTCATAAGAATGTTCTGGAGGAGGATGGTGATTGGATGAGAGCTGGAGGAGCAGTCTGAGAGGGAGATGGATGAGGAGGTTCCATCTTTTGGGGTCCAGATGACCCCACCCTTACACTGAAGTGTGATTCCTGCTGTCACAAACGTGGACACCAGTGAAAATCAGAAATCATGATAACTTCACTCCCAACACTGAAATGTCTCGGATGTTTTTCATTTCTATTTTTCTGACTGTGAGACGCATTAATCAAACTTCAAACTTTATTAAAATCCTTCACAAACATTTGAAGAATGGTTCATATCATTCCACCAGGATCCGGACTACAGTACCCACAATGCTCCAACTTCACAGTCTTACTAAAACATTGATTTATTTTACTTTTTCATGTTTATTCATTAATAGTAAAAACATACAATATAACTCAAGTTATAAACTCAAACATGATGGAAATAAAAAGAAAAAATGAAAAGAAAGAAGAAAAACTTCGTTTGTCTTCCTCCTTGAACAAATCAATAAATCAATCAATAAAAAAGAAAATACAAAGCATTCTAAATCATGATTTTAGACAGAGTACCGTAACAGAAAAGGGTTTTATTTGTGTCATATGGTCAGAAAAACACAGTAAGAGTCATCAATTAGCTCTGAATTATTTCTACATGACTAAGTTTATGAATGTCAACTAAAACTATTAAATAAACCATTTATAGTCTCATTTAATGACTGATGACTATAAATTACTTAATTTAGTCTTTACTGCATTGAGATCTTTTATTTTGAAAGGCAGTCGGGTCAAAAGTTCTGACCGATTTCATCTTTAAATGAAATGTTTTTATTCTCATCATGTTTATTCTTTATTTATGCACAAAAACAATCATTTGTGGATTTTTATGATAATAGTAAAGAGAACCTAAATCTGAAGGAGAGTGTTGTTTTTGGAAGACTTTGGCTTCCACGGAGCTGTGGTTGCTGGGAAACCGACCCGATTGCTCTTTAAACGAGGACGGTCGTCTGGAGGGAGCAGACGGTGAGGGAGGAAGTGATGATGGAAGAGTCCAGCGTTCAGGACAGACTTCCTGGAGAACGGATCCAGCAGAGACGGGACGTCCTGAAGACCCTCGGGTCTGCAGACCCACCATTCCACCTGCTGAGGTTCAGAGGAGAGCTCTCCAACTGAGAGAAAAGCTTCTGGAGCTCCAGATGACCATCAGAGACACGTGTCATGCTGGGACCGTTCCACATCCGGTTCTGCTGTGGATCCAGCGCCGGGTTTGGGGAAACATTCAGCATCCGGTACCGGGTTAAAGGTCCCGGAGGTCATGGTTTAATTGAAACAGCCAGCAGGTCAACATTTGACCCAAAAGTTTAGACGGGAGGGTCCATCACCCAAATATCTATGCGCAGATCACCTGGATCGCAGTGCATGTTGGGTAGTTTGGACTCTCACATCACCTGTCAATCATCAGGGAATTATCGCAGGAAAGAGGCGGGTGCAAGGCGCCTACTCAGCTGGAAAGCTGGCGTCTAGATGACTACAAAACAATGCATTGTGGGAAACGGTGTCCAGTCAGGTCTTGTACTTTGACGTGATGCTGATCAGAAATAACTGGCGCTAAATGAAGGAAATCTCCACATTTTGTTATTCTCTCTGGAAAATATGAATCCTTAAAGTAAAAATGAACAATATTTTAAATAATTGGTGTTGTTGAAATTAAATACATTCTAGTGAAGTTCATACTGAGGAGGAGACGTTCAATGGAATGTTAAGGACGTCTGACTTCCTGTTCTCGTACCGGCTCTTCACCTTTCCCCGCCCCCTCCCGGTCTCGCCGACGATCCAGCCGAGTCATCTCAAACACTCGTAGTGTTACTGATGTAGATGTGTGCACAGATGTTTGATCAACCGGAGAGCACCTCATAGTCCTTCATCAGGACCTTCAGAAACGACTCGTGTTGATGCGACAGGAACTCACCAGCCATCAAATCTTTATTAAAAACTTTGGTATCAATAACATTCTGTCCTGTTCAAAGCAGAGAAAACTTTCAACATCTGCTTTATTCTGTAAACATGAATTTCAACTGCAAAACGACCCAGAACGAGGATTCTTCACCAGGACACGTCCCGTTTGTGACCACAGAGACCCAGAAAAACAGGATTCCATATAAAAAAAAACAACAACAGACTCAATCACGGTTTTTGGTCAAAAGGAACAAAGCAGTAGATGGCAGAGCCAGCGGACGTTTATTTGTTCTAGTCGGAAAATGAAAAATCTATTTTAAGATTGTCCAAAAATCTAAAGAGTTCTAGATCAACAGACCCCGTTTCTCGATTACAACCCAAAGTTCGGTTTGCACCTTATCGCAGGAAGAGGATGCACAGCAGCCGCGACCGTCCTGAACGCCGCGCCCGTCCTGAACGCCGCGCATGCGCACACACACACACCCCCACACACACACACACACACACTATTTAAAGTGCTCTTCAAAGCTCGTCTTTGGTCTGCAGGTCTTCGTCTGTTTCTGAGAGTCCCTCCTCTGCATCGTCCTTTGATTCGTCCTCATCCTCATCGATCTCTTCATCGTCTCCTTCCGTGTCTTTGCTCTTCTCTTCCTCTTTTCTCTTCAACTCATCCTGCTCCTGCTTCATTTTCTTCTCCGGCTCCTGAAGGAAACACCAGAAAAGAATCGGTCAGGTCGGTCGGGCAGCAGGTCGGCGTCCCGTCTCCAGACGTACCTTGGTCACGCCCCACGTCTCGCTGCCGATGTCCTCCGCTTCCTTCACGTTGTCAGTGATGAGGAAGTTGTCGAAGATGGTCCCCGACTTCACCTGAAAAGCAGGTCCAGACGTCACGCTTCCTGCTGCTGCAGGACTCGAACCTCCTGCGAGTCATCAGGTCCTCACCTGCCAGAGATCCAGACCCAGAACCCCGATGCTGTCAAACTTGTAGATGTTGGCGTCGGGGCTGTATTCGGGGTTATCGATCTCCGGATGCACCCAGGCTCCTTTGTAGTTTGGATTATCGATCTGTTTGGGTTTCCATTCTCCCTGTAATCAGATTGATGACTCGTCAGAGCGGAACGCCGCCGCCGCCGCCGCCGCCCCCGCGTTTGACCAGGTCTTACTTTGTATTCCGGGTTGTTGATCATGGCCGGCTCCCATTCTCCGTCCATGTCCTCCATCCAGTCTTCAGGCTTCTTGGCGTCGGGATCTGGGATGTATTCCGGTTTCTCCCAGTCCTGCAGAAACACACGCGGGATCAGATTCCTTCAAGTCTCCCGGCTGCAGGAGGACAGTTTGAAGGTTTTCACCTCAGGCTTCGAGTCTTCAGGATCGTCGATCTTTGGACGGTCGTCCCAGTCTTCTGGCTTCTTAGCTTCAGGATCCTTTATTTTCTTAGGAGGCAGGAAGTCCCAGTCCTCCTCCAGACTGCCAGATTCGACCTTCTCATTGTCGATCTTGACCTCATAGGTCTGGTCTGGATTCAGGATCAGCGTGTACAAGTGGGTGAACTCGTCATCCTGCAGGAAATGAGGCGTTTAGGAGCAGAGGAACACCGGACTGTCCTTTGAAGGCAGAGAGACCTCACCTTGCACTTGATCTCCTTCTTGATGAGGTGATTCTTGCCCTTGTAATTAAAGATGACGTGGACCTTCTTGGTGCTGTAGCCGCAGATATCCGGGCCTGCGCAGATGAACCGGATTAATCCTTTCTGAAGGAGCGGTTCGTACTGAGAGCTGGATTCTCACCAAACATGATGTAGTACGAGGAGTCTCCGTGCATGTCGGTCTGGTCCAGGTCCGAGGGGAAGACCTTCACGTAGCCCCCGCCGCAGTCGATCTTCTGCTCGTGCTTCACCGTGAACTGAACCACCACGGGCTTTCCCTCGTTGCTGAACGGCTGGAAGCGGGCCGAGGCGGCGTAGAAGCGAGCGTCTTGGCTGGTCTGCAGACCTGAGCGGACACGTTCAGAGGGAAATCAGAACAATCACTACGGACCGCGGCCGACGGAGCGATCAGGAAGCAGTCTGGAGACTCCAGCTGCTCCGTCCAGACACTTTTGACTGTAATCTGCAGATGGACCTGCTGCGGTAAAGGTCTGCCCACCTTTGTCCTTCTCTGCGTCTCCGTAGAAGTCCCCCGCCGTCAGCTTCCATTCTCCGTAATCAGATTTGTGTTTGGAGTTCACCCAGCGACTTCTCCATTCATCTGAAGAGAAGGAGGGCGTCACAACAGGAAAAAAGAAAGCAAAAGCTCCCAGAGGTCACATGAGACCCTCCAGAAACGTGACTGTCATGACATTCAAGATCTTCTTATTTCAGGTCATCGGCTGAATGAAAGAAAACAGCATGGACCATATTTAACAGGTGAACATGTCAGTGACGGCTTCATCAATGATCTCTTCTAAAGTCTAACAGAACACGCTTAGATTATAATTACAACAGCATTTTAAACTGAAACATGGAGTTAAAAAGCTCATCATTGTGATTGAAAGTGAAGGAAATAGAGTTACCTCCGTCCAGAAACTCCTCCCGGAAGTAGATCTTTGCATGGACGCAGTACAAAGCGAATAAACCCACAAATAAAGTCAAACTGCGCATTTTATCTGCGAATCTGGGCTCTGCAGCCGCAAAAACACAAACGGCTCCACAGCAAAGAGGCAGAAGTGACGAGGAGGAAGCAGGGCAAATATTTCAGAGTGGCTCCAGCGAACAGATGTCTGCCTCTGATTGGACAAGAGGCGCGGACGTCTGGACCAATCAGAGGAGACCACGAAACTCCTGTCTCCTCCAGACGCTGAATCCAGATCAGTTCTCAGTCAATCCTGTCCATGGCGCCAGCCGTCCAGCAGAGGGCGCCAGATGTCAGGAAACAGGCAAAACACCACCAGGTGTCCATGTGTCTCCTTTAATACAAAATAAGAATGCCGCGAAACTCTGAAATTGTTTGTCAGTTTCCCTGGACTGATGAGATTTTTCCTTACCATTTCACTTTTCTTAGTTTGGGTTATTTATATATTGATGTCTCCCAATTTAATTTAGATTTCTGAGAACATTTAGATATTTTCTTTTTATTGTATTTATAGATATATTTTACATTTTCATTTCGTGTTGTTAATTTGGTTTATGCTATAATGTTTTTTTTCTTTTTCATTTTTAATAATGCTTAAATTGAATTCATGTTATCTTCACATGCATACATATCGTATGTCGACACATATGTCATTTGTGAGGAAATGTAATTTTTTTTTTTACTGTTTTATTGTCTGTTTTTAAACATGAACTGGTCTTTTCATTTATATATATAACTGAACATGGTTTAGTTCAAAATTCAAAGAACAGTATGAAAAAAGTGAACATTGGATCAATTAGCAAAAGTTCTGAATTGGTTACATTTAAAATGATTAGTTTTTAATTAATTTTGATTTGTTGGTTTACTCAACTCAAAATTTCAATTTAATAAAAATTAAACATTTAAAGATATCAAATTACAGAACTTTTGCTAATTGATCCAATGTTTCACTCTATTTGTATACATAAAGATATTTTCCTCAAACAAATCAAATAAGAAAACAGTTTGAGAATTTTTAATAACAAAATAACAAAAACCTCATAAATCTTTGAAAATAAAAGAGGAAATTAAACGGGGGTCTTTTAATTAGGAGTAATTCATTTAAAACTTGACATAGTCTAGTTATCTGATAACGTCTGAATTTATATTTTTAAATTTTCTGTAAAGGTCCAATATATATTTTTAGTCAGCCCCTTTAAAATTATTTGGTTTATTTTTTCTCTGACTATTTTCGTCATATGTATGTAATATTTGACCAGAATTGTGATTATGTTTTTTTTTTTTATGTTTCATTGGAATGGGTAAATTGTGTCATTAAAGATATGTTGTATATTTGTATAATGTAACAGTTTTTACCAAACATGATAACTGGAAGATAATGTAGATAACTTTAAAATGTATTTCTTTTAATTGATATAATCCGATTTACCTGGAGAAAAGACAATCAGAGCTTCGGCCAATCAGATCCCGAGAATGCAGCAGTGTTCCGCTGAGCGTGAGACGTACGCGTGCTGTGATTGGACGAGAGCTCGAGAGCGCGAAAGTCCCTTCACTCAGAGATCTACAATGGAGGATTCTGAAGGAAGAAGCGGACTTTCTTCGGTGTAATGGCTGAAGTGAAAGCAGGTCGTCATAAATGTGGACCGGGTCGTTTTATGTGCAGGTTTCTCTCGCGGGGTTCATCTTATCTCTGCTAAGAACTTTTGTCGGCGCGTAAAACCGGAAAGATGCGGACAAACAAACATGGCCGACAGTGTTAGCCGTTAGCATGTCAGAAGAAAAGGAGCTGAATAAAAGCCTGAAGGACCGTTAGCATGTGGTGTGGAGGACGTCAGTGTTGGTGGGTACATTTATATTTACAATATTCTTCATAATGCTAATAAAAAATAAAAAGAAAAATTTGTGCCTCAGTGAAAATTCTATTGTGACCATACTCAATTTTCTAATTAATTTTAGTTAAATTGGAAACTCATTAGAATCTAGCCCTATCAAAAAAAAACTTAATAATGTAAATACATTTTCCAATCTATGTGGTTAGTAAATTACCCTTGAGCATATCATAACATTTATTTTGTTTTTAATGTTTTTTTTTTTTTTTTTTTTTCTAGTGCAGTGTTTTTCAACCAGTGTGATGGTCAGGTGTACCGCGGCAAATAACCAATTTTCACATATGTAAAACATTTACCATACTAGGGAATCCGCTCTGCGTTCATCCAAACGGGCCCTGATTTAACTCTGGTAGATAGTTTAAGAATATGCAAGATTGTAAAATATTTTTCAATGTTTCTATAAATGACTTTTAATCAGAAATAATGTTACCGCAATCAAATCTGGCCGCAAAACCAGCTGCAAGCTCGGCTTTCAGAAAAGTTCCGCCCCCTTCAACTGTCTCCACACCAATCATTGTTGGAGGCTTGATCACATGTCATCAATCTGACCAATCAGAAGTGGTTAACGTCCTCACTTCCTTGTTCCTTTTCGGCTCATAAAATCTCTCGGTTCTAATAAAAACAGCCGCTACAGCTCGTGTTTAGCGGTGTAACTTCCTGCAGGATCCGGTGTCAGACAGTTTAAGAAGTGAACAAAAAGAATGAAGCTCAGAAACGTAAGTGTATCCGGAATACGCGCGAGTTTATGCAACTACATCCCCCAGGATGCATTGGGGTAAAGCAGACTTTCTCAAATGGTGGGGCGCGGTGCGACCCAGGGATCATACCATTTATTTTAGTTACTAAACAGTTGATCGGAGGACAGACAGTGACCGGGATATCCACACAGAGAGAAGAATATTGAATTAAACCTCAAGAATTGTGATGGAAAAATATTTAATGGAGATTAAAAGAAAGGAGCGCAAGAGCTGAGGAGAGAGAGAGAGAGAGAGAGAGAGAGAGAGAGGAGAGAGAGAGAGAGAGAGAGAGAAGAGAGAGAAGAAGAGAGAGAGAGAGAGAGAGAGAGAGAGAGAGAGAGAGGAGAGAGAGAGAGAGAGAGAAGAGAAGAGAGAGAGAAGAGAGAGAGAGAGAGAGAGAGAGAGAGAGAGAGAGAGGGGAAACCAGAGTTCAATCTCAAAGCTGAGACTCTTTTGTCTTTCTTAATTGTATTGTGAATAAAAGCCCTTATTTATTAGTTTTTCACAATTTAAATTGTATTTTTGGTTGTGGTTGCAGAGTTTTGTGTTCACTTCAAATGTGTTTAAAAGGAAAAAACTTAAAATGTATCGAGTTAAAAATGAATAGTTAATAGTTCTTTTTTTCATTGATTTGTACATTCTGTCTGGAAGGGATGAATAACAACATAAACATAATAGACACTTTAAATGAATGAAAACATGTTTACATTTTGGACTTTGTGCATAATCTTATATAATAGTTTATGATAAATTAAATAAAGCAAAAAAACAACATAAGAAGTCATTTTGCAGCTGAAAAAGCCGCTGTTTTCAGAGAGCTAATGCAAAAGAACAGAATTTTTGAGAAAAGCCAGAATTCCCATCACGACTGTGGAGGGAAACAAGGAAAGATTGTTGTTTTTACTTTGAAAGTTTTGGAAGTTCATTCATTCATTTTCCATACCGCTTTATCCTTTTCGGGGTCGCGGGGATGCCGGAGCCTATCCCGGCGGCTAATGGGCGAAGGCAGGGTTTACCCTGGACAGTTCGCCAGTCTGTCGCAGTTTTGGAAGTATTCTTAAAAAAAAGAAACATTAATAAAAACGGATTATTTATAAGTTTTTTTAAAATATTTTTTTTAAATCATTCTTTAATGATAATAAATGTAGACTGTTTTGAAGAGGTATAAGTTTAACTTGAGAAAATTGATTAATGGTACCAATGATATTCGCAGCAGAAAGTTGTGTTTGTGTGTGGAGGGGGGTACGAGAATTGACATTGAGAAACACTGGGTTAAAATGACAGCGCCTCTGTGCTGCAATGACGCTTCCCACTTATTTAAAAAATGTAAATTAGATTGTACATCAATACCGATTAAAATTTTTTACCTTTTGGATACTAGTGTGCCGCGGGATTTTTTTCATTGAAAAAGTGTGCCTTGGCTCAAAAAAGGTTGAAAAACACTGTTCTAGAGAATCAGTGGGTGTGGTGCATGATGGGAATTTAAATATTTCTTTCTGGTTAGGTATTTGTCAGTCTTTGAGATTTTAAAGTTTTTGTTAAACCATTTATTTTACTTTTATTTATCCAATGTGTTTTTATCAACACAGTAACTATTTCAAAAAACTACTTTAAATACTCACTTCTACAACACATTTCATGTTTACAGCTGTAAACATCTCCACAGTTTCTGTGTGAGTTCAGTCATTACAGCATCACATGGTTCCTTCTTGACATGTTTGTTTTTGTAATCTGATCAACGTGTAACACTGAAACTGAATCTCTTTGAAACGTAATGATTTACAGGTCATGTGACATGCTGGAGATGGATCTGTGGTCCATCCGCCCTGGTTCTGAGAACAGTGACTACATGCTGATGTCAGCAGAAGTTGTTCAGGTATTCAAGCCTCCACACACCGCTCATCTAAAACAGCATACATTTACATCTTGCGAGATTATATCAGAGATGATCCAGATTTACAGAAAAAAATGTAATCAATCTTTTATACTTAAAATGGTTTTAATAAACACAAAGATAAATCCAGATGTTAAAGGGCCTCTATCCTGCTGTTCTAAGCCTTTCAGAGTAAACAATACACAGATACAGGATCATATATCATCTTTGGCACACTAGAGAAAAAATATTTATGAAATATGAGATATTTTTGTGAGATCTTCAATCTCTGAGACTCCGCCCTTTACTCCTTGTGGGTGCCGCCTACTTCTTGACATCATCTTAGAGCCGACCTCGGCATCGTGTCTGAGTTTCACACACAAAAACAAACTGCATCCAAACTTTTACAAAGATAGATGAGCAGATTGTACATATAAAATGAAAGCTTTTTGCCGCTAGCTGCTAGCTCTGCAGAGAAAGTGGGTGTGTGTTAGCCTGGGGGCGGAGCTGGCAGCGCAGACTCATCGTAGAAGGGGCTGTTCACCCACATCATCGGTAAAAACGTGAGGAACCATGTTCTCGTGGATTGGGAGGGGCTGGTGCTCATAGAGCAGCGATTCAGAGGACTACTCAGAGATGAGTGGGATCAAAATATAATTTTAGTGAGGAATTGACATCACAATACACTTAAAAGCTCAAAAAGTTGATTTTCGTTTAATGTAGGCCCTTCAAAACCAAAGACTGAACAAAACCAGTTCAGAACCAGTTCATGCATTTATGGTCTTGTCTTCTGCTCACATTCATTCACCCTCTTATAATTTGGATTGAAAAAGGAAATCAAATCATGAAATTTTCCAACACTATTTAAAATATTTAGTTCCATAGTAAAGATGTGCAGCGTTTAGAATAGAAAGCCACCACAAGGGGGCAGAATAGTGCCTAATCTAAGCCCTGTCCCTGATCTGGGTAAACACTGAAGGTCTGATGGACTGGTCAGAGTTTGCAGTCCTCACCTGTTTTTGTATTTGTGACACTTGGATTGTGTAGCTTCTGCTTTACTAATGTTCTTTAAGACAGTAGGAGATTTTGTGAGGCTGATGAACTCTAGTTAAGGAGGCAACAAACACTGATGGAGCCCTGTAAACTTTATTTGTGAGGGTTTTTTTTCCTTTTTTGCTGCTATCTCAGCTCTGCTGAACTCCTGTTGTCTTTCTGCACATGAATGTTACAGATGAGACTTTATTTATAAAGTTTGATTATTTACTCATAAAAAGTGAGCTCGGACCTCAGACGAACAGAACAGAAAACTGTTGCTATTTTAAAAATATTTCACTTCACAGACGGTGGAGGTGTCACTATTATTACGGTGATTTTATTTCATGTTTTCGTCTCAAATGTGTTAAAATACATCTTTTAAATCCCAAATGAATATTTATCCAGCAGATTTTGAAATAACATGAATGCCGGTGATTCTTACATTTTATTATTGAGGTTGAACAAACCATGTAGGCAAAAGCAAAGTAACTCAAGAGGAGATTAAACAATTTTCTCTGTAGAAAGCCAATTTCTAAATGATGTCTGGCACTCTGCATGTGGCGGTTGATTTGCTGCTACAGTCTGATATTTACAGGATATTTTACCAAAAAAGACTTGTTAGTATCACATTTCTGGTCATTATGTCGACTCGAACGTTCTTTTTGAATCGTCTCTCATTCAGTTAGTCTGGAAAACATTTGAAGTTTCAGTCATTTTGGTGGAAACAGAGAAGATCCTCACAAACCACTATTGATCTAAAAACTCCATATTTTATTAGGACTGGGTATCAATAATAATTTCCAGAGACGATTTGATTTCACAAGAATCTGGATCGATTCTATTCTGATTTTTTTCCATTTTTGTATTCACTCAATTCAATTTTGAGTTTACACATTTATACACATTTGTTTAGAAATACATTAATAATCTATTATATGTTTTGAATATATTTATATTAATCTGATACAGTTCGCATATTGTAAAAAGTATCAGTGAAATACTGAAATTGTTAATATCATCCAGAGTTACATGGATTCTCTAAAGGAGAAGTTCTAACAAAAATGTTTAAATTATTAACATTGTAAATATTGTTCTGCTTCTACTGGAGGACGTTTCCGTTTGGCCACCAGGTGGTGATTGTGCTGTAGAAGTACACCTTATTTAAGAAGAAGAAAGTATCAGGGGGCAGTCCTGACTTTAGTCATTCTCCCCTATTGGACGTCCCATGATGTTTGTATTAAACAGTTTTGTGCTTCTTGACCCAAACCTGACTCCTCTTATGTCTTTTCTTTAAACACAAATAAAACGTTGTTGCTTATTTTTTCATTGAAAAGCTGAAAAACGGCTAATAAACTATATATATATATAAACTATAAATAATCAATCGTCTATTCAGCTGCATGGTGTGTGTTCATGTGCGCGTGTCTTGAAGTCTGCGGGGTTTAAATCGACGTGTTGACTCTTAACCGTTTCAATAAAATAACTAGGATCTTCTTCGTTTGTGGAAATATCCTGACCCGTTTTCTATCCGGCCAGTCAAAAACACGCCGCACTGACCTGTTCAAGAAATAAATAGATAAATCACTAGGAAAAGAAATAAAGAATATTAAAAAAAAATACATTTTATTTTTTTAAAATGTGGTTCATTAAGCAGTTTTGAAACTTTGTTTTATTATGTAAAAGTCTTGCTTTTATTTGAAGGTTTTATTAACTCGTGTAATAAACATCAATAATCATTAATAAACATGAAGTCATTTTGTGTTCGATCTGTTTGAGAAGAATCAATCATCTCACACAGAATGACGGAAAAAAATCACAAATGAAACAAAACTTATTAGACGAGGATTTGGTTATTTTTGTTTTTTATTCATTCGGTACAGAGAAGTTCAGACATCTTCACACATCATGAAGGAGTTTTTATGTTCAGGTTTAGAAAAATTGTTCAAGAAATGAAAGAAAAGTTTTCTCTTTTGTCCTGCTTCCTTTTTGTTTTAGGACTGAAGTTAATTCTTTAGGACTTTTCTAACATTCACAATTGCTAAAGCAAGATGTGTGTTTGTAATCAGGATCTGAAACTGGTGCTTTTTATGCAAAGAGTTAAAAAGAAAGAATGCTGCAGACTTTCTCTGAAGGTGGAGAAAGTTTATTGTTTGTGTTACAGAAACTACAGCAGTAAAACCGTTTTCATCTTCAGAAATCTGGACGGTTTTTAGATCAACAGGAGTTTCCTGCATTGCATCCCCGTTGAAGCCGTTGGCATTAGTGCCGCTGCATGCTACGCACAAGTGTGAAGCAGCAGGTTTCCTTGAGTGACAGGTCTTCTCCCTCAAAGCGACCACTGGGGCAAAGAAGAGCAACTGGCGCCAGCCTTCAAATCCCCCGCTCCCTCTGAGTGAGCCGCAATTATGTCAGGAGGAGAAAATAGTGTCCCTTTGAAAAGTCTTCTTAATCAAACCCAATTAATTCCACTCTTTTACCTTATTATTTTCACCGTGGACCTCGTCCCGCTAGTCAGCCTGTTAACTAGAGCCTGGGCCTCCGCGGAGGTCATGCTTGGTCAAGCAGGACCTCATCATAATGCTTGTAATTAATTGCTGGTTCTGAGTGCGTCATAAGCATATTCTGGGTGTAGCTACATGAAGACTGAGGGAGGGAGACATGATTTTGACTAAATATAGCAACACTTTCAATCTATTTCTTCTTTACAGAGGTATCATTGCAAACGCTTTGGTACAAGAGAGAATAATAACAGACTAACCTGAAAGGAAGTCTCTGTTTTACCAGGCTAATTATCTTAAAGTGAAGAGTTAGTGAATGAGATGTTCTTTTCTGATCTCTTCTCTGATTTAACCAACATTTATCAGGAGAATCATGAACCGTATTTCTTATCAAACCTAAAAAATCTCTGATTTAAAAAACAAAAACTCTGCTTTACTTTTCCCTTTGACCACTTTACCTTTACGAGCCACAACTTTCACTAAAATAGTCTCCAGTATATAATCAGTAGGTGTTTAATTTGGGAAACAAATTTCCATTTTAACTTGGAGTCTCAAACAAACATGTTCAGAGGAAAAGCAGGACTTCCTGCTGCAGGACAGTCCTACAGCTCCCCTCCCACAGTAAAGTGGGGGCATTTAGCCGCAAAGGCTACGAGAGGGCAATTAAAACCGAGCCCTTGTGGCCTCTGCAGCCAGTCAGGCTGGGCCCCATGACACCCCCGGTTGGGCCTGATGGAGTGGAGCTTCATCTGCCTAACGGCCTGGCAAAAGGCCACAGGTCTGTAGGAACGCTGGTCTGGATGAACACAACCTCTGTGTCACAGCGAACATGGGCCCATTGTCTGCCAGAGCTCATTAACAACACAAAGTCAGCCTGGCGGCTCACTAATGGACGCTTGGAAGAGAGCGGGATCCTTCATCAAAGTGTCGTCACTGTAGTCCTTCATAAACACGTTCAGGGTTTCCTTCTTTGTGCTGGGCTTGGATAGTTTCCTGAAATTTATCTTCATTTTTTAAAATATTTTTTCTTTAGAATTCACTGTCGTTAAAAACAAGCATTTTATCATAACTGGTGCTTCACTTTAACGGTTTTCCTCAAAGTATTAAACTATATCAAAATATATTTTTAAAAACTCTGGAATTTTTTTGCTAAACTTTTTCTATCATTTTACTGATGGAAAAGATCAATGATTTATGTGCTCACAAATCAAATCTATGCAGATGATATAATTTTATTTCACCATTAGTGGCCCATCAGTTGCATCAAACCTCTTCCAGAGAAGAAGTTAACTTCCCTCCTCTAAATCCATAGAGTGTATAGTATGTTTATGATGGACTCAAGGCTACAGCATCCATAGACATCTATCGTTTAGACCAGAGGTCTGCACACTGCAAACTTAACCAACTGCAACCCAGTAGGAGCCACAAAGTCTCACTTCACCCTTTAGAAAAATAACACACTGATTTTTATTACTGTTAATACACTGCTCACAAAAATTAAAGGAACACTTTAAAGAAACACATCAGGTACATCGGATCTCAATATGAAGTTGGATATCTATCCAAATAACGACAGGTCAGTGTCTGAGGAACAAAAGGATGTCAAGTCTTTTGATGAAATGAAAGTTTTCTGTCTACAGAGGCTCAGTTGTGTAGACACCATCAAATCAGAGTGAAATGAAGATGTGGCAGGCTAGTCCATTTCTCCAAAACTTCATTTCTGCAACTCTAAATGCTTTTCAGTATCTTGTGTGCCCCCCACGAGCTTGTATGCATGCTTGAGAACGTGGCGGCATGCTCCTAATGGGACGGCCAATGGTGTCTTGTGGCATTTCCTCCCAGATCTGTGTGAGGGCATCCCTGAGCTGTTGTACAGTCTGAGGAGCAACCTGTCAGGAATTTCATTCCAGAATAAATCAACTTTAAATAACTTTAAATATATTACCCTGGCTGTAGAGGTCATCATACGGGCTTCTCAATGGGTGGTTGGTGGACAGCGAGTAAGACTTGGGCTGAGGCTTCCACTGGTTTGGGCCTACATGGATGACCTTACTACACTGACTACAACCAAGGCTTGCACAGTACGGCTGTTGGGAAAGCTGCAGAAGAACATCGAGTTGAAGAGGAAGATCAAACCGAGCAAGTCCAGAAGGTATCTCCATCGTCAGGGGGAAGCTGTCGGACCACCGCTTCCACATTGGTGAGCACCCCATCCCAACAATCTCAGAGAAACCTGTGAAGAGCCTGGGCCGCTGGTGTGATGCCTCTCTCAAGGACAAAGAGCAGCTGAGAAAGGACATAGCCAGCGGCCTAGAGAAAATCGACAGAACTCTACCTCCTGCGAAACTGGAACTCTGGTGCATGCAGTACGGCCTACTCCCACACCTCCTCTGGCCATTAACCCTGTATAAAGTGCCGCTATCAAAGGTGGAAAAGCCCATTTGAAAACCCAAATGGGCGCCCAAATGTCCCCATTCATTTCCCTGCCACAGTGTCATCTGTGCCATTTATTGAGGGATGATAAGATCTAATCCTACACAACAGACCAGAGTCCATAAAAATATATTTGGTCAACTTTATACAAGTTAGAAATAATAGCAATATAACATCAGGCCATTAATAACAATAAAATAAAGTGATGTAGAGGGCCGAATCCGGCCCCCGGGGCCTTGACTTTGATACACGTCAAAAATAAAAAATAAAACGTAAAGAGAAAATATCCTCTTTTTTTTCCTAAATATGAAGTAACTTGACTGAAGTTCACATGACTTTCTTTCAAAATAAAAGACACCTTGCTCAATGCAGGATGATCTCAAAGCAGAAAATGTAATAGTAGGGAGTGTAAATTCAGCAGTGATATTTAAAAACTATAAAAAGTTTATTATACTGTTCTTGAGGATTCTCACCCAGAAATGTGTACATTAAATTGTTAGATTTAATAATAATAATAATAATGGATTAGATTTTTCTGCGCTTTTCAAGGCACTCAAAGCGCTTACAGTCCATATCTATTATTCATTCACACCTCATTCATACTTGGTGATGGTAAGCTACTACTGTAGCCACAGCTGTCCTGGGGCAGGCTGACAGAGGCGTGGCTGCCAGTTCGCGCCTACGGCCCCTCTGACCATCACCGGGACATTCATACACATTCACACGCCAGTGGAGCCACACTGAAATTTGAATCAGAGCTAATGGCTCTTTCTAGACTTTTTGGACCATTTGGCCGACTTAAAATGCTTATTTGTTTTCAGAAATAGAAAAACCTGTCTTATATTTCAATGATCTTTAATTCTGGCTGTGCTCACTGACCTCCAATTGATTTACTCTGGTACATGGCACTCAAATGTGTCCAAATGTTTTAGTAGAACTTTGGTAAAAGCAACAACACTTCATAGATTACTATAGGAGTGATATGTACTTCAACTGTTTGTGAATGAGTTGAATAAAGTTGGACTTATCTAACTGAAAAGTATGGCACTTTTTAAATTTAAAAGCATTTTATTTATTTTGAACCAGAGAACCACAACAGAGCTGCAGGTTGCAGACCGCTGGTTTGGACGGTTAAACTACTGTCTGGTTACTTCTCAGCTTTCACTGTTACTTTACTTTCCCTCTTTATTTTTACTTTCTTACAGAACCACAAAAGTTTGTTCAAAGTATGTGCTCTATTAAATCTTTTAGATGCTTGTAGAAATCAAACTAGATTTTTGTCTGATTTTAATACTCGTCGGGAAGCTTTCACCAGATTTCCTCCAGATTAACTTTGATAAGTGGCTTCATAAAAAATACGGACTAAAAATGTTAAATCTGTTGCAGCTCAGATCATGTAATAAATTAATGATGAGGTTTGAGTGGATTTACTGCATCGTCAGTAGTAGATGATGATAAATTCTGCAGGTTGAACCCAATCAACATGATGGATTGAGACTTTCCAGGAGCAGAGATGCAGTAACAGCGGCTGTAGAATTCTGAACGGTTTCCTCAGCATGATGTGAAGGGATCTCTTAGACGTTGTTGAGTTTAGTCTATCAAAGGGAAATTAAACCAATAATGAGCATAAAAAGGCAACAAAGGACTTTGTCCGCATGTCATTAAGAACAAGTTTATTTAATGGTAAAGAAATGAATCAGGTCTTGAAGCAGCTTTTTCAGGGGTAGCCAAGGGCATTCTGTCTATGGCTGAGAATCCAGGGTTAATCGCTTTAAAGATAGTAATTAGGTGTTAAGAGGTATGCTTGTCTGTTTAAATTAGCCTCCAAATCAGATTACGCTCTGTGACTTCCGTTAACCTCCCCCATCACAACTTAATGCTCCTTAAAAGGCCGTTTTATTTGTTTGAATACAAACGCTTAAATTCTCTTTTCATTCATAAATGAAAAATTTGTTTTTTCCCTCATTTTTAGGAATATACTTTAAAAGTGCTAGATTGTGTTTTTTATTGTAAAATAGTAGAAAACACAGACACATCTATTTAGACAAAGAAAACTTGAAGAACATTCTATGAAAGACCTTACAGACACCAACAGGGTGCAGTAGGTTGACCATTCAATGGTGTTCTCAGGAGTCTGAATAATCATCACCCAGATGCCTGCTGACAGAGCTACGAGGATTACAGTTTTATTAAAGAAAAGATTGACATCTGAAAAAGTTTGAGCAACACCTATTCAACATAAAAACATGTATAAACGTGCTGTCATTTGTTCGTATTTGTACAAAACCCCGTAGCTAACAGAACGGTTCTGCCTCTAGACTGCCAGTCTCACTAAACCGTCTACAGATGATCTAATATAGAAAACATGTGCAGAAAAAGTTCACTTAAACTTTCTGAGGAAACATCAAGAGTCCTAAAGAGTCACTGAGGCTAATGTGGTTTGAAAAACTTAAATACATTGTGAAAATGTGTCTGCAGAGTTGCACATTAGTGCACACAGTGATCAACACTTCCAGAGCCTCTTTGGTGTTGTTTATCCTCTCATCTGATACACGAGTCAACAACGTAGAGTTTGTAAACATTCACAGCAGCGCATTAAAAAACCATCCACTTCCTGTCGGGGCATCACATGTGCTGCCAGGTTTTATCCATGGACTGAATGTGCTCTTTGGCCTTCATTCTGAGGGCTGCAATGCTTGAATTCCTCTCGTCCTCCACCGGGTATTTATCGTTGAAGGTAGGTGCGCACTGATAAGCGGGTGGCCCCATGGGCTGCATGCCTTGGACCATGCCCGGGGGGCTGTTGAGGAAGCCGTGGCTGGAGTAGGTGGGCTGCAGGGTCTGCGGGGAACTCATGAAGCCCGGAATGGTGTGCATGGGTGTGGCACTGGAGATGGGCGACGTCAGCCAGGGATCCAGTGGCATCGGGTTGGCCACTGGCCCCACACTAGGGGGCATCGGGGGACGATTAAAGGATAGCATTGGAGAGTCGTGGAGCTTCATGGTGCTGGTGTCCATCTTTTCTTGACGTCGCCACTTTGCTCTTCGATTTTGGAACCACACCTGCAGAAAGAGAACATCAAAATTAAACATTATAATCCGTTTTTACTTTTTTACTAGAGGAGCCAACATTTAAGCTCTTCTGATTAATTCTTGATCAATTGCTTAGACAAAATCTAACACAAAAATAACATCTTAAACAGATGAAGTCACAAAACAAGTCATGAGTGAACATAAACGACTATAGAATGTGTGTTTGGTCATAGAACCAGAGGTTATGTTTGATAAAACTGCAGACAGTTTTTCAAGAAGAAACTTCATTCTAGCTGTGGAACAGGGGGGTGAAATTGTCATGGTAAGAGACTCCTTCTCTTGAGCACAAACATGAAGGTTTTATCATAACTTGTGCTTTGACGTTGAACTTGACATGAGACTACGGATGTTGGAACCAGCAAGTCCATTGGGTTGTTGAGAGAAGAGGCAGTGGGTGTTTGTTGATTAGAGCAGCAGTTCTTACGTTGAGGAACATTTAAAGGTGTTATGTTCTTCAGGACGGCTGAACTCTCAAAGTTTTTCTAGAAGACGGAATGACTGAAGCTGCTCCAACAAGCAGCCGAACGTCTTCTGGAACAAGTTTTAGAGACTGGTGTCAAGGAGGATCTACTGAAGGATCTTCTGCTGATTACCTGGATCAGGTGTGTTATGCCAATAAGAAGCTAACAAGGGCAGATCAGTTGGGAAAGAACAGGACAGCATTCTTTAAGGAGGCAGTTTGACATCTATCCTCTGACGTTCAGTTGCTCTGAAGAACACACAAACTATGTCGGTTTGTGTGTTGAGATTACCAACAAACAGTGTGTCATTCAGGGCCAACTGTGGTAAAAATGTACTCCATTATTAATGCCCTAATCCCTGGATCATGTCTTTACCTGAACTCGAACCTCGGGCAGGTTGACTTTCGTTGCCAGTTCCTCACGGCTGTAGACGTCTGGGTAGTGGGACTTCTCGAAGGCTCGCTCCAACTCGTGAAGCTGATAGGTGGTGAAGGTGGTGCGGTTTCTTCTGTGCTTTTTTTTAGCGTGTTCTTCCTCTTTGATGGTCTTAGGAGAGCCGTCAGAGAGGTCCACTTCCTTAGTCAGGCTGTTCATGTCTTCACACTTATCACTTGAGAAAAGACTGGAGTCTAAAATGAAAAAGAAAAAAAATAGCGGTTTATACAGACTGTGTTCAACTTATAGAACAAACTATGATTTATGTTATAGCTAAATGACTAATATCCAATGAGAAAAGTTCATTATTATTTTTTAATTAAAAACTATCTGATGGAAAAAAAAATCATAGACTCCAATGTTGCCAAAAACTAGACGTATTAGAATTCAACTGTAATTTTATCCTGTTCCACAATGTTCTGACAAAAACAATGTCTGTGCCAAGTCAGATATAAAGATGGAGCAAGAAGACAAAGAAAACATAGGAAACAATCAAAATGCAAACTTTTCAAAGAAACTGTCCATAAATTCTGTACGATTGGTTTTATGGATTCATTATTCATATTAACAATAGTCCAGTCAAATTTTAAAGGTTTAAAATAAACATAAAATATACAAAAAATGACAAACTCTAACAAAGGTAACCCTGCTTTTCTGGTAAATGGCTCAACGTGACCTTAACATTATCTATCACTCACTGTTTCAGGGACTTTAAAATACTTGTAAAATATGAACTTTTGCATTTCTTCATAAGTAAATCAGAGTTTTATCTTCCATGACAAACCAGGTCCACTGACAGATGAGCCTCGTCAAGCAAAGACTCAGGGATCTGGAAAGTCAAAATGCCTCTTTCACTGAATTCTTTCTTTCAGTAATCCCATAGCAACAGATTGCTGCTAGTTAAACCTATTCTCTAATCTAACAAGGGACTTTAGGTGGCTTCTTCATAAGCCAAGTAAACAGCTGTGCTGCGGATTGTGTTTTCCTGGAAATGGACAAAGGGCAAGTGAAGCATGTGCGTGATGAAGCTCGTTTAGCATGAAATAACCGGCCAAAGACGGAAAGAGCTGTTGGATTGACACACTGATTCCCAACAAACTTAAAACGTTTTATTTTCAGATTGAATATAATGTCTAAGATGATGATGGAGTGTCAAAAGCTTGAGCCCAGATCATCTCAGACCTGATAAAGATTCATGGACACCAGATGTGCACAAACGTCTATGAGATAATTAGCATCATTCCATGAGAAGTGATCAGTGCGTCACATATGAGTTAAACTTTTCTGTTTGTATGAAGGGAGACGGTTGTTTCTGTTGTAAAAGTGCTTCTATGGTACATCCATGGGCCACGTGTGAACCCACAGATACTTCAGTCTTAATAAACCATAACGTTTCTTATCAGCATGAGTTTATTCTTCCACCCTGGATGCACAGGCGACATTACAGACATAAAGGAGATATTTCTATTTTTCTTTGTCTCTGAATGAAGAAAACTAATTCTAAATATCAGCAATGCAAATGTTTACAACATTATCAGATCTCATTTTCTTTCGGCTGTATTTTAAAATCACATTAGCTCAAGATTTACCCTCAAACTAGCAGTAACTCCATCTCCATCGGTCCCCTTTGTACAGTTTAGGAGCATTGAAAAGTTAACTCTTTAATTTCAAATACTTGTCCACAAATACACAAATTCCTGGCCTGTTGTACAGAAATTATTCTAAATTTCTGAACACCTGAAACTTTAAAAAAAGTTTCAGAAACAGAATGGATGTAATGCATTCCATAATAATCTAAGCTGCTGTCTGTTCCGATGACTTTTAGCTCACAATGCCTTTAAAATCTTAAATAGAACAACCTTTATTGGTACAAGAAGCAAAGAATTTAGAGGAAAACCGTGAACTTTGAAAGACAGAAGCAGAGTTTTCTAAGCCTGGTTCTGCATGTCCCTGCTTTCAGACACGTCACGGTGAAGTTTCCTTAACCCTTCCGCTCTCCTTGGGGTCCAGATGGCTCCAACCACATATTGTTATGCGATTTCTTCCATGACAAATGTGGACGAAGGGGGACAGGATTTTATGTCTGCCATGGACATTAGTGAAACTCCGAAATCAGTGAAAAAAAAAGTTCAGCGCACTGTCCTGTGGTGTCCAGATGACCCCACTTTTAATGTAAACAAGCTAAGGAGAACAGAAGGGTTACAGGTTGATGATGAAACAGAGTAACATTGAAAACATGTTTGCTGGACCTTCCAGGATCAGCAAAGATGTTGTTGACTTTCATACGCTACAGTGAGTAAAACTTAACGACAGAAATAATGCTCAACATGTGAAACCAACCAATTTCAGGGACAGTATTGAACCCTCTGATTAGTTGATTTTACTGCTTTGAGATGTGTCTGTCTGTGCATTTTAGGATTTTGTTTTTTGTTTGTTTCTGCCGCCTAACCCTCCCGGTCACTCAGGTCAGCTGATCGGGGGCCAGAAACCAAACTTAAGCTCCGACAAGACTGGGCAAAATCTCCGACAGGCTTCTCCTCCATTAGATTTACATTCCTTTAAAGGTTTGATGTCTTTTGATTTTCAGATTTCCATGGATCTTATCAGATCTAATTTTTCTTTTCTTTTTGTCCAGGTGTTCCTCGTTTTTGATTATGTTGTGTTTTCGTTGTGTAGATGCTGCTGTGTTTGTTTCCTGTTAAAAACCTTCAGCGAACAGCTTTTGAGAGTGAGAGTTTATTAAAAGTGCTGTCTTTAAATGTTGAACAGAAATACTCTTATTTTAGTGTTTTTCAACTGAAGCGTTCAAAAGTAAGTGATGTTCAGATACACATCGTCTCTGACAGTGAAAATAATAAAGTTACAAGTTTCTGCTAGAAGTTCTTAGAAGGTCACATCTGAGCGCCGAAACACTTTTGACCTTCGATGAAGTTTGTACTGATAATAAACCAAAGACCAAACAGAACAGAAGCCGGGCCGCGGTCCTTTTGCTGAGGGACTCACCGTGGTAGGAGTGATGCTGCGAGCTGTCCCCCAGTTCTGAAAGGTTTCCATAAGGTTCTGAAGGGACCGGCTTCCCGGGGTCCTGCTGGATGGCGCCGTTAGCTTTGGGGCTGTCGTCATCTCCTACTGAATGCAGTAAGGGCTCCTGGTCTTTAGTGAATCCCAAAATTACATCAATACTGTGGACCCGGCCTCCATTGCTGGACCCAGCACCTTTCGCCATGTCATAGTTGTCAACTATTCCATGTCCACTATCGTCCACTATCCCCAGGGTATCCATTGACAAATGCATTTGGCTGTGGCCTTGCCTTTGGACTCACTTTCTGATTGTCCTAAAAAAAAAGTCAGAGTGTACCAACTGAGACGAGCCGATCAGCAAACAGCTGCTGAGCCTCTGGAGCAGAAGAGCAGACGTGGGATGAGGGAAGTTTGTGTCCTCTGACACAGAGAGGACTCACATCGTTCTCTGCAAAACATTAGAAAGGAAAACGCAAAACTGTAAAACTGCACATGTAAGTTTGAGTGCTGTTTATACTTTCTATGGAAGTTTCTGACTTTGACAAACAATCTTGTGACATCCACTACCAAGCAAACGACATTTATTCTGAGAACGTTTTGAAATCAGAAAACCTGAGTTTTAGTTCCTCATGCATAGCCTGCCGATGCCTGAACTGCTCTCATTGTTCTTACTCCACATGCCTGTCAGGTTTCTTTGCCTAATCTGCCTTTCCCTGCAGGATTCTTCTACGCTTTGACATGCTTTAGGAGAAAAGTTTCAGGAAGAACGCATGTTTTTCCACTGGAACTCTTGTTGGAAGTACACATAAATGCTCTTTGTAGGTTGTAATTGTATCTCGGCATGTCTGGAAGATCGGAGAATTGAATGTTTGTGTTTTACAGAAAGATCTTTGCATGAAAGAAACATTAAAACGGGCCTTCCATGGACAAGGTTTCAGTTTCTTTCAGATGATACAAAGTCCATCCAAACATGAAGAAAAACAAGAACATAAAAGAATCTTACCTTCCTTCAGGTTTCTGAAGCCGTTTACTCCTCACACATACTCCCTCTATCGTCCATACGAACACAAATAACACCTGTAGCGTCTACCCTGAACACTTGTTGCTCACTGTTAAATCCTTAAAGCTCCTTTCAAATAACTGAGCAAAAGATGGTTGCAACCAGAACGTGTAGCGTCCTCGTCTGCTGACAAAACTCCTCTTAACCACAAGAGACACCAGAGCAGGCTGAGGGAATGGTAGTAAAACCTGAGGGTTTAAGAGGTTTATTAATTGGAATCCTTCCCCTTTAAGAATGACTGACAGTTGTTTTCTGGTCAAGTAATTGCTCCAAATGTGTCCTGCTTTCAGACCACAGAGGGAGGCCATTGCTAATGAAGCCGCAACAAAACTTTCTTTCAACAGATCTATTGTCTGAAAGATAATGGCTTGTGTGGAGAGTTTTTGTTAATCCCTTCATTACAGACAATGACAGGGGGAGAAGACAGCCATGGACTTGAATGGCTGCACACTGTACATTAAATAGCTGCATACAATGAGGAAACTAAATTTGGAACAATTGTTTTTAAAATGGAATTTTTTTAAAACAATGCAGTCAGTTAACATGTGCATGTTTGATGTATGTCACGTTGGAATTTATTTTATTTAAACACTTTTACAAGTTTAAAAGGCTCTATTGATCCAAAATAAAGCAGAGGTCTCACTTTGATTTAATTTACACAAACAGAGATCATTACAGAGCGAGTGCTCTTTAACTGGATCCTCTCCCGTGATGCTCTCATTGGAAGATCCTTAGCGTCAGATATGGGACAATATTTGGATCATTTGTGAGATAAATCCAAAGTGGGAGGTAAATTCTGCTTTGCCAGCTGGAAAAACCAAAGCTGTGGCAGCTCCAGTAGGTGTTGCAGAGATCAAGCCCATCCTTAATAGGCCTAAAGACTTCACCAGAGATTTTCTCTGACCTCACTCCCCCCTACCTGAAGATATATTTAGGAGTTCCTCTCATGCTTAAGTTTTGCTGAAAGTGTGTGTTTAACAGTATAAAGATAAACTCCAGATGACGAGCCCTCATCAAGCCAGCAGACAATTAAAGTGATGTCTGTCTTAATTTATCTTTGTTGTGTTTTAGGTCACTGAAGTATGTGACTCATTAATGTTGTTATGAAATCATATATTTCCATGACCTTACATTTTCTCAGATTTCTAAGAGTGTCTTTGTTTTCTTTCTCTTATTTATTTTGTGACATTTTATTTTCAACAAAGGATATTTTTTAACATTACAGTAGAAAGCAACAGCTTCTATATCCCAGCATTACTCGTAACATCACCAACATTTCCTGCAAGCTCTGCATAAAGCAGCGACCCGAACGTGTTTCTGCGTGTCCTCACCTGATCCTCCAGCAAACACATCAACTTCTCGGAGTCAGTGATATGCTTACTGTAAGCAGCTGAGGAAATTTAAATGTTAAACAAGTTTAAGACCGTTGCAGGGGAACTGGTGAGCAGGCTGACTGAAGGTTAAGTGGCTTAGGCCGACGGCGGTTCTTGGTTGTCAGAGTTGTTTTCCAAGAACAGAGAGACTGAGCAGCCCTTTACTTTTGCCTCTTCATGAATTAAAGACGTTTAGGATGCCACCACAGCAGGGGATTTGCCATGAAACAGGCTGCTGCCATATGGTCACTATGAAGAAAGTCAGGGAAGCAGTCAGACGGTTCGTTTCTCTGTACGGTCAAATCAATCTGTATTTTAAATTATTTCCAAACTTCCTTCTCTGGATGTTTTTATTCCTAAAGCTAAAAGTCACAGCTCAACGTGAGACAAACAAGCAAAACGGTTGGAGTTAAAGTCCTAAACAGACAGAGAAAAGACATTTGTTGATCAAGATGACAGAATTATCTTTAACTTGAGTCTTGTTCTCCAGTTTCCTCTTTAAATCGACTCTTCATGCAAACATAGCTGCTTCTTTTATGTAGCATCAACCAAACTACAGCTGCACAGACCACAAGTTTAAATGAGGACATTTAAGAGAACCAACATCCTCAGGAACCTTAAAACGATTCACACTCTGCTCCTGTAAGCTGAATGTCCGTACATCCTCCACACCTTCAGCTAGATCTGTTTTGGTCAATTTTGACATTTCATGTCAAATCCAATTCCAGATCTACATGAGCAAATGACTGCACGGTCCCTTCATCAGTGGATAAAGATTTTATGAACCATTTAAGATGCTTCTAATAACACCCAAGTCATAAGGAAGGAGAAACTGATAATCATTTTATCACATTAATATATTAAAGCTGTCCCTCTTTGCTTGTTTCCCCATTATCCTAATTGAGTACAAATTGGTTAAGAGGGTGCAGAACAGTTATCAAGCGCCTTAGTTTTATCAGATGACAGTGTAAGTCCCTGAGATCCTATTAGCAGCAAAGCAGCTAATGTTTAAATGCGCTGTGTCAGCTTACTGGGGGGAAAGGGGGATGGTGAGTTGCCAGGGGAGGACAGATCCACGACTGAAAGGGAGGGTGGCAGACAGGTCACATGATCAGCTGCTGCTGAAATGAGAAGAAACAGCTGACTGTCACGTTGAGTTAAGGCAACTTGATGATATCTGAAGACTCATCCGTCCATGACGGTTCCATTGGAGCATGGTCATCTAGACCCGGCTCCTTCAGTTGAGGACGTTTAGCTTCTTCTTCAAAAGACTTTCTAAAATAAACAGGTTTGTTAATAGATTAGCTTCTCAGAGGGAGGAGCTGAGCTTGATCATGATGACTATGAAGTGAGAGGTTTTGGGTCACGTACATGTTGCTTCTTGGGGAAGTCATCAAGAGACACGGCGTTAACTTTCACAGCTATGCTGATGATACTCAGCTTTACTTCGCCGTGTCTCCTGATGACCTTGAACCTATAAACACTTTTAAATTGTATTTTAGATATTAAGTTGTGGATGGCAGAGAACTTCCTTCAGCCCAACCAGGACGAAACAGAAGTTTTAATCATGGGTCCTGCAGACAAGAGAGAGAGGGTTTTTACCTCATCTTCAGAATTTTAAACCTTCTCAGTGTGTGAGAAACCTGGGCGTTCTTTCAGACTCTTGAGCTGAATTTTATCCCTCATATAAAAAACGTAAATAGACAGGATTTTATCATCTCAAAAATATTGCCAGACTCCGCCCATTCCTCTCTCTCCAGCACAGAGGTGCTTTTATTTTTAGTCGGTTAGACTACTGTAATGCCCTGCTCTCTGTTTACCTCAAAAGTCTCTGTCGAGTCTACAGCTTCTACAGAACTCAACGGCTTGAGTTCTGACGAGGACCAGGGGGCGGGAACACATGACACCAGTTTTAAAATCGCTGCATTGGCTCCCTGTGCGTTTCAGGATTGATTTTAAGATTCTTTTAATGGTTTATAAATGTTTTGATGGTCTTGGGCCTTCTTATTTAAGTGACTATCTTTTAAAGTATGAACCCTCACAGACCCTCTGGTCCTCCGGCACCGGCCTGTTAGTTGTTCCTAAGGTGAGGACCAAAACACATGGTGAGGCTTCGTTCTCTCATTACGGTCCTCGCCTCTGGAACAGCCTGCCGGAGAACCTCAGGACTGCAGAGACTGTAGACGTTTTTAAGAAGAAGCTCAAGACTCACCTTTTTAATTCTGCTTTTAGTTGATTTTATGTCCTTATTTATTGTATTAGTTTTAATATGTTATTATTTTTATATTTTACATTATTTATTTTATTTTATCTTGTGAATTCATTTCTATTTTCAACAATATTTTATGCATTTCATTAGTATTTTACTATCATTTTTAACCCCAGTGTTTCCTGTGGGGATCTATCATATCAGGGCTTGCCTGCTCGGTCTGGGGTCGTTGCCGTGGTTCTCACCCTTGCGGGGGCGGTTGGAGTCCTGCACTGAAGCCTCACAGCTGTGGAGTGGACTTCGTTGCTGTCCCGGTCTGGGTGGGCACCGTGGCGATGTTCCTCTGACCGAGCTGGCTCCTGGTATGGTTGAATCCTCCATACCATCTCCTCACAGCAGAGCCAAACCTTAAGTCTGTTTTAGTTTTCATTTATAAGTAATTTGCAGACTATTGCAAACCCTGATATGTTCTGATGAACTGGTAGGTGTCCTCTGTCCTCAGGTGGACGGAGAGAACAAAGGACCGACCTCCACCACCTGATCCTTCAGGTGTGAATGACCAGGTGAAACTGGCTTGTCCTGTTAGGCTTCCAGAGACTGTTGTAAACACATGGAAGTTAAACACCATAGTAACAAAAGTATTGGCTCACCCATTGAAATGATCAGAATCAGGTGTCCTAATCACCTGTCCTGACCACAGGTGTATAAATGCAGCAATCAGGCATGCAGACTGTTTTTACAAGCATCTGTGAAAGAATGTTCTGCTTTCAGGATCTCAGTGAAATCCAGTGTGGAACTGTCATAGGAAGGCACCTGTGCAACAAATCCATTGATGAAATTTCCTGGCTCCAAAATATTTCAACCTTTTATTTTGTATTAAGCTATTTTGCTATAAAGACGAACAATGTGGCTGACATCATTTACAGTGACTCTTGGTAGTTCTAATAGACGTCCTGTAAACTCCAAATATGACGCTATTTCCATGTAAACATCCGTCCACCGGAAATGACCATGTACCCATCGCAGAAGTAGGTGGTGCATACAGCCCATTTGACACCAGAGCACATTTGCAAACTACTAGAATTGTGTCCCAAACATAGACTGTAAATAGACTGGACTGAGTGACCCCTCCCACTGGCATTCCAAACAGGAATGTTTGACAGATTCTCTCAAGCCCGCTTTCAGTGGGCGGGGCGTGAGCTTCTAACATGCTCACTTCTGATTGGAGAGAATGGTTGCCATAGAAATGTAAACTCATCCGGCACGGACCAATCACAGCTTACTGAGGACGTCTGGTTCCAACATGGAGATGGACATACTGGGTAAAAATGGCAGCTGGATTGTCTGGATTGAGTTCTATATACAGTCAATGGTCTCAACACCTCATGTTTCCAGTTCAGAAGGAATTTCTTCAGACAGACACAGCAGTGCCAAAGGCTTCCCATGCAGTCTCCTCCATGGTGGAGAACTTGTTTGTGGAGGAAGTTGAAGGAAGAGACCTGTCGTTTCTAGGTACAACTCCAATTCACAGGTTCAGAGAGGTGGAAGACACTTGGGTCAAACATTCAAGAACTGGAGGCATTTTCAAGTCCTGTTAATTTTGTGGATCAGGTTCATCAGGGGGATGTTGAAGAGAATCGCCTCACCTTTCCAGAGCGAGCAGTCATCATGCAGAAGACAGATGATTCCATGTAGAAGAGGACGGGAAGTGTCCCCATACGGATCAGTGCCTGTTATTTGATCCTCCACATCATAAACTCATCAGGACACTGCAGCCCACGACCCAAGAGGTGCCCTCAAGTGATGAGGGAAGAACGACAGAAGAACAAGTCCACAAAGCTTTCAGGATCTGTGGATGTCCCAACGGGGGTTTCTGCAAGTCCCAAAGATCAAGAAAACAAGAAACGAAAGAATATGTACTAAAAAAGACCAATCTAGTAATATTTCTGGTCTGTCAGACAAACAAACATTTTTTAAAGCAACATAACATCCAGGTTCAAACCACGGAGTGAACTCTAGTGGACCAGAGTCTACGACACACCTCCACCTGAGAAAGGATGGTTGGAGGGAGGAGTGAAGGGATATTTTTGTCAAAAAAGGGAAACATTTGGAGACCTCAGAGGAAACCTTCCATCTATCCATAACCAGCCAATTTCCAGCAGGTTACACCTGAAGGATCAGTCAGTGGAGGTCTGTCCAGGCCGAATGACTTCATGATACTCTTAGCATAGCTTTCAATAGACTCGTAAGTCCGTCTGACCTGAAACCACTCCTCTTTGTTTTGGTCACTTAGTCATCATCATTATTGATTGACTGACTGGTTTCTTTTTATTTTCAAACACAAAATACAATAGTTAAATAAACATGACAAACAGAAAATGATTTTGAGAAGAACTCCTCCCTCTGAGGAGCTCAGAAAAATCTGTTCTTTTTAGTGTAATTTACTGAAAAACGTCGGATCTAAGACGAAACATCTCTAAAAGTCCAAATGAAACTTTTTCAGCTTCATCGTAAATGTTTGTAAAAACTTAGTCTGATAATTATTCATTTGATCTAAAATCAAGATGATTTTTTGACATAATTTTCAAGTTTGTAGACAGAAATATTCACTCAAACTTCACAGTGAATTGTGATGCTTTTAGATTTCTGTCAATATTTCTTCTATTTATGTTATTATTCAGTTTTTCAACAATTAAAATGCTTTGAATACATTTTTTTTATTATAAATAAAATAAATTTCTCAGCGATTTCATCTTTAATCCTTCTACATTTACCTTAAGAAATCCTTCAAGTTAATTCTGTTTCTGTCGAATATCTTTGAGTCACAAAGTCACCAACAGTCTTTATTAAACATTCATCATTTTTATTGCAGAAAATTAAACAATAGAAGCACAAAAAAGCCGTTTAGGCTCTGAGAAACTCTGAAAACACCAGAATATAAAACACAAGAAAAACACCAAATATCAGAAAAACGTTTTGTTTTTTTCTCAGAGCGTTTCTGCTGGTTCCGTGGAGTCTTACATCACGCTACACTTCTCTTCCGCTGTCTGTTTCATCTCTGTCATTGTGGACTGCGCCTTGGTTTTCAGAGCGTCCAGATCCATGCTCTGCAGCTGGTTGAGGAAGGATTCGTCGCGCTGCTCTTCTTCTTCTTCGTCTTCATCCACCATTTTTGCCAGGTCCTCTGGCAGGTCGATGTCATCCCCGGCCATCTGAACGGTGGCGCTGTCCTGAGCGCTCTACAAACACACATCTGTAGGTTAGCGCGGTGCAGGTCTGGTGTTGGAAAACGCTTAGTCATGACTTAGTGTGCATGATGGGTTCAAAGAACTAAATCCATCTACTGTATCAGAGAACTGGATCATCGACTGATCATAGAACTGGACCATGCTGAATTAGAGAAGAACTGGGCCATCACTGTAAAACAGAACTGAACCATTGACTGTACAAGAGAACTGGACCATTGCCTGTATCAAAGAAATGGACCATTGACTGGATCATAGAACTGGACCATTGACTGTATCAGAGAACTGGACCATCGACTATGTCAAAGAAATGGACCATTGACTGGATCATAGAACTGGACCATTGACTGGATCATAGAACTGGACCATTGACTGGATCAGAGAACTGGACCATCGACTATGTCAAAGAAATGGACCATTGACTGGATCATAGAACTGGACCATCTACTGTATCAAAGAACTAGACCATCTCTATATAAAAGAACTGGACCATCTACTGTATCAGAGAACTGGATCATCGACTGTATCATAGAACTGGACCATTGCCTGAATAAAAGAACTGGGCCATCAATGTAAAACAGAACTGAACCATCGACTGTAAAAGAGAACTGGACCATTGCCTGTATAAAAGAACTGGGCCATCACTGTAAAAGAGAACTGGACAATCAAGTGTATCAAAGAACTACTTAAAATCCGTCAATCAAATAACTTGAAGGGTAGATGTGGTGGTGGTGGGGGGAGCAGTAGGCTCCACCTACTTTTACTGAAGATTCTGGTTGGTCCGTTTCTATTAAGTTCTTTGTTAAATTTGTTACTTGGTATGTTGGAACTAGTGCTGGTTGTTTAAATGATCAATAATTGATCCATTAAAGTAGTGATTGATCTAACCCCGGCCTCACACCTCTAGCGTTCCAGCTCAGGTGCGATGTGGGAGTGGTTTAGCTACAGCCGACGGCTCATGTTAGCTACAGGTTGGCTGCAGCCACAGGCTCTCTGCAGACATCACAAAACTCCAAACTCACATGCGTTCAGTCTAATCCTCCGTTTGTTCGCTGCGGTTCAAATCCTAGATTAGATGATTAATGTATTTCTAAACAAATGTGTCTCAAAGTTGAATTGAGCGAATTGAAAGAATAGAGAAAAATCTGAATTGAACTGATTCTGGAAACAGGAAGTTCTGAAGTTCTTACTTCTGGAAGTCTGTATTTGTCTCTCAGAGCCACTCGCAGGTTTGCTCTCTCAGCTTTCTTGGTGGCAAAGTCTTTGTCTCGCTGGATCCTGTGGAGCAGAAACCGTCTGTGAGGAGTTTGTTAGAGACCTGACTCTCTCACTCTAACAAGCAGAATCAAAAGTATGAAAAGGACTGAAGTTTAGAGGGAGGCCGTCAGTCATCGTATCTCAAAGCTTCAGCAGAACCTGAAGGAAACTAATCCTCCATCACCTCGGATCTGTCTGCAGCTGACCACAGATGCTGCACGTTGTTCTCCTGGTACCGTCCAGGTTTTCCCTGTAAACCTGCTTCCTAAGCTTCTCCTCTGTCTCCGTCTTACCTGCTGAGGTTAAAGGGGAAACCAGGTGATTTGGAGTAAAGCTTTTCCTGGAGATCAGGATCGCAGCAGCGGCAGCAGCAGCAGCAGCAGCAGCAGCAGCATTAACGTAATGTTGTTAGGGAGGGAAGACGGTTCACAGCAGAAGCGTCTGAGTAGACTCAATTAGACAGTTTGATGAAACCCTCCCTGTTAATCTAATCTGTCACACATAAAGTGATCTTTTGGTTTTCCCGCCGTTATCTCCTGACTGAGATCCTAAGCCTCTTACACGCCAATAATGTGGTCATTTCAAGTCGTGTTCTATGCTTTATTTAATCTTATTGTTAAAATCATAAAGGACAGGATTGGATCTTTGTGTTTTGACCATGAGTCTGCAACCTGTGCAGTAAATCAAACATTTGGTTCTGTTTGGTTCTGGTCAAAACCTAAAGAGCCACAAAATGTGTTTACCCTTTTAGGAAAGTTTGATACCACTTTGCATCCTTACATTGTCATTTTTAGAATAAATATGGATCGTATTTATTTTTGAGCACAAATAAATACAAAAATATTAACATAAATTTGAATTTCCACAAAGTTTAAAGTTGTTTTTTTACTGTTGACAAAAGCTCATATATCTTTCTTTCAAAATAAAAGACTTCCTGTCCCAAACAGGAAACGTATTTGTAAACAACACGAGACTAAAACGACATTTCTTTTGACAAATTTGAGGTTTACTTTAATAAATCCTTTTCTCTCCTCACTACTGGAGCATAAACATGAAACACGATTGATTAATGATCCAGCAGGAAAAGAAAATGAAAAATACACAAATCTATATATTTTAGCCACTCCCCTCTCAACCGCTGTTAACCCTTTTAATTCAGAAGAAGATCAAATGTACTTTAAAGTAATAAAATAAACTTATCAATCAGAAAAGTTCAGACTTCTTACCAAAGTTCTGCTTAGTATTTGTAATCTGAGTATTCTTTAGGACGTGCAGAGTAACAAGACCTAATGATTCCAGCTGGGAGATAACAACATTCCAGTTACTAGGTTCACCTCGACCATAAACTTAACTCAGATGAATTAAGTCAATGCTAAGTTAGCAACCCTTCCTGTTAATAATAACATTTTTATTTTTTGGCAGAGAGTTAAAAGAGCCTCATTTGGCTTCAGAGCCTCAGGTTGCAGACCTCTGAACCAGACGGTGGATGGAGATTTTCCTGAGTGTAAACGGTTCAAATCAACTTATCAAACAAAAGTTTGAGAACTTTATACTATGAATTCTCTCATGAGTGAAGCAGTCGTAGCAAAAGGAGTTCTATCTGTTGTGGAGATAATATATCAATGGAAGGAAACTGTTCTGGTAAAAGAAAAACAGTTTTTATTCCAACTTTTTCTCATGGAAAAAAAATCAGTTTAGAACTTCTTACATTCAGGATATTTTCTTTGAAGTTTGACTTTGTTATAAAAACTCCTGGGAGAGAAAGGATCTATTTTTGACAAACATGAATAAAATAGATCAATGTGAACATTTCATGGATGTGACAAACATCTTTCCTTCTTTTCAAGCAGATGAATCTAAATGAGTTTCGGTTCCAGATTTGTATGAGAGTTGGGTCGTCATGAACGATTATTTTAATGGTCGACCACCCAGCCAGTAAAGCCAATGTCCACCAGGCGGCTGGTTAGCATAGTTAGCCTAGCCACTGAGTGTCCAATGAAGACAAACCAATTTGGGGCCCACATTTTCTTCCACTTTTAAACCATATGGGGCCCTCTTGGCATGCTGGCTGGTTAATCTCTGATTATTTTTTCTGATTAGTCGACTAATCGGGTCATTCACAAAGTGGATGTAAACGCAGATCTTAACCATCATTAGCTTTAAACTAAAAATGAAGACATGAAGATGATAGTTTATTAGACTTTGAAGCTTCTGTCCTTCATTAGTTTCTGGTATTAAAACTAGATGAAATCAAACGAGGTCGGCATCAGAAACGAGGAACGATTTTCTGACTCAAATATAAAAAGTTAATTTTTTGGTTCTGAACGCTCATAACTTTGTTCAATGTTACTAAACTCTGACTCCATGGAACATAATGTAACGACTAATCAACTATTGAATGAGTCATTGACTATTTTAATAGTGGGTTAGTCGTGGCAGCTGAATGAAAGAAAATAAAGCCTCCACTCATATTCATGTAAATGAAGTCTTCTCAGGATGAACTAAACCACAAACGTCTTCTGACGGCGTGGGCTTTGAATTTGTGACGCGCGGCGCCTGAACTTTGGTTTCAGCTCATCAGACAAAAGAGACTGACTTGTTCACCTTCTGAATCCGGATTTGTCCCGTTTGAAAGTTTGAACTGACGTCTCCCGTGTTATTAGCCCAATTATTTAAGTTACCCTGCAGTGGGGCAGTTTCCATGGCGGCCGGTTTGACCTGAGTCTATTTAAGGGTGGTCGGCTGTAACCCGACTTTAATAAGATTAGCTTTTACGAGAGCTGCAGGTCGGCACAAATCCTGCGTCGGTTGATGTCTTCTCGCTCGTCCAGCTTCACTTTCAGAGCAAAGAGACAATTTCAGCGTTTTACTGATGTTTGGGGGTTTAACCACAACAAAAGATCACAAACACAATTCATTCAAATGTGGACATTTACTGCATTTAGACTTTAATGAATTATGTAAAAAGTAAAATATTAAAACTTGATCTTGTTCGAAATAAAAACATTCCATTTAGTGAAATCTATAATTGGCTTCCAAGTCAAAAACTGGAGAGACTTGTTTGTTATCTTTCAAATAAACAACATTTTAATCTTAAATAAATTCATAAGATAAAAATGGATCACATTAAAGACAGAAAATGGCTGATCAAATGTTTTCTTTCAGACTGAAAGACTTTAACTTGATTACAATTTGTCTTTTGCACCTAATTGAAGATAACAAACAGTTCAGCGTTACATGAGATTTCAGGGCGATTAAATAATTATTGTTTTAAAGCGTACTGGCTAGGAGATGTGTTTAATAGTGGCTTCTGCCCTGACGAGTTATTGCACACAGATCCTAATCTGCTTCTCTGGCTAATTTGAGCCTCTAAACCTCTGCCTAAAGCTGCCCTTTAAGCTTGGCCAGCATCCGTTGATGTCACACATGTGCTACATAACAGCTACCTGCCCGGGCAAACAGGCTTAAACTGTTAAATGTGACCACAAAAAGGGAACTTGTTCTCTTTGCTGTTTTTTAGGTTAACTGTTTCCATACAGCCGCAGATATTATTGTTTTGACTTTTTATGAAAACTCTTGAGAACCAAGAAAGACGTAAACATGTTTTCCTGACCCAACAAAGTACAGAGGGAACATCCATAGGGGAATGCTTGTTTGTTTCAGTGATTTTATTCAAGACGTGATTTTATTTTAGTCTTCCAGAGACTTTCAAACACTTAAAATAAAGGGTGCTGACAATAGACAGGTATGGTACTACATCAGCAAAGTCTACTTTAAACATTAGACTGATGGAATGTAGATAAAATAAATGAGATAATAATCCCTTATTTGTCCCACAGTGGGGAAATTCCAGTGTTACAGCAGCATTATAGATAGAAATAGAAGTAGTATTTACCAGAGGTGTTCCTCTGGAGGTAGATAGGGGGCGCCCTTGTGCCTCGCAGCTACTTTAATTATTTCATTTTTGTTATTTTGTTTACAACAATTCTGCACTAAGTAGTGACACAGATGTTCATGTTTACTATTATTAATACTGAATTTTACAGATAATTCCAATTCAGTTGTTGTTGATGCTTGTCAAAGACAGTTTTAACTAAAATGAAAACTTAGGTTAGCCTGAACTGCTAGCATGTAGCTGAAATATTAACTAAAATCCAATATAGCCTAAAAAAAATCTTAGTAAATGCCAAAATAGTCCAAAAATCTAGCAGAATGCCAATTTTTAAAACTTAAAAACTGTAACTTTTTAAAGTAATTATGAATTATGAAAATGCAGGAATATTATTCCAGAATAAATCAATTTAAACTTTAAATAACTTTCAATATTTTACTCTCTATAAAAATATATTTTGTCCAAATTATACAAGATAGAAACTAGCAAAAGATAACATCGGGTCATTAATAACAATAAAATAAAATGATCTGGAGGGCCGGATAGAATCACCCAGAGGGCCGGATCCGGCCCCTGGGCCTTGAGTTTGTCACTTGTGGCGTTTTGCATCATATCATGAGGTATCCAGTGATTCCCATTCCTAATGTCTACATAGGTCAAAAACTTTAGAAACATTAGACGAGTGACACATTAACAAAAAAACAGTGCAGGAACAAAAATAAAAAAGGAAGAGATCATACTGGTGGTTAAAGTACCTGAGAAACGTACGCGTATTTTAAAGTGACATAGTGTAAAGTAAAGCGACTGAGGTCAGCAGAGGTCCAGCTCTGGTCGTAGAGTCTGGTAGGAAAGACCTTCTGACGAATCACCTTCAAACATTCTTCTCTTCCACCGTTACCTTCATTGTTCATGAAGCAGGAAACACCTTCACCTGTCCTGACAGGTAGAAACCTTACTGACCTCTCCTCCACCAGCTGCCTCTGGTACTCCTCAAACTCCTCTCTGGACATGCCTTTGGACTCGGCCGTCTCCTTCCCGTTTCCCGCCGCGGCTCCGTCCTCCTCGGCGCCGCCCCCCGAGAACGTCTTCAGCTTGCTGCTCAGCATTTGGTTCATCAGGAACGCCATGGTGGTTTGGTTTCAGTCAGATGTTCCTTGTTTCACCAGAGCAGCTCCATCAACAACCCCCCAGACAGAAACGGTGTCCAATGTGTGCCATGATGATTAGCTCGTATCAATAAGTTTGGCTGCAGCAAAACCGCTAAAGAGCTTAGCTCATAATTGAGAGCCTTCATGCAAAGGTCGTGTTTACCTGGATGAAGGGAGACGGAGTCTGGAGGTGAGTCTGTCCGAGGAACGTCCGAGAAGATATGTGACAAAAGAAAAGAAACGACCAGAAGAAAGTGTCTGGAGGTCTGATGGGAGTTCATCTTCAACCTGGAGTCCAAAGCTTTATGATAAACGTGAAGGATTCACATCTTCTCATGTGTGTCTGTGTCACGGAGAAATACAAATAAGTATTTGGTGGATTTACTGGAAGATTTCTCTGAACTTTGTCTGTTCAAACTGTCATGTTAGTTTATGTCTGACAGCAAATCCATAATGAGACATTAGATAATATGCAGCTGAACACGTCTGTTTATCCATCTACCTATTCATCCATCATCTGTCCATCGATCCTCTGTCCGTCCGTTCATCCATCTGTTCATCCATCCATCGACTTTAAAAGTCTTAGTTCTTGAAATAATACAACAATTTTTTTTTTTTGTAAAGAAAAAAACACAAAGAAAACTGATGAGGTGCAGAAACTTTAATTTTAAATTAGATACATTTTTATGAACTAGTTACCTTTTTAAAGTAATGTGTAAAAGTTTCAAGACGACAAAGATGCTCTTTCATCCAGACGTCTTGAAGTCTCAGCATTCAGACTCATCGTCTTCTTCCTTGAATGATGGACATGAGGTCGCGGGCAAAAGAAGAGATGCATTATAGAAACTAAAAACTATCCATCTTTCTCAGCATTCAGACTCATCGTCTAAGAACATGAGGTAGACATTTTAGAACACTAAAACTACATGTTTAAATAATAAAAAACACAGGAATAAATCAACTTAAACCTTAAATAACTTTCAATATTTTACTCTCCATGAAAATACATTTTTTCAAATTTATAGAAGTTAGAAATGAGAGCAAGATAACATCGGGTCATTAATAACGATTGAATGAAATGATCTGGAGGGCCGGATCCGGCCCCCGGGCCGTGACTTTGATACACGTGCTTTACATGATCGTCTCTCATAGGAAACTGGAGCAGTGCAGCAGTCTTTGAAATAACTAATCAATCATTAGAACATAGCTGTGAAAATACATGTTTGAATGTAGAAAATGATTTGAATGAAAACTTTGAAAATGAGAATTTCTTTCTCAGTTGATCCTCCTGGTAAAATAAAGATTAAGAAAAGAATCATTCCCAAATTTATCTAGAAAAAATGTTTCAATTTATGCATTGAAAAAACACTGAAGTTTTCTAAAATTCTTTTCTTTCACTCTGTTTACATTGGAATCATTTTAGTGATTGTTCTGATGCTTTGTTTGGTCTGTTTAGCTTTTGCCTGAAATTCTGGAGTTTTATTCAGAGAAAGGAAATGTCCTGGTGGTGCAGCGGTCAGCCTGTCCTTCCCATACAAACACTAAGCATAAAACCGTGTGTGGAATCCAGTACAAGCTTTGACTGCTGAAGGAAAAAATAAAACAATATTTACTTTAATAACATGATTTTTTGAAGCATGTGGTTAAATAATTGTTGGAAATTGTATTTCCAATTTCTTACTAGTTTTAAAATTACAATCTAATAATGAATCATGTAATTCCTCTGAAATGAACCTTTAATGTACTCATGCAAAATATTTACCAAATACTTTATTGAATTATTAAAAAATTCTACATTAGATGCAGTCATCTTTAGAGTAATTATGTAGTTTGTGGTTATATTGTGTTTCTAATGTAACTTTGTATCCGGGTTAGAATGGGCGTGGTTCTAATTTGAGGAAAACGTCATCAAATGACGTTCATGAGGTTTTGTGGAGGAGTGAATGTCGCCATCTGCTGGCAGAAAAGCAACATGACGGTGACCTATTTAGAGTCCAGACGGTTGAAGACAGAAACGGTTTTTCATCATTGGATGTTCATCATTTTATCACAACAATAATAATAATATTATTATAGGTTTATCTGCTGATTTCCATAAAGGTCGAGATCTGCGTGTTCCAGACCGACTTCAGGATTCTAGAGATGTTATTAATAGAAGCTCACAAACAGAAGCAGCTCTTACTGGGGGGGGGATTCATGCTTCACCGCCCCAAGCTCAGTGCAGATGTGAGGGAGTCAGAGGGGTAGTTGACGTGGGGGGGGTGTTCATTCAGAGTGAGACAGCCTGTACTTTATGGTGAGGAGAGACGGAGAGGGAGATGCGGTTGCCAGGAAACAGGACGGTCCATCGCTGACGGCGCCAGAGCAGACTCCCAGAACCATGGATTCCAAATGGACCGAAGTTCAGGGAAACAGCTGATCCCGGCTGGTCCCGCATCCCGACAGGAGCGTGGAGAAGGTAGGAAGCGGCGGTTGCATAACCAGAAGGCTGACATCATTAGGATTAGAGGCAGGGGGAGGGGGGGGGGGTCGAGCAGGAAGAAGGACAGAAACATGAAATGGTGATGAAGAGAGCCGAGGACGGAGAGCGGTCCACTTCCAGAGCGGAGCGGAAGATGAGAGGCGGCTGATCCTTCATCTCCATCCTCTTCCTCTTCACAGGAGGGCAGGACTGACGGTTCCTCTCAAACGGACGACTGCGCATCGCGGGACGCACACAGGAGGTAAACATCCCGACACGCGTGTTCCAGCAGAGAACATCTTCATCCCTCAGATGGTGAGGATGACGGTCACGGCTGAACCTTCAGGGCAGATTCCAGCCAACCGCCTCCTACATCACCAGAACGTTCTGGTCGGTTTGGATCTGAAACGGAACAGATCTTTTCTGAAATCTGATTGAGAGAGAGAGCAAACAACCAAGGAAATGGTGGAGATGATCTGATCTTCACCTGATGTACTGAAGCCCTCAGGAAGTCCTCCGTCTTTTCCCTCTGAAATCTCTCATTCTCATCAGGAGATGAAAGCAGGAAAAACAGGAAAAACTTCCTTCTGTCAGGAGGAAGACGAGGGAAGAGGAAGACTGGAATGTCTGCAACAGTTTGCTTTGCTGGGGCAGAACGTTGGTGTGGGGGGGCAGAACAACCCATCAGCCCCTGATGGAGAGAGGCAGAACGCCATCTGGACACAAATCCCCCCCGAACACGTGGCTCCGCCTCCACCGTCATCACTGATGATTCTGGATTCAAATATTCCTCTTTGTGATGGAAAACGTAGAACTGAATCCACTAGAACTGTCGGTTCCCATCCTCCACAGGTTTTGGTCTGTGTTCGTCCTCTCTCCCTGTGGGGCAGGAACAGGAAGTCCTTCAGAGCATGTGGTTAAAATGTGACGCCAGCTTCAGCACAGAGCGTCTCTGTTTTACTGCTCAGTGAGTTCATAGCATCGAGGATGATGATGTGGTTCCCTCAGGGACGACTCCAGCCTGAGTCATCTCATCATCTCTGCCTTCATCCTCGGGGAGATCGAGCAGAAAGAAAGTCTTTAGTGGTTCGGATCAGAAACCTCAAGCAAATCGGTCTCACATTTGTGTCAGAATCCTTGAAGATGTGACGAATGTTCTTCTCCACAGTGAAGCCCCGCCCCCCAGAGGATGGGTACGGCAGAAGCCACTTTACGCATGGACAGCATGGAGGTGAAGGACGAGTGGCAGGACGAGGACTTCCCCAGGTACGTCTCTGAGCCGCGTGGTCGACAGGAAGCAGCTGCGTGGTTGACAGGAAGCAGCTGCGTGATCGACAGGAAGCAGCCGTTTGGTCGACAGGAAGCAGCTGCGTGATCGACAGGAAGCAGCTGCGTGATCGACAGGAAGCAGCCGCGTGATCGACAGGAAGCAGCCGTTTGGTCGACAGGAAGCAGCTGCGTGATCGACAGGAAGCAGCCGCGTGGTCGACAGGAAGCAGCTGCGTGATCGACAGGAAGCAGCCGCGTGATCGACAGGAAGCAGCTGCGTGATCGACAGGAAGCAGCCGCGTGGTCGACAGGAAGCAGCCGCGTGATCGACAGGAAGCAGCCGCGTGATCGACAGGAAGCAGCCGCGTGATCGACAGGAAGCAGCCGCGTGGTCGACAGGAAGCAGCCGCGTGGTCGACAGGAAGCAGCCGCGTGGTTGACAGGAAGCAGCCGCGTGATCGACAGGAAGCAGCTGCGTGATCGACAGGAAGCAGCTGCGTGGTTGACAGGAAGCAGCCGCGTGGTCGACAGGAAGCAGCCGCGTGGTCGACAGGAAGCAGCTGCGTGCTCTCCATCGTGTCTGTGAGCAAACACCAGAAAAGTAGCCAAACACGTCCGAGCATCCGGCTCAGAGAAGCTCCGCCCCCCTGTCCTCAGCATCATCCTGCAGGTCTTTGTGATGCAGACCTGCAGGTCTGTCTTTGTCGGAGTTCTCCAAGATTTTATCAATCAAAGATCCGATCCCAAAGCGGCTTCTTATAGAGTCTAACAGAGAATTCATCCCAGTCTGCCGCTGCAGCAGCTGCTGCTCATCACTCCTTCTTTCTCCGAGGATCTTCTCTCCATCATGAAGCTGCAGAAAGAACATAAAAGGTTGTGATGAAGCGGACAGAATGAAAGGTTTTCACTAAAACCTGAGGATGAGGAGGGATGCCCGACGTCAATCTAGATTTGGTAACTCCATGGTTCAGAAAATGTTGAGGTTTAGTGTGAGGAGAAGAAACGTGCAGCAGAGAGAAGCAGCTTTTCAAACAGAGAACACCTAAAATGATGGGATCTTACACAAACCTGTGCGTTCAAACCACATTTGAAGGCAGAATGAGAATTTCTGAACAATAAAAAGGACGTGTACGCTGATGCTCGTCCTGCTCCTCTGCAGACCTCTGCCTGAAGACGGAGACGTGGGTTCCTGCGGCCTGACCGACAACAGAATCCGTGAGTAGCAGGTGGAGCCACAGCGCTCCCCGTCTTCTGAGGCGTGAACTCCTCTCTCTGCAACAGATCACCCCACGTCTCTGGACGTCGGGGAGTCGGTGACCCAGAGGAAGCGCCGCACCCTGGTGGCGCCCGACATGAACCTGTCCCTGGACCGCAGCGAGGGCTCGCTGCTGTCCGACGACCTGCTGGAAACGCCGGACGACCTGGACATCGACGACATGGAGACGCCCGACGAGACCGACTCGCTGGAGTTCATGAACAACGGCAACGAGCTGGAGTGGGAAGGTCAGCATGGAGGGTACTAACGATTTAGACGGGGAGAAGTAACCAATCACAGAATCCACGGGTCAAAGTTGAGGCCCGGGGGCCGGATCCGGCCCTCCAGATCATTTTATTTTATTCTTATGTTATCTTGAGCTTATAACTGCTTCAACATGTACTAAATATATTTCTATGGAGAGTAAAATATAGAAAGTTATTTAAGGTTTAAATTGATTTATTCCAGAATAATATTCCTGACTTTTTATTCATAATTAAGTTAAAAAGTTACAGTTTTAAAGGTTTAAAAGTTAGTATTCTGCTAGATTTTTGGACTATTTTGGCATTTAATAACATTTTTAGGCTATTTTGGAGTTTAGCTAATATTTCATCTACATGCTAGCTGATTTGGTTTATCTGCTGATTTTTTTTTTTTTTTTTTTTTGGCTAATTTGGCATTTAGCTAATATTTTAGCTCGCTATCAGCTTCAGTGTTTTCAGAAGCCAATTTCAGCTTCCAGCATTCACACAAGCATTATCACAGCTAGTGCTACATATCTAGTTCATATTTCTGTTAATAAGTTAAGGTTTTAGAGTGTTTAATAAATGTTTCTCCTGACCTCCGGTGTGTTCTGTGTGATCGAGTTCATCATTCCTGACAGAATCAGAACATGAGAACATTGTGCTATACCCAGTCTCTCCACAAGGTGGCAGCAGAGAGGAGCTGTTGTAGTTCTATTAGCAGAAGTCTGAGTGTTTCTGAGGAAGGTGTGAGGAGGATGCTGGGAGAAATTCAGGTTTGGACCTCTAGAATTTAGTTCTGATGATGGAGGAGTTAAATATTGTAAAGGGAGACGTAGAAATCATCAACAATCCGCGCGCTAGCTAACAGACGAACTGGACGGAGGCCTGTAAGGCCAAAACTCTGAGGATGCAGCGCACAGAAAATAAAATCTGAAACAAACAGGTGAGACACAACAAACAACTGCAGGTGAGGAGACGGAGTGACAGGAGGGACAAAAAGAGTTAAAAATCAGCAAATTCTTCCTTCATTATTAGGGAATCGTCCTTATTATAGATGGTTGTCAGCTTAAGGAAAACAAATGTAACAATAAATGTTTAAGAACAACCTTTACTTAAAATCTTTTACCATCTCAACTAAAAAGAAAATACATGTTTAGAGATTAAAGTTCAAACTGTTTAACAAAATATCTTTACTTTACCAAAAGAAAATCCTTTAAAGCTGTTTATCCATCTAATGATAAATTCAATATTGACACAAAGACTTTTAGCAGCATCAATATAGAAACAGTTGAGCATCTTTTTTATTTAAACTTTCAGGGTTGCTTAACCTTTAATAGTATTTATTTATCTCTTTTAAATGTCTAAATATTAGATTTGGTCTACAAACGGAAAACAAGAAATCAGAATTTAGTATCAATACTTTAACAATATTTGCAAAATTGTTAATACATGAATGTTGTTTTTTTGTTAGTTTTAATAATGAAATACTTCTGTGGAAAACTTCTTTATAAGAATTTACATTTCAAAATATTTGAATTTTAGAACAAATTTCTGAAACAGGTGATAAACTTGAATCTGTACATTGATTTTTATGAGAAGCTGGAGGCTAGATCGTAACACATGATCCTGTTCTTTAAAGTAAAATGTGTTCATACAGAAATACTTATAGATTTTACTCTTTTGCAACGTTTCCTGATATTTTTGTCTCTTATTTAATTTGAGATCTTGTTCATGTTTACTGCTTTGTTCTATTTATATTCAATGATGATTTTGTTTTTGAGATTTAGAATTCAGTTTGTTTTCTTAAATATCTTTTTAATGAAGAAACAGATTTCTGTCAAATGATGTTGAATCTGTTTAGTTTCTGAAATCCGATTGTTGTCGTCATGGCGACTGACTCCCGCCTCCCTCAGATGACACTCCTGTGGCCTCCGCCAAGCGCCTCCCAGGCGAGGGCGAGGAGGAGAGAGACTCGTCCGGCCGCCTGTGGCGGACGGTGATCATCGGCGACCAGGAGCAGCGGATCGACATGCAGGTCATCCGGCCGTACCTGCGCGTGGTCACGCACGGAGGTGAGAGCGCGCCGGACCGCCACCCGTTTGGATTTTCAGTTATGACATCATCGTCATCACCGTTTGATTCTGCTCTCAGGTTATTACGGCGAGGGTTTGAACGCCATCATCGTCTTTGCCGCCTGCTACCTGCCCGACAGCGGCTGTGACGACTACACCTACATCATGGAGAACCTGTTCCTGTAAGCCCCTCCCTCTCTGCTCTCCTCCATCCTCCACAGGAAGTTCTTCACCATCGATGTCGTCTCTCAGGTACGTGGTGAGCAGTCTGGAGCTGCTGGTGGCTGAAGACTACATGATCATCTACCTGAACGGAGCCACGCCGCGCCGGAAGATGCCGGGCATCAGCTGGCTGAAGAGATGCTACCAGATGATCGACAGGAAGTAGGAGGAGCTCCGATCTGCCCGTGCTGAACGCGGACGGGCTTCGAATGATGTTGAAACTCTGAACTGTCGTCCTCAGACTGAGGAAGAACCTGAAGTGTCTCGTCATCGCCCACCCCACCTGGTTCATCCGGACCGTGCTGGCCATCTCCAGACCTTTCATCAGGTGAGGAAATGCTGACCGTCTCACTGAAGACATCAGATTATTCGTTTGTTCATCCCTGACGTGTATCATGTTGTGGATCTTCTCCACAGTGTGAAGTTCCTGGATAAGATCCGATATGTTTACACCCTGACAGAACTCAGCCAGATAATCCCCATGGAGCACGTGCAGATTCCCGACTGCGTGCTGCAGTGAGTACGGTCGGCCACCAGGGGTCACTGTTACTGCACTCTTCACAACTCCCAGCAGAAACGAGAGCAAACGTCTCTGAATGGAGAGGAGAAGATTGAAAACACTAAAGAAACATTCAAAAAAAATATAAACTGAATTATTTTCAGGGTCAAATTTCATAAATATGTCTAAAAATTTCAGTTTCTAAACATTTTTCTTCACTTTCAACTTTTTTTGTTTCGAATCTAAAAATTTCAGGTTTGAAACTTTTGGTCCCGTTCTGTTGTGTGGGGGCGGGGCTACTGTAACCGTCTCCGTCTCTGCTCTGCGTTGAGTTGATAGTTTTGCGTTGCGCTGCAACAGGAAGTCACAGGAAGGAATTTTCTAGGAACAGTTTCCATTTATTCTGGCACAATAAACTATGGCGTGAGCATGCGGCGCTCTCAGATCTTTACCAAAAATAAAAAATACAAAGTTCAAATCAGCACTGAAATGAGATATTAAAGTAAAGATATCCACCATACTCACCTCTTCATAAATAGATGGACAGCAAAGGGAAGAGGGAGGGCGGAGCTTCAACATGTTAAACATGTTAAGACCAAAATCATAATGAAGCTGAAAGACTTTTAGAAAATCTCTATTTTCTGTTGTTTTTAATATTCTTGTTTTCTTTGGTTTTTATGTTGGTATTTCTCTCTCTGCTTCATCCTTCTTGTTGTTTGGACGTCTGTCATTGTTTTGTCCTTGAAATTGTTAATAAAGACAAAAACAAACTGAAGGATCCTATCAGGATGGGCGTAAAATTAAAACAAAAAATACAATTTGGTGTAATTATACTGTATATTGTGAACCTGTTACCCTAACATGAAGGACCAATCAAAATGGATGAGGGCGGTGACCTCCATCCTGGTGCATTCACTGACTCTGGGAACTCTGGGAAATGTCTGGAATGTTTTTATCCTGGCGGGAAGCGAGAGAGCTCATAAATCACCAGGAAAAGGGGTGTAGAGAATGGCGTGCTGGTCGTCCGTTTTCACGCTCGTTTCAGAAGAAGCGTGTCGATCACGCCGTCATGGGTGCAGAGCAGTTTTACGGCCTGGAAAACGCCGTCAGGCTTGAATAAAATCCAGAACCCGGAGGATGATTCTGCTGAACGGCGTTTTGCTTTGGAGCATGAACGCAGCAGGACCGAGGTCACCGCCTTCAGCCACTGTGATTGGTCCTTCCTGTTAGCCCCGCCCCCACGCGCCAGAATGAAGCCAAACGTGTGAAACTGGAAATCTTCAGGTTTAAAAATGAAAAAAATAAATTTAACTGAAGATAAAATGTGAAGCTGAAAATAATTCCGTTTAATATTAGAGCAACAGGAAGTGTGTGATGTTTCTGGAGTGTCTCTGAGGTCGACGGCTCGTTTGTTTGTTGAAATATTTGATATTTTCAAAACCTTTTGATTCCTTCAATTCGTAGGTACGATGAGGAGAAGATAAAAGCTCAGAGAGAACGGTGAGTTCAGGAGCATCCAGGAACATGGCAGGATCATGTTTGCACATTAAAGCTGCTTGTTGTTGTTGACAGATTTGAGGCGGAGCAGCAGAACGCCAACCCCCCCCTCTCCAAAGACAGGTGACCTCCATGTTCAGACTGTGTTTCTACCCATCAGAGTTTTGGGGGTCGTGATGACCCGCGGGTCGCTGTGGTTTGTGTCCCGCAGGCCCAGGTCGACGCTGGCTGACGTCTGTCGTGACCTTTGAGGTGAAGGTGAGAGGAGCTGCTGGTTCCACCCCCCGACATACAGAGACGGGAACACCTGAAGCAGCCAATCAAACGCTGGGAACCCGCGAGGCGTTCAAAGGAGCTCGGAAATCTCATGTCTGACTCCTAAAATCAGTTCAAACTTCTGACGCTCTCTAAGCTTTTACACCCGCCTGTGGATCAGCAGGACCCCCCCACCCCCACCCCCACCCCCACCCCCACCCCCCCGTCTCCTGTCTGCAGGGTCTGACACTCTAACCTGTTACATCCCTGAACCTGATCCGGGTCTGCACGCCATCGCAGCTCTCCGGGTGTTCTTTCACGGTGTCGGTGAAAGGACACGCCCTGTGGGGGGGTGAGGGGGGGGGCATCGTTTCCACCAGACGTCTGCAGATCTGAACCAGAACCACTCCGGTCCAGATCAGGAAACCCGAGGAGTTCTCCTCTGATCAGTACGAGTCTTTAGGTAAAAACTCTGATCCGGAGAAACTGCAGCGACAGAAGCAGCTGTGCTCGCCGGCGAGCGCCGCGGCAGCGCCGCCAAATATCAGCCGGCTCGACTTTCCGTCGTCGTGTTTCAGATCCTAAAGGTCAATCCATGAAGCGTTAGCTAATCCTCAGCCGGCAGCGCGGTTACATAAAGTCCAGCTGGTCCCGGTGGGCCTCAGCTGGAGGGACGGGTGATCCCGGGGGGCGGGGGGGCGGGGGGCGTTTTAGAAGACGTCCACAGAGGTCAGAAGGTCCCCCAGCAGAGACGGCGGCCTCACAAACGTCCCTGCAGTTCAGCTGCAGCTTTCAGAACCATGATCATTTAAACTGGTTCAAACCAGTTTTGGAGTCTGAAACCTTTTTGATCTTCTAAAATAAACTTAATTATTTTCAGCTTCAAATATTCAGTTTTTTCAGTTTCAAAGCTTAAAATTTCACTTTCAAACTTTTATCGTTTTCAATTTTGAAATTTTCTGATTTGAAACAAAAAAAAAGTTTGAAATGTAACATTGAAGCAGATAATAATGAAGTTTATTGAAGATAATAATAATAATAATAATAATGAAGTTTGTCTTAAATAGTCAAAAGTTTCAGACATTTTCACTTCTTTCCATTTGTTTTTTTGGGTTTTTCAGCTCCAAACCTTTCTCCGTTCCAGAGTGTCAAGGATCATCGACCAGCACCCCACCCCCCTGCACGTCAGAGCCGACCACGCCGCATGACTCCTCAAAACTCCCGCCTAAACCCCCGCGCACGTCTGCAGACGAGCGGCGGGAAACTCTCCGTGTGCACAAACTCATTCGGATGCAAAGATGTTTGATTTCATGTTTCCTGAATATGCAGGTGGCATGCTCGTCCCCCCCCCAGTATTTGTATTTTAGTCTGTTTTAAAGTAATTTTTCAAAATAAAAGCATTTGTTGTTACTTGTGAAGCCTAACTTTGAAAGAGAGACTTTAATGGTTACTATGGAAACGTGCCATCTAATGTTTGTAAGAAAATGAATAAAGGATCAAAGTCAGACCGGTTTGGTGGTGAGTGAATCCTGCCGCCGCCGCAGAGGTGACCCCCGCCACGACCTTCCCTTTTATTTAGACTGTCCTGTTATGACAGAGCGCCGCGCTGGAAGGAAACGAAAGACAGAAACGATAAACTGATGGATCCAGCAGAGCTTTAATGACACGCCAACGGCTGGACCAATCACAGGTCGGAGATTTTAACGTCAAACAACTAAAAAACAAAGTTGAACTTACTGTCAAATTCTGTAGAAATGACAATAAAACAAAAACTAAGTTTTGAAATAAAAACCCCAAAATGTAGATTTTCTGTCATTTTTGTCCAAATCTCCTGTTTTTTTTTTTCCTCTATGAGGTTAATGACTCGATTCTGCTCCTGGTCCGATTCTTCTGTCAAATCTCAGAACCTTTGAGGCCCACGAGGATGAAAGTTTGCTGTAAACGGTTTATTTTTGTTGTTTATGAATGAATGAATGAATGAATGAATAGCTTTATTAATCCCAGAGGAAACAAACAAACATAAAAACAAATAAAACCCTAAAAACATTTAAGGTCGATCAGTTATAAAGTAAAATATTAATTTAAATTTAATGAATCAATCAAATATTCATACTTGAAGCATATTACAGTAACAACATTAAAACATTTAAGACTTGTAAACTGAAGCTCCACCTGACGGAGGTCACAGGTGAACCCGGGTCGGGTCGTAGAACCCTGAGGCGTCTCCAGAAGAACAGAACCGCTGGAGCGCCAGAGAAACAAACTGACAACTGAAGCTGTCCTGTCAAAATAAAAGCTGCAGTCAATCGGGTTCAAACGGTTCAAACGTTTGACCCCGAAATGTTTGAACCCAAGAACGTGTGCAGGTACTGAGACCGTCCCGGGCCGAGTCCACAGGTTACGTAACGTTACCCGTAACCGTTCTCTCATGTCACACAGCTGGTGGAACGGTTCCTCACCCTAACTGGACGTGGTCAGCTGAGGGGACGCGTCCCGCCTCAGCTGAGGGGACGCGTCCCGCCGCAGCGTGTGACCGCCTCGTGACTTTAGGGTTCGATCCCCCGACAGTTCGGACCGAACTCTCTGGAGGTCGGCCGGATTGCGTCCTGGGAGTGTCCCGGGATGTTGGGTGGTGCTGGGGTGGGGGGGTTATGGCGTGTTGCATCAGAAATATGTGATGCAGCAGCCAGGATTCTAAAAATAGAGCTGCTGGTTCGCACTTGTCCACAGCCTGAACTGTGACACAGATGTCTGAATCCCCCACCCCCACCCCCCCCCCCCCCCATACGGTGTCCTCTGAAGGACAAAAAGCCCCTCAGATGAGTGACCTCTGACCTTTAAACTAACTGAAGTTCGGCTGAAGAAGCTGCTGATTTCTGAGCTTCTGCTGGTTGGACGGGACTTTTCCTTCATGGGGGGGTCCGCTGACCCCCACCAGCAGGTGCAGATCTCGGTGTCCACTTTCACCAAGACCTAAGGGGGGGGGGCTGCTCCTCATTGGCTGGTGGGACGTGGGGCCATTGGTTTGGGGGTCCGTGACGCAGCCCCCACGTCCCTATAAATGCCCGGCGGGCAGATAGTCTATCAATGAAGTAGTAAAAGGGGGGGGCATCCCTGGCGGAGGACAAGGACAGGCTCCAGCCTCGGACTCGGAGGGCGTTTGGCTCCTGCTTCTGAACCTTCTGGTGTGACCAACAGTCGGAGATGAAGTTCATCATCGGCGTCGGCGGGTAAGGCGCGGTCACGTGATGCGTCCGTGTTCCTGTCGGTGGGGGGGTGTTCACGTGTCCCTGACCCCCAGAGTGACCAACGGTGGGAAGACCACCCTCACCACCCGGCTGCTGAAGACCTTCCCGAACTGCTGCGTGGTGCACCAGGACGACTTCTTCAAGGTAAGAGGAAGTTTCCCTGCTGAACATGTTGTCATGGCAACAGCTGGTAAAACATCCGGCTGATCGTGCCCTGGACAGCCAATGAACGGGCCGAGCGTCGCCGCTAAAAGTCTGACGTCACTCGAACGTTTATTCATTCTGGTTATGCTGCAAACAAACAAACAAACAAACGTTCATTCACAACAACATCCTGTTTGTCAACGTAACCCGGAGTCAGCAACCTTTCACAATAAAAGACACGTTCTCTACTACTACTACTTAGTTTAACTTTTTTTTTTAAATAAATAAGGATTATTTCTATTTTTTTTACAAAAAAAAAAAGCAAAACTGTAAAAATAACCGAGAATCACTCAAAATGTGATTTATTTTAAAACTGTTTTCAAAATAAAAGCTGCTGTGTCAAACAGGATCTCTGTGCAGCTAGTAAGAATGTTGAGCAGCATAAGATAAAACTATATGAGCTTTAAACTCATTAAAGATCAAACTTTAACCAAAGTTATGAACTTCTGGAGGAAGAGTCGATCAAACTCGACGTCTTCAGGTCAACAGGTCTCCTCTTCATCCTCAGCAGTCTTCCGCTGCTGGGTTTTGTTCTTTTAGTTTTGGGTTTTGTTTATTTGTTTTCTTCAGGTGGTTCTGGTTGGGGGGGGGGCTGACTCAGACGGTCGACTCGTTTGGATCAGCATCTCCAGGACTTCTTTTACGAGGAGATAAAAGATCCTCCTGTGGGTCTGCAGACCCCTGACTTAACCAGAGAAGCCCCGCCCCTCCGTTCCCTCTGCCTGAGCAGAACCGAGCTCGTCCGGGCCGCGGGTCCGCGCGCTGACTTTTGGCGGGGACGGGTCCCTGACTTGTCCTGTCCAGGGGTGATCAGCTCCGATGGGTTACCGGCTTGCAGCAATGTTCTGTTGGTGACTGTTATTTCAGAAACCCGATCAGATAGATGTCGGGGAGGACGGCTTTAGACAGTGGGATGGTAAGAACGGATTTCACTAGGAAACTCTAAAGTACTTTTCCTTTCCTGCACATTTCTGTGGTAAACAAACTGCCTGAAGCTCATTGTGTGAAAGCTGCAGACATTGAGCTGCGCAGCCGTCGGGCAGCTGCGCAGCTGTCTGCGCGGACACCCACTCGGCCTGTTCTCTCGTCAGTGATCTCCGCTCTGGACATGGAGGCCATGGTCAGCACCGTGAAGGGCTGGCAGGAGAACCCCGTCAAGTTCGCCCGCTCCCACGGCGTCGGCCTGTCCTCTGACGCCGACTCCGCCCACGCCGTCCACATCCTCATCGTGGAGGGCTTCCTCATCTACAACTACAAGTGAGTCCGGCCCCTCAGACCCCCCCCCCCGACCTCTGCCGACCCCTGACGCTCCCATCTGACCCTCTGCAGGCCTCTGATCGACATCTACGACAAATGTTTCTACATCTCCATTCCCTACGAGGAGTGCAGAAGAAGGAGAAGGTATGGGGACCCCGCGGCCGATTTCCCCTTTTCCCAGAGCGGCCAGTAACCCGAGTGTCTCCGCAGCACGAGGACGTACACGGTCCCCGACCCCCCCGGCCTGTTCGACGGCCACGTCTGGCCCATGTACCTGAAACACAGGAAGGAGATGGAGGACAACTGCGACCGAATAGGTTTGTGAGGTCACTTCCTTCAGAGAATCAGCTGGAAACCCCGCCCCCGCTAACCCCGCCCCCCTTCCCCGACAGAGTACCTCGATGGAATGACCACAAAAGAAGAAATCTACAACCAAGTGTTTGAAAGTGTTCAGAACTCTCTGCTGAACCAATCATAGGTAAGCAGTGATTCCACGTGCACGCCACCGTGCACAGCCCCCCCCATCAATGACCCCCCCCTCCCTCTGTGTCTCCACAGCAGAGCCGGCGGCTCCTGTATACACCTGTAAATACCTGTGCCAGCAGCACCTGTAAATAGAGGATTGTGTAACTTTGTAAGGATGGAAGCAGACGTGTCGAGTTTTGTATGAACATGTGTAACTTTTTCTAAAAGACAAGCCGCCACTGGACCCTCCAGGGTTCTGACCCACTGGACCCTCCAGGGTTCTGACCCACTGGACCCTCCAGGGTTCTGATCCGCTGGACCCTCCAGTGTTCTGACCCGCTGGACCCTCCAGTGTTCTGACCCGCTGGACCCTCCAGTGTTCTGACCCGCTGGAGTGAAGGAACCGTCCCTCACTACTCAATAAAGAACTGAAAGTTCTCCTGTTTCTGTGGTTCTTCCTGCTGAAGCTCAGAACTTCCTTAAACTTCTGCTCTGAAGCTGCTGTTCATTCAGGAGATGATCTGATCTGATCTGATCTGATCTGGTTTGTTTCTCCGTTCTTCCTCATAAATCTATTTGAGGGTTTTTCCAACAAACGACTGTCTCTTCAACAGGATAATCACTGATTCATCTGGTATGTTAGAGATTTTTACTGACTATTAAAATCAGAAGAACTTTGTTCTGATGGATCTATAAACATGACTCGGGTAAATCTATCAAATCAAATCAAACTTTATTTGTAAAGCACCTTTCCAAAAAATCATTTCCACTCAAGGTGCTTAAATAAAACATAATCAAGTTTTAAAAACAAAGAACAAAAGACTCAGGGAGCCATCCCCCACCCCCACCCCACCCCCACCCTCCACACACACACATACACACACAAACACTGTACAACATACACCAATGTTTGGTAAAAAATGAATAAATAAAAATAATAATAAATAAATAAAATAAATACTAATCAAAGAAAGTAGAAATCTGGCTTGTACTGAGGTGAAGAAACAATATTTTAGGGACCGCTCCACACAAGTGACCTCCCAATCAAATACACAGAGGTCACTACAACAGGACCCCCCAGATCCAAGCAAACAGCCAGACCCGGGAGATCCCACTGCAGCGACCCCGCCCATTCAGAAAGGTCAATCACCGATGTGGAGGATCCCTCAGAGGAAAACACTGGAGTTAAAAATGTAAAAGGAGTAAAATAAATAAAAATTAAATAAATAAAAACAGATATAAATAATCAGACAAAGAAATAGAATAGACAAACAAATCAATCAATCAGTAAAAAAGTACATAAATAAATAAAAAACAGGAAAAGACAGAATAAAACAAAGTATAAAATAACTTTCTAAAATTCAACTAAAAGCCAGATTAAAAAGGTCGGTCTTGAGGTAGGTCTATCATTTCCTGCAAATTTGTAAGAGAGATGGAGACCAGCGGCGGTGATGAGACCAGATCTCATTTATACAATAATACATCTGCTAAACCCTGTTAACCAGATTTCATTCATAAGATTAAATAACAGAATCATTCTGTTACAAACATTAAAAGTTATTAAACCTGTTTCTGGATGATAGAAAACCATCTGCTCTGAACTTCATCTTATTAACTTCTCTTTTTTGTGTTGGTCCTCTTCTTCATTCCCTCCGTTTATGTATGTAACTTAAGTTTTGTTGATAAAGTTTAACAGAAAAACTACAGAGGAAGCATGAGGGGGGGGTGAAGGTTTCCAGTTAAAGTCTCAGCTGTTCAAACGACATAAGAAGATCAGAAAAGCTTCAGGACACCAGAGAACAGAGACTCTAAACCAGGAGCTTCAAAGTGGCGGCCCGCGGGCCGGATCCGGCCCCCGCCAGAACACCTCTCAAATATGCGACAAACCAAATTAGCTGTAAAATGACCTAAATGTGGCATTTGCTCAAAAGTAAAAACATAAAGAAAAATCTTTTCAATATGAGAGTTCAATATCTACTGATCAATATCTACTGATCAATATCTACTGATCAATATCTACTGATCAATATCTATTGATCAATATCTTCTGATCAATATCTACTGATCAATATCTATTGATCAAAATCTACTGATCAATATCTACTTCTTCTTTGATGACAGATTTGTTTTCAGCTTTATATTTCAAACTTTGCATTTATTATCAGTGGATCTGGTCGTCAGCGAAGTCCTTAGCAACCGTTGCTAGGGCTCTCAGCTCCTGTTGTTTCCCAGAAGACATCGTCTGGCAGCTCATAGACATGAACACATGATCAATAAACTAGATCAGCAGACACAGACGACGGTGTTTTTGGCACAAACGGGACACCGTCCAGCCAGCCTCAGACAGACTCCGCCCTCAGCGGCCCCAAAGTGAAGCCCGGTTTAGAGGGTTTGTGGTGAGAGAGGATCTTCTGAGCGGGTCTGGATCATCTGGATCTACAGACACTTCCAGAACTCTGGAACACTGACATGAAACCAACCAGAGGATGTAGAACACTGGATAGAAAGGTTCTGGAGGTTCTGTCTGACTGATGCCGTTTGGACCGACACACTCTCTTCCCCAACTCATGGTTGTTCTTGACGTGCTGGGTCCGGACCCCCGGTACGCGGTTCTGGATGTGGACTGGTCCTAGAGACCCGGGCGGTACCAGTACTCTAACCCAGGACCGGATCCGGTACCAGACGTAAACTGGTCCTTGAGTTAGGGAGCCAGCACCAGACAGTGCTCTCCACATCCCAGAACTGGACCGGTTCCGGGTCGGAGCCCGGAGGTTGGTGACCTTTGACCTGAAACAACCAGAACGGCTAAAAACGAGAATGTGGAAACCCAAAACATCCAAAAACGTGAACACGTGTGGAGTCGGGAGAACATACATGTAAACATACATGTAGAAACTGTTCTGGGTTCAGTCTGACGGATTCTTCTGATCCTCTGAACATCTCATGTCAGAACTTCTTTTCCTTCTCATCCGAGGATCTTCAAAGATCTTGGACCTTTTCTGACGGAGCGACAGGAAGTTCTCGTCTCCGTGGTTGGACTTCAGTTTCCCGCTCTGACGGTTTGTCGTCTCTGCAGATTCCACCTCAGGTGAGTTTTTACTGGTTGAACTTAAACTTCACTTTTTTCAACCAAAACAAACAAAAATGAATTCTTTCACTTCCTCATCAAATGTTTCATTCTATTTGATGAAGTGACTTTCAACTGTGAGGGTCTACAGACAAAATAGAGGCTTTTCTCAAGAATGTAAAGGGGGCGGGGCTCTTGGAAATGTAGTGAAGCAAAGCATGATGGGAAAACGTCGCGTCAGTCAAACTGAAACATGTGTCCGTGCTGGAAACCCCCCATGACCGACTGAAGAATGATTCACAGAAACATGGGGGACATTAAGCTCCTCCCCCCGCTATGAACATCTCTTCAGGTTTTATGTAACACGGGACTGCAGTCCAGGACCTGGGGGGGGCCTCGGGGGGGTGAGGGTCTTGTGATGCATCCCTGAGAGTTTCCAGATTCCAGGAGCTGTCCCGGAGCCGCTCTGCAGGTTTATATTTAGGACAAGTGCCCGCGGTGTCAAAGGAACATATTTGACAAACGACCAGCCAATCACAGACGACCCCCCCCCACCGAGAGCGCCACGGCCTGGTCTGACTCAGGGACCGCTCCCTCACGAGCCCCCACGTCACCGTGACCATGGAAACGGCGGCTGGTGAAGCTGGGGGCGTCCATGTAGGGGCAGAGAGGTGGAGGGGGTCCGGGCCAGCTCCAGACCCCCCCCCATCTGAGAAGGGGTCAGACAGAAACGAGTAAAGAGAGGATGGAGAGGAACTTTTTAGATCTGGGACGTCCGACCATCTCCGACCTGAAACACGAAGTTAACGAGCTGCCAGGACGCCAGCGTGAACGCTTCTGCTGAAAGAAGTCGCTGAAGCTGAAAATGCAAAAGCTGAAATTTAGACTGGACATTCTGTTAAAGAACCATGAGAGAACGCTGAGTTTCACCAACAATCCTGAAAAGTTTGTCGTAAAATTCCTCAAAAATCCCTAAAACATGAGAAAATATGAAGTATAAATATGAGCTAAACTCCAATTAAGCCTTAAAACATCAGTAAATTCCAAATGATCCAAAAACAAAAGTTTGTTCTTATCTTAGATACAAGCTAAACTCCAAAATAGCCTCAAATTCCTCAGTAAATCAGTCAAAAACGTTAGCATGTGGCTAAAATAGAAGCTAAACTTCTTTCTAAGAATATAAAGATGAAAACAAATCCCATGAATATATTTAAACTTTGTTGTTAATCGACATAAAATGTTAAAATTTGAAGACTTTCTCATTCAATTCATACGAGGAATATTTTACTCAATATTTCAAAAACTATAAAGTTTATAAATATCTAAAATACCAGCAATAACGTCTTGAAGAAGATGAAGGTTTGATACCAAGATTGATGAAAGTGTGACTGAGTTTCATGTGCTGGAAAACAAACAGAAATGAGGAGAATCACTTTAGCGTGAACGAATAATAATCATTCACACCATTAGAGGATCGATAGATTTGAAGCTGTTCTGGTTTACATGTTCTTCAGATTACTCAAGGTTCATGAGTGGAGACAGGAGTACAGTAAATGTTATGTAAGCAGATCTTCTTACATCACATGAGCAGATGTTCAGACGTGTGAAATAAAAACTGTTTCTGTTTAAAAACATCCAAATATTCATCAGTAGTTTGTTTGATTAGGAAGAAATTCACACATTAGATCATAAATCTGCAACCTGAGACTCTTTTAAAACTTCACCAACTCATTTATTCACAAATAATTCATGTTTGGAAATTTCTGCCTGAATGATCAAAATGACAGTAAAAGTTTTGATCTCCTGTCGGCGTGGTTTATCATCTGTCACATGATCTTATTACATGTTTAGATACAGAAAAGTGGATTCTACACTGAAACACATTTATGTTTTTATCCACTAGTAAAGAGGGAAAAGTTTGACGTTTCCTGTCAGTAAATCTGCTGCAGCTGCAGGATCTGATGAAACACAGGAAGTCTTTTATTTTGAAAGGAACTTGAGCGTCAAAAGTGAAAGAAGTCCCATTTGTTTTGTAGAAGAACGTTTCAAAGCTGTTGAGGTGAAACTTTCTCTGGTCCAGAAGAACCAGATGACCCTCAGGGGTCAAAGGTCACAGACTCCTGCATTCATTAGTTATCACTGAAAGCAGAATAATAAACTAACATCTTCATTCTCTTCAGATTTGAACTATCGTCTTAAACTGTTCCCTTCAGGACACGAGGCTCTGCTGGGGGGAGGGGGGGGAGATCACGCCGTCGCTCATCTGTCACGTGTTCAACAACCGGAATGTGAAGATGGCGGCTGAAAGGCGAGCAGCTGATGTTTGCAAAAGTTAGTCGTATAAGTGAAGCGGCAGACCCCCCCGCCCCGCCCCGTCCCGCCCCGTCCTGGACCAAAAAGCCCGTTTCCAGCCGGGTTGGTCTTCACGCCTCGAACAGCCTCACCTGCAGGTTCTGATCTGTGGATCTATCATTCAGAGTGGCAGTGGGGGGGGCCATCGTCTCCCATAAACATCACAAGAAGCAAAGCTGAGAGCCTGGAGACCTACAGGACGACGGAAGGAGGCGTGTCCAGAGGGCGTGTCCTCTCCTCTGAAACGTTCATGCTTTTATTCCTCAGCATCATTTCCTCCTGCTGTCATTGTTGTGATTTGTTCACTTTCAGTTCAGACACACAGAAAGACTCATCAGGAATACTCACTGCTACTGTCTGCTTACTGTCCTGCTGGGGGGTCTTCAGCCAAACCGTGCTGAGGAGCTGCGCCTCTTAAATAAATCAGGAGCTCGCAGAAACCCGAGCGGGGCGGTGCCGGACCCGGAATGAGACCCGGGCTATTCCTGGCCCAGTGAGAGGAGACCCCCCACCCCCACCCCCCTCCCTATTTGGCAGAAGAAACAGAATCTGAGATGCGATCAAAGACGAGGGTCAGAAAAAGATGAAGAGTTTTTGATGGAAGAATCTGAACAAATCCTGACCGACGACGATGACCTCTGACCTCTGACCTCTGACTTCTGACTGTTACAGAAAACAATCTCTGAACAAACAACAGTTTATAAAAGAGAAACTATCTGTTCTAAAACAGGATTTGTTTTTGGTTGAATTGGTTTGTCGCATTTGATGTTCCTGTTTTATTTTGAAAGAATGACGTCCAAAGAGCTTCTTCCTGTTTCCCACCACAGTAAATGAACCAAAATAACATTATTTTAAACAAGAAACTATCCAGTAATGTCACACAGCATAATAATATGATGATAGTTTTCATTCGTTGGTATGTGGTTCTGAAGAAAATGTTCTTTAGTTTTCATCCACATCCATTCATCAAACCAACAGAACTTATTGAAATTCATTCATTCATAACTCGTGTTAAACTTGTGTTCAGCTCAAGAAAAGACACAATACAGAAAATGTGGCCATTTTTACATGTTTTAAAAAACTTTATTAGGTTTTGAAACACTTAAAGTATAATAATTCATTATTACATGTTCAACAACAAACATGAAAATACATAATTCAACATATTTCACATAAATAAATAGATTACAAATAAATACATTTTCAAATATTTAAAATATCCCAATGGAGTGAGCTTCTTTCCTTTATAGAGGATCTCTTTCACCTCCTCAGATCAGCAATGATGTTTTTAAAAACAGTCAGCGGCCATTTTTACCAGAACCAGCCATCAAAAACAAAACCCCCCCAGAGTGATGTATGTTCAGAGGGAACTAACTGACATATTTGAGGACATTTTACTCCTGCAGTTCATAAATGTACACATGATATATTTTGTTTTTGTGTTTACATGTATGCAGGGTTTCAGTTATTGGAGGCGGGGCTTGAATATGAGGCTGGGGGCCCGTCCGGTGTTTCGCCCAGGGCCCCAAACGAGCCAGGAGCTTCAACTACAACACGCTGATCTGTGAGGACATGCAATCATTCCAAAAGGTCGCAGTATTTCATGATTTGCATTTTTTTTCAAAGGATATTAAGAAAAAAACAGTAAACATTTTATTATTTATCATTTCTAAAGATCTTTGGGAGGATTTTTAGCTTCAACCTGTTATAATTTGAATTTGTGCATGTATAAATTGTACATTTTTTTTTCAATTTCCTAAATTTTGTATTTATGCACAAAATATATAGTATGAGTTATAAATAAAGAATTATGCGCACAAATCGTTGAGTCTCGTGTTCTAAAACATTCAGAGATCAGAAAAATCTTATAAAACCAGACAGAAGGACACACTTTCAATCATCTTTAGTGTTTTACAACTATTAGAAATAGAAAATTGATTGATTGTTTTCACGAAATAATAACTGTTTTAGTTTCAAATACATTTTATTTTCTATAGAAATGTTTGTCTGTTAGTCTTTGATGTTACCGGCCATCCCCCCCCCCCCCCCCCCCGCGTGCATCATCCTCTTGGATCCCAGTGGAGTTAGGCTCGCAGCTGCAGGCTGCCCCCCGTGGTGACCCCCGCAGACATGAAGGATTCATGCAGACTGTTTGTCATCAAACCAGGTTTCATAAAAATCTTTAAGGTTTATTTTTCATTTAATGTAAAACATTTTATTTTCTTTCAGGAGATTTTTTAAAATTAAAATCTTTTGAAGAGAAGATTTAACGAATGTTTCCTCTCTAAATACCCGGGTGGATGGTTTGGCTCGGCTTGGTTTGGTTTGGTTTGGTTTGGTTTGGTTTGGTTTGGTTTGGGGGTCTCAGTTTACACCCGCGCGTAAAGTTTACTCAGCAAACCTCCTGCAGCCCGGTGAAGGACGGGTTAAGCTCCAGACTCCGAACCCGGGTCCATAAAGGCTCAGAGGAGGCCGCAGCCCTCCCCTGCGCCCCCCCATGTTGCGTGAGAGCTGCTCTGGAGCGCGTCCCCGCAGAGCATCCCCGTCTGCCGCTGATCCCGCAGCCTCCTCGCCTGGTTGTCATGGAGAAATGTTCTCTGGTCGTTTGGTGTTTTTTCTTCTCTCTGTCGTTCGGCCAGCCGCGCGCCGCCGGGCCCTGGCGGCACCACGTCCAGTGGGAGAACAACGGGCAGGTTTATAGCTTGATGAGCACCGGATCGGAGTTCCAAAGTCCGGTTCGGTCCAAAAGCCCGCCGAGGGTGTTCCTGAGCAGCAGGGCGCCCGGCAGCGACGTGCCGGGCACGCGCAGGAGGGGCGTCCCGCCAGAGTCCAGACACGCCTGGACCGAGCACGGAGGAGAGGCTGGACCTCTGGCCCCGGAGCGCGCGTACGCAGCCCTTCACGCCGGTTCCGCCGAGCCCAGAGAGCCAGAACCGCTTCCAGGAGCCGAGGAGCATCTCGGTACCTCTCCTCCCGAATCCACCAACGGCTCCGCGCGCTCAACAGATGCTGAGAACGTCCCGGACCTGGATGCGCAAAGCCATCCGCGCATCTCCGCAGAGCTCCCGCCGGGCCTTCCCGCGCATCTTCCAGCGGTCACTGCGGATTATTCAAACGAGATCAGCGACGAAGACATGATGAACGACGACCCGCGAAACCCCTTCAAGAACCACCGGAACTCCGTCTTCTACAACCTGTATCCCAGCAGAGGCCGGTCAGCGGGCCGCGCGCTGCGCGTGCCGGGCGCCGGACACGGGACCAGATACTTCCAAAACGGTGAGCGTCGAGCACGAGGAGAGCAACCGAACCCGAACCTCAGGAGAAACTTAGGATGGAAGTTCCGGATCATGTATGTTCATTTATGGCGGCAGAAAAACAGCATGAAGATGTTTTAATACAAAAAACAGGAGAAATGATGTTTAAAATATTAGTTTCAATGATTTTAAATGGAATATTTTTAAATAATTTAGTATTAGTTGAATTTGTCATTCGATTCACTGTAAACGTGACCATCAGTTTGTGACAGAAAAGACTCAGACAGAAGAATTCTATTAAATTATTTAAAATCAGATCAAAGTTTATCTTTTTAACGTCACTTAATGAGGAATTCTATCAAATGTTCTTCATCGTTTTGTCTGAGTTTTCCTGATGTTCTCTTGCGGTGAGTTACAGTCTTGTATTTAAGAACATAGCTGCGTTTTTCTTGAATCCATAGTGTAAATATTTACTCATATGTTTCATCAGAACAGGAAACAGTCGCTTCTAGTTTGTTTCACAATAACACTGATTCAAACGTTAAAATAAATCACATTTTAAACACATTTATGAAGGTTTAGCCTGCGGTGTCACCTGGAGTGCGTTCACACCGGATGCAGCAGCTGCGTCAAAATCACCTTCGATGCGTCGGATTCAATTCATCAAAGAATTGATTTGATTCAGATTTTTTTTTGAGTCATTCAACTTTTTAAAATTCGATTTAATTTTGAGTTTACACATTTATACCTTCATTTAGAAATACATTAAAATCTACTTTATGTTTTGAATATATTCATATTAATCTGATCCAGTTCACAGACTGTAAATGTATCAGTGAAATACTGAGATTGTTAATATCATCCAGAGTTTCATGGATTCTCTAAAGGAGAAGTTCTAAAATGTTCAGATCATTAACATGTAAACATTGTTCTTCTTCTCCTGGAGGACGTTTCAGTTTGACCACTAGGTGGCGATCAGCTATAGCATTATACCTTATTCCAGAAGAAGAAGAAAGAATAAGGGAAAAATGATGTTTTAAATCACAAATGGTAGAAAAAAATTTCCTTTAAAGAGTTTGGAAGATTCATATAAAGATGTTCATTTAATCAGAATGTATGTTTAGGTCGACCGAGCGTTAGCATTAGCCGTCCTATGGGAAATCTCATTAAACGTTAGCATCAAGCTAGCAGACTTTAGCTTTATATTTGATCAGTGGTATTTTTATGAATCCATTATTGATCTGTTGAGCTTAAATCGATTTTCTGAACTTTATTTTACAACAAGGAAAATACATAACATACCAGGGGGACAACAAATACAGTTACAGAAAGATATTACATTTTACAAATGCATCATGACAGATGTTTGCTTTAGAATGGGAGCTTCTAGAAATGGTTAAAACATATGATTCAATTTCTTTCAATAAAACAGGGAAAAAAGGTTTACTGTGAAGGACTTTAGATTTGTGGATGTAAAATTTTGTAAGGAGGATCACAATATTTATTACATAAAATATACTTTTCTCAACTTTGACAAGAAAACCAAAAAGGACGCCAGATGCATTCTTGAAACGCCGTTTTTTTCTCTGTGAATCAGCTGATCACGTAAACAGTTACGCTTTTTTTTTTCTGAAACCATCACATGACCCAAAGCTGAGTCTGTGATTGGTTGATGCGGCGCATCAGATGGCGTCTTTACATTGATTTAACATTAAAACTTGACTCCTCCTCCAGCGCGTCTGGGATGAATGCATCTTCAGAAGAAAGCCTCAACAAATGATTTATGCAGATGTTTGTTTGACATACAGTCTCATCTCTTCTGTCTTTCTTTTACTTTTTTTAACAGCTGATCCATAACAGAAGAGAAACATCTATCAATCATATAAACAGTCGGTTCTTTACAGACAGAGAGAAGAAAAAACTAAACAATATAATTAAACTGTCACAACAGTGAGTAAATGAGACTTGCACTTTATGATTTATATTTATATTTATCTATATCTTCATAAATATCTGTACATTTGATTATATATTAAAATATGAAACAACCTGTAATTTAGACATTTAAATAGTTTTTTACTTGATTCCATTTCTCATCTCAGGGAAGCTGCTATTTTTCATCAGTTATAATTGTTTTATTTTGTTATTTATTGTTGGTGGTTTATTATTTTTCCAATTTTTATCCTTTTTCCAGCAACTACTAATAATGTGAACATGATTGATCTTTTTTTTCTTTAGTAAAGTTATTGTTATATAATTGAGCTGGTAGAAAACCCAGCGAGTTTGTGGGAATTTCTTCTTTCTTTTCCTGACTTTTCAAATCCTCTTCAGAACCATCAGTAGAGAGGTGGAGGTTTGTCTGGATCCAGGCCTCGAGGGCCGGCCTCCTGCTGGTTTTCCAGTTCACCTGCCTCCTCTGCTGTTGCCCACCTGGATCAGGTGTGTTCAGCCAGTCACGAGCTTCAACGGCAGGTTGTTGGACAACATTTAGGACTCTGGTCCTCGAGGCCCGGGTTTGGACAACATGTAGTCCTCCGGTCCTTGAGGCCCGGGTTTGGACAACATGTAGGACTCCGGTCCTCTAGGCCCGGGTTTGGAGAACATGTAGGCCTCCGGTCCTCGAGGCCCGGGTTTGGACAACATGTAGGACTCTAGTCCTCGAGGCCTGGGTTTGGACAACATGTAGGACTCTGGTCCTCGAGGCCAGGGTTTGGACAACATGTAGGACTCTGGTCCTCGAGGCCTGGGTTTGGACAACATGCAGGACTCCGGGCCTCGAGGCCCGGGTTTGGACAACATGTAGGACTCCGGTCCTCGAGGCCCGGGTTTGGACAACATGTAGGCCTCCGGTCCTCGAGGCCAGGGTTTGGACAACATGTAGGCCTCCGGTCCTCGAGGCCCAGGTTTGGACAACATGTAGGCCTCTGGTCCTCGAGGCCCGGGTTTGGACAACATGTAGGACTCCGGTCCTCGAGGCCCGGGTTTGGACAACATGTAGGCCTCCGGTCCTCGAGGCCAGGGTTTGGACAACATGTAGGCCTCCGGTCCTCGAGGCCCAGGTTTGGACAACATTTAGGACTCTGGTCCTCGAGGCCCGGGTTTGGACAACATGTAGGACTCTAGTCCTCGAGGCCCGGGTTTGGACAACATGTAGGCCTCCGGTCCTCGAGGCCCAGGTTTGGACAACATTTAGGACTCTGGTCCTCGAGGCCCGGGTTTGGACAACATGTAGGACTCTGGTCCTCGAGGCCCGGGTTTGGACAACATGTAGGCCTCCGGTCCTCGAGGCCCAGGTTTGGACAACATTTAGGACTCTGGTCCTCGAGGCCCGGGTTTGGACAACATGAAGGACTCTAGTCTTCGAGGCCTGGGTTTGGACAACATGTAGGCCTCTGGTCCTCGAGGCCCGGGTTTGGACAACATGTAGGACTCTGGTCCTCGAGGCCTGGGTTTGGACAACATGTAGGACTCTGGTCCTCGAGGCCCGGGTTTGGACAACATGTAGGACTCCGGTCCTCGAGGCCTGGGTTTGGACATCACTGGTTTAGAATGAAATGCTGAGGAATGTCAAGCGCACGCGAGGTCTCTCATGAGATCATGTATGTAACATGTTTTCTTCTCTGAGTTTGATGGTTTAGATCTGAGAAGAGGGATCAAAGTCTTCCCTCCGTGTCCCCCCAGGACTCCCCGATCTGGTGCCGGACCCCTACGCCATCCAAGCAGGCGCTTACGTGCAGCGCATGCAGATGTACGCGCTCCGCTGTGCAGCAGAGGAGAGCTGTCTGTCCAGGTGAGACGCTCCACCACAGCAGCCTCTGATGGAGAAAGTGAGACGTGGGTTTGGGTTTTCCACACAGGTAGACGGCGAGCCGCCGTGGCTGTTCTGTGTCAGAACTGAGTTCCCGCCAAAGCGTAACGGTTCCGCTCTGGTTTCCCCACAAGCGTGGCGCTCTCGGAACAAAGCCGCTCCTCTGTGGAGGAGCTCCAGCACGTGTTTCCACTGCAGCTGATGCTTCTCCCCTCTGTGGGTCACCAAGGTCGGCGTACGCCCCCACGGTCCGGGACATCGACTTCAGGGTCCTGCTGCGCTTCCCGCAGAAGGTGAAGAACCAGGGCACGTCGGACTTCCTCCCCCTGAAGCCTCGGTACCAGTGGGACTGGCACAGCTGTCACCAGTGGGTCTCCACGCCGCGCGTGAACGTCTCGGAGCCCCCGCGCCTCTCACCCCCCGCGCCTCTCACCCCCCGCGCCTCTCACCCTCCGCTCTCTGCAGGCACTTCCACAGCATGGACGCCTTCAGCAACTACGACCTGCTGGACGCGGTCAGCGGGCGGAGGGTGGCCGAGGGCCACAAGGCCAGCTTCTGCCTGGAGGACACCGGCTGCGAGCCCGGGTTCAGGCGGCGCTACGCCTGCACGTCCCACACTCAGGTGACGCCCCTCGACGCCCCTCCCCCTCTGACTCATGCTAGCTGCAGGTCCTGGCTCTCGGGTTGGTAGACTATACATTAATCTGGCTCCGACTCCTTCAAACAAACACACGTCAGGTGGTCGAGGTTTCTGTCTGATCTGGAAACTCTGCAGAGAGGAGGGAGGTCACCAGAGGCAGCTCCTCCCATGATGCTTTGCTGTCTGGGACAAGGATTCTGACTCTGACAGCCATGCTCCAGAAACAGCTTTTATGTGTTTGCTTGTTTTAGGGTTTGAGTCCGGGCTGCCACGACACTTACGCCGCCAACATCGACTGTCAGTGGATCGACATAACCGACGTCCCGCCAGGAAACTACATCCTGAAGGTAACCCCGCCGTTTGAGTGCACAGTTCACCTGCCTCTCAGGTAGGCCCCGCCCCCACGCTCCGTTTTACCGCTCAGGTTACTGTCAATCCCAACCTGTACGTTCTGGAGTCGGACTTCTCCAACAACATCGTGAGATGTGACGTCACCTACACGGGAGTTTACGTTCAGACCCGCAACTGCAGAGTAACCAGGTGAAGAAAATCTGACACTTTATGGATGAAGTGAGAACGTGAAAACAGTTTAGATTAATTTCTCTTGATATCTTCTGTTTCAGGGCCTGAAATCCTCATTTCATTTGGAGTTTGTGCAGAAATGAGTTGAAAAACACAAAAGCAGCTTTAATTCTGCATTAAACCGGCTGTCGAGAGCTGACGGTTCTGCAGAAGTTTTCTTGATCCTCTTTAATTTAAACAGTAAATATTCTGTATTATACGTTTTCTCCTTAAATTTTTAAAACAAAGAATATTTTGTTATCATTTTATCAGAAAAGGATGAACATTCAAATAAAAAAGGGCCCATTTTTAATCCTAAATGTGTATCTTTGTGCTTTTTTGTCACGTTCATTTCCTTCTCTATGATCTTCATCCATTGAAACTGTTTAAAGATATATTTACTGGAAAATGTAAAATCGTAAAAAATTAGACATTTTTCTCTTTTTTTAGGTGAAAAAATTTGCCAATGGAGCTAACACATTTTGAGTTGGATTTGAGTTTCTTAAAACAAGGTTTTTTTTTTTACTTGCTCATTTAAAATTAAATTAAATCTTGAAATAAGCTATAAAAACTTATTTTTACACATATTTCATTTATTTTAAGACACTACTGTGTCTTAAAATAAATACATAAAGCTCAAAATAAGAGCTTAATATTCTTAAAATAAGTATATTTATATGCTTCCACCAAAACTATCCTATTTTAAGCTCTAAAACATTCCATCTACCCATATTTCTTGACCATAATTGTCTTAAATTAAGAAAAAAATACTTATTTTAAGGTGAATTTGTCTTCAAAAGTTATGACCTGTCCTTTTAAGACCAAAGGAAATCTTGAAATTATCTGTAAAAATGTGGGATATTTCAATAATCCTGACTGAAAACTCAGGATAAGATCTGAGTTTTCCTCTCTTGAATGTCACAGAATCTGTCGGAGAACTGGGAGAACGCCAGCGTCTGTCTGAGCGTCTGGATCTCAGAGAACGAGCCGGTTCCTCCGCTCATTCCTGCAGACAGAAACCAGCAGCTTCAGGCTGCAGGACGCAGACGGGCCTGCAGGCAGGAAGGCATGTTTGCTGACAGACCTCTGTGAAGACCTCAGGACTTTGTACATAAATGCCACATGGACTGAAACCAACCACGGGGGGGTTGTCTCCTCTCCTGCTCTGATGGATTCCAGATCATCTGCTGGTTTCCCTTAAAGCTCTGGGATCTCCAGTCTGAGTTATAGAAGATCAACCACCAAAGATCTTCAGTGAGACACTGAAAGGTGGAGCAGAAACCGTCTTCCTCTCGAGTCGGAGCTTCTCCACCAAACTCTGGAGAGAATTCTGCACATGCTTACGTTACACCAGATGTGAAGATTCTGGAGAAAACATGGAGATGAAGAGCAGCTGAAAGAGTTTGGACGTGCTGCCCCGCCACGGAGATCGTTTATGTTATTAAAAATGTCTGGACCCCCCCCCCGATTCATAAAGCCATGTCTGTCTGAAGCCTCAGAGGACGATAAGGATCCGCCTCCTGCAGCAGAAAGTTTCAGAGATCAGACCCTTTGTTCATCTGAGAGAACATTTAACAGTCAAACCTCCTGGATGAAAACAGATTTATAGAATCTGAAAACAGGCAGAAATGAGAGAGAGCTGCAGAACTTCAGATCGGATACGAGTTCAGACCAGCAGCAGAACCCGACCCAGAGAGCCGGTTACACCAGGGGCCGCAACCCCCCAGTGGAGATGTTTCCAGGTCAGAGGTTGGTGTTTGCAGGTTGTATTAAAGTCCACCTGACAATTATTTTATTTAATAAAATGTTCCCAGTCGTGTTTTAATCACAATGAGGAAGTTTTTAACCAAAATCCAGCGACCTAAATGTCTAAAAAAGACATTTTCATGTTGATCTGAAGCATCCAAAATCTCCTCTGAGGGGGCGTGGCTTTTGGAGCTCCGCCCCTATCTGATTATAACTCTGGGTTCTGATCCATCCGTCTGGTTCTGATCCATCCGTCTGGTTCTGATCCATCCGTCTGGTTCTGATCCGGATGTCAGCTCAGATCTTCATGACAGAACTTCCTCCAGAATCCTGATTCTTTCTCCTTCCAGATCATTCTCCAATGTTTCTTGACGTTGCTGTGATCAATCATTCAATCATTGGTTTCTCAGAGCAGAAAATCATGAAAGCTAACATCCAAATGCTCTTTCATTCATTTACAATCCTTTCGGTCAAATGAGCCGCCGTTCACATTTCTGTGGTCACATCAAGAAGCTCCGTGGAGTCTGCTGGAGATTTTCCAGCGTTCTCATTGGATGAAACTCACACCAAAAATCCAGTGATGCTGATTGGACCACAGAAATGTGAAGGACTGCAGTCAATGTGAAGATAGCATCTTCTCTTCTCCAGAACCTGAACTGATGAGGGTTTAGATGATTGATGAAGAACAGAGTCTGTCCAAGACTGTTGGATTGATTTAAAGGAGAAATAAAGGATTTCTGATGACATTTGTTCTCTTTCAGGAGATAAACGACACACAGACATGATAGAAACAGGATTTTCATGGGGGGGGGCTTTAGAGCTGGACCTCCTGCAGGACGGAGGAACGCGCTCCGCCGGAAGAAACATCTCTGCAGGTTGATTTAGGCACAGAGAAGAGAAATTCCTGAGCAGGCCTGTCATCCTGCTGAGACTCTGACCAGAGCTGGGGGCAGGCCCAGACACAGCGGGCCGCTTCCTCGCTCGGGTCTCTCCCAAAACCAAGAAAACCAGAGTGTGAAATGAGGACAAACAGCTGAGTCAGGCTGACGGTTCTCCTGCGTCTCTGTCGAGCTGGGTGGCATCGAGCAGACACCTGGGTGGTATTTGGAGGAGATCCTGAACCACATTCATTCATGTTCATGTTGACCATTTTTATATTAAACATCTGGACAGATGATCGTTTTCCTTTTGATCAGCTCTATTTTAAATGAAACGTTTCAAATGTCTCGAAAAACAGGAATTCAGCTTTAAAACAGAAGTGAAATTATTGATCCTGTATTCAGACCAAACACTGTATTCTGACGTCATGCAGAATTTACTGTTCCAAACAAAGAACCCATATCCTGCTGTTTTAGAGCCTTTCAGAGTAAACATGATCCATAAACATGATCGTATATTCCCTTTGGCCCACCAGAGAAGGATTTTCTTACATTAAACATTTCGTGAATATGGGGTGCCGTTTGTAAATCAGAGATGTCAAATTTTTACATCAATGTTTTCAGATATTTAGCGTGTTTTAGGAGAAAAAAAAACAGGTTTTGTTTTTCAAATGCATATTCTCACCCTTTAAATTAATATATTTATAAATGTTACATTTAATAACTAAATATTTAGTTAACCAACTAAATATTTAATTTTAAGCTAAATATTTAGCCTACAAACTAAATATTTAAGTTTTGCAATTAAATATTTAGTTTGCTCATTAAATATTTAAATCTAACCTAAATATATAACCTGATTTACAAACGGCACCCCATACGTGAACTCTGAGGCTCCGCCTTTTGCTCCTTGCGAGTGCCGCCCATTTCATGACATCGTCCTAGATCCAGTCTCAGGAGTGTGTCTGCGTTACACCCTCAAAAAACACCCAAACTTTCTTAAAGATGGATGTGCACCACTAGCTCTGCATGGGCGGGGCCAGGGGGCAGCTAGGGGTTGCCATAGCAACTGCAAGATGTGGCATAAAATATGTACGGGCCTAAATCAAATACTTTATTTAAAAAAATATTCATTGTGCACAAATTTATTGGATGTGATCACCTTCCATTAAACATTTAATTATGTTTGTTTATAGCTGGGGTGGGCAAACTACGGCCCGGGGGCCACATGCGGCCCCTTAAGCTACTCAATGTGGCCCTCCAAATTAAAATACATTGAATCAAAAATCCTAATTATTGTTTCATTTTCATTGTATTTCTGGTTTCTTCCCATGAATGGTGTTGTTTCTCTGACGTTCGTGTGTGTTCCTTTCTGAGTCAGATGGTGATCTTTCGGATTATTCCTACACCACATAAATGCAGCATTTCTTTGAGTTCACATTTTCCTCTGAAGAACATCAACCCATTGGATCACCCAAAAGAGAACAAAAATCAAAATTTAGAAATTAAAACTCCCAAATTTTCTGTTTTTAAATTAATATATGTGAACTTGAATCCAAATTAAAGCATGTTTTTCTCTAAATTCCATATTATTTTTTTAGTTTATGAGGTTGATTACCCAATCTCTCCTTCCATCTGCTCCTTGTCCGGCCCTTATGCCAAATTTTAGAACCCTTTGTGGCCCACGAGTCAAAACAATTGCCCACCCCTGGTTTATAGTATAGTTTGCGTTAAAATGTGACATTAAAACCGCACTGGAGACAGTAGCTGTGGCATGCAGTACCACAGTCTCAACAGAGAGGGCGCTCGGGAGTCTGCTTTTGTTCTTCATCTGTTACTAATAAAGTTTTTTTTTTTTTTTTTTCCCAAAAAGAGCGCGTATTTTAGGTTTTGCTTTGCTGGAATACAGAAATGGCGGATTTAATCTCATTAAAAATGATTGAAAACGGGACTTTTCCTCCAAACATGAAGTCATAATGAACGGATTTTGATCTTTACCGGGACTTCTAAAGAATAAGGAGACCTTTACGAGGAAATAACGAAGAGTTTGGTCCAGGAGAGACGAATGACGTCAGTACAGGTAGGCTGACGAGCGCGTGTGTGTGCGCGCGTGCTGAGAGAACGTCCTCTACGGATGTGTCGGTTGAAGTCTGTAGAATTTACATTATTATTATTATTTTTTTTCACTATGGAGAATAATTAATTGAACTTTTATCAAATCAAATGTTCCTAGTTATGGTCTTCCATAAAACAATATTAAACATATTTGTCATTTTGATAAGAACTTTTATTTAAGATGTGATTTTCTCATTTGGAGGGAACAAGGAAAACATACATTTATGGGGTTTCTCCAGACTCAATTGTTATTTTCTAAACTACTTTCAAACATTCTATTCTATTTGTTTCTGTAGATTTGGTCTCAAAACAATTATATTTAGTCACATGGTGTATGTTTAGCATTTTTCTTATGAATAATTTGAAATATGAAACCCGTCCAGCCTCTCATTTGTTTGTAAAGCTCTGAATGGGTCAGTATCTCACAGCCTTCACCGCTCTTAGCATGTTCTTCTATCTATTGTAATGACACACACACACACACAAACACACACTGCTCCATGTAGAGATCAGGCTGAAACGTTTGACAGTAGCTCCTCCCATCAAGCTCATGGACAGCATCGATCTACGGCAAGCGAAAAGTGTCATAAATCTCCAGGAGAATGGGTGTAAAGGACAGTGTTTTGGCCTTCAAAAATGCTGTTTTTTACAGTCAAGCAGCAAATTTTCTACATGGTGAAGGAGAAGCGGATGACACGAGTACCACCGTGGACTCTCAGCAGCTCCTGTTACATTAATGATGGTCTGTTTCTCCATCTCTATTCAACTTCTCTATCTTCAGACTTTTACAGTTAACATAGTTAAAAAGTGTAATCTATCAACAAGATTATAAATCTGGTATTAGCATGGTGTGAACATGCGTTCCTGTTACATTCCCTCCTGGAAATGTCCTTACAGTCACTTAGCAACCCCAGTAATACGTAGATGAATCTAAATACTACTTTTGGGTTGTGTATAGTGAGTAATAACATTATATACACATAAAAGATAAAAACATTGATTTTGCGTGATATAGATTATTTATTGACAGATAGATTGTCTGGAGAACAGCGTTAGAAACAATGTGGATCCTGTTAAAAGTTGTTTAAATGAGCCTGCATTCATCCAACCACATCTCCATGAGTCTCATCATTGCTCTACTACTCTGTTTACATCCCATAATGCCCGGCTACGGTGGCTGTTTGGTCCAATTACTTCCCTCCAATCAGAGTCTTCAGACTGAGGAAACTCGGCGTGAACAGGAGGCCAGTCTGACTGGAAATGAACCGTTCCAGGTCCTGAATCCAAACTATAATCTGAAGTTTACACAGGTCAGAAGTTAAAAAGAAAAAAGTACTAAAGACGACAAACTAGATTAGAAGTTATCTGAGTAAAAACCATCTTCTGCAGGTCTGATCTGCTGTAGGAAAACCTGATTTCATCGGAATCTTAGAGGTCCCCCCCCCCCGAAAGGTTTACCTTCATGCAGCCGCTCTTAAACCGGCTCAGACCTGCTGAACTGAAGGAAATTACTGCCCAGCTGCTGCTCCATAAAACTTTATTGAAATCTTGTCATTCTGGGATGAACATGAAGCTGATTTAGCAGCTCAGCGTTTTTCTGTCTCTGGTTTTTCTTCAGTCAAACGTCTGTAGCAACAGACAAAAGGACGTGCTGGTTTCTGACTCTGTTTAGCCGTTGGCTGCGTCTTTCCTCACACTTCCTGTTCTGCTCTGCAGCAGCTCGTTCTTTTGTGCAGTTTTGTTTGGTTTTGCGTGCCGTGATTGATCGCCACACCTGCGTGGCGTTCTGGAGGACGCAGGCTCCTGCATGTCCTGCTCTCTGGGCTTCTTTTGTGCGTTGAGACCGGAACCCGTGTTGGTTTGGCAGTCCTCGGCCCCCTCTTGAATGGAGAACTCACCTGGAGGCCTCCTGCTCCGGCGTCTGCATCTGGACACCAAAACCTGTTACGTGAGGAGAGGTTTTGTCTGTGTGCGTCCACTCGGAACATCTCAGAAACTGTGATGACTGCAGCTCCACCAACACCTGCCTCATGTGGACACGGAGATCGGATTCTCCTCTGAGGTCACCGTGGCCGCTCCAGGTTCTGATTTCATTCATAGTTGATTTAGTTCTGGTTTTGGATGCATCACGACGTCACAGATCAGAAGAGGAACATAAACCGGAGCGGTATGGAGCCAGAAATAGCTGAAGCCCAGATAAAACCTTTTGGAAAAAAAAATCTGTGTAATTCCAAAAAAAAAAAAAAGTACAATATCCAAAGATTTTTGCTCTTCTGAAATAAACTTAATTTTCTTTCTTTAAATGTTTTGTTTTTTAGATTTCTAAACTCAAAATTTCAATTTCAAAACTTTTTATTCACTTTGAACTCTTTTTTTTTTTGTTTTGAATCTGAAAATTTCCGTTTTAAAACTTTTGGCTCTGTTGGGGCGGGGCTAACATGAAGGGCCAATCAAAATCGATGAGGGTGGTAACTTCAGTGCGTTCACTGACTCAGAACTGTGATAATCACAGTCAGAAAATGGCTGTATTGTCTGTGTTATGATAGTCTGAAGTCGTCCCACGACGGATGTAAAAAGCAGAGATTTATCTGGTACAAACCGTGTGTCCAGAACGCTGTTGTAGCCCGTTAAAGCGCCATCTTATCGAGTTAAATACAGACATTTGCATAAAATGGCAAAACTCTGACAGATCTCCAGTTATCTCCCGTGACTTAATGGCTAGTGCTTTTTAACTTTTTGTTAGCCCTGCAGTAAACAGCTGTTTCTTCATGTTTGCCATCTTTTTCTTTTGCTGACTTTTAGCAACGTTGTTTTGATCGCATTTAATGTTTCTTTTTTGTTCTTACAAGTATATATTACATTGATAATCTATTGAAATATCAAAGCAGACTTTCTTTGTCACAATCAATAAAGGAATCTCCTTTTGTAGTACAGAAATGATCAACCAACAAGCTTGAATCCTGTTTAAAAATGTGAGAAATCTGTGGATGACGACTCGTTCCTGAAAATCTGACGTGTGTGCTGGGTCGCTGTCATTAACCCTACAGAACAGTCAAAAAAGGAGGTTGAGGATAAGGTGTTGGTGATGCAAGTAGGGCTGCCACGATTAGTCGACTAATCGACTATTAAAATAGTCGACAACTAATTTAATAGTCGATTAGTCGTTACTTTATAATATATGGAGTTAGAGTGTCGTAAAGTTGAAAGTTATAATAAAAATATGCTAGCTTTTTAGACTATTTTGGATTTTATCAAGGTTTGTTTAAGCTAATTTGGAGTTTAGCTAATATTTCAGCTACAAGCTAGCTATTCTGGTTAATTTAGGCTGTTTTCTGTTTTTTTGGCTAACTTGGTGTTTAGCTAATATTTCAGCTAGATGCTAGCTGTTTTGGCTAAGTTAAGCTTTTTTAAAAAAAGTTTTTTAGGGTGTTTTGGAGATTAGCTAATATTTAAGCTACATGCTAGCTATTTTGGAAAATTTTGGATTTTTTTTCAGTTTTTAGTTAAGTTCATATGTCCGCTACATGCTAGCAGTTTTGGCTAGCTGAGGCTTTTAAATTATTTTTTAGGCTAATTTGGAGTTTAGCTAATATTGCAGCTACAAGCTAGCTATTCTGGTTAATTTAGGCTTTTTTCAGTTTTTAGGCTAACTTGTTGTTTAGCTAATATTTCAGCTAGATACTAGCTGTTTTGGCTAACTTTAGCTTTTTAAAAAAAAGTTTTTTAGGGTGTTTTGGAATTTAGCTAATATTTAAGCTACATGCTAGCTATTTGGAAAATTTAGGATTTCTTTCAGTTTTTTAAGGCTATTTTGGAGTTAAGTTAACATGTCAGCTACATGCTAGCTGTTTTTGCCAGCTGAGGCTTTTTAATTCTTTTTTAGGCTAATTTGGCATTTAGCTAATATTTTAGTGGCTATCAGCTTTAGTGTTTTTAGCTATCAATTTCAGCATCTTCGCTGTCGTCACTCGCTTCAGCTTCAAAATTCAGCTTACAGCATTCACACAAGCATTTTCACAGATAATGCTTGTGTGGATATATTTAATTTTTAGTTTGTTTAAAGCTAATAATGGTTAAGATGTGTGTTTTACATCCAGTTTGTGCATGACCCGATTAGTCGACTATTAAGATTTAATGTTTGTGGCAGTCCTAGATGCAAGACTGGTAATTATTATACGCTAGAACGGCGTGTTGGATGCACGGTTAAATCTCTGCTCTTTACATCCGTCTTGGAACAACTTCAGACTATGATAGTACAGACTAACCTTCCATTTTCTGACTGTAATTATCACAGTTCTAGGAGTCAGTGAATGCAGCAGGACTGAAGTTACCACCCTCCTCCATTTTGATTGGTCCTTCATGTTGGCCCCGCCCCACCGCGCCAAAAGTTTTGAAATTTTCTGATTCAAAACAAAAAAAAAAAAAGTTGAAAGTGAACAAAATGTTTTAAAATGGAAATATTTATTTTAGAAACCTATAAGACAGAAAATTTGAAGCTTAAAATAATTACGTTTATTTCAAAATAATAAAAAGTTTTGGACATTTTACATTTTTTTTCCAAATGTTTTATTTGCGTTTCTAACATTTTGGCTCCATAGACGTGCCGTTCTGCCAGTCCCACGGAGGATCTGTGAACTGGAAGGAGACGTTCGTAGAAGCTTCCAGAGGGCGGCAGAGAGCGGCAGAATTCTTAGACAGGATTTAAACAAACAGACGCCGGCTGGAAAACAGCGGCCGAGTCAGACCACACACTGACTCTGCAGATCTGCTGCACAAAGACATCGACCACCACCAAACGCCGCTCACACATCTTTATTTACCGAGTAAACCGCCACATTTAGGATCAGCTGAGCATCTGGAGAATCAGAAAACAGAGTTTGAGGAATGAACTCGTCAGCTTTCCTTTCCTACGTACAAAAATATATCTCCACGCGGTTCAGTTAAACCTACATTATTAAAATCGGATCCAAAAGTCTTCACAAAATCTGCTTATGTTGCTGTTTGTGGTTACCGGGTAACCGCTGCTCTCAGGATTAGTCACCAGCTTCACTTTGACAGGATTGTCTTCACACTTGCACTCCCCGGTGATGCTGGTCTGCTCAGAAATGCCCCCCCCCTCTCCTCAGGTCTCAGTGGCATCTGCTGGAGAAGCAGAAAACAGAGAAAACTGTAATTCACTCATCGGGAAGCGTTAGCAGGTTTCAAGGTTTCCTCCTGTGTCATCCCTCACTGAGACGGAGAGTTCGTGTCCTTGTGAGTCATGAGTCAGATCTGTGTAGAAAAACGAGTTTTTCTGATGTTTCTGCAGAAAACTTTACGCCTCCACAGCGAGAAGGGAGAACAACAGATCGTTCTGAACGTCAGCATCTGTTTCTGTCTGTGGGATTCATGAGGTTTACATCTGTAATCAGAGAACATCCATCATCAGAGAAGATGATCTCTGCGTTCTGATGAACACGTGAAACCTTTTTGAAGCTGGTTTTCACATTTAAGCAGCATCATTTAAAAAGATTCATTTTGTTTCAACCTTGGAAATAAATAAATCAGAAAATAAGTTCATTATAAGTTTATTTTTTAATGATTTTCTATTTCTGATGAACCGTCTCTTCGGGGTTCATCGGGTTTAACATCAGAGTAGTGCTGCCACAAACGATTATTTTAATAGTCGACTAATCATCGATTAATTTTTCCGATTAGTCGACTAATCGGATCATGCACAAAGTGGATGTAAAGAAAATCTGAAATATGATTAGCTTTAAAACAAAAAAATCCTAAATAAGCTAAAATCGCTAGCATATAGCTGAAATATTAGCTAAACTCCAAATTAGTCTAAAAAACTGTAAAAATTCCAAATTAGCCAAAATAGCTAGCATGTAGCTGAAGAAATAGCAAAACTCCAAATTAGCCTAAAAAACTGTAAAAAAATCCCAAATTAGCTAAAATAGCTAGCATGTAGCTGAAATATTAGCAAAACTCCAAATTAGCCTAATAAACTGTAAACATTTACAATTAGCAAGCTAACATGTAGCTGAAATATTAGCTAAACTCCAACATAGCCCTAAAAAACTGTAAAAATTCCAAATTAGCCAAAATAGGTAGCATGTAGCTGAAATAATAGCAAAACTCCAAATTAGCCTAAAAAACTGTAAACATTTAGAATTAGCTAGCTAACATGTAAATGAAATATTAGCTAAACTCCAAATTTGCCTAAAAAACTGAAAAAATCCTAAATTAGCCAAAAGAGCTAATATGTAGCTGAAATATTATCTTAATTCCAAATTATAAATAGCTAGCATGAAGCTAAAATATTAGCTAAACTCCAAAATAGCCTGAAAACCCTTAATAAATGCCAAAATAGTCTAAAAAGCTGCAGAATGTCATTATAACTTTCAACTTCACTACAGCCTGACTCCATATATTACAAAGAAACGACTAATCGACTATTAAATTAGTTGTCGACTATTTTAATGGTCGATTAGTCATCGATTAGTCGACTAATCGTGGCAGCCCTACATCAGAGGAACGTCCAGATTCTGCAGAGAAGTTCAGAAGGTTTCTGGTCTGACGTGCTGACAGAATCCCCTCAGGCTGTGTGTCTGATACTATAGAATATTGCTATATCATTAGATCATTTTAAGATTAAATAGAAAGTGAATCTAGGAGCTCCTTGTTAATCATTTAAAAGAACTTTTTTTCACATTTCTTTGGTTCACAGAATCAAAGGAACTTGTCTTTTATGTCCAAACATAAAATACTTTCGAAATATAAATATACATCATTATACAAAATTTAAATAAACAGTGATATATATGAATATAAATCAGAATCATGCAGTAGTGAAACTGCTTTAGTATCCGGGTTTGGCTCTGGTGAGCCTGAAAGAGACACAACGGGTTAAGAAAACAGACAAAACTGCATTTGTTGGAGAATGAGATTTAAAATGGAACCAAATGAGTGTTTATACATCACTATCAGGAGTCAGAGGTCTGTCTCCCCCCTCTGGTGGAGTGCTGAAGTCACTGCATCTCCCAGCAACCCCAGCGCACATGACCCCATGTTCATGATTGACCTCTGCCTGTCTGACCCTGATTTAGCTTTGTGGACTTTTAGCTAACACACCTGCTGCAGGTGGAACCAGCTGTCTGCTCGTTTGTGACAATCACAAATGGGTCGTCGGATGTTTTTCTGTTTATTTTTCTATATGCATACTTCAACGTGTTTATATGAGTACCTGAACGTGTACTCTTCACCAGAAGAGACAGTGGATGAGAATGTATGAAACATTTAGATTTTCTCACTCCTTTTATGATATTTATGTTAAATTTTTTTTTTCGGTCTTTCTTTTAAATTTGTCTGAAAATAAAATATCTCAGACAAATATATTAACCAAACTTTCCTCATTTTTTTGGTTTGTTTACATTTATTAGGTTTAATTCCCTTCCAATAACTCAGATCTGTGTTTAAATAAAATAAACTCTATTAATAATTCAGATAAATATGTGGAACAGAGATGATTAAATGTCATCCAAAGAGTTGAGGAGTATTTACCACAAAACATGAATAAATATCTATTATTCATTGGTCCATTGTGGCTAATGGTTGAATAATTAATGGGTTTGTGGTTCTTGTTCATTTGTTTTTAGGTAATTAACCCCTTAATGCCCGAATAATAATAATACAATGACCTACATGTAGCATTTACTTAAAAGAAAAAAGCAAAGTGAATATATTTTTATTAGCTAGAAATAAATTCAGATGTTAAGTGGGGTTAAGTTTAGATTTAGATGTCAGATAAATGATTAGAATGATGTTAACAGGTTGATTCTACTTAAAGCACATTTAGATTTTAAAGAAAATAAGATATTCTTGTTCATATTTTATATTAAAAGGAGAAAGGTGTGAAGGTGCACCAAAGTCACGTAGATATAAAATTCTGAGTTTAAGTTCAGATCAATCTGCAGCTCAGGAAGTCTTTTATTTTGAAAATAACTAGTATGTGTTGCTGTTTTTATATAAATAAAATGATCATTCTGATCAAATTAAGTTATTGTTAATATTTTAAGTCTACATCTTTATAAAAAATGTTTTAATGGACACAAAATCCTAAAAGTTAATTTTGAACAAAATCGTCTCTTTTAATGTTACATTAATGCGAATCTGTGTTTTCTCAGTTTTTGCAGTTAAAATACATAAATGTGGAATCTTTTGATGCTGAAGCAGTGGGGGGGGGGTCGCTTGCAGTGCATACTGTGGTTGCTTAGCAACGTGTCCTGTTAGCATTGAACCTGCGCTCTGAGGGACTGAAAGGATCTAAAATGCCGACAGAAACTCTCCAGCGGAGCTGATTCCGGTTCTGTCCGCCCGCCAGCCTCGGAGCGTGCCTCTGCCGGCGGCGGCGGTTCACGGCGCTCACAGACGTACCCGGCGTTCGCTGGGCTCTGGCACGCGGCGGAGGGGGGTTTATGATTGAAACCAGACTGCGCTTACCCAACCAGAGGGCCCAGAAAAATAGACTGCAGTTCCGCATTTTCTGCACGAGAGGGAGGCCCTGAACTCCCACGGCTCTGCAGCATCAGAGGAGCTGTTCCCGCTCCTGCTGCGGGGGGGGGCAGACGGGACGTCTTCACTCACGACAGCAGCAGAACTTTGTTTGACTTCATCAGATACAAACTAATCAACCTGCCTAAAGAGCTGCAGAACGAGGATCTTCAAGCTCCTCTCCAGAGTGAAATGTTTCAGATGTTGCTTTTCCCGACACAGAATTCCTCTTCAGATTTTGTTTTTCCCGACACAGAATTCCTCTTCAAATGTTGCTTTTCCCGACACAGAATTCCTCTTCAAATGTTGCTTTTCCCGACAGAATTCCTCACCGGACTCCTGGAAGGAAAGCGCTTCAGTCAGGAGGGAAGTTTTCCCTCCTCTGCTGATTACATCCACATGTGGAGCATCTCTGACAGAAGCTGCTGCTGCTCGTCCAGGACAGACAGAGGAGAGAGAGAGAGAGAGAGACACCCCCCCCCCGCCCACACACAGACACCCCCCCCCCCCACGCCGCACGCTGCAGCTCGTTTCTGCCTTTGAAGCGAGCTGCCAGTAAACACGCCGACGTCATCACAGAAACATCAACAGAACGTCACTTACTGACAGGCGGCCCCCGCCGGGGCCCCGCCCACCTCCGCCCGTCACGGAGGAGCCTCACGGGTCAGGCCCCCCTACACCATGCTGGTGCTCTGGCGTCCTCTGACAGGGTGGGCGGGGGGCTTTGCAGGCCGGGTCTGAGGCTGGGGGCCCCTCCCACATCTGCCGTTCTGAGGATACGGGGGGGGCTTCTGCGTTTGGGGCTTGGAGGGGCCGTTCTCGATGATGACCTTTGGCTCCAGGGTCTGGGGGGGGTCGGTGTGGTTGGGGGCTCGCTTCGGGTTCAGATGAGGGAGGTGTCCGTTTACACTGAGCCGTTCCTGGCTCGTGTCCCTGTTGAGGCTGGGGGGGACGAAGCTGTTGGTTTTGACAACTGATGCCATGTGGACGGGGGAGGGGCCGTTTGTTCGGAGGATGACGCGGTCCTCGTCGTTGGGTTGGGGGGCCTGACCTGAAGCGGGCTTGTGATTAGCTAACAGGGCGACCCTCAGGTCTCCTGCAGGAGCAGAGCCGTGAAGGTGATTGGACGGTCCCTGGGGGAGGGCCGGCACCTCCAGGTGGATGTCTGCTGTGAGGCGATCGATCTGGTCCACCACCTGAGGGGAGAGGAGACATCACGTCAATGACGGCCCAATGATAGGCTCCGCCTCTTTTGAGACACAAAACATCAAACAACTGGAAGGTTGCTCCAAAAACCTCATGGAATCACAGGAAATCCAACCTGGATCCAACCTGGATCCAACCTGAATGCAATCTAAATCCAACCAGGATACAACCTGAATCCAACCTGGATCCAACCTGAATCCAACCTGGATCCAACCTGAATCCAATCTAAATCCAACCAGGATCCAACCTGAATCCAATCTAAATCCAACCTGGATCCAACCTGAATCCAACCTGGATCCAACCTGAATCCAATCTAAATCCAACCAGGATCCAACCTGAATCCAATCTAAATCCAACCTGGATCCAACCTGAATCCAACCTGGATCCAACCTGAATCCAACCTGAATCCAACCAGGATCCAACCTGAATCCAATCTAAATCCAACCTGGATCCAACCTGAATCCAACCTGGATCCAACCTGAATCCAATCTAAATCCAACCAGGATCCAACCTGAATCCAATCTAAATCCAACCAGGATCTAACCTGGATCCAACCTGAATCCAATCTGAATCCAACCTGGATCCAACCTGAATCCAACCAGGATCCAATCTGAATCCAATCTAAATCCAACCAGGATCCAACCTGAATCCAATCTAAATCCAACCAGGATCTAACCTGGATCCAACCTGAATCCAACCAGGATCCAACCTGAATCCAATCTAAATCCAACCTGGATCCAACCTGAATCCAACCTGGATCCAACCTGAATCCAATCTAAATCCAACCAGGATCCAACCTGAATCCAATCTAAATCCAACCAGGATCCAACCTGAATCCAATCTAAATCCAACCAGGATCTAACCTGGATCCAACCTGAATCCAATCTGAATCCAACCTGGATCCAATCTGAATCCAATCTAAATCCAACCAGGATCCAACCTGAATCCAATCTAAATCCAACCAGGATCTAACCTGGATCCAACCTGAATCCAATCTAAATCCAACCTGGATCCAACCTGAATCCAATCTGAATCTAATCTGAATCCAACCTGAATCCAATCTGAATCCAACCTGTCTTCTACCTTAATTCACCTGTAATCGGACCTAAATCTAACTTGGATCAAACCATAATCCAAATCTAATTCTAACCAGGATCCAACTTGAATCCCCCTTGAATCCAACCTGGATCCGATTCGAATCCAACCTCGATCCAAACTGAATCCAACCTTAATCCAACCTGAATCCAACCTAAATCTAACTTGGATCAAACCATAATCCAAATCTAATTCTAACCAGGATCCAACTTGAATCCAACCTTAATCCAATCTGAATCCAACATGAAACCAACCTGGATCCATCCTGAATGCTGAATCCAACCTGAATCAAATCTAAATCCATCCTGAATCCAACCTGGATTCAAACTGAATCCAAGTTAAATCCTGAATCCAAGTTAAATCCTGAATCCAACCTTAATCCAACAAAATTAAACTTTAGTGTTCGAGGAAGAAAGCTGGATCTCAGCGAATCATTGAGGAGATTCTGCAGGTTGTTGACGTCGTCATTGGAAACAAAGCAGAGGATTGTAAACAGCTGACTGCACGCAGAACGCTCTCACTTAGTCACTGAATGTGATTAGCAGCAGACTGGAGATTCTCAGACCTGAGACATTTTTAAACATCTGTTGGATTTTTGACTGAAACTGATGACCTCAACACTGTTGATGAAAGGAGAAAGCCTCTGTCACAAACAGGAAGTGGAACAGGAAGTCCTTCAGATGCAGCTGCTAAATTAAACTCTAGTTTGACCGTAAGTCTGGAGCAAAAAACATGTTTTCCAGTTCAGAAACCAACACTGGAGATCAAGTGAAGGAGTTAAAAATATCAAAGTTATATTGTAGAAGTTTTAGTTTTTCATAAAATCCAACCCAGCGGTACCATGAGGCCTCCACTGGGACGGTCCTACAAGCATCACTCACCAGTCAAACCCACTGACTGTATCTGAGAACTGGACTGAACGGCCCAATCAGGACTGAGCTTGTTGGAAGACCACACCCCTAACATTTGAAGTCTGTCAAACATTTTCAATGTTGGACGTGGGGACCAACAGGCTCCGCCTACTTTTAATTGAGCTGTCTGATTGGTTGGTTTTTAACTTGAACTACAGAAAAATATTCTAAAAAAAGGATTGTCAGAAGTTTACATTTAAATGTAAGTTATGACTTTATGTTGCAGCGTGACCTTTTTATAGTCATAAAACTGCTGTTGTTGTGGATATTCAAACGCTGAAAGCTTTTCGCTAACGCTAGCGGACCGGTGATGTTGATGATGTCATCGAACGGGAGGGAGAAGGGGAGTATTGGGATCAGTCTTTACTCTCCAGGTTCATGAGATCCTTCAGTCTCAATATTATTCTTCACTTGATGGAGGTGATGATCAATAATCCCTCCAGTTGATCCCGTTTTTATTTTCTTTACCTGTTTTACCTCAGAACCTCAGAACTTCCACCTGTAGAGCAGATCATGTTCAGACGTGAAGGTTTATTTACGGCCGTCTGCAGAACAAACCGCTGAGCGAGCTTCAGACCATCAGCTGGAAGAGTTCCTGCTCAAAGGTCAGAGCAGAACGTTCGACCACAGATCCAACACGGGCGATGAGTGGATCACAAACCATGAGTCAACACACACACAATCACACACAAACACACAGATTCATTCTCTTAGAAACACATCAAAACACAAAAAACACATCAAAAAACAATCATACAAACACAGACACATAAAAACATTATCACACAAAAACACAATCGTACACAAACACACACTCAAAAACGCAATAACACAAAATACTAATGAACACACACATAAAAACACACAAAAAACACATACAAAGACACTCGTGAACACACAGAGAAACCCACATAGAAAACATACACAAAAAACAATCATACAAACACAGACACATAAAAACATTATCACACAAAAACACGATCGTACACAAACACACACTCAAAAACACAGTAACACAAAATACTAATAAACACACACATAAAAACACACATAAAAACACATACAGAGACACACAAAGACACTTGTGAACACACATAGAAAACATACACAAAAAACAATCATACAAAACAGACAGAAACACAATATTAAAAAAACACACATTAAAACACAAACACACAAAACAATCATACAAAACAGACAGAAACACAATATTAAAAAAACACACATTAAAACACAAACACACAAAACAATCATACAAAACAGACAGAAACACAATATTAAAAAAACACATAAAAACACAATCACACAAACACACACAAAACAATCATACAAAGAACACAGACAGAAACACAATATTAAAAAAACACATCCATGACAACACAATCACACCAAAGACGTTTGTGAACACACACACAGAAACACACGTGACACAGGCATAAACACATACATGAAAACACATAAAATTATTGATATGAAGAATGCAAGAATGAATTTGCTTTGATTTTATTTTAACGTGTTTATCTTTTAATGTAAATATGATTATTTGGTTTGTAAATTTTGTGAAAATATGTTCATTTGATGCTTATGAACTCCAGGAACTATCGAACATTTTGTAGAAGAAACACAGAACACAGAAAGACGCACGTAAACACAGAAACATACACATGAAAAAAAGACATCAACACACAAACACACAAGAACACGCAAACATGAAACACAAGCAGGATTTCAGACAGACACACACAAATAAACACACACATGTACACAAAAAGAAAAACACACAAATATATCCATGAACACACCCATGCACACACAGGAAGTCCCCTCCCCTCTTCCACCTTCTCTCACGTCACGCTCTCAGACGTCTCCGGATCAGGAGGCCCGATCGGGGCGTGGAGCGTCTGGCCCGATAATGCGTGTGATGTACACCTAAAGCGTAAACAGCTGTAATTATAGACCTCCTACCTCTTTCATCTCCACGTGAACTTGCTTCAACCCCCCCAGCACGTCCTCCAGATCTGTCACCACTTGCCGGATCTGATCCCGGACCGTCGGCTTCCTCCTCCTCTGCCGCGTCTCCTCGGAACGCCGCCGCTGGCAGACGTTGGTGGACGGGGAGGTCTCCGAGCAGGTGGGAAGGTTGCAGGTTCCCTTCCTCCTGCTGTGGTTCAGATGATTCTGAGGAACCTCCGTGGAGAAGAAGCGCTCATGAGAAGCCTCACATCCCTCCTTTGATCCCGCCTCCAGCCTCTCCGGCTCCTGATGGTTATCCCTGTGCGCCCCTCCCTCCCCCGCTCCGCAGTGCCCGTTTGCCACCTGGTAGCTTCCGGAAGAACATCCACAGCCTTCCTCCTCGTCCATGGACAGATACCTGATGGTCCGTCTCCGCCTGTACCCGTGACCTTTGACCTGAAGATGGGGCAGAGGGTGCGGTATCCCGCTGTAGAGGGCGGGCCCCCCGTCGTACCTGTCTGCTACACAGCCGCAGTGTTGGCTGACAGAGGAGCAGTGTGTCCCTGCGGGCGGCGCCGGGCGGCCCCACAGCGCCGGGTTCACCTCCCAGACGCATGTTTGGCTCCAGGGGCCGGGCCCCGCCAACACAGGCCTCCTCTGTGGGCTGCGCTGAGGGGGCGGCGGGGCCCGGACGTCTCTCCTGTGACAGTCGTACTCACAGGGGACGCAGGGGGGGCGGCCCCGCTGGAGGAAGCGGTGGTGTCCCAGCGCGTGCGAGCCGTCCGGGTACATGTCCACACGGCCCGGGAGGCGGGAGGCTCTCAGAACAGCCGCGGTTGGTTCCCGTCCGAGCTCCCTCCTGCCCAGTCATTCGCTCCTTCTGGTTTCCTCATCTGCGCCTCCCCACAAGAAAACTTTTCTCCAACTCTTTTTTTCCCTCCTCCCTCCCCTTCCTTCCTGTCTGTTGTTTCCTAGTCACCTCCTTTTTCTTCCTTCTAACTTTTTCTTGCTCTTTCTGGTCTCTCCTTCATGCCCCCCCCCTCCGTCTGTCCTCCTGCAGTCTCTCCTTCTCTCCGGCGCTGGATTTCCCGTCTCGTCCCCTCCCCTCTCCCGCGTTCCTCTTTTCTTCTCTCGGAAAAGCTCTCAGAGCGCCGGCTGTACCTGGCTCGGCGGCGTCCGTCCCTGCGCGGCGGCTGGAATCCCGCCGCTCTGCGAGGCTGCTCTGCCGCCCGCCTCCATGTGCTTTTCTCTCTCGTGGAGCCGCCTCAGCGCCGGCGCCGAGCTCATTAGCCCAACTCCAGCCTTTGCACTCTGCAATTAAATGCTGCCTGAGATTCCTTGGCCAGAGTCTGAGGGAGAAGGGAGGGGAGGGAGGAGAAACATCACTGGAGGTGTGGTCTCCAAGAGCGCTCTGAGGGAAGCACAAGGACGGCGTTTCCTCTCTGCTCTCGCCGTCTCTCGTCTCTTATCATGACCTGAGTGGATTCCTGAGTGTCAGACGCTCCCGCACAGCCCACACAGAGTCATCCTCGGCCTTTTCTGCAGATAAACGGAGGACGATGAAGTTTCTGCTCTCAGTGACAGAGGACAGCCAGCCCTCTGTTTTCACAGAGAACAATGAGAGGTTAAAAAGAGGAGCAGGACGACCCCCGAGGAAGATGAAGGGGACGGGACCGTCCCACGAGGAGGATGAGAAGTTCAACAACAGCGATGTGGACGGATGGTTGGAGATGGAACACAGATGGACTGACTTATCTTAGAGAAAAAAACGTTTGAAGGAGCTTTGACATGTTTGATGTGTGAACAGACTGAAGGTCTGAGCGGCTCTGATCCTCTGCTTTAAAACCAGACAATGTTTCACAACTCCTCACTGAGAATCAACATCATTAACTTTATTAGTTCTTGTGTTTAAATCATTGATTGTAAATAAGAACTGGACTGAGTGTGACGTCAAACACAGAAAATGAATCGCTTCCAGCTCCGACCAAATGAAGTCAATTCAGTCGCCATTTTATCACAATGCTGGAGCCAGACGTCGTCAGTGATTGGTCAGATCTAATCGTTTCTATGGCAACCACTCTGTAAACAGGAGTGAGCTTGTTGGAAGGTCACGCCCTCCCAACATCAACATCTGTCAATCAAATGTTTTTTAACACCAGGGGCCAGCAGACTCCACCTACTTTTATTGAGACATCTGATTGGTCAGTTTATAACTTGAAATACAGAAAAAAATATTATTAAAGAGAATTATCAGGAAGATGTGATTGGATGGATGGACAGAAGGATGAAAGACCCATACCTCCACAGATCCTCTGGTCAAACGTTGGTGAACATGAGCTTTCACACCTGACACCTGAAGATACTGAGGTCAAAGGAGACCAAGTGTGAGGTTGATTTCATTCACAGCTCTAACAAGGAAAAGCATCAGTGGAAGGAAGTAGTTCAGCAAAATAATGAGGGAGGAGGATGCAGAGAAGTCAGATGAACCGCTGGGACACTCAGAAAGAGTGCAGCTAAAAGGTAATAAAGATTTGTAAATTATTTTTTCTCAAAAAATAATAATTGAAGCCAGAATGATGAAGCAAATAACAAAGGAAATCAGACTGCAGAGGCAAGAATTGAACCACCAACCTCCCAAACCTCAGCCTGTGTTTGCAGATAATCGACACAGTTCCCCTTGAACTTTGACCTGTGTTGTTAATATGGCATCCGTTTTACACTGACTCTTTTGAGGCAGGATTTGGTTTAAATAAATCACCATTAATGGTCTGTAAAGAAACTTTCTCAAAAGATTTTATTTCTTTACAAAGAAAAACAGAGAATGAAATCCAGAAAGTTTAAAGCATCTGAAGTGATGATCTAAATCTAAAATCCCAGAGAAGAGACAGAACATCTACAGACAATCTCATGGAGAACAAACACATTATGGTTGTTCTGGGATAATAGACGATAAAAAGCTAACAGTTGTTAACATGCTAAAAGATGCTAACATGCTGAATGATGCTAACATGCTAATAGATGCTAAAAAGCTAACAGCTGTTTACAGGCTGAAAGTTGTTAACACGCTAAAAGATGCTAACAACTGCTGACATGCTAATAGATGCTAACAAGCTAACAGCTGTTAAAAGGATGACTGTAGCTGTTAGCTTGTTAGCAGTTGCAGTCAGCATATTAGCATCTTTTAGCTGCTAAAATGCTAACAGCAACTAACATGCTAACAGCCGCTATCATGCTAATAGATGCTAACAGCTGCTAACATGCTAACGGATGCTAACAAGCTAGCAGCTGTTAAAAGGATGACTGTAGCTGTTAGCATGTTAGCAGTTGCAGTCAGCATGTTTGCATCTTTTAGCTTCTAAAATGCTAACAGCAACTAACATGCTAACAGCCGCTATCATGCTAATAGATGCTAACAGCTGCTAACATGCTAATAAATGCTAACAAGCTAACAGCTGTTAAAATGATGACTGTAGCTGTTAGCATGTTAGCAGTTGCAGTCAGCATGTTTGCATCTTTTAGCTGCTAAAATGCTAACAGCAACTAACATGCTAACAGCTGCTATCATGCTAATAGATGCTAACAGCTGCTAACATGCTAATAGATGCTAACAGATGCTAATAAGCTAACCGCTGCTAAAATGGTGACTGCAGCTGTTGGCTTGTTAGCAGCTGCAGTCAGCATGTTAGCATATTTTAGCTGCTAAAATATTAACTGCAACTAACATGCTCACAGCCGCTAACATGCTAACAGTTGCTAACAACAACACCCTTGGTATAACATGAAAGGAAATAGATTTTTGATGAGCTTGGTAAAACCTTTGATCTGTATCCATCATTTATCAGATCATGTGACACAAAATAAAATTCAAATTAAAATTATTTTCTGTTGACACATTGGGGTCTATCACCTCTAACAGTGAGAAGATCCCAGAAGCTGATGCAACACAACCATAAACAGCTGAGTCAGCCATGAGAATGCTGAGTCATCCTGACTCATTTCTGGATATTTCTGTTTTTAAAGTGTTTTCTTCCAGTTCTGTGTGTCACATGAGTGTTCTGAATATCCTGTTTTTAAGGGAACACGCATGTTCTCATGTTCCAGCTGATACATCTGCATGGGAGTGACACGGACAGACAGACTGAGAGTCAGAGAAAACTGCAGAAACTCACAGGAGAAATTCTCCATGAAAAGTCTCTGCCTTCGGTTTTGTTCCCTGCTAGGAGTAAATTAACGCTAAACTTCAGGACCTTAAAATGAGTTCATGAGGTTTTTCAGTGGAGCGTTCCGCTGGTTTCATAAAGCTCGCCTCATAAAGGCAAACTGCACGGATCACGGGGGGGCACGGCTAATTTGTCTTTATATTTGATGAATCAAGGACACTGCAGGAGAGAACGCCGCTGGAAGAATCTGAACAGCAGAAAGTGCTAATGGACACAGCGGGGGGGGGGCGGACGCTGCCTTGAGACAGCTCTCTGAAGTGGTTGCCATGGAGGAAAGCGGATAAATTCCAATAAAAATGGGTCAGTTTTTGCGTTAGTGTGATTGAAGCGTTGAGGAGAAAGAAAATGAATTCACCTGGGCGGCGAGCGATGAAGGACAGGACTGTTGTTGGCTGGGAGGGGGACCTGGACCCGCTCTGCCATGACTCTGCAGAAGTATCATTACAGCAGGAGGCGGTCCGAACCAACCGCTGCTGCAGATTCATGAATGGAACTGAACTTTATTGATCTCACATCATGGCGGCTCAAGAGAAAATCAGACTTCAGATCAGCGAGTAACCCAACATACACGAGGAAATAGATATGTAAAAACAACCTCGTTACACAGTGGAGTTGTTCAGTCTGATGGGATCTGGCCTGCTGGGTGATTATCAGTAGGGCTTTAACGAGTATCCGGGAGCTCGAGTACTCGTGATCTGCTCCCGAAATTTCGAGTATGAATATTCGTGACGTCCAAGATCGCTGATTCATGATCTTTATAAATATAGTAAATTGTAGTAAAATATGATCAAAATATGATCTGGGAACAATGTATTTTTCCTCTGGAATGCAGATTAATGTAGGATTTTAAGTCTACGAACTAAAACAAAGCCGAAAGAACTGCAGGACTCACCGACACATCTTCTTGACATTGAAGCTTCCGGTTTTCAAAGTAAAACTAGCGAGAGCTTTTTTCCGTTCAAAAACCGAGACTGAAGTTCTGTTCACTGACATAACTTTAGAAAAAATTATTTAGCTTTAACATCGGAGCTTCAGCCCAAGTGTTTACTTTCATTTGGTTATGATAACTCTTCAACACTTAACGCAATTAACGAAACTCCATCTTATTCTGAAGATGAAAGGAGGATGTAAACAATGTGAATCAGCTCATTCTGCTGCGTAGAAAAAACTTTTTTTATACGGCCTCTCCACCATTATTTAATGCTTACAACGTAAAATTTTGAAGAACTTTGAGAATAGAATACTGTGGAAAATATTTTCAAGTTTTGCTGTTAAATGATACAAAACAGCAGTTATTTTTATCCTTTTTGTGTTATTTATGTTGCTGCAGAAATTAACTTTTGGGCGGCCGTGGTGCAGTGGTAGGGCAGTCGACTCACGATCAGAAGATAGTGGGTTCAATTCCTTGCCCGCCCATGTGTCGAAGTGTCCTTGGGCAAGACACTGAACCCTAAACTGCCTCTGGTGGGAGGTTGGCACCAGTGTTCGGCAGCGGAGCCACCACCAGTGTATGAATGTGGGTGAATGGGTCTGTGACTGTGAAGCGCTTTGGGCCTTTGAAGGAGGGTAGAAAGCACTATACAAGTATTTACCATTTAACCAGAATATTGACAAAAAAAAGTTTAAAATGACAAAATGCATTTCTATCTGAATCTTTGTGGGGTTTTTTTCTTTTGTGATCAGTTTTGTTGATTCTGATCTCCTGTTCTAAATAAAGGTATAAATGTTGGTGGTTTAATACAAATCATTTCAATTTTCCTCCATCTAGTAAATACACATAGCAACAAACATTATATTAAAAAGTAAGAATCGTGGTTCGATTTGTAAATCGTTGACCTTGATTCGTGAATCACCACCTAATCGCCACCCAAGCAACGATTCACAGCCGTAATTATAAGATTACCAGATCATTTAATGTTCTTGCTATTGACGGCCTGATGTTGTCTTGCTCTGGTGACGTTCTGCAGCACATTCTCATCCCCAAGTCGTCACATTTTGACGTTTGGTTAAGGACCCCTCCGGATCCAAAATTTACAATTTTTAACATCAAGTTAAATCAAGGATCCCCAATGTCAGGGCCGCAAACTGCTACCGGTACCGGTCCAGTACTGGGACGTGGAACGCGCCAGGATCCTAACCTTAACCTGGTACCGGGCACACATCAGTGCTGGTTCCGGACACAGTTAGAGTTAGGGTACCGGTACCGGCTGCATTCCGAGGTTTGGTCCACGTTAAAAAGCTTCGTTTTTAAAGTTTCAAAATGTTGTTTATTGTGTTCAATAAATGTTTATCCTGTTCGGCCCGCGACCTTTGGTGTGTTTTGGAGTGTTGAGTTTGACGCTCCTGCTATAGAGTCAGAGACAGTCCTGACAGAGCTCCACACACTCTGGAGGACCTCAGTCCCCTTAGACAACAGAGACGACCTACTGATACCAGACATCAGTTCTATGGGACCAATCCAAACCGTGAACCATAACAGTGTCAGTTCCTGGATGTTCACCGGCGTGTGGACCTCTGGTCTTCATCTTTGGAAGTCAGTCACCAACTCTTTGGTGTTTCAGCTCAGGTGATGCTCTCACAGCAGCTCACAAAGTGCCAAAAACATGAAGAATTCACCTAAAGTAAACACTTAAATAAATATATTAAAACAACACAATTAAAAGCGTTTTAAAATGAGTGCTTCTGTGTTTGAGAGCTGCACCAAACGTCCGTCTTCCAGACTTCTTCTGACCGATGATCTTTGCTTTAACCTCAGAGATGATGATTGTTTACTTGTATCCTCAACAAAAGTTAAAGTTTATCCTCAGGACTCTTGCATCACAAAAGAATCACAGCAGCATCTTCTGGTCTGTTTCTTCATGGTCCTTCAGCAGCAAAGAAGCAGATAAATATGTATTTCTCTGTTTTTATTCAAGTTGAGGAGTTGTATTTATCTTGCTAAAGTTATAGACTGTCATCAGATCCTCTGTTCAATTCTGTCTGTTTATGGTCAGAATGTCCGGACTTCCACAGACGAACACGGTCCTGACTTTTTGATGCACACAGAACTATAAACCAGAGAACGTCTCCACTCTCCCTGCAGGAATCTTTAGAGTCATGTCTTCGGCCCGGGACCTTCTCCCAGACGGATATCAGATCCAACAGGAGGATCTGACCCACATGAGTCACCATCACAGAGATCATTCAGCAGACACACATCCAAGCCTTTTAATTGGTGTCAGAGCCGAACATTTGAACGGAGCGCGGCCAAAGAGACTGCTGACATTAGAAGAACCAGAGACTAGAAGGATAAAATGATCAAAAGAACATTTCAGAAAGTCATTAAAGTCTTCTTTTAAGCCATGTGTAGATTGAGTTCCTCAGAGGAATTTCTGGATTCTTCATTTGATTTGAACTGAATGGACGGACAGATGAAGAGACATGAAGGTTTCTCCTCAGCTGCTGAGGCGGCATCTCTGCAGAAAAATGTACACAGGACAAAATGACATGTTATTTTCTCTGACATTTACCAGCTCTGCCCCCAACATGACACAGTTTCCTGGGGGTGGGAGGGACACTGGGAGCACTGCAGCACAGCAACCGTGAAGAACAACGATGTGTCTGATCTGGATGATGTGCAGCAGGAGCTGAGGAGTGAAAGATGGAGCCTGAAAGGAGGAAATCCATGAAGGACGACCTTCTGACACACGGCTCCTCTAAAGTGAAGAAAGAGATGTTTCTGTGCTGTAAGATGTATTGAACGCTTTTTGTTTCTGTTTTTAAGTCCTCCTTCAGGCTGCCATTCCCTTGACCTCCAGGTTCTCGGGCGCCAGAGCTTTTTGTGCGTCCTGTTTGGTCTCTGCGCCAAACAAACATTCCTGAACTTTTAGAAAGCAGAGAGCCTTTAAAAACATCTGCCTCACCGTCTCCCGTTTGGCACGAACAGCAGCGGAGAAGCAGCAAGCCCCCGTCCTGACTGCCCGTCAGGATCAGGTAGGTTCACTTACACGTCTGATTCAGGCGGACGATGAAGAATATCCTCTGATGGGATGGAGGAGAAAACGCTCATCAGATTAACTGCACTGACAGATCACATCTAGTGGGCCAACAGGGACGAGCGCTCATTAGAGAACTCCCGACCTCCTTCACGGAAAGTTTCTGAGAATTTTTGGTTTCATGAAAGACAGACTGGAAGAGGTCGGCTGAACCAAATCCAATCAGAGGACGCCTGACACTGCTGGCTCATCCTGCAGTCTTGGCTCCCTTAAGCAGACCTCTGCTATTTTCTTAAGTGCCAGTTTCTCATCTGATGCTGCAGCTCTTGGAGAGCATTGTGTCTGTGTTGTCCTGTAAATCACTTGATGAATCCTTCCAGCTCGGCCCTGCAGATGGAGACGACGCTCCTCTCTGCTCTCATCTGTGCAGCCTTGGCTCCAAAGGGAGTTTTTACCTTCAAACAGGTTTCTTGGTAAAAGAGAGAAATTGGTACAAAAAGCAGCTGCAGACATGGAGGAACACGTTCTTGAAAAGATGTTATTGAAAGAACACGGTGGCTTTCTGCTGCAGATCTGAGCGATGCAGGGAAAAGTTTCTGCTGCTGACAGATGAGATGGATGAATTTAAAGGTAAAATCTAAAATGAATGTAGCGCTCCAAAGGTGAAGACACTCTCAGCGGACAAGTTCCTCCAAGGACTGTACGGTGGTGTAGCGGTAAGCTCGGTCCCACTGGGTTTGTGTGTGGGTTCTCTCCAGCTTCCGTCCACATCAGTCATTCTACTTTGTCCCTAGTTGTGAACTTGTGTGTAGTTGTGTGGCTCTGCAACAGAGTGGCGACCTGTCCAGGATGACCTCCATTCATCTTCTTCATCCGGACCGGACCGCGGGGCAGCAGTCTAAGCAAAGATACCCAGACTTCCCTCTCCCCGGTCACTTCCTCCAGCTCTTCTGAGGGACCCCGAGGTGTCCCCAGGCCGGCAGAGAGACGGGTCTGGGTCTTCCTCGTGGCCTCCTCCCAGTGGGACATGCCCGGTGTACGTACCACATATGCTCGGCCTGCGAGATCGCCTTGGGGCGTGCGACTTGATGATGTGTAAGATTGAGATTGGCCCGGACCATTAGACCACCGTCATGTGACACACATGCGCCATGCTTGTAGTCTTTGAGAGTAAAGAACCGAGGAGGTCTGAACAAGAACGCAAAGAATCACAAAAGGGGGCACAATATTTGCAATCAACCGCAGAAACCTTGACAAAAAAATAATCCGATTGAGAGGAATCATCACAGGATAGTGATCCTGTTTTAATAGAGAGAAAACAGGCTGGAAAGCGTGAGGTTTGTGATAAAGTGGGTGCTAGCGAGTAGCATGCTAGTTTGCTGTTGGTCGCACATAAAAAAAGGAAGTGGTTTTTCGCACGTACATTTTTCAAAATACATCCTGCTAGTGTTGAACTTTGAACCGACTGGAGGAAGTCCAGCTAGAACGTGCAGCTCACTTCCTGTTCAGTTACATAAACTCTGAGGAGAGCAGCCATGATGGAAGGAGCCAAAATCATAAATAATAGCCCAAGCAGATTTCAACTCTTTTTTTTCTGTTTTTAAACAAAACTTTAGTCTAAACATCAGTTTCAATACAGAAAAACTGCAAGATAGCGAAGTCATTTGTCTCAGTGGCGTTACTGTAGTATGATGTATGATGCTCCATGGAACCAACAGAACAACATCATCTGCAAAGAGCAGAGATGACATCATGTGCTCTCCAAACCAGATCCCCTCCTGTCTATGGCTGCGCCTAGAAATTCTGTCCATGAAGACTATGAACAGAACCGGTGATAAAGGAGTCCAACATGTACGGGGAACAGGTCTGACATACTGCCGGCTATGTGAACCAAGCTCCTGCTCCGGTTATACAGAGGCCGGACAGCCCTCAGTAAGGCTCCCCGGACCCCATACTCCCAGAGCGCCCTCCACAGGACACCACGGGGAATGCGGTCGAACGCCTTCTCCAGATCCATAAAACACTTATGGACTGGATGAGCGGACTCCCACGAACCCTCCAGCACCCAGGAGAGGGTGTAGAGCTGGTCCACTGTTCCATGACCAGGACAGAAACCGTACTGCTGTTCTTAGATCTGTTCAGGATGGTCCCTGCTTAACCCAATACTACCTGGGATAGGCTCCAGCAACCCCGTGAGCCTGAAAGGTATACAGCAGGTTCAGAGGATGAATTGATTGGTTTTTGAAGAGCAACAGAGGACTGTGCATTCAGAAGAACAGCAGGTCAGCTACTGGCTCACTTTTCTGTTTCATTTAGAGAAAAAAATGACCTTTACTCCAATTCAAGACGGAAGTTTCTTTTTATTGAAACTATAATCAGCTGGTCTGTGTGAAACCACTGCGGGACCACAGGAAGGAAGGAGCTCTGCAGCAAACATGGAAGCTCGGTATGCACTAAGTAGTGGGGGGGTCAGAGGTTGCAGAGCCACTTTCACACATGTTGATTTGCCTTTTGGTAAACTGGATTCTAACTGGAACTGTGCTGACAGAGAGCTGCATGCACAAGCAAAGATCTTTTTCTGTGATCCATCCTCCACGATATCAATGTTTTAGTGACAGTCAGGTGATTGTGCTGACTATGGTCTCTGATTGGTCTAAAACATGTTTTTTCTGTGTTTGTTTGTAGTCAGTTCTCATGTTGAAAGCAGAAATTCTTCTGCACAGCAGAACATTCCATTTGACCCAAACAATCTGTGCTGTCTCTGAAAGTCATCAGTTTTCTTGTGTTATCAGTCTCCAGATGTTTTAGGTCTTGAGATGTCATCCGTCACCAGATGTGGTCAGTCTCCAGATGTGGTTGGTCTTCAAGTTTCTTCAGTCTTCTGGTGTTCTAAGTCTCCAGATGTCATTGTTCCCTGGATGTCTTCGGATCTCATAGGTCTCCAGATGTTGTTGGTCTCCAGATGTTGTTGGTCTCCAGATGTTGTTGGTCTCCAGATGTCGTCGTTCCCTCGATGTCTTCAGATCTCAAAGGTCTCCTGATGTTGTTGTGCTCCGGGTGACGTTGGTTTCCAGATGTTGTTGATCTCCAGATGTTGTTGATCTCCAGATGTTGTTGGTCCCTGATTCTTGTTGGTCTCTGATTGTTGTTGGCGTCCACTCGTGTCAGTCTCCAGATATCGTCTGTCTCAGGACGTTGCCAATCTCTAGATGTTATATGGATTGGATGAGCCCCTCCCACAAACCCTCCAGCACCCTGAGGGGGGTGTGGAGCTGGTCCATAGGTTTCCGGATGTCGTCAATCTCTAAATGACGTTGGTCTCCAGACGTCCTTGATCTCCATTCTTCATTTCAACTCTGTAAGTTTGGTACCTTCCAGATCTTTTCCAGGTGTTTATAACCTCCATCTCTGATTAGCTCCCTCTCCAGCACATCCTCCACAGTCCTTCAGCTCCTCCAGACCCTTGAGTGCTCAGACCTCGTGATCCATTACATTCATTACGTCACACGTTCACTCCAGCAGGTCTGCCTGTATTAGTGCAGTAAAGGATGAACGTTAATCCACGTGAGAGGAGGATGTTTCAGTGGTTTCAGACCTTCCCAAAGATCCATGTGACGTCAGGAACATTTCTGAGAGTTTCACTAGTTTCTCTCTGATTCTCACATTTGTAAATAAAGAAATACATCTAGAAATAGTTCTATTATGTTCATCATCATAGAGAACATTGTAATGTCAGTTCGGGTTCCATCTTGTAGTAAATGATAATAATTCATTTTACTAAAAAGCACTTTTCATAACATCCAAAGACTCTGTACAGATAAAAAATTCCAAAAGTTTTTTGAGTTTCTAACCGTGACCTGAAAACGTATAAACGATCTTTGTTCTTTACATCAGGTGATAAAGAACGCCACACTTTGGGGGCGTAGCAGATTAATCCTCTGCCCCCCATGGTTCTGAGGCGGGGTAACTGTTAGGTGGAAAGATGATGACGATGATGGAGTAAAGGGGCGGGACGGCATCATAACTCATATTTCAGTCTATACCTTAAAGTCTGCTTTAGTTGTTCTGTGACTCTTCATGGTTCACTGCATCATCATCATCATCATCATCAGACCCTTTGCTGCCCTCTGCTGTTCTGTTAGAAAGACAGCATCACTCACCGCCTGCACCCCCACCCCGTCTGACAGGTGAACTTCAGACTTGTTTTCCTCTCTTACAGGTGTTGAAGAAGCTTTACTGACAGTCAAAGGGAGGTTGTTCTTGGCCGTTGCCATGGTAACGGTGCGTGGGGCCTCAGGCGTGCCCAAACCTGTGATGTTTGTTTCCATGAACGCAGATATCTGTGTGAGAGTTTTATCACGTCTGACCGAGCTGCTTTCATAAGCTCGCCGCATTGTGAGGGTTGCTATGGAAACGGGGTCGGAACAATGGAAAAGAGGTCAGCACATCTTGGTGGAACAGGCCTCTGCCTGAACCTGAGATATGGAATCCCCACAGGAAGTTTGACACAGAGACAGGAAGTGGGAGCGTGATGTCACGCTTTCAAGATGGCGTCTGCAGTTCTCCTGAAGTCTGGATCGGCCTGAGAGATTATAGTTCACACTGATGTAAACCAAAACCTGCAGGTGTTTCTGGATCAGCTGATGAGCGTCTCTGCACACAGGAGATCCTGTCAGACATTCTGCTGACGGTTTTTAAGGAGGAAATCAGATCTGTTTCTCTGTCATTCATGTTAAGAACAAATTTGAACAGAAAGTTCAGGTTGAGCAGGTTTTTCAGGAGATGTCCTGTCAAGGCCCTACTCACCAATTTTAACTGCACCCTTTAGTACACACACCTCTAACACCCCAAAATATACACTCTAACAAACAAACACGCATGCATCACACAAGGAAGGTGGGACCTTTGACCTTCTGTCCCCTACCCCATCTCTGGTGGAGGGGGCAGGAACCCTCGGCCTGGTGGTCTTGCCTCTTGGGTCCCGGTCTCGTGGGCCCGGCAGCCTCCTCTTCACGCCGGGAGTGGGATCCGCGATATTTAAGATCTAGAACAGGGGATCAAACCACATTGGAGCCAGGGGGTGTCCAGGTCTCGGTGGTTCGGATTCCGGTCTTTGCTCTCGAGAACCGGGCCTCTCCAGGTGAGCCTGGTCGGGCCTTGTTTACATCACTCCTCTGGGATCTCCATTTCTCTTGGATGCGCCTCTCCTCGGTGGGGGTGGGCAGCCCCTTCCTTGCTCCCCCTGGATCTCCCGCAGTGGGGGCAGGCGGTTGTCTGGAACATGGGGTGGGTCTCCCTTGGGGGGGCCCTGGCTCGTATCTGGGGTGAGGCGGGGGGATGCTCTGCGCTGCTGGGTGGTAGTGGTTTGCCCTTCTGGGGTTGGGGGGTCCTGGCTGCTGTTGCCGCTGCCCCGGCGGGGGGTCTTGGCGTGGGGATAGCCGGGTGCTCTCCCCCTTTGTAAATTCCATCATTATCCACATTATAAAAACATAAACACTCACCTGACAGAATGAAATACTTTATGTGTCTGTTTGTGTGATTAATTCTGTTAGCTGCAGTTGTATTGTGCACATTTAGACTAGTTTAAATGTGGAGAATATTTCAACCAACAGGTATGTGTGTAATTACTGAGTGTGTGAAGACAGGCCCCGCCCATTCTATGTAGACCTGGTTGTTTTAGTATGTTGTTTCCCTATGTTGCCATTTGTTTTTTCTCGAAACCCCCCTCTTTTACCCCCCCCAGCTTCCTCTTCTTCTTTTCCGTCCGGTCCAACAAAACATAAACAAACATAATCAATATAAATAAAGTTTAACATGAAATACAGCAGGGGTTTATACTCAATAAATCCCTGTTGGGACATTAAAATCTGTCCAACACTAGAGGTTCTCAGCCTGTATCTGTTTGCTCAGCTGTTGGACAGGATAAGTTAAAAAAAAAAAAAAAAAGACAAAATTTGAACTTTTTTTTTTTTTTTACATTGTTGACTAAAAAATATCAGGGTTTAAATGTCAGACGTATGGGGGGGTTGAAGCCGCAGCATTCCGGTAAACAGCCTCCCGTGTTACAGACTGCTGAAGGTTCTGTTGGAGGTCGAGTCGGTCCAAAGCCCTTAACTCCTGCAGCCGTGGCGGCACATAATGGACACACAGGCTCTCCTGAGCCAGCTGAGCCATTAGCCCGGGCTAATGCACCCACATCCCCGCCGTGCGCCGTCCATCACGCCATCCGGGTCTGGTTTCACTTGAGAGCCTCCTCGTCTCTCTGAGCCTCAGGAAAGTCCACAACAAAACGACGGGAAGACGGAGCCACTTCCTGTTTGGCTGAAGGTCTTCTCCATCAGAGGAAAGGAACACATTTTTAGTTTTGACTAAATCTGAGTCGCGTGAAGAAAACGTGAACGGCGGCTGCATCGGAGGCGGACCTGTCGGTGACCCCGCCTGTGACCCCGCCTGTGATCTTTGGTTCCACTGCTCTGCAGGTTAAATGGAGTCGCCGCATTTGGAGGAAGTGCTCCAGAAAACGGCCTCGCCGCTTTTCTCCATCACTGCATGTGTGGAGGCTCAGCCTATCAGGTTACAGGGGGGTGGGGGGCATGTTGACGGACACATGGACGTAGAGAGAGCCTTTGAAACCCTCTGATGCATAGATCCACGAAATGTTCATGAATCTCGAAGGTGCAGAGCAAATAGATGCCGAGGAATCTCAGAACCTGAACTCCTGTTTGCTTCAAAGACACAATCAGCTTCTGAGCTTTCACTCATGATAAGAATGTCAATCCGGAGATCCTTTCCTTCTGGACTTTTGATCATTTTTATTCGTCTGTTTGTTCATTTTGGATTAGCAAACCACAAGACACTCCGGGTCTTAAGGGTCAAATTTGACCCTTTAGACCCGGAGTGTCAAACTCAAACACACAAGGGGCCAAAATCCAAAACACACCTTATGTCCCAGGCCGAACAGGATAAACATTTATCGAACTCTCTAAAACTACATTTTTAAAACTTTAAAACCATAGATTTTTAACATAATTAGGAACTAAATATATAGCATTACTTGTGATAATGCTAGAGTGAATTCTGTCGCTGAAGATGCTAGTGCTGATTGCTAAAAACGCTAAATTAGCCTAAAAATAAACAAAAAAAAAACCTAGGTTAGGCAAAACAGCTAGCATGTAGCTGAAATATTAGCTAAACTCCAAAATAGCCTAAAAATCTTAGTAAATACCAAAATAGTCCATAAAGCTAGCAGAATGACAATTTTTAAACTTTAAAACTAACTTTTTAACATAATTATGAACTAGATATATAACATTACCTGTATTAATGCTAGTGTGAATGCTGGAAGATGAATTTTTCCGCTAAAGATGCTAGTGCTGATAGCTGAAGATGCTAAAATTGACAGCTGAAAGCACTAGAACTGATAGTTGAAATCACTGAAGCCGATAGCCAGCTAAACTTTTAGATAAATCCCAAATTAGCTTAAAAAACTAAAACAAAAAAAGCTTAGGTTCGCCAAAACAGCTAGCATGTAGCTGAAATATTAGCTAAACTCCAAAACAGCCTATAAAATCATCCAAAAAGCTAGCGGAATGACAATTTTTAAACCTTTATAACTGTAACTTTTTAACATAATTATGAATATAAAAATGCAGGAATATTATTTCAGAATAAATCAACTTAAACCTTAAATAACTTTCAATATTTTACTCTCCATTAAAATTATGTTGTCAAAATTATACAAGTTAGAAATAAGATGCACAGAACAACATCGGGTCATTAATAACAATGAAATAAAATGATCTGGAGGGCCGATGGAATCCCCTGGAGGGCCGGATCCGCCCCCGGGCCTTGACTTTGACACACAGTGTTTTGGATCCGATCCTTAAAGGATCCCCCTTAAAGCAATCTGAACAGATGATTTTACTCCAGACAAACTTGTTCTGCAGGTTTCTGAAGTGACTTTGATGTTTTTCATAAATCTGAGCCTCGTTCGGTTTGGATCAGAGGATCCGGTTCTCCTCCGGAGCGGTTTCAAAGCGGAGAACAAAGCGGAGCGTTTCCTCTGAAGCTCCAGTTTCACTTAATGCCCCCCCCCCCCCCCCCCCCCCGGTGATTCTCTCTCGTCACAACAACACGGCTGACGCATCGCGGCGGGGAAAACATGCCAGCAGAGCTCTCCGGCAGCGGCGTTAGTGAATTCCACACCTGTCCATCATCCTCCTCCTCCTCATTCGAGCCTCCTCTCTCACTCTCACGCCTCTCAGTGAGCAGAGGAGGAGCGAGGAGTCCGGAGGCAGCCGCCGTCCTCCTGCTGCTCCTGCAGGTAAGAGGAGATTTGGATCTTTGGGAGCCGCATCAGAAACGTTTCTTTTCAGATCTTTACTCATAGAAGTGAAAACTTTCTTCAACGGATTAGTTAAGATTTGAGAGCATCAGCCGAGGTTTTCCTCCTTCAGGCTCCTTGTTCTCCACAGGAGGAGGACAAAAGCAGCAGCACCTTTTCTGTCCTGACAAAGGTCATTCCCCGCTCAGGTAACCGCGCTCAGACACCGATACTCCTGAGGAGCTGCGGGAGGTCGGCGTGTCCCCCTCCCGAACAGGTGATGCCTCGGATCGGACGCTTCCTCCAGCATCCGACCGGACCGGAGCCGAAGCTGCTCTGGAGAGCGAGCCGCTCTCCACTGAAACCCGAGCCCGTGTCCTGAGGCAAACCGTGACGGCAGAAAGAAGAAGAACACAAAAAGAGAAAAGCGATACCTGCACTGCCGGCCTGTCATCACCTGGACGAGCTTCTGAGGATCAAACCCGACCTTTCCCTGCTGAAGCAGAAGCTTTATCCTTATTTACAGAGATCTCTTCACATTTGGTTCTGCTCTGCTTCCTCTGACCCTACAGCAGGAACGGATCAGAACCTGGAAGACTTCCGTCTGCGTCTGTCAGCTGGAGGTCACTGAGCGATTGATCCGGTTAAACGTCATCGTTAGTGTCGAGAGCGTCCAGCTGAAGGGAATTCCTTCTTTCTCTTTATCTTTAAGCATCAACACAGTATTTAGGGTTGCACTGTGGTGCAGTGGTTAGCACGCTTGCCTCAGTGAGAAGGCTATGGTTCAAATCCCATCTCAGTCCTTTCTGAGTGGAGTCTGCATGTTCTCCTGGTCCCACGGTCCAAAAACACCCAGCATAGGCATCATGGGGGGTGTTTCTAAATTGTTGCCAGGTACCCAGCTGTATCTGGGATAGGCTCCAGCAACACTGTGACCCTGAAATTTTCTGAATGATGGACGGATGATGGATGGATGGAAGCTAGAAACATGAATGAATGTCTTCTTTCGTTCCAATAACCAGGTTTGTGTTTCTTCCTTCAGTCTCTCCGGTCAGAGTCTGAACAGATCCCAACATCAGAGATCCACTCTGACTGGGATCAACTAGATCCTCTAAAAACTCATCCCGTTTCTTCTTTCAGACAAAAGAGGAAGAACTTTCCCCCAAAGACTTTGGCTCAGATGCAGAACTTAGTTCATTCGTGAGCATCGATCCAAACCTGTTCACAGTGGCTAAGTTCAGTCTCTGACCTGAGAGAATAAGCTCCGCCCTGAAGGTAGACGGACACGCTTCACCTGTAGAAGGAGGAGGAACGCCGTGAACTGCAACAGATTCTGATTGATGTTGATGCTTCATGAAGTGAGAGGTAATAACCTGTTTCAGGTGTGATCTCATCATTCAAAATCCTTCATTTGACAGAAACAGAGGCTGATCTTCACCTGTTACCTCCTGAAAACACAGAAATGAGCAACAAAACTACAATAAGTTCTTGTTAGCATGATAAAAGTCATTTGGGAGTTTGTCTGAAGCAGATCCAGAACTTTCTGGATGGGATCGGGTTCTTTAGGAACTTCCGGGTCGTGTCCTCCTGTGCCTACTGAACTGGATTCAGTGTGTTCTGGCAGAACTGGCTCAGTCCAGCAGGAACAAGCGTGACGGCCCGTGCATCCCGACTCCGCGTCAGCGTCGGGTGGAGGCGCTCGCCTCCCAGCGGCGTGCCGGCGTGTGCCGCTGCGCGGGCGGGCGCAGCATCAGCAGCTTTCTGCTGACGAACGCCCCCGCCTTCATTTGTCGCGCTTTAATAAGCTGTCAGGACTCTGCCAGCATCCTCGCTAAATTGGGACACGGCGGCTCTGCGGTGGTTATGTCCTCGAATGATCCACCGCAGCAGAACTCTGGACTCCTCAGAACCAGAGAGGAGGGAACGGGTCCAGCACACGCTTCATCAAATCAGTCAATGTGTGAAAAAGCTGATTAACCGATGGAGAAGAAAGAAAACTCAAGGAACAGGTTGGATTTGATCACTGGAAGACCTGCTGGGGGCAAGGGGGGCAAGGGGGGGCATGTAGGTGCAGGTGAGAGGAGCAGGCGGTCCAATAATACCAGAAACCATCATTCATTATCTCCTCTTCCATCTAAAACGTGGTAACGAAGCGTTGCTGGAACTCGTCTGCTGCTGCAGACATTCTGACTGAAGCTTCACGTTTGTGGAACTTTGTTAAAATAAGAATCAGATTGATTATAAACATAATAAAGCTGACTTGTTAAGAAAACAAACACTAAATCTTTCCAGAACTTTATTAACACCTTCATAGAACGGATGTCATAAAGAAGCTGCTGCTGTTTCCTAAAGGAGCAAAGAAGAAGATCCAGAAACTCATCAGACTGTAAGTAGAATCTGGAAGATTTTAACATTAAACATCTGCAGCTGCAGAGCAAATCAAAACACATTTTAATCATAATCATTCACTTTAGAGTTTCTGGACGTTTTCTACATGTTAAAACTATCGAGCCCAGAAGTCTGAATCCGTGAATGTCTTTCTAACTTTGCGTCCTCGTGGAGGTTTGACTGTGTTCGCTCTGGTTGTCGAGGTCCGACACTCAGACAGTCGATCAGCCTAAAGACGGATCATCATCAGGTTTCCTCAGAGGTGGAGTAAACGCCGCGAGGCTCCTCGCCACATCTGAGGAGCATGTGAGGCTGATGGATTGTGAGGAGGTCCGCCTCGGCCCAGTCCCCCCAAAACACAGACTGCAGTCGGGAGGGGTTAGTGACTCCTGCTACCGGACCGGACAGGCGCTGAACCTCCATAAGGAAGCGGGCAGCACCACGGATGTCCTGCAGACGTAGAACGAGAAGAAGCTTCCACCAAGCGACCCTCACTGATGTTTATGGTGTGTGTGTGTGGGTGGGTGTGCGGGTGTGTGTGTGTGTGTGTGTCAGGTTCTAGACAGAAGCTTCAAAACTTGAATTAACTCCAGAGTTTTATCAGACAGGAGAAGATGTGAGTTAGACACGCCCACAAGATGTGGGTTAGACACGCCCACAAGATGTGAGTTAGACACGCCCATAGGATGTGAGTTAGACACGCCCATAGGATGTGAGTTAGACACGCCCATAGGATGTGAGTTAGACACGCCCACAGGATGTGAGTTAGACACGCCCACAAGATGTGAGTTAGACACGCCCACAAGATGTGAGTTAGACACGCCCACAAGATGTGAGTTAGACACGCCCACAGGATGTGAGTTAGACACGCCCAAAGGATGTGAGTTGGACACGCCCACACAATCTGAGTTAGACACGCCCACATGATCTCAGTTAGACACGCCCACAGGATGTGAGTTAGACACGCCCACTCAATGTGAGTCAGACATGCCCACACAATCTGAGTTAGACCTGCCCACAGGATGTGAGTTAGACACGCCCACTGAGTTTGACAGATTTAGTGAAATCATGAAATGGATACATTTTGGTGAAATAATTTAATGATTTGAATAATGATTTGACACATCTAGTAACACTATTACTTATTTAATGCTCATTTTAATTAATTAATGACACATTTGTTTAATTATTTCATGGTTTTATATATGTTTATTTGTCTCTTCCAGCCCATACTGGACCATAAAATAATTAAATATGTAATAAAATATATAAATGTGCTTTTTAAATACTATTATAATATTTAATTCCACATGTATTTCAACATTTATTTATTGATTTCCACCTTTATTCATTTAATCTCAAATTAAAATAATTAATGACACATTTATTTAATAATTTAAGGTTTTATATATTTATTTCATCTTGGCTCTATTTGTGCTCCAAAATATTTTAGCATCATGCTAACGCTTTTACTAATTTGTCATCTACTGAGGTTTTTTGGCTACTTAAGAGTTTAGCTTCTATTTTAGTGAAAGGCTAATGTTTTCGACTAAGTTAGTTTACAGATGAATTTTAGGCTATTTTGTAGTTTAGCTAGTATTTAAGCAACATGCTAGCTTTCTTGGCTAATTTAACATCTAAGGATTTTGAACATTTAAGCAAAAATACTTTGTTTTTTAGTACTAGTTTAGACCTTTAGGCATTTTTTGAAAAAAAAATCTGTAAAATTGTGCTTAAAGTCTGCAACTTTAAGTCCTTTAGCAGTTTTAGCAGTATGCAAATAGCTTTCAGTAAATCCTTTCAGCATTTACAGAAAATGTCTTTAGCAAAATCATTCCCACTAATGTTGTTGCAGTAACTTTTCCAGTTAAAAACTGTTAAAAACACCCTGAGGTTTCTGCTTTTTTTCTGCAATCTGAGTTTTTCCCCACAGAATAAGAGTCTAAGGCTGCAACCCGAGGCTCTTTTATTGCCCCATTGTGGCTCTTGGCTTTAAAGAAAAATGAGAAAAATATTGATAAATATAGAAGCACGTATTCTAATCTATACTGCACAATAGCTTTGTCATAAGTTGCCATGTTTGACTTGGTTTTCTGGCATTTTGATTTAAAGTAAAGACGATCTGATATGAGGACTTTATTTTGAAAGGCTGCTGTGAAAGGAAATAGTTATTTATAGAAAAGTACAATTTTTTTATGTTTCAATTATTGTATATATTTGAAAAGCTCCATTTCATAAATGAAAAGTTTTCGTGATTTTATCTGAAGATTTTGTTATTCTGTGTAAAAGCTGAACAAACCATCAAAGCAGCTGTGATGTGGTAGTTTGTCCACCAGAGGGCGCGCGCGCGCTGCCGCTCACCTGTCACCAAATTGATCAATTAAAGTGATCTTCCAGTTCTTCTGGTCGCCGTGTGAGTGTCTGTCGTGTGTTCGGGCTGAAGTGACGCTTCGCCGGGTTTTCCCGCCACCGGTTGACGGACCGTCGCGTTACTCGCGGGGGAACCCTCCCCCTTCCTTTCCCGCGTCGGCGGCCGCGTGCGTGTGTCCGTGCGCGTGGAGAAATGTAGGAAGTAACCAGAGTTTCTGGTCAGAACGACGAGCAGACGTCGGGCTTCGTCCCCGGAGACTCCCGCCGCGGGAAGGAGCGCGCGCCCTCACCTCACACTCACCTTTGCGCTGGAAGCTCAGGTGAGCGAACGTCACTTTGGCTGTCCCACCTGTGTGCTTGTGGAACAGAAAAGTCTCGGAGCTCCCCGGTGACGCGCCGGGAGTTTTGGCGGCAGTTGGACACCTGTCCCAGATCCACCTGGATGTTTGTTCGGGATCATCGGGGCGGGACGTGAATCTGGTGTGTGTGCTTCTGCAGGACGATGATCTGCTCTGAGTTGCGCCTCTGAGCTTCAGGATGAGCGCCGCGGAGACCCCCGACCCGGAGGAGGAGGCGCGCGTGGTGCAGGTATACCTGCGGCAGGACACGGGCGCCTACTGCCCCATCCAGGTCAGTGCCCGGGACACGGCCAAGAGCCTCATCCACAACGCCGTGCTGACGCTCGGCCTGAAGCTGAACCAGGCCTACAGCCTGCTGGAGGTCCGGGAGAACGGCTCCCCGGAGGCGGCGCTGCGGCCGGAGGAGCGGCCCCTGCAGCGGGTGCTGCTGTGGCCCCCAGAGACGCAGAAGTGGCACCCCAAGAGCAGCGGCTACTTCTTCATCCTGCAGGGGGAGGGCGGCGAGGAGGACCTGGATGACCTCTGTGACCTCCCCGCCATAACCGAGAGGGGCGTCCTGGAGGCCCTGCGCCAGCGCTTCTACGACCGCAAGATCTACACGTACATCAGCAGCATCCTGGTGGCCGTCAACCCCAACAAGTACCTGCCGCTCTACTACAACCCCAAGTACGTCAAGATGTACGAGAACCAGCCGCTGGGCAAGCTGAGCCCCCACATCTTCGCCATCGCCGACGTGTCCTTCAGAGCCATGCTGAGCCGCCAGAGGAACCAGTGCGTCCTGCTGTCCGGAGAGAGCGGCGCCGGGAAGACGGAGAGCAGCCGGTACCTCATCCACTGCCTCACGGCGCTCAGCCAGAAGACGGCCTCCAACGGGCTGGACCGGACCATCCTGGGGTCAGGGCCGGTGCTGGAGGTAGGTGGGACCCGGTGGGACCCGGACTCACCAATCAATAACCATAATGGAAACTGGTGACACCACAGTCATGTGACCTAAAGAACAAAATGCTCCAACATCCAGGAAAACAGATCAGGGTGGAGAAACCCATCCTGATCTGAAACGTGTAGACCATCTAAAGCGTGAGATCAAGGGCTACACGTTCTAGATCCAGGCGACGTGTTGTAGATCCTGATCTAGAACATGTACACGTTCTAGATCCTGATCTAGAACATGTACACGTTTCTAGATCCTGATCTAGAACATGTACACGTTCTAGACCCTGATCTAGAACATGTACACGTTCTAGACCCTGATGTAGAACATGTACACGTTCTAGATCCTGATCTAGAACATGTACACGTTTCTAGATCCTGGTCTAGAACGTGTACACGTTCTAGATCCTGATCTAGAACATGTACACGTTCTAGACCCTGATGTAGAACATGTACACGTACTAGATCCTGATCTAGAACATGTACACGTTTCTAGATCAGGGTCCCCAAACGTTTTCTTGTGAGGGCCACATAACTGTTTTCCTCTCTGATGGGGGGCCGGGTCGGTTTGAAGACTAACAATCATCAGAATAACAATCACTTCCTAAACGTTTACGTTTTTCCAGACATCCACACACGGCCGAATTTTAAGGGATTCATTTCTGTTATCTTCATAGAAAAAAGCTAAACTAAAACATAAAAAACTAGACGTATATAATTACCTGTGATAATGCTAGTGTGAATGCTGTAAGCTGAATTTGGCCGAATTTAATCGCTGAAAAATGCTGAAGCTAACCGCTAGCCAAAATATTAGCAAAATGTCAAATTAGCCTAAAAAACAGGTAAAAAGTCTCATTTGGCCAAAACTGCAAGCTTAATGTTAATTAACTAAACTCTAAATTAACCTTATAAACTGTAAAGAAGCCGAACTAGCCAAAAGAGCTAGCATGTAGCTGAAATATCAGCTAAATGTCAAAATAGTTTAGAAATCCTTAGTAACCGGCAAAAGAGTAAAAAAAATCTAGCATGAAAAGAGCTGAAATAGTTATGGACATCCAAAAAGCACGGATGAAAAATAATCATAGATAAATAAAAAATGAAACCCTGTTTTAGATACTCGTGGACGTTCTAGATCAAAGGTTACGTGTCGTCCTTGATCTGAAACGTAGACATTTGGGTTGGAAATCACTGGTTTCCTCACGATACGATGTGATACGCGATATATGCCTCACGACATCGATAATATCGCGATCCTGCGATAATTGATTAAAAAATCATCTCTAATAACTCACAATATATAGAAGAACAAATGATTATAGAGAAATATATTCTCATTTATTTTCTACCTTGAACACAATAAACAACCTCTGTCTTAATTTGTGCTACAAATAATCAACAGTTTTTTGCAAAATGAATGAAATCAGTAAAACTGTCTTTGATGAACATTGACAACAATTGAATTAGAATGATTTGTATAATTCAGTGTTAATATTAAACATGATCAGCTGTGTCAGTACTTAGTACAAAGTTGTTGTAAACAAGCAGCTGCCAGACACCAGCGCCCCCTATCTACCTCCAGAGGAACGATGATGAATATAACGTCTTACAGCCTCTTTAAATGAGAATAAAAGATCAATACTTGGTGAAAACGCATCAAGAATCAATCAGGACTAAATACTGTAACATGTATTGATCATTTGGCACACTCCTGGAGAACACGCTTTAGCCTCCGATCTAAAACCTTTTTAGATCCTCAGAGGTAACGCAGCAGTTTTCCGTCTGATGGAGTGGTTGGTGCTCCTCCACGCTGCTGGAACATCTGTGGTTCTCCCAGAAAGAACCCCCAGATTTCCCTTTGTCTTCTGGGGGATCGACTTTCTGTCTTTGCTGCAGAGTAGGGCTGCCACAAACGATTATTTTAATAGTCGACTAATCACCGATTTAATTTTTTCCGATTAGTCGACTAATCGGGTCATGCAAAATGGATGTAAAACACACATCTTAACCATTATTAGCTTTAAACAAACTAAAAACTAAATATATCCACACAAGCATTATCTGTGAAAATGCTTGTGTGAATGCTGTAAGCTGAATTTTGAAGCTGAAGCGAGTGACGACAGCGAAGATGCTGAAATTGATAGCTAAAAACACTAAAGCTGATAGCCACTAAAATATTAGCTAAATGCCAAATTAGCCTAAAAAATAATTAAAAGCCTCAGCTGGCCAAAACTGCTAGCATGTTGCTGACATGTTAACTTAACTCCAAAATAGCCTTAAAAAACTGAAAGAAAACCTAAATTTTCCAAAATAGCTAGCATGTAGCTTAAATATTAGCTAAATTCCAAACACACTAAAAAACTTTTTTTAAAAAAGCTAAAGTTAGCCAAAACAGCTAGCATCTAGCTGAAATATTAGCTAAACAACAAGTTAGCCTAAAAACTGAAAAAAGCCTAAATTAACCAGAATAGCTAGCTTGTAGCTGAAATATTAGCTAAACTCCAAATTAGCCTAAAAAATAATTTAAAAACCTCAACTAGCCAAAACTGCTAGCATGTAGCTGACATATGAACTTAACTAAAAACTGAAAAAAGTCCTAAATTTTCCAAAATAGCTAGCATGTAGCTTAAATATTAGCTAAATTCCAAAAACACCCTAAAAAACTTTTTTAAAAAAGCTTAAGTTAGCCAAAACAGCTAGCATCTAGCTGAAATATTAGCTAAACAACAGTTAGCCTAAAAACTGAAAAAAGCCTAAATTAACCAGAATACCTAGCTTGTAGCTGAAATATTAGCTAGACTCCAAATTAGCCTAAAAAATTTTAAAAGCCTCAGCTAGCCAAAACTGCTAGTATGTAGCTGACATATGAACTTAACTCCAAAAAGCCTTAAAAACTGAAAAAAATCTTAAATCTTCCAAATAGCTAGCATGTAGCTTAAATATGAGCTAAATTCCAAAACATCCTAACAAATTTTTTTTTTTTAAGTTTTAGTTAGCCAAAACAGCTAGCATCTAGCTGAAATATTAGCTGAACAACACAAGTTAGCTAAAAACTGAAAACAGCCTAATTAACCAGAATAGCTAGCTTGTAGCTGAAATATTAGCTAAACTCCAAATTAGCCTAAAAAAATATTTAAAACCTCAAGTAGCCAAAACTGCTAGCCTGTAGCTGACATGTGAACTTAACTAAAAACTGAAAAAAGTCCTAAATTTTCCAAAATAGCTAGCATGTAGCTTAAATATGAGCTACATTCCAAAACACCTTAAAAAACTTTTTTTAAAAAAGCTTAACTTAGCCAAAACAGCTAGCATCTAGCTGAAATATTAGCTAACACCAAGTTAGCCTAAAAAACTGAAAAAGCCTAAATTAACCAGAATAGCTAGCTTGTAGCTGAAATATTAGCTAATCAAAATAGCTTAAACAAACCTTGATAAATGCCAAAATGGTCTAAAAAGCTAGCATATTTTTATTATAACTTTCAACTTTACGACACTCTAACTCCATATATTATGAAGTAACGACTAATCAACTATTAAATTAGTTGTCGACTATTTTAATAGTCGATTAGTCGTCGATTAGTCGACTAATCGTGGCAGCCCTACTGCAGAGTTCAGACTCCGCAGAGATGAAGATGCTGCTGCCGGGTTCTCAGAACCGTTCAGGTGTGCTAATCTACTGCTGATGATGAAGATGAGGCGTATCTCCTTTGGAAGCTCGCTCTACCCTCACACCATCAGACTGTCGGCGCCGCTCGCTCTTTTCAGTGCACGTTTGGTTTCTGCACGAAGCACCAAGAACCACAGAAACGCTGCAGGAGCCGGAGTCTCTGGTGATCAGGAAGCGGTGAGCGCGCTCAGCTTCTGCTGTAATCAGATCCTCACAGTCTCAGACGGAGGAAGGCAGCCGTGTCTGCGGGACGGGGTTCACACCTGCGCCTCTACCTGCCGCTCTGAAGCCACGCCTCCCTGCCCTTCCAGTCCTCTTGTCGACTGAACTGAAAGTAGGCCAGACGGCTTTGGAGGGGAAATCCTCGGTGAATCTCAGATCATGAGACGCTTTACAGGATGTGCTGGGAGGACGCTGCACCACAGGCCCGTTTTGTTTGGAGCTTTGATAAAAGGGGAGGAGCTTTACTTCATGAATTAGGTTTTACATTGAAGGATGTTTCTGTTGAAGACTCTGAGGAAGAGAGTTTCTAACATTCACTAATGATGGAAGACAGATGCAGAAATCAAACTTTTCTTTATCTGAATCGTGAATCATGAGCTGAAAAGTTTGTATTTGTGAAAAAAAAAAGTGGGCGGGGCCATATACTTAAGCGCCGCCCCTTTCTGATGCATCCGCTTGCAGACAAATAGATCCATGAACGTCTTTGTTTTCGGAATCTGGATCTAAACAGTTCTTTTGTTGCAGCATTAATGTTAGGATGTGAGGGCTGTAAGCTAGTGGGAGAGCATGTAAACAGAGGAATCATGGGATATTAGCTGAGGCTTACTTCCATACCAACAGTCCTGCCCACGACTCAGAGATGAATTTCTAACTAACTCCTGCCGCTCTGCAGAAACTCTGAGAAAACAACAATTTTTATGATTTTGGCTAAAAACGGATTTTAAAAAAGTAACAAAGAGACGACTGGGAACGCTTTGGAAACTGATCAGGAGATGATCGGAGTGGGACGTAAACCCTCAGACTCCTTTAACTCAAAACTGGGCCGAAGCCTCTGCAGCAGGTGAAGGTTGAGGTTCTGAGGATCCTTCAGCGTCTCGGTTCTGTCCCGACTCTTCTATCGGAATGGAAGCCGGAGGAACCGGTTTGACTTCAACAATAACACGAGTCTGTGTCCAAGTACACATCTGCTCCTCTTCCTGCTAACATCACCTGCGTGTTTTTCTGCTCTGCCGGTTCTGACCCGGTCCGTCTTCAGTCAGCAGGGGGTGGGGGTGGGGTGGGAATGTGCAGGGCGTTGTCTGAGGGAACGCCGAGCAGAAACGTGTCAGAACTGGCTCGGCCGCCTTCTCCGCTCACCTCCAACCTCCTCCTCCTCCTCCTCCTCCTCCTCTCCTCCTCCTCCTCCTCCTCCTCCTCCTCCTCCTCGGCTCTGAAAGGGAGTCTCTGCAGGAGAGGAGCAGGAGGAGGAGCACACAGACATATTACTCTCACTGTACCTGTAGATCCATTTAAAGTTAGTTTAAGGTGAGATTGAAAACCTGATTATTGAATAAACCTGATTTATGAAGAACAGAAAAGATGATCACAAAGAAAGCAAAAACTCAAATAATCCAACCCCAGCTGATCTCCTGACAGACTGCAGGTGAGCAGGAGGGATCATCCTACCTGTCATCCAGGTGTTGCTGGTGAACATGATAAAAATGTGAAACGAGTCAAAGTGAACAAGGAAACCAGGAGAGAAAATCCCACGTTGACTCCTAGATTACATTTATGTAATGACAAACAACAATGATCTTTTGTAATTCCCACTTCCTGTTCCTGAGAGAGATTTGGAACCGGCCATGTGGATTCAGACTGGACTCAAATCTGGAGCAGATAATCTGGAGCAAAGTTTCACACAAACGAATCCTGATCCAGGAACAGGAACCGCTCTCTGACCCGTCTTGGAGAAGGTCTCGGTTCGTTTCCAGTTGGACCCAACTCTGGTTCTGATTGAATCTCCTCAGTCTGAATACGATCCGCTCCGAAACAACTGAACCTAAAGAGCCACCATAGATCAAACATCAAACACAGGGAGAAAAAGTGCAAATATTTTGGTGCCGCTTCGGTTTGTTTCGGTTCGTCCAACGAGCGATGGTCGGCGTCCCGTTGCAAGGGATCATCATTGCAACAGCAGCTCGTTAGAACAACTTTTCCTGACAATCTGTCATAAACACTTGTTATCCAACCTTAGAGCGTCCTCGGTAAGCGCCCTGTGGCATTCCTCCTCCGCACCAAAGCAGCAGTAAAAAGTGTTGAACCTGATGTTGATGCAGACGTCCAACATTGATCAGCGAGATACAAAAGTTTGAATCGGTGAAAAATCCGAGTAAGGATTTGCAAATCCCCTCCATCTTTCTCTTTTTGCTTTGGCCCGCCCCCGTAACTGTTGGCCAATGACTGAAGAGATCTTGAGTCATCATGTGGTTTTGTTTACAATCTTTGGTCTGGAAAACTAGAGTTTGCTTGACTGCAGTCTGAACACAAACACAAGGTTAAAGTAATCAGTCGTCACGCTCTGTGTGGGAAACTTGTTCTCCACATTTGACCCCTTCCCCCTGGGGGAGTGGTGAGCTGCAGACACAGCCGCACTCTGGAACCATTTGGTGGTTTAACCCCCAAATCCAAACCCTTAATGCTGAGGGTCAAACAGGGAGGTTCGGTTTCCATTTTTAGAGTCTGAATAGACCCGGATTTGAACTCATGACCTTCCAAGCTCAGGGTGGACACTCTACCACAGGGCCACTGAGGTTCGGGACTCGTTCAGGAACAATTCATGTGAGCAGCTGGACAGGTGAGGGCGGTGAACACCTAGACAGGTGAGGGCGGTGAGCGCCTGGAAGTGTCACCAGTCCGTCACAGGACCTCAATCACACACCGTGGGACACTTGTATGTATTGTATGTATTTGGATAGTGGGATCATGCCAGGTCTCAGCTGGGACTTGAACCAGGACCTCCTCGCTCCAGGACCACCAGATCGTGGTGTGAGGGATGAAGTTAGAGGAGAAAAACGTCTTTTTCATCTCTGAACGTCTGAGTTCTGCAGAGCTTTTCTTCATAAAGACGATGAAACAGAAAATGTCTCCTCCAGCTGATTGACCACAGCTCTGCCTGGAGGAGGAGCCTCCTCTTATGCTCCGCCTCCTGTTTGTTTTCACACCGCTGATGTAATTTTGGCTGAGAAGGAATTACAGGGATCAATGCTGGCATGTTTGCAGAAGCTTTCACTCTCTGAAGGAGCATTGTAGCTGAAAGCTTCTCAGGACCGGAACATCTGACTGGGCCTGCAGCCAGAACCGCAGCAAATCCTCAGAGCCGGGTTCGGGTCGGACCTGAGGAACGCTCGGCTTTCCATAAAGAATGAAATGGTCTCCTTCTAGATCTGTGAGCGGACCTGCGTTAGATGTTCATCTGAGATGAAATCCATGAGTTAAAGAAACCATAAAAACGTCAGGAGAAGGAATTGATGAGGTTTGATTCTTAGTTTTGCTTTCTGAGACGTTTTCCAGACCTTCCTGCTGCAGTTCTGCTTCTGCGATCTCTTGTTTGGAGCTCCTGGTGCCTTCAGGCGCCTGAGGAGCTTCACATTCCAGCAGCCGTGGATTGAACTGGAGAGGGCGTGGCCAAAAGGGCGACTTCAATCAGGCGTTCAGGAAAACTGTTGGAGTGAATTCTGTCTCTGAACAGAAGAGTGAGTTTCAGAGAAACATCAGCCAGTCTGCTGGGGGAGGGGTCTGTGGTCAACCAGGGGGCGCCACGGCCGTCCCGAACAGGTGGAGGCCGGTCATGGGGTCATAGGGTGTTGAGAAGGCCGTGCTGATGCTGCTCATTTGGAGGATCTTTGGTTGGTGGAGGCAGTATGATGGTGTGGGGCAGCACGTCCCTCACTGAGACAAACGGATGAGATCTGGAACCAAACGGTCCTCCAACATTTCTGTCCTTCCCTTTTTTAAAAATGTAAAGTTCCGTTTAAACATTTCTGGTATTGGAACCGTGTTTTTCTAATGCCGACTCCAGCAGAAGCGCCGACTGCATCCGTCATTTCTGCTGATTTGAACGTGCAGAGAGAAAATTCCTCAGACTGGATTTTCTGCTTTAGGATTTGCATCCGTGTCACAGAAACGCTCTGTTTATCCATTCTATTCTACCTGAAATATCTGTTTTTAGGAGGATTTGTTCACTTTCAAGTCCTTGAATTGACTTTATATCAAACATTAGAACAACAGTTTGTTTGTTTCTGGCTCCAGAGAGACGATCCGTCTCTGAAAGCAGAAATGGACGCTGGCGCTGACTAAACCCTCTGATGCTGCCGCTGATTTCCTGCTGAAACGTCATTTCTGCCATCATGAGACAAAAGCAGAAGATGACAAAGATTTGGAATCAGCAGAAGAAGAGTTTCTCAGAAAAATCTGGTTAAATGACTAAAAGGAAATCCAGCTGTAAGTCAGAAGAGGGAGGGGTTTAAAATACATATATTAATAATGAATAATACATTTTATTTATAAAGAGACTCAAAGATGCTTTCAAAGGAAACAAATTAAAAAGAATCAGGAATAAACATTCAATGTAAAGATGGAATAATAATAATAAAGTGCATTAAAGATGAAAAGCAGTTTAAAAAATGAGATTTTAATGAAGAAAGGTGAGTGCAACTGTTAAATATTATGTAAACAGTGTTTTTTTTGAAATCTCTTTTAAAAAATGTTAATTTTTTACCATAAAATCAGGAAAAATGAGAATAAAAGAAATTAAATTTTTATTTTTTTAAATTATAAAGTATTTCAAATATGTTTTGAATCATTTCTGACTCATTATCTGGTATTTATTTTGTGTATTTTGAAGCGCCGTGGTGAGTTTTGTTCATGAAATTCTCTTTCATGAGGAAATCTGGAACTTTTTCAAAAACCTTCTCAGATTTCTTCACATCTCTTGACTGAAACGGTTTCACGTTTTTGGACTAAAACGTTGTTTTTTCTGTCTCTGGGTCAGGCTTTCGGCAACGCCAAGACGGCGGAGAACAACAACTCCAGCCGCTTCGGGAAGTTCGTCCAGCTGAACTACCTGGAGAGCGGCGTGATCCGAGGGTGAGGCGGGCGGGAAAATGGCGGGCTGTCCTTTGGCCGCTGCTCACGCTCTACTCTCGTCCTGCAGGGCCGTCATCAACAAGTTCCTCCTGGAGAAGAGCCGCGTGGTTTCCAGGGACAAAGACGAGAGGTGCGAATGCGTCCACAGTAGGGCTGCCACGATTAGTCGACTAATCGACCATTAAAATAGTCGACAACTAATTTAATAGTTGATTAGTCGTTACTTTATAATATATGGAGTTAGAGTGTCGTAAAGTTGAAAGTTATAATAAAAATATGCTAGCTTTTTAGACCATTTTGGCATTTATCAAGGTTTGTTTAAGCTATTTTGGAGATTAGCTAATATTTCAGCTACAAGCTAGCTATTCTGGTTAATTTAGGCTTTTTTCAGTTTTTTTGGCTAACTTGGTGTTTAGCTAATATTTCAGCTAGATGCTAGCTGTTTTGGCTAAGTTAAGCTTTTTTAAAAAAATTTTTTGGGTGTATTGGAATTTAGCTCATATTTAAGCTACATGCTAGCTATTTTGGAAAATTTGGATTTTTTTTCAGTTTTTAGTTAAGTTCATATGTCAGCTACATGCTAGCAGTTTTGGGCTAGCTGAGGCTTTTAAATTATTTTTTAGGCTACTTTTGGAATTTAGTTAATATTTCAGCTACAAGCTAGCTATTCTGGTTAATTTGGGCTTTTTTTTTTTTTAAGGCTATTTTTGAGTTAAGTTCACATGTCAGCTACATGCTAGCAGTTTTGGCTAGCTGAGGCTTTTAATTATTTTTTAGGCTAATTTTGGAATTTAGCTAATATTTCAGCTACAAGCTAGCTATTCTGGTCAATTTAGGCTTTTTTCAGTTTTTTTGGCTAACTTGATGTTTAGCTAATATTTCAGCTAGATGCTAGCTGTTTTGACCAACTGAAGCTTTTTGAAAAAAAAGTTTTTTAGGGTGTTTTGGAGATTAGCTAATATTTAAGCTACATGCTAGCTATTTTGGAAAATTTTGGATTTTTTTTCAGTTTTTAGTTTAGTTCATATGTCAGCTACATGCTAGCAGTTTTGGCTAGCTGAGGCTTTTGAATTATTTTTTAGGCTAACTTGGTGTTTAGCTAATATTTCAGCTAGATGCTAGCTGTTTTGGCTAAGTTAAGCTTTTTTTAAAAAAAATGTTTTTTGGGTGTTTTGGAATTTAGCTCATATTTAAGCTACATGCTAGCTATTTTGGAAAATTTAGGATTTTTTTTCAGTTTTTTAAGGCTATTTTGAGTTAAGCTCACATGTCAGCTACATGCTAGCAGTTTTGGCTAGCTGAGGCTTTTAATTATTTTTAGGCTAATTTTGGAATTTAGCTAATATTTCAGCTACAAGCTAGCTGGTCAATTTGGGCTTTTTTTCAGCTTTTTAGGCTAACTTGGTGTTCAGCTAATATTTCAGCTAGATGCTAGCAGTTTTGACTAACTTTAGCTTTTAAAAAAAAAAGTTTTTTAGGGTGTTTTGGAATTTAGCTCATATTTAAGCTACATGCTAGCTATTTTGGAAAATTTAGGATTTTTCTTCAGTTTTTTAAGGCTATTTTGGAGTTAAGTTAACATCTCAGCTACATGCTAGCAGTTTTGGCCAGCTGAGGCTTTTAATTATTTTTTTAGGCTAATTTGGCATTTAGCTAATATTTTAGTGGCTATCAGCTTTAGTGTTTTTAGCTATCAAATTTCAGCATCTTCGCTGTCGTCACTCGCTTCAGCTTCAAAATTCAGCTTACAGCATTCACACAAGCATTTTCACAGATAATGCTTGTGTGAATATTTAGTTTTTAGTTTGTTTTAAAGCTAATAATGGTTAAGATGTGTGTTTACATCCAGTTTGAGCATGACCCGATTAGTCGACTAATCGGAAAAAATAATCTGTGATTAGTCGGCTATTAAAATAATCGTTTGTGGCAGCCCTAGTCCACAGAAACCTCGGCCTCCGGAGGGAAAGCAGCTGAAACCTCTGTGACCTCTGACCTCTGCAGGAACTACCACGTCTTCTACTATTTGCTGGCGGGCGCGTCCAAAGACGAGCGGGAGCAGCTTCACCTTCTGAAGACGCAGGATTATCTGTACCTGAAGCAGGTGAACTTTGACCTTTAACCCCCCCCACACACACACACACACACACACACACACACACACACACAGGGCGGTTATCAGATGAAATGAAACTTTATTGATGTCAAAACGGGGAAAGCCGGCCTGTAGATGTTTGATGATGCAGCTGGTGTCACCGGAGGTCATTTCAGGTCACACGTTTCTGTTTGGTCTTTAGTTGAAGGGAGACGAAGTTTCCATGCATGGTGATGAGGGTCCAGCTTTGGCTTTGGTTGAAGAGATTCTTTGAAGCTTCTTCCTGGAAAAACGCTTCCTCCTTATCTCGTGCACGAGCGCGCATGACTCATCCTCTGAAATGTAGATCTACCAGAGACGGACGGACGGACGGATGGCTGCTTCTTCTGAAGGAGGCCGTTTCAGCTTCACACATCATCTGTTCTTCTTTATAGGAAAAAGCTGTTGTTTTTTTTCTGTTAGAGTTAGAATCAAACCAAAGAAAAATAAAAACCATGATGAGATGAGACTCTTCCTGTTTCCATCCCTGACTTTCTGAGGACTTCTCCCCGATCTGCAGGAAAACCTCTGCTTAGATGATGAGGAGAAACTGGCTCAGGAGTACCAGAGGCTTCACCAGGCCATGGAGATGGTCGGCTTCCTGGCCTCCACCAAGAAGCTGTACGTATTCCAGGCGTTTGAACGCAGCGAAGCAGGAAGCTGGTTTCTGTTTTTACTCAGATTCCTCTTTTTATTCTGGAACTTGCTGACACTTGTCAGCAACATGTGAAAGATCTGTATCTCCACACAAACTCATCTGACGGTTCTGCCGGAGCAGGAGAGTCAAACTCAGCTTCACACGGGCCAGAACCCAGAACACAGCTGAGGTCACGGATAAACACCTATTAAACTTTCAAACTGTAACTTTTTAACATAATTATGAACTAGATATATAGAATTACATGCGATAATGCTAGTGTGAACGCTGGAAGCTGAATTTGGCTGCTG